>OX253904.1:12830000-13430000 GCA_945999865.1 Vitis cinerea var. helleri x Vitis rupestris
TTCAAGTCACCTCCCAGAGGCTCGCAAGGGGTAAACTAGTGAATCTCCATGGACGGAGATCACTTGCCTTACCAAGTGTTGGCCCAGGTGATTTAAAGGCGTTTTAAGTTAACTAAAAAGATAAAAACCATTAACGGGTCACTCTTTCTCTTCATTAAAAACTAAAACAACAAAACTTCCAATTTTTGCATGAGGAAACTTATCCGGCTTTCCTCACTCCAAGATACAAAGAGCCTAGCCTCTCATCCTCTGAGGAAAAATCCTCAGAGTTTGATTGGCTAGAAAGAAAACTAACGAGAAAACAAGAATATATATGAAAAACAGAGCAAGTGCTCTGTTCGTTGATTCTATATATGATATATTATATATCTATATAATGGATCTCCTGGAACAAGCTACTCCGAGAGTCCCTTTTTTAGTGTTTACAAGAGAGTTTATATATGAAGGTAATTTACCCTTCCTTGGATACTTCCTAGCTAAGGAATTACATGAGTGGCTGAATACAAGGAGAAAATGGAAATTTATACAAAAATATCTGAAGAAAAGATCTAAAAGAGTCGGTGCACAAATATCGGGAAACTTCAGGAGGAATTCCACAGCACTGTGCAAAATGGCTGCGAAATCATTTCGCAGCAAAAGGGTGATTTCGCAGCCGTGCAAAATTCTTCCTTTAGCTTGGAGTGATTGGCTTCCAATGGTTGATTCGTGCCTAATTGGTGTCTCAGTTGATTCGTGTCCAGCTGGTGCTCCTTGATTGAGGGAGTAATCAACAAAATTTATAACCTATTACACCATATACTAGGGTAGCAAAGACAAAGCTACTATAGCATAGTGGCTCTAGGATCGTTCACTGGGATGGGTTTTCACTTTGCAAATGATATTAATTCAAAGCTGAATTGGTGCCTTTTCATTTCAAGGTTAGCTTTAAAAGAAAACATAAAGATGTTTGAATGAAAAAAAAAGTTTGGTTTTAAACTAACCAAAAATAGTAACTAATTTTACTTAGAAAAGTGTTTCTTGGAGTTTCAGATCACTAGGCTCAGATTCCTTGTACGAAAAGGGAGTTCCGGTCACTTGTTTCTTTTCCTCGCATTAGAGAATTAACATATAGTTCCTTCTCCAACCGGTGTTGTACAGATGCTTCCCATTAATGGGTTCAAACACTAAATCCCTCTCACTGATGCACCTTGCAATGGCTCATACCTCTCACCTAGCACTTGCCATTCAAGGTGATCTTTAACCTTGGATTACCCGTCAAAAGCTCGCAAGAGATAACTAATGGATGTCTCCTTGGAGTCAAAAAGCTTACCAAATGTTGGAAATTCTAGAAAATCCTACCTTCAAGTCACCTCCCAAAGGCTCGCAAGGGGTAAACTAGTGAATCTCCATGGACGGAGATCACTTGCCTTACCAAGTGTTGGCCCAGGTGATTTAAAGGCGGTTTAAGTTAACTAAAAAGATAAAAACCATCAACGGGTCACACTTTCTCTTCATTAAAAACTAAAACAACAAAACTTCCAATTTATGCATGAGGAAACTTACCCGGCTTTCTTCACTCCAAGAGACGAAGAGCCTAGCCTCTCATCCTCTGAGGAAAAATCCTTAGAGTTTGATTGGCTAGAAAGAAAAAGAATGAGAAAACAAAAATATATATATATGAAAAGCAGAGCAAGTGCTCTGTAAAATATATTCCTTCCTATTCAAAAGGTTGTCTCCAAGAACGAGCTCTCGAGAGATATATATAAAGAAAATTACAAAACAAAATATCTGAGGTTATTCACCCATTTTCCAAACTTAATAACTAAGGAATCCTATGATAGGTGGGTTACAAGGAGAGTTTGGGGATTTAGACATCAAATATCTAAAGAAAAATATCTCAAAATGTCGGTCGGGAAGCTTCAGGAGAAATTCCACAGCCGTGCGTGCAACTGTTCAAAATGGCTGCGAAATCATTTCGCAGTAAAATGGCATTTTCGCAGACCATTTCGTAGCTTCAAAATGAGGGGAACTGTGCTGCAAAATGGCACTCGTGTGCCAAAAAGTGGTTTCGCAGCTGCGAAACACCCTTCCAAAGGCGTCTCGACTACGAAATTTCCGCTCAGCTTTGCGCGTTCTTCTTCAAACGGCCATAACTTCTTCATTTCACCTCCAAATTGCATACCGTTTGAAGCGCTGGACTCCTGACTTCCCAATATTTGAAACAAGATATGGTATACATAGTTTGAGCTCCAGGAAGTGCTTCAAAAATGTGTCCAACAGTAGTGAAATGGAGGTGCGACATTTCCGCTCATGGTTTGTATAGTCATCTTCAGACAGCCATAACTTTTCCGTTTCAAATTCAAATCAAGCACCGTTTGAAGCTATGGACTCATGAATTCGCAAGATTTCAAACGATATATGGTATACATGAAATGAATTCGGAAAGTGGTCGAAATGTGTCCAATAGTTTCCGAAATGGGGGTACGGCTGTGACATGTCTATTCATGGTGTGCGCGCTGAAGGATTTTAAGGTGTGGAGGTTTTGCAGCCATTTTGTAGCTGTGAAATGAGTGTACGGGGCTTCCAAATGGCACTCATGTGCCAAAAAGTGGTTTCGCAGCCGCGAAATACCCTGCAAAATGGAGCTTTGGCTGCGAAATTGGGAGTTTTTATGCTTTGTGATTTCGCAGCCGTTTCGCAGCTGCGAAATGAGGGTCATTGTGCTGCGAAATGGCACTCATGTGCCAAAAGTGGTTTCGCAGCTTCAAAACTCCCTGCGGAATGGAGCTGTGGCTGCGAAATTGGGAATTTTCATGCTTTGGAGCTTCGCAGCCGTTTCGCAGCTGCGAAATGGGGGTTCCTGTGCTGCGAAGTGGCACTCGTGTGCCAAACTTGGTTTCGCAGCTGCGAAAATTTTTGCAGAGAGGGGCCTGAGGCTGCAAAATGGTTTCGTAACAAAGTACCGATTTCGTAGAGGCTGCGAAATCTCGCATACCCCTGTTTTTACCCTGTTTTTGCACTTTTCTTGCTCCAAACGATTTTCCTTCAATTTCTTTGCAATTCCTCTTGATTTTGATCATCCAAAAACCTATATTACATCAAAACAAATTAGAATTAAAGCATTGAAATCAAAATTAAAGCATTTAAATCAAAATTAAAACATTGAAATCAAAATTAAAATAAGTAATAAGTAAAACAAAAAGATATGGACTAGCTAGTCTTTAAAAAGACTAAGTCCATCAAAAAATTTGATCCTGATTCAGCTTGCCCGGATCCCATATGAAGTTAGCATCCTTCACTTGAGACTTGCTTTGTATGATTTTCCCATACAAAGCTTGGAGAAAAAGTGAAGGGATGCGTTTCATCATCAATTCTTCCTTGATGACTATCCTCTGTGGTTCTCTTTGTACATTAACATCATAGCCATCTTTCTCTATCCTTTTCCCCTTTTTCTTTCCTTTGATTTCCTCCCTATTTTCTTTCTCTGTTTCACTCTCTACCTCATGCTCTAGCTTGGATGTGGGCATATCAACCTCTTTATCACTCTCCTTAGCCTCCATTTCATGGATACCCTTTTGATTTTGCTGAGGTTGAGAAGGAGAGTTTTCTTTCTCTTGCACTTTGTTAAGGTTGGCAAACCTTGAGATTGAATCTTGGAGATTATCTATCTTCTGAGATAGATCATGTTGCACTTCATCCATCTTTTTGTTCAATGAACTCTCTACACTGTCAATTCTTTGACTAAGCTGAGCATTGATGGATTTTTTAGCTTCAACAAAGTCTTCCATGACCTTGTTAAGATTCATCATAGCTTGTTCAAGGTTTGAGGCTTGCTGTGGTGCTTGAGCAGGTTGCTGATACTGAGGTGGCTGTGGTTTCCAAGAGAAATTTGGATGGTCCCTCCAATTGGAATTGTAGGTGTTGCAATCACCAAACATTTCCCTTGCCACTTGAATGGTAGGACACTCCTTCACCAAGTGCTCATAAGATAGACAAATGGCACAAGGCATAGCTTGCAATGGTGTCTGAGAGATGGCTTGCACTTCTTGCATCTGGTTCATTTCCAACTCTTCCAATCTCCTTTCCATAGCTGCAATCTTTGCCTTCATGTCCATGCCGTCATTCAAAATATACATCTCACCCTTAGCTTTAGGTTGAGACGTCATTCTTCCCATATCTCTAGCATTTGGTTCACCCCATCTTCTTGAAACTTCAGCCACATAACTCATGAAGTTCATGGCTTCCTCTGCTATCTCGTATTCAACATGGCATGCACAACTAGCAATTTGTGAATTAAAAACAGAGAAAACAAAAGAAAACAAAAGAAAAAAAATTCAAAGAAAAAAAATTTAAGGTAAACTAAAAACTAAATAAAAGGTATACTAAAATATGAACAAAGAAAAAGAAACAAATAAAAAGAGTTAGTAAAAAGAAAAGAAAAGTCACCAAACTTGTGATGAAGATCACAAGTACTCTCAAAAGATCATATCACTGCAAAGTGGCACCATCCCCGGCAACGGCGCCATTTGATTCATGCCTAATTGGTGTCTCAGCTGATTCGTGTCCAGCTGGTGCTCCTTGATTGAGGGAGTAATCAACAAAATTTATAACCTATTACACCATATACTAGGGTAGCAAAGACAAAGCTACTATAGCATAGTGGCTCTAGGATCGTTCACTGGGATGGGTTTTCACTTCACAAATGATATTAATTCAAAGCTAAATTGGTGCCTTTTCATTTCAAGGTTAGCTTTAAAAGAAAACATAAAGATGTTTGAATGAAAAAGGTTCGGTTTTAAACTAACCAAAAATAGTAACTGATTTTAATTACAAAGAAAAGTGTTTCTTGGAGTTTCAGATCACTAGGCTCAGATTCCTCATACAAAAAGGGAGTTCCGGTCACTTGTTCCTTTTCCTCGCATTAGAGAATTAACATATAGTTAATTCTCTAACCAGTGTTGTACAGATGCTTCCCATTAATGGGTTCAAACACTAAATCCCTCTCACTGATGCATCTTGCAATGACTCATACCTCTTACCTAGCATTTACCATTCAAGGTGATCTTTAACCTTGGATTACCCGTCAAAAGCTCGCAAGAGATAACTAATGGATGTCTCCTTGGAGTCGAAAAGCTTACCAAGTGTTGGCAATTCTAGAAAATCCTACCTTCAAGTCACCTCTCAGAGGCTCGCAAGGGGTAAACTAGTGAATCTCCATGGACGGAGATCACTTGCCTTACCAAGTGTTGGCCCAGGTGATTTAAAGGCGTTTTAAGTTAACTAAAAAGATAAAAACCATTAACGGGTCACTCTTTCTCTTCATTAAAAACTAAAACAACAAAACTTCTAACTTTTGCATGAGGAAACTTACTCGGCTTTCCTCACTCCAAGATACGAAGAGCCTAGCCTCTCATCCTCTGAGGAAAAATCCTCAGAGTTTGATTGGCTAGAAAGAAAACTAACGAGAAAACAAGAATATATATGAAAAACAGAGCAAGTGCTCTGTTCGTTGATTCTATATATGATATATTATATATCTAAGAATCGGTGCGAGTACCGAAAAAGAGACCGGGCGAGAACCAGCAAAGGTAGTATCCAGGCGAGTACAAGAGAGTGGTCGAATTCGGGCCAGTACTGGAGAAGGTTAGAATCTGTGCGAGTACCGAAAAAGAACCTGGAAAGCTAGTATCCAGGCGAGTACAAGAGAGTGGTAGAATTCGGGCCAGTACTGGAGAAGGTAAGAATCCGTGCGAGTACCGAAAAAGAGACCGGGCGAGAACCGGGAAAGGTAGTATCCGGGCGATTACAAGAGAATGGTAGAATTCGGAACAGTACTGGAGAAGGGGTAGAATCCGTGCGAGTACCGAAAAAGGGACCGGGCGACAAACGGGAAAGGTTGTATCCAGGCGAGTACAAGGGAATGGTGGAATTCGAGCCAGTACTGGTGAAGGGTAGAATCGGTGCGAGTACCGAAAAAGGGACCGGGCGAGAATCGGGAAAGGTAGTATCCAGGCGAGTACAAGAGAGTGGTCGAATTCGGGCCAGTACTGGAGAAGGTTAGAATCCGTGCGAGTACCGAAAAAGGGACCGGGCGAGAACCGGGAAAGGTAGTATCCAGGCGAGTACAAGAGAGTGGTAGAATTCGGGCCATTACTGGAGAAGGTTAGAATCCGTGCGAGTACCGAAAAAGGGATCGGGCGACAAACGGGAAAGGTTGTATCCAGGCGAGTACAAGGGCATGGTGGAATTTGGGCCAGTACTGGAGAAGGGTAGAATCCGTGCGAGTACCGACAAAGGGACCGGGCGAGAACCGGGAAAGGTAGTATCCAGGCGATTACAAGAGAATGGTAGAATTCGGAGCAGTACTGGAGAAGGGTAGAATCCGTGCGAGTACCGAAAAAGGGACCGGGCGAGAACCGGGAAAGGTAGTATCCAGGCGAGTACAAGAGAGTGGTAGAATTCGGGCCATTACTGGAGAAGGTTAGAATCCGTGCGAGTACCGAAAAAGGGATCGGGCGACAAACGGGAAAGGTTGTATCCAGGCGAGTACAAGGGCATGGTGGAATTTGGGCCAGTACTGGAGAAGGGTAGAATCCGTGCGAGTACCGACAAAGGGACCGGGCGAGAACCGGGAAAGGTAGTATCCAGGCGATTACAAGAGAATGGTAGAATTCGGAGCAGTACTGGAGAAGGGTAGAATCCGTGCGAGTACCAAAAAAGGGACCGGGTGAGAACCGGGAAAGGTAGTATGCAGGCGAGTACAAGAGTGTGGTAGAATACGTGCCAATACTGGAGAAGGTTAGAATCCGTGCGAGTACCGAAAAAGGGACCGGGCGACAAACGGGAAAGGTTGTATCCAGGCGAGTACAAGGGAATGGTGGAACTCGGGCCAGTACTGGAGAACGGTAGAATCCGTGCGAGTACCGAAAAAGGGATCGGGCGAGAACCGGGAAAGCTAGTATCCAGGGGAGTACAAGAGAATGGTAGAATTCGGGACAGTACTGGTGAAGGGTAGAATCCGTGCGAGTACCGAAAAAGGCACCGGGCGAGAACCGGGAAAGGTAGTATCGAGGCGAGTACAAGAGAGTGGTAGAATTCGGGCCAGTACTGCAGAAGGTTAGAATCCGTGCGAGTACCGAAAAAGGGACCAGTCGACAAACGGGAAAGGTTGTATCCAGGCGAGTACAAGGGAATGGTGCAACTCGGGCCAGTACTGAAGAAGGGTAGAATCTGTGCGAGTACCGAAAAAGGGACCGGGCGACAAACGGGAAAGGTTGTATCCAGGCGAGTACAAGGGAATGGTGGAATTCGGGCCAGTACTGGTGAAGGGTAGAATCGATGCGAGTACCGAAAAAGGAACCGGGCGAGAACCGGGAAAGGTAGTATCCAGGCGAGTACAAGAGAGTGGTCGAATTCGGGCCAGTACTGGAGAAGGTCAGAATCCGTGCGAGTACCTAAAAAGGGATCGGGCGAGAACCAGCAAAGGTAGTATCCAGCCGATTACAAGAGAGTGGTAGAATTCGGGCCAGTATTGGAGAAGGTTAGAATCCGTGCGAGTACCGAAAAAGGGACCGGGCGACAAATGGGAAAGGTTGTATCCAGGCGAGTACAAGGGCATGGTGGAATTCGGGCCAGTACTGGAGAAGGGTAGAATCCGTGCGAGTACCGAAAAAGGGACCGGGCGAGAACCGGGAAAGGTAGTATCCAGGGGAGTACAAGAGAATGATAGAATTCGGTCCAGTACTGGTGAAGGGTAGAATCCGTGCGAGTACCGAAAAAGGGACCGGGCGAGAACCGGGAAAGGTAGTATCCAAGGGAGTACAAGAGAATGATAGAATTCGGTCCAGTACTGGTGAAGGGTAGAATCCGTGCGAGTACCGAAAAAGGGACCGGGTGAGAACTAGGAAAGGTAGTGTCCAGGAGAGTACAAGAGTGTGGTAGAATTCGGGCCAGTACTGGAGAAGGCTAGAATCCGTGCGAGTACCGAAAAAAGGACCGGGCGAGAACCGGGAAAGGTAGTATCCAGGGGAGTACAAGAGAATGATAGAATTCGGTCCAGTACTGGTGAAGGGTAGAATCCGTGCAAGTACCGAAAAAGGGACCGGGCGAGAACCGCGAAAGGTAGTATCTAGGCGATTACAAGAGAATGGTAGAATTCGGACCGGTACTGGAGAAGGGTAGAATCCGTGCGAGTACCGAAAAAGGGACCGGGTGAGAACTAGGAAAGGTAGTGTCCAGGAGAGTACAAGAGTGTGGTAAAATTCGGGCCAGTACTGGAGAAGGTTAGAATCCGTGCGAGTACCGAAAAAGGGATGGGGCGAGAACCGGGAAAGGTAGTATCCAGGCGATTACAAGATAAGGGTAGAATTCGGAACAGTACTGGAGAAGGGGTAGAATCCGTGCGAGTACAGAAAAAGGGACCGGGCGACAAATGGGAAAGGTTGTATCCAGGCGAGTACAAGGGAATGGTGGAATTCGGGCCAGTACTGGTGAAGGGTAGAATCGAAGCGAGTACCGAAAAAAGGGACCGAACGAGAACCGAGAAAGGTAGTATTCAGGCGAGTACAAGAGAGTGGTCGAATTCGGGCCAGTACTGTAGAAGGTTAGAATCCGTGCAAGTACCGAAAAAGGGACCGGGCGAGAACCGGGAAAGGTAGTATCCAGGCGAGTACAAGAGAGTGGTAGAATTCGGGCCAGTACTGGAGAAGGCTAGAATCCGTGCGAGTACCAAAAAAGAGACCGGGCGAGAACTAGGAAAGGTAGTATCCAGGTGATTACATGAGAAGGGTAGAATGCGGACCAGTACTGGAGAAGGTTAGAATCCGTGCGAGTACAAGGGAATGGTGGAACTCGGGCCAGTACTGGAGAAGCGTAGAATCGGTACGAGTACCGAAAAAGGGACCGGGCGAGAACCGGGAAAGGTAGTATCGAGGGGAGTACAAGAGAATGGTAGAATTCGGGCTAGTACTGGAGAAGGGTAGAATCGGTACGAGTATCGAAAAAGGGACCGGGCGAGAACCGGGAAAGGTAGTATTCAGGCGAGTACAAGAGAGTGGTCGAATTCGGGCCAGTACTGTAGAAGGTTAGAATTCGTGCAAGTACCGAAAAAGGGACCGGGCAAGAACCGGGAAAGATAGTATCAAGGGGAGTACAAGAGAGTGGTAGAATTTGGGCCAGTACTGGAGAAGGTTAAAATCCGTGCGAGTACCAAAAAAGAGACCGGGCGAGAACCGGGAAAGGTAGTATCCAGGCGATTACATGAGAAGGGTAGAATGCGGACCAGTACTGGAGAAGGTTACAATCCGTGCGAGTACCGAAAAAGGGACCGGTCGACAAACGGGAAAGGTTGTATCCAGGCGAGTACAAGGGAATGGTGGAACTCGGGCCAGTACTGGAGAAGGGTAGAATCTGTGCGAGTACCGAAAAAGGGACCGGGCGAGAACCGGGAAAGGTAGTATCCAGGGGAGTACAAGAGAGTGGTAGAATTCAGGCCAGTACTGGTGAAGGGTAGAATCCGTGCGAGTACCGAAAAAGCGACCGGACGAGAACCGGGAAAGGTTGTATCCAGGCAAGTACAAGAGAGTGGTAGAATTCGGGCCAGTACTGGAGAAGGTTAGAATCCTTGCGAGTACCGAAAAAGGGACCGGGCGAGAACCGGGAAAGGTAGTATCCAGGCGATTACAAGAGAATGGTAGAATTCGGACCAGTACTGGAGAAGGGTAGAATCCGTGCGAGTACCGAAAAAGGGACCGGGTGAGAACTAGGAAAGGTAGTGTCCAGGAGAGTACAAGAGTGTGGTAGAATTCGGGCCAGTACTGGAAAAGGTTAGAATCCGTGCGAGTACCGGAAAAGGGACCGGGCGAGAACCGGGAAAGGTAGTATCCAGCCGAGTACAAGAGAGTGGTAGAATTCGGAACAGTACTGGAGAAGGGGTAGAATCCGTGCGAGTACCGAAAAAGGGACCGGGCGACAAATGGGAAAGGTTGTATCCAGGCGAGTACAAGGGAATGGTGGAATTCGGGCCAGTACTGGTGAAGGGTAGAATCGTTGCGAGTACCGAAAAAAGGGACCGGGCGAGAACCGGGAAAGGTAGTATTCAGGCGAGTACAAGAGAGTGGTCGAATTCGGGCCAGTATTGTAGAAGGTTAGAATTCGTGCAAGTACCGAAAAAGGGACCGGGCAAGAACCGGGAAAGATAGTATCTAGGGGAGTACAAGAGAGTGGTAGAATTTGGGCTAGTACTGGAGAAGGGTAGAATCTGTGCGAGTACCGAAAAAGGGACCGGGCGACAAACGGGAAAGGTTGTATCCAGGCGAGTACAAGGGAATGGTGGAATTCGGGCCAGTACTGGTGAAGGGTAGAATCGATGCGAGTACCGAAAAAGGGACCGGGCGAGAACCGGGAAAGGTAGTATCCAGGCGAGTACAAGAGAGTGGTCGAATTTGGGCCAGTACTGGAGAAGGTTAGAATCCGTGCGAGTACCGAAAAAGGGACCGGGTGAGAACCAGGAAAGGTAGTATCCAGCCGAGTACAAGAGAGTGGTAGAATTCGGGCCAGTATTGGAGAAGGTTAGAATCCGTGCGAGTACCGAAAAAGGGACCGAGCGAGAACCGGGAAAGGTAGTATCCAGGGGAGTACAAGAGAATGATAGAATTCGGTCCAGTACTGGTGAAGGGTAGAATCCGTGCGAGTACCGAAAAAGGGACCGGGCGAGAACCGGGAAAGGTAGTATCCAAGCGATTACAAGAGAATGGTAGAATTCGGACCAGTACTGGAGAAGCGTAGAATCCGTGCGAGTACCAAAAAAGGGACTGGGTGAGAACTAGGAAAGGTAGTGTCTAGGAGAGTACAAGAGTGTGGTAGAATTCGGGCCAGTACTGGAAAAGGTTAGAATCCGTGCGAGTACCGAAAAAGGGACGGGGCAAGAACCGGGAAAGGTAGTATCCAGGCGATTACAAGAGAAGGGTAGAATTCGGAACAGTACTGGAGAAGGGGTAGAATCCGTGCGAGTACAAAAAAAGGAACCGGGCGACAAATGGGAATGGTTGTATCCAGGCGAGTACAAGGGCATGGTGGAATTCGGGCCAGTACTGGAGAAGGGTAGAATCCGTGCGAGTACCGAAAAAGGGACCGGACGAGAACCGGGAAAGGTAGTATCCAGGGGAGTACAAGAGAATGATAGAATTCGGTACAGTACTGGTGAAGGGTAGAATCCGTGCGAGTACCGAAAAAGGGACCGGGCGAGAACCGGGAAAGGTAGTATCCAAGCGATTACAAGAGAATGGTAGAATTCGGACCAATACTGGAGAAGCGTAGAATCCGTGCGAGTACCGAAAAAGGGACTGGGTGAGAACTAGGAAAGGTAGTGTCTAGGAGAGTACAAGAGTGTGGTAGAATTCGGGCCACTACTGGAGAAGGTTAGAATCCGTGCGAGTACCGAAAAAGAGACGGGGCAAGAACCGGGAAAGGTAGTATCCAGGCGATTACAAGAGAAGGGTAGAATTCGGAACAGTACTGGAGAAGGGGTAGAATCCGTGCGAGTACAAAAAAAGGAACCGGGCGACAAATGGGAATGGTTGTATCCAGGCGAGTACAAGGGAATGGTGGAATTCGGGCCAGTACTGGTGAACGGTAGAATCGGTGCGAGTATCGAAAAAAGGGACCGGGCGAGAACCGGGAAAGGTAGTATTTAGGCGAGTACAAGAGAGTGGTCGAATTCGGGCCAGTACTGTAGAAGGTTAGAATTCGTGCAAGTACCGAAAAAGGGACCGGGCAAGAACCGGGAAAGATAGTATCCAGGGGAGTACAAGAGAGTGGTAGAATTTGGGCCAGTACTGGAGAAGGTTAAAATCTGTGCGAGTACCAAAAAAGAGACCGGGCGAGAACCGGGAAAGGTAGTATCCAGGCGATTACATGAGAAGGGTAGAATGCGGACCAATACTGGAGAAGGTTACAATCCGTTCGAGTACCGAAAAAGGGACCGGTCGACAAACGGGAAAGGTTGTATCCAGGCGAGTACAAGGGAATGGTGGAACTCGGGCCAGTACTGGAGAAGGGTAGAATCTGTGCGAGTACCGAAAAAGGGACCGGGCGAGAACCGGGAAAGGTAGTATCCAGGGAAGTACAAGAGAATGGTAGAATTCGGGCCAGTACTGGTGAAGGGTAGAATCCCTGCGAGTACCGAAAAAGCGACCGGGCGAGAACCGGGAAAGGTTGTATCCAGGCGAGTACAAGAGAGTGGTAGAATTCCGGCCAGTACTGGAGAAGGTTAGAATCCGTGCGAGTACCGAAAAATGGACCGGGCGAGAACCGGGAAAGGTAGTATCCAGGCGATTACAAGAGAAGGGTAGAATCCGTGCGAGTTCCAAAAAAGGGACCGGGTGAGAACTAGGAAAGGTAGTGTCCAGGAGAGTACAAGAGTGTGGTAGAATTCGGACCAGTACTGGAGAAGGTTAGAATCCGTGCGAGTACCGAAAAAGGGACCGGGCGAGAACCGGGAAAGGTAGTATCCAGGGGAGTACAAGAGAATGATAGAATTCGGTACAGTACTGGTGAAGGGTAGAATCCGTGCGAGTACCGAAAAAGGGACCGGGCGAGAACCGGGAAAGGTAGTATCCAAGCGATTACAAGAGAATGGTAGAATTCGGACCAGTACTGGAGAAGCGTAGAATCCGTGCGAGTACCGAAAAAGGGACTGGGTGAGAACTAGGAAAGGTAGTGTCTAGGAGAGTACAAGAGTGTGGTAGAATTCGGGCCACTACTGGAGAAGGTTAGAATCCGTGCGAGTACCGAAAAAGAGACGGGGCAAGAACCGGGAAAGGTAGTATCCAGGCGATTACAAGAGAAGGGTAGAATTCGGAACAGTACTGGAGAAGGGGTAGAATCCGTGCGAGTACAAAAAAAGGAACCGTGCGACAAATGGGAATGGTTGTATCCAGGCGAGTACAAGGGAATGGTGGAATTCGGGCCAGTACTGGTGAATGGTAGAATCGGTGCGAGTATCGAAAAAAGGGACCGGGCGAGAACCGGGAAAGGTAGTATTTAGGCGAGTACAAGAGAGTGGTCGAATTCGGGCCAGTACTGTAGAAGGTTAGAATTCGTGCAAGTACCGAAAAAGGGACCGGGCAAGAACCGGGAAAGGTAGTATCCAAGCGATTACAAGAGAATGGTAGAATTCGGACCAGTACTGGAGAAGCGTAGAATCCGTGCGAGTACCGAAAAAGGGACTGGGTGAGAACTAGGAAAGGTAGTGTCTAGGAGAGTACAAGAGTGTGGTAGAATTCGGGCCACTACTGGAGAAGGTTAGAATCCGTGCGAGTACCGAAAAAGAGACGGGGCAAGAACCGGGAAAGGTAGTATCCAGGCGATTACAAGAGAAGGGTAGAATTCGGAACAGTACTGGAGAAGGGGTAGAATCCGTGCGAGTACAAAAAAAGGAACCGTGCGACAAATGGGAATGGTTGTATCCAGGCGAGTACAAGGGAATGGTGGAATTCGGGCCAGTACTGGTGAATGGTAGAATCGGTGCGAGTATCGAAAAAAGGGACCGGGCGAGAACCGGGAAAGGTAGTATTTAGGCGAGTACAAGAGAGTGGTCGAATTCGGGCCAGTACTGTAGAAGGTTAGAATTCGTGCAAGTACCGAAAAAGGGACCGGGCAAGAACCGGGAAAGATAGTATCCAAGGGAGTACAAGAGAGTGGTAGAATTTGGGCCAGTACTGGAGAAGGTTAAAATCCGTGCGAGTACCAAAAAAGAGACCGGGCGAGAACCGGGAAAGGTAGTATCCAGGCGATTACATGAGAAGGGTAGAATGCGGACCAATACTGGAGAAGGTTACAATCCGTGCGAGTACCGAAAAAGGGACCGGTCGACAAACGGGAAAGGTTGTATCCAGGCGAGTACAAGGGAATGGTGGAACTCGGGCCAGTACTGGAGAAGGGTAGAATCTGTGCGAGTACCGAAAAAGGGACCGGGCGAGAACCGGGAAAGGTAGTATCCAGGGAAGTACAAGAGAATGGTAGAATTCGGGCCAGTACTGGTGAAGGGTAGAATCCGTGCGAGTACCGAAAAAGCGACCGGGCGAGAACCGGGAAAGGTTGTATCCAGGCGAGTACAAGAGAGTGGTAGAATTCCGGCCAGTACTGGAGAAGGTTAGAATCCGTGCGAGTACCGAAAAAGGGACCGGGCGAGAACCGGGAAAGGTAGTATTTAGGCGAGTACAAGAGAGTGGTCGAATTCGGGCCAGTACTGTAGAAGGTTAGAATTCGTGCAAGTACCGAAAAAGGGACCGGGCAAGAACCGGGAAAGATAGTATCCAAGGGAGTACAAGAGAGTGGTAGAATTTGGGCCACTACTGGAGAAGGTTAGAATCCGTGCGAGTACCGAAAAAGGGACCGGTCGACAAACGGGAAAGGTTGTATCCAGGCGAGTACAAGGGAATGGTGGAACTCGGGCCAGTACCGGAGAAGGGTAGAATCCGTGCGAGTACCGAAAAATGGACCGGGCGAGAACCGGGAAAGGTAGTATCCAGGGGAGTACAAGAGAATGGTACAATTCGGGCCAGTACTGGTGAAGGGTAGAATCCGTGCGAGTACCGAAAAAGGGACCGGGCGATAACCGGGAAAGGTAGTATCCAGGGGAGTACAAGAGAATGGTAGAATTCGGGCGAGTACTGGTGAAGAGTAGAATCCGTGCGAGTACCGAAAAAGGGAGCGGGCGAGAACCGGGAAAGGTAGTATCGAGGCGAGTACAAGAGAGTGGTAGAAGTCGGGCCAGTACTGGAGAAGGGTAGAATCCGTGCGAGTAACGAAAAAGGGACCGGGTGAGAACCGGGAAAGGTAGTATCCAGGGGAGTAAAAGAGAGTGGTAGAATTCGGGCCAGTACTGGAGAAGGTTAGAATCCGTGCCAGTACCGAAAAATGGACCGGGCGAGAACCGGGAAAGGTAGTATCCATGCGATTACATGAGAAGGGTAGAATTCGGACCAGTACTGGAGAAGGTTAGAATCCGTGCGAGTACCGAAAAAGGGACCAGTCGACAAACGGGAAAGGTTGTATCCAGGCGAGTACAAGGGAATGGTGGAACTCGGGCCAGTACTGGAGAAGGGTAGAATCTGTACGAGTACCGAAAAAGGGACCGGGCGAGAACCGGGAAAGGTAGTATCGAGGGGAGTACAAGAGAATGGTAGAATTCGGGCCAGTACTGGTGAAGGGTAGAATCCGTGCGAGTACCGAAAAAGCGACCGGGCGAGAACCGGGAAAGGTAGTATCCAGGCGAGTACAAGGAAATGGTGGAACTCGAGCCAGTACTGGAGAAGGGTAGAATCGGTACGAGTACCGAAAAAGGGATCGAGCGAGAACCGGGAAAGGTAGTATCGAGGGGAGTACAAGAGAATGGTAGAATTCGGGCCAGTACTGGTGAAGGGTATAATCCGAGCGAGTACCGAAAAAGCGACCGGGCGGGAACCGGGATAGGTAGTATCAAGGCGAGTACAAGAGAGTGGTAGAATTCGGGCCAGTACTGGAGAAGGGTAGAATCCGTGCGAGTACCAAAAAAGAGACCGGGCGAGAACCGGGAAAGGTAGTATCCAGGCGATTACATGAGAAGGGTAGAATGCGGACCAGTACTGGAGAAGGTTAGAATCCGTGCGAGTACCGAAAAAGGGACCGGTCGACAAACGGGAAAGGTTGTATCCAGGCGAGTACAAGGGAATGGTGGAACTCGGGCCAGTACTGGAGAAGGGTAGAATCTGTACGAGTACCGAAAAAGGGACCGGGCGAGAACCGGGAAAGGTAGAATCGAGGGGAGTACAAGAGAATGGTAGAATTCGGGCCAGTACTGGTGAAGGGTAGAATCCGTGCGAGTACCGAAAAAGCGACCGGGCGAGAACCGGGAAAGGTAGTATTCAGGCGAGTACAAGAGAGTGGTAGAATTCGAGGCAGTACTGGAGAAGGGTAGAATCCGTGCGAGTACCGAAAAAGGGACCGGGCGAGAACTGGGAAAACTAGTATCCAGGCGATTACATGAGAATGGTAGAATTCGGACCAGGACTGGAGAAGGTTAGAATCCGTGCGAGTACCGAAAAAGGGACCGGTCGACAAACGGGAAAGGTTGTATCCAGGTGAGTACAAGGGAATGGTGGAACTCGGGCTAGTACTGGAGAAGGGTAGAATCTGTGCGAGTACCGAAAAAGGGACCGGGCGAGAACCGGGAAAGGTAGTATCTAGGGGAGTACAAGAGAATGGTAGAATTCGGGCCAGTACTGGTGAAGGGTAGAATCCGTGCGAGTACCGAAAAAGCGACCGGGCGAGAACCGGGAAAGGTAGTATCCAGGCGATTACATGAGAAGGGTAGAATGCGGACAAGTACTGGAGAAGGTTAGAATCCGTGCGAGTACCGAAAAAGGGACCGGTCGACAAACGGGAAAGGTTGTATCCAGGTGAGTACAAGGAAATGGTGGAACTCGAGCCAGTACTGGAGAAGGGTAGAATCGGTACGAGTACCGAAAAAAGGACCGGGCGAGAACCGGGAAAGGTAGTATGGAGGGGAGTACAAGAGAATGGTAGAATTCGGGCCAGTACTGGTGAAGGGTAGAATCCGTGCGAGTACCGAAAAAGCAACCGGGCGAGAACCGGGAAAGGTAGTATCCAGGCGAGTACAAGAGAGTGGTAGAATTCGGGCCAGTACTGGAGAAGGGTAGAATCCGTGCGAGTACCGAAAAAGGGACCGGGCGAGAACTGGGAAAACTAGTATCCAGGCGATTACATGAGAATGGTAGAATTCGGACCAGGACTGGAGAAGGTTAGAATCCGTGCGAGTACCGAAAAAGGGACCGGTCGACAAACGGGAAAGGTTGTATCCAGGTGAGTACAAGGGAATGGTGGAACTCGGACTAGTACTGGAGAAGGGTAGAATCTGTGCGAGTACCGAAAAAGGGACCGGGCGAGAACCGGGAAAGGTAGTATCTAGGGGAGTACAAGAGAATGGTAGAATTCGGGCCAGTACAAGTGAAGGGTAGAATCCGTGCGAGTACCGAAAAAGCGACCGGGCGAGAACCAGGAAAGGTAGTATCCAGGCGATTACATGAGAAGGGTAGAATGCGGACCAGTACTGGAGAAGGTTAGAATCCGTGCGAGTACCGAAAAAGGGACCGGTCGACAAACAGGAAAGGTTGTATCTAGGTGAGTACAAGGAAATGGTGGAACTCGAGCCAGTACTGGAGAAGGGTAGAATCGGTACGAGTACCGAAAAAGGGACCGGGCGAGAACCGGGAAAGGTAGTATCGAGGGGAGTACAAGAGAATGGTAGAATTCGGGCCAGTACTGGTGAAGGGTATAATCCGAGCGAGTACCGAAAAAGCGACCGGGCGAGAACCGGGAAAGGTAGTATCAAGGCGAGTACAAGAGAGTGGTAGAATTCGGGCCAGTACTGGAGAAGGGTAGAATCCGTGCGAGTACCGAAAAAGGGACCGGGCGAGAACTGGGAAAACTAGTATCCAGGCGATTACATGAGAATGGTAGAATTCGGACCAGGACTGGAGAAGGTTAGAATCCGTGCGAGTACCGAAAAAGGGACCGGTCGACAAACGGGAAAGGTTGTATCCAGGCGAGTACAAGGGAATGGTGGAACTCGGGCCAGTACTGGAGAAGGGTAGAATCTGTGCGAGTACCGAAAAAGCGACCGGGCGAGAACCGGGAAAGGTAGTATCCAGGCGATTACAAGAGAAGGGTAGAATTCGGAACAGTACTGGAGAAGGGGTAGAATCCGTGCGAGTACCGAAAAAGGGACCGGGCGACAAATGGGAAAGGTGGAATGGTGGAATTCGGGCCAGTACTGGTGAAGGGTAGAATCCGTGCGAGTACCGAAAAAGGGACCGGGCGAGAACTGGGAAAACTAGTATCCAGGCGATTACATGAGAATGGTAGAATTCGGACCAGGACTGGAGAAGGTTAGAATCCGTGCGAGTACCGAAAAAGGGACCGGTCGACAAACGGGAAAGGTTGTATCCAGGTGAGTACAAGGGAATGGTGGAACTCGGGCTAGTACTGGAGAAGGGTAGAATCTGTGCGAGTACCGAAAAAGGGACCGGGCGAGAACCGGGAAAGGTAGTATCTAGGGGAGTACAAGAGAATGGTAGAATTCGGGCCAGTACAAGTGAAGGGTAGAATCCGTGCGAGTACCGAAAAAGCGACCGGGCGAGAACCAGGAAAGGTAGTATCCAGGCGATTACATGAGAAGGGTAGAATGCGGACCAGTACTGGAGAAGGTTAGAATCCGTGCGAGTACCGAAAAAGCGACCGGGCGAGAACCGGGAAAGGTAGTATCGAGGCGAGTACAAGAGAGTGGTAGAATTCGGGCCAGTACTGGAGAAGGGTAGAATCCGTGCGAGTACCGAAAAAGTGACCGGGCGAGAACCGGGAAAGGTAGTATTCAGGCGAGTACAAGAGAGTGGTCCAATTTGGGCCAATACTGTAGAAGGTTAGAATCCGTGCAAGTACCGAAAAAGGGACCGGGCGAGAACCGGGAAAGGTAGTATCGAGGCGAGTGCAAGAGAGTGGTAGAATTCGGGCCAGTACTGGAGAAGGGTAGAATCCATGCGAGTAACGAAAAAGGGACCGGGTGAGAACCGGGAAAGGTAGTATCCATGGGAGTACAAGAGAGTGGTAGAATTCGGGCCAGTACTGGAGAAGGTTAGAATCCGTGCGAGTACCGAAAAAGGGACCGGTCGACAAATGGGAAAGGTTGTATCCAGGAGAGTACAAGGGAATGGTGGAACTCGGGCCAGTACTGGAGAAGGGTAGAATCTGTACGAGTATCGAAAAAGGGACCGGGCGAGAACCGGGAAAGGTAGTATCGAGGGGAGTACAAGAGAATGGTAGAATTCGGGCCAGTACTGGTGAAGGGTAGAATCCGTGCGAGTACCGAAAAAGCGACCGGGCGAGAACCGGGAAAGGTAGTATCCAGGCGATTACATGAGAAGGGTAGAATGCGGACAAGTACTGGAGAAGGTTAGAATCCGTGCGAGTACCGAAAAAGGGACCGGTCGACAAACGGGAAAGGTTGTATCCAGGTGAGTACAAGGAAATGGTGGAACTCGAGCCAGTACTGGAGAAGGGTAGAATCGGTACGAGTACCGAAAAAGGGACCGGGCGAGAACCGGGAAAGGTAGTATGGAGGGGAGTACAAGAGAATGGTAGAATTCGGGCCAGTACTGGTGAAGGGTAGAATCCGTGCGAGTACCGAAAAAGCAACCGGGCGAGAACCGGGAAAGGTAGTATCCAGGCGAGTACAAGAGAGTGGTAGAATTCGGGCCAGTACTGGAGAAGGGTAGAATCCGTGCGAGTACCGAAAAAGGGACCGGGCGAGAACTGGGAAAACTAGTATCCAGGCGATTACATGAGAATGGTAGAATTCGGACCAGGACTGGAGAAGGTTAGAATCCGTGCGAGTACCGAAAAAGGGACCGGTCGACAAACGGGAAAGGTTGTATCCAGGTGAGTACAAGGGAATGGTGGAACTCGGGCTAGTACTGGAGAAGGGTAGAATCTGTGCGAGTACCGAAAAAGGGACCGGGCGAGAACCGGGAAAGGTAGTATCTAGGGGAGTACAAGAGAATGGTAGAATTCGGGCCAGTACAAGTGAAGGGTAGAATCCGTGCGAGTACCGAAAAAGCTACCGGGCGAGAACCAGGAAAGGTAGTATCCAGGCGATTACATGAGAAGGGTAGAATGCGGACCAGTACTGGAGAAGGTTAGAATCCGTGCGAGTACCGAAAAAGGGACCGGTCGACAAACGGGAAAGGTTGTATCCAGGTGAGTACATGGGAATGGTGGAACTCGGGCTAGTACTGGAGAAGGGTAGAATCTGTGCGAGTACCGAAAAAGGGACCGGGCGAGAACCGGGAAAGGTAGTATCCAGGGGAGTACAAGAGAATGGTAGAATTCGGGCCAGTACTGGTGAAGGGTAGAATCTGTGCGAGTACCGAAAAAGGGACCGGTCGACAAACGGGAAAGGTTGTATCCAGGGAGTACAAGGCAATGGTGGAACTCGAGCCAGTACTGGAGAAGGGTAGAATCGGTACGAGTACGGAAAAAGGGACCGGGCGAGAACCGGGAAAGGTAGTATCGAGGGGAGTACAAGAGAATGGTAGAATTCGGGCCAGTACTGGTGAAGGGTATAATCCGAGCGAGTACCGAAAAAGCGACCGGGCGAGAACCGGGAATGGTAGTATCGAGGCGAGTACAAGAGAGTGGTAGAATTCGGGCCAGTACTGGAGAAGGGTAGAATCCGTGCGAGTAACGAAAAAGGGACTGGGTGAGAACCGGGAAAGGTAGTATCCAGGGGAGTACAAGAGAGTGGTAGAATTCGGGCCAGTACTGGAGAAGGTTAGAATCCGTGCGAGTACCGAAAAAGGGACCGGTCGACAAACGGGAAAGGTTGTATCCAGGCGAGTACAAGGGAATGGTGGAACTCAGGCCAGTACTGGAGAAGGGTAGAATCCGTGCGAGTACCGAAAAAGTGACCGGGCGAGAACCGGGAAAGGTAGTATTCAGGCGAGTACAAGAGAGTGGTCCAATTTGGGCCAATACTGTAGAAGGTTAGAATCCGTGCAAGTACCGAAAAAGGGACCGGGCGAGAACCGGGAAAGGTAGTATCGAGGCGAGTACAAGAGAGTGGTAGAATTCGGGCCAGTACTGGAGAAGGGTAGAATCCGTGCGAGCAACGAAAAAGGGACCGGGTGAGAACCGGGAAAGGTAGTATCCAGGGGAGTACAAGAGAGTGGTAGAATTCGGGCCAGTACTGGAGAAGGTTAGAATCCGTGCGAGTACCGAAAAAGGGACCGGTCGACAAATGGGAAAGGTTGTATCCAGGCGAGTACAAGGGAATGGTGGAATTCGGGCCAGTACTGGTGAAGGGTAGAATCGGTGCGAGTACCGAAAAAAGGGACCGGGCGAGAACCGAGAAAGGTTGTATCCAGGAGAGTACAAGGGAATGGTGGAACTCGGGCCAGTACTGGAGAAGGGTAGAATCTGTACGAGTATCGAAAAAGGGACCGGGCGAGAACCGGGAAAGGTAGTATCGAGGGGAGTACAAGAGAATGGTAGAATTCAGGCCAGTACTGGTGAAGGGTAGAATCCGTGCGAGTACCGAAAAAGCGACCGGGCGAGAACCGGGAAAGGTAGTATCCAGGCGATTACAAGAGAAGGGTAGAATTCGGAACAGTACTGGAGAAGGGGTAGAATCCGTGCGAGTACCGAAAAAGGGACCGGGCGACAAATGGGAAAGGTTGTATCCAGGCGAGTACAAGGGAATGGTGGAATTCGGGCCAGTACTGGTGAAGGGTAGAATCAGTGCGAGTACCGAAAAAAGGGATCGGGTGAGAACCGGGAAAGGTAGTATTCAGGCGAGTACAAGAGAGTGGTCGAATTCGGGCCAGTACTGTAGAAGGTTAGAATCCGTGCAAGTACCGAAAAAGCGACCGGGCGAGAACTAGGAAAGGTAGTATCCAGGCGAGTACAAGAGAGTGGTAGAATTCGGGCCAGTACTGGAGAAGGTTAGAATCCGTACGAGTACCGAAACAGGGACCGGACGAGAACTGGGAAAGTTAGTATCGAGGCGAGTACAAGAGAGTGGTAGAATTCGGGCCAGTACTGGAGAATGGTAGAATCCGTGCGAGTACCGAAAAAGGGACCGGGCGAGAACCGGGAAAGGTAGTATCCAAGCGAGTACAAGAGAGTGGTAGAATTCGGGCCAGTACTGGAGAAGGTTAGAATCCGTGCGAGGACCGAAAAAGGGACCGAGCGAGACCCGGGAAAGGTAGTATCCAGGTGAGTACAAGAGAGTGGTAGAATTCGGGCCAGTACTGGAGAAGGTTAGAATCCATGCGAGTACCGAAAAAGGGACCGGTCAAGAAGAGGGAAAGGTAGTATCCAGGGGAGTACAAGAGAATGGTAGAATTCGAGCCAGTACCGGAGAAGGGTAGAATCCGTGCGAGTACCGAAAAAGGGACCGGGCGAGAACCGGGAAAGGTAGTATCCAGGCGAGTACAAGAGAGTGGTAGAATTCGGGCCAGTACTGGAGAAGGTTAGAATCCGTGCGAGGACCGAAAAAGGGACCGAGCGAGACCCGGGAAAGGTAGTATCCAGGTGAGTACAAGAGAGTGGTAGAATTCGGGCCAGTACTGGAGAAGGTTAGAATCCATGCGAGTACCGACAAGGGGACCGGGCAAGAAGAGGGAAAGGTAGTATCCAGGGGAGTACAAGAGAATGGTAGAATGCGGGCCAGTACTGGTGAAGGGTAGAATCCGTGGGAGTACCGAAAAAGGGACCGGGCGAGAACCGGGAAAGGTAGTATCCAGGCGAGTACAAAAAAGTGGTAGAATTCGGGCTAGTACTGGAGAAGGTTAGAATCCGTGCGAATACCGAAAAATGGACCGGTCAACAAACAGGAAAGGTTGTATCCAGGCGAGTACAAGGGAATGGTGGAACTCGGGCCAGTACTGGACCAGGGTAGAATCCCTGCGAGTACCGAAAAAGGGACCGGGCGAGAACCGAGAAAGGTAGTATCCAGGGGAGTACAAGAGAGTGGTAGAATTCGGGCCAGTACTGGAGAAGGGTAGAATCCGTGCGAGTACAGAAAAAGGGACCGGGCGAGAACCGGGAAAGGTAGTATCGAGGCGAGTATAAGAGAGTGGTAGAATTCGGGCTAGTACTGGAGAAGGTTAGAATCCCTGCAAGTACCGAAAAAGGGACCGGGCGAGAACCGGAAAAGGTAGTATCCAGGCAAGTACAAGAGAGTGGTAGAATTCGGGACAGTACTGGTGAAGGGTAGTGATTCGCATGGATTCCCAGTCGGGTCATTTAATCAAAAATCATTTATAAAACCTATGACCTCATACTAGTGTAGCAAAGCTACTATAGTATAGTGGCTCTAGGGTCGAACTCTGGGATGGGTTTTCATTCTACCAGTGATATACTCATGATTAGAAATTAAATTTAGTGATTTCCTTTATCAAAAACTTAAAGCTTAAAAAGAAAATAAAATTTGTTTTGAAAATATTTGAACCTAAATTAACATAAACTAATTAAAAATGGAAGAAAGAAAGTTTCTCGGAGCTAAGGATTGCTAGGATCAAGTTTAAAATGCAAAGTGGAAAATTCCGGATTTTTCTCCTCGCATTGGGGATTTAACCTATAGTTATTTCCCGAACCGGTGTAGGTTTGACAATGAAGATTTAATCCATAAAAATCAATAGAAATGGTAGTCAAGGTCCATTAATGGCTTTAGATACTATATAGGTCTTCACCTTGAACCACTTTCCAATTGCTCGTACATGATAACTAATGGACTAATATGGATCTAGCAATAAGCATCCATAAAGACCTGAAGCTTACCATGTATTGGCCATTCAAAGTGATTCTAAGGGATTTAAAGCAAAACTTTGGATTAAAAAGCCATTTATGAACTTCAACTACCTGAATTTAATGCACGAGAATTTTCCAACTTTTCATCTGGACTTTTCACCTAGCTTCCTTCACTCCAAGAAACCAAGAGTTTAGCCTCTCATCCTCTGAGAAAACATCCTCAGAGGTTGTTTGGCTTCCAAGAAAGAGAAAATAGTAACGAGAAAATAGAAAATGAGAGTGCCCTGTATATTGCTAAGTGTTCAGCTCAACACCCGTGTTACATGTCTTCAAGAGGTGATTTCCACCCCTTATATAGTTTTTACAAAAGCAAAGCTTTTCATTGGCTTGCTACAAGGAGAAGAAAGGAAATTTACATCAAAAGAACTTAAGAAAATATCTAAAGTGAAGTCGGCAAAACAGGGGAGGGGGTGTGCGAATTTCGCACACCTCAGAAGGAATTTCGCACAGGTATGCGAATTTCGCATACCCTTCAGAAGGTATGCGAAATTTTCGCATACCTGGAGCAGTTCTCTTCCGAAAGTCATAACTTCCTCGTTTCAGCTCCAAATCATGCACGGTTTGAAGCGTTGGATTCTTGACTTCTTGAGCTTCGAAACGGTATATAGCATGTAAAAAATGGACTTCGGGAAGTGCTCCAAAAGTGCCAAAGAACACTGCAGCTGCTCACTTCAGATTTCCTCCTTGCTTCTCTTTTGATTTTCTTTGCTTCTCTTTGCTTTTCTTCTTTGGTTGGCTTGTCTTAATGATCCAAAAAGATGTCAAAACACTAAAACTAGCCACAAATATGATTAGAAGTCATTGCTAGGTCCTTAACATGCCAATTGGAATAAAGGTGAAGAATTACTACACAAAAGTGCTTAAAACATAATGACTTAAAGGTGTAAAATGGCACTTTTGGGTAGTAATCAGGTAGAATCCGTGCGAGTACCGAAAAAGGGACCGGGCGAGAACCGGGAAAGGTAGTATCCAGGCGAGTACAAGAGAATGGTAGAATTCGAGCCAGTACCGGAGAAGGGTAGAATCCGTGCGAGTACCGAAAAAGGGACCGGGCGAGAACCGAGAAAGGTAGTATCCAGGCGAGTACAAGAGAGTGGTAGAATTCGGGCCAGTACTGGAGAAGGTTAGAATCCGTGCGAGGACCGAAAAAGGGACCGAGCGAGACCCGGGAAAGGTAGTATCCAGGTGAGTACAAGAGAGTGGTAGAATTCGGGCCAGTACTGGAGAAGGTTAGAATCCATGCGAGCACCGACAAAGGGATCGGGCAAGAAGAGGGAAAGGTAGTATCCAGGGGAGTACAAGAGAATGGTAGAATGTAGGCCAGTACTGGTGAAGGGTAGAATCCGTGGGAGTACCGAAAAAGGGACCGGGCGAGAACCGGGAAAGGTAGTATCCAGGCGAGTACAAAAGAGTGGTAGAATTCGGGCTAGTACTGGAGAAGGTTAGAATCCGTGCGAATACCGAAAAATGGACCGGTCAACACACAGGAAAGGTTGTATCCAGGCGAGTACAAGGGAATGGTGGAACTCGGGCCAGTACTGTACCAGGGTAGAATCCGTGCGAGTACCGAAAAAGGGACCGGGCGAGAACCGGGAAAGGTAGTATCCAGGGGAGTACAAGAGAGTGGTAGAATTCGGGCCAGTACTGGAGAAGGGTAGAATCCGTGCGAGTACAGAAAAAGGGACCGGGCGAGAACCGGGAAAGGTAGTATCGAGGCGAGTATAAGAGAGTGGTAGAATTCGGGCTAGTACTGGAGAAGGTTAGAATCCCTGCGAGTACCGAAAAAGGGACCGGGCGAGAACCGGAAAAGGTAGTATCCAGGCAAGTACAAGAGAGTGGTAGAATTCGGGACAGTACTGGTGAAGGGTAGAATCCGTGCGAGTACCGAAAAAGGGACCGGGCGAGAACCGGGAAAGGTAGTATCCAGGCGAGTACAAGAGAGTGGTAGAATTTAAGCGAGTACTGGAAAATGGTAGAATCCTTGCGAGTACCGAAAAAGCGACCGGGCGAGAACCGGGAAAGGTAGTATCCAGGCGAGTACAAGAGAGTGGTAGAATTCGGGCCAGTACTGGAGAAGGTTAGAATCCGTGCGAGGACCGAAAAATGGACCGGTCAACAAACAGGAAAGGTTGTATCCAGGCGAGTACAAGGGAATGGTGGAACTCGGGCCAGTACTGGACCAGGGTAGAATCCGTGCGAGTACCGAAAAAGGGACCGGGCGAGAACCGGGAAAGGTAGTATCCAGGGGAGTACAAGAGAGTGGTAGAATTCGGGCCAGTACTGGAGAAGGGTAGAATCCGTGCGAGTACAGAAAAAGGGACCGGGCGAGAACCGGGAAAGGTAGTATCGAGGCGAGTATAAGAGAGTGGTAGAATTCGGGCTAGTACTGGAGAAGGTTAGAATCCCTGCGAGTACCGAAAAAGGGACCGGGTGAAAACCGGAAAAGGTAGTATCCAGGCAAGTACAAGAGAGTGGTAGAATTCGGGACAGTACTGGTGAAGAGTAGAATCCATGCGAGTATCGAAAAAGGGACCGGGCGAGAACCGGGAAAGGTAGTATCCAGGCGAGTACCGAAAAAGCGACCGGGCGAGAACCGGGAAAGGTAGTATCCAGGCGAGTACAAGAGAGTGGTAGAATTTGGGCCAGTACTGGAGAAGGTTAGAATCCGTGCGAGGACCGAAAAAGGGACCGAGCGAGACCCGGGAAAAGTAGTATCCAGGTGAGTACAAGAGAGTGGTAGAATTCGGGCCAGTACTGGAGAAGGTTAGAATCCATGCGAGTACCGACAAAGGGACCGGGCAAGAATAGGGAAAGGTAGTATCCAGGGGAGTACAAGAGAATGGTAGAATGCGGGCCAGTACTGGTGAAGGGTAGAATCCGTGGGAGTACCGAAAAAGGGACCGGGCGAGAACCGGGAAAGGTACTATCCAGGCGAGTACAAAAGAGTGGTAGAATTCGGGCTAGTACTGGAGAAGGTTAGAATCCGTGCGAATACCGAAAAATGGACCGGTCAACAAACAGGAAAGGTTGTATCCAGGCGAGTACAACGGAATGGTGGAACTCGGGCCAGTACTGGACCAGGGTAGAATCCGTGCGAGTACCGAAAAAGCGACCGGGCGAGAACCGGGAAAGGTATTATCCAGGCGAGTACAAGAGAGTGGTAGAATTCGGGCCAGTACTGGAGAAGTTTAGAATCCGTGCGAGTACCGAAAAAGGGACCGGGCGAGAACCGGGAAAGGTAGTATCCAGGGGAGTACAAGAGAATGGTAGAATTCGGGCCAGTACTGGTGAAGGGTAGAATCCGTGCGAGTACCGAAAAAGGGACCGGTCGACAAACAGGAAAGGTTGTATCCAAGCGAGTACAAGGGAATGGTGGAACTCGGGCCAGTACTGGAGAGGGGTAGAATCCGTGCGAGTACCGAAAAAGGGACCGGGCGAGAACCGAGAAAGGTAGTACCCAGGGGAGTACAAGAGAATGGTAGAATTCGGGCCAGTACTGGTGAAGGGTAGAATCCGTGCGAGTACCGAAAAAGGGACCGGTCGACAAACAGGAAAGGTTGTATCCAAGCGAGTACAAGGGAATGGTGGAACTCGGGCCAGTAGTGGAGAAGGGTAGAATCCGTGCGAGTACCGAAAAAGGGACCGGGCGAGAACCGAGAAAGGTAGTATCCAGGGGAGTACAAGAGAATGGTAGAATTCGAGCTAGTACTGGTGAAGGGTAGATCCGTGCGAGTACCGAAAAAGGGACCGAGCGAGAACCGGGAAAGGTAGTATCCAGGCGAGCACAAGAGAATGGTGGAATTCGGACCAGTATTGGAGAAGGTTAGAATCCGTGCGAATACCGAAAAATGGACCGGTCAACAAACAGGAAAGGTTGTATCCAGGCGAGTACAAGGGAATGGTGGAACTCGGGCCAGTACTGGACCAGGGTAGAATCCGTGCGAGTACCGAAAAAGCGACCGGGCGAGAACCGGGAAAGGTATTATCCAGGCGAGTACAAGAGAGTGGTAGAATTCGGGCCAGTACTGGAGAAGTTTAGAATCCGTGCGAGTACCGAAAAAGGGACCGGGCGAGAACAGGGAAAGGTAGTATCCAGGGGAGTACAAGAGAATGGTAGAATTCGGGCTAGTACTGGTGCAGGTTAGAATCCGTGCGAATACCGAAAAATAGACCGGTCAACAAACAGGAAAGGTTGTATCCAGGCGAGTACAACGGAATGGTGGAACTCGGGCCAGTACTGGACCAGGGTAGAATCCGTGCGAGTACCGAAAAAGCGACCGGGCGAGAACCGGGAAAGGTATTATCCAGGCGAGTACAAGAGAGTGGTAGAATTCGGGCCAGTACTGGAGAAGTTTAGAATCCGTGCGAGTACCGAAAAAGGGACCGGGCGAGAACAGGGAAAGGTAGTATCCAGGGGAGTACAAGAGAATGGTAGAATTCGGGCCAGTACTGGTGAAGGGTAGAATCCGTGCGAGTACCGAAAAAGGGACCGGTCGACAAACAGGAAAGGTTGTATCCAGGCGAGTACAAGGGAATGGTGGTTCTCGGGCCAGTACTGGAGAAGGGTAGAATCCGTGCTAGTGCCGAAAAAGGGACCGGGCGAGAACCGGGAAAGGTAGTATCCAGGGGAGTACAAGAGAGTGGTAGAATTCGGGCCAGTACTGGAGAAGGGTAGAATCCGTGCGAGTACCGAAAAAGGGACCGGGCGAGAACCGGGAAAGGTAGTATCGAGGCGAGTACAAGAGAGTGGTAGAATTCGGGCCAGTACTGGAGAAGGTTAGAATCCCTGCGAGTACCGACAAAGGGAACGGGCGAGAACAGGGAAAGGTAGTATCCAGGGGAGTACAAAAGAGTGGTAGAATTCGGGCCAGTACTGGAGAAGGGTAGAATCCGTGGGAGTACCGAAAAAGGGACCGGGCGAGAACCGGGAAAGGTAGTATCCAGGCGAGTACAAAAGAGTGGTAGAATTCGGGCCAGTACTGGAGAAGGTTAGAATCCGTGCGAATACCGAAAAAGGGACCGGTCGACAAACAGGAAAGGTTGTATCCAGGCGAGTACAAGGGAATGGTGGAACTCGGGCCAGTACTGGACCAGGGTAGAATCCGTGCGAGTACCGAAAAAGGGACCGGGCGAGAACCGGGAAAGGTAGTATCCAGGGGAGTACAAGAGAGTGGTAGAATTCGGGCCAGTACTGGAGAAGGGTAGAATCCGTGCGAGTACCGAAAAAGGGACCGGGCGAGAACCGGGAAAGGTAGTATCCAGGGGAGTACAAGAGAATGGTAGAATTCGAGCCAGTACTGGTGAAGGGTAGAATCCGTGCGAGTACCGAAAAAGGGACCGGGCGAGAACCGGGAAAGGTAGTATCCAGGCGAGCACAAGAGAATGGTGGAATTCGGGCCAGTACTGGTGAAGGGTAGAATCCGTGCGAGTACCGAAAAAGAGACCGGTCGACAAACAGGAAAGGTTGTATCCAGGCGAGTACAAGGGAATGGTGGTTCTCGGGCCAGTACTGGAGAAGGGTAGAATCCATGCTAGTGCCGAAAAAGGGACCGGGCGAGAACCGGGAAAGGTAGTATCCAGGGGAGTACAAGAGAGTGGTAGAATTCGGGCCAGTACTGGAGAAGGGTAGAATCCGTGCGAGTACCGAAAAAGGGACCGGGCGAGAACCGGGAAAGGTAGTATCGAGGCGAGTACAAGAGAGTGGTAGAATTCGGGCCAGTACTGGAGAAGGTTAGAATCCCTGCGAGTACCGACAAAGGGAACGGGCGAGAACAGGGAAAGGTAGTATCCAGGGGAGTACAAGAGAATGGTAGAATTCGGGCAAGTACTGGTGAGGGGTAGAATCCGTGCGAGTACCGAAAAAGCGACCGGGCGAGAACCGGAAAAGGTAGTATCCAGGCGAGTACAAGAGAGTGGTAGAATTCGGGCCAGTACTGGTGAAGGGTAGAATCCGTGCGAGTACCGAAAAAGGGACCGGGCGAGAACCGGGAAAGGTAGTATCCAGGCGAGTACAAGAGAGTGGTAGAATTTAAGCCAGTACTGGAAAGGGTAGAATACGTGCGAGTACCGAAAAAGCGACCGGGCGAGAACCGGGAAAGGTAGTATCCAGCCGAGCACAAGAGAATGGTGGAATTCGGGCCAGTACTGGTGAAGGGTAGAATCCGTGGGAGTACCGAAAAAGGGACCGGGCGAGAACCGGGAAAGGTAGTATCCAGGCGAGTACAAAAGAGTGGTAGAATTCGGGCCAGTACTGGAGAAGGTTAGAATCCGTGCGAATACCGAAAAAGGGACCGGTCGACAAACAGGAAAGGTTGTATCCAGGCGAGTACAAGGGAATGGTGGAACTCGGGCCAGTACTGGACCAGGGTAGAATCCGTGCGAGTTCCGAAAAAGGGACCGGGCGAGAACCGGGAAAGGTTGTATCCAGGGGAGTACAAGAGAGTGGTAGAATTCGGGCCAGTACTGGAGAAGGGTAGAATCCGTGCGAGTACCGAAAAAGGGACCGGGCGAGAACCGGGAAAGGTAGTATCCAGGGGAGTACAAGAGAATGGTAGAATTCGAGCCAGTACTGGTGAAGGGTAGAATCCGTGCGAGTACCGAAAAAGGGACCGGGCGAGAACCGGGAAAGGTAGTATCCAGGCGAGCACAAGAGAATGGTGGAATTCGGGCCAGTACTGGTGAAGGGTAGAATCCGTGCGAGTACCGAAAAAGGGACCGGTCGACAAACAGGAAAGGTTGTATCCAAGCGAGTACAAGGGAATGGTGGAACTCGGGCCAATACTGGAGAAGGGTAGAATCCGTGCGAGTACCGAAAAAGGGACCGGGCGAGAACCGGGAAAGGTAGTATCCAGGCGAGCACAAGAGAATGGTGGAATTCGGGCCAGTACTGGTGAAGGGTAGAATCCGTGGGAGTACCGAAAAAGGGACCGGGCGAGAACCGGGAAAGGTAGTATCCAGGCCAGTACAAAAGAGTGGTAGAATTCGGGCCAGTACTGGAGAAGGTTAGAGTCCGTGCGAATACCGAAAAAGGGACCGGTCGACAAACAGGAAAGGTTGTATCCAGGCGAGTACAAGAGAATGGTAGAATCCGTGCGAGTACCGAAAAAGGGACCGGGCGAGAACCGGGAAAGGTAGTATCCAGGGGAGTACAAGAGAGTGGTAAAATTCGGGCCAGTACTGGAGAAGGTTAGAATCCCTGCGAGTACCGACAAAGGGACCGGGCGAGAACGGGGAAAGGTAGTATCCAGGGGAGTACAAGAGAATGGTAGAATTCGGGCCAGTACTGGTGAAGGGTAGAATCCGTGCGAGTACGAGAAAAGGGACCGGGCGAGAACCGGGAAAGGTAGTATCCAGGCGAGTACAAGAGAATGGTAGAATTCGGGCCAGTACTGGTGAAGGGTAGAATCCGTGCGAGTACCGAAAAAGAGACCGGTCGACAAACAGGAAAGGTTGTATCCAAGCGAGTACAAGGGAATGGTGGAACTCGGGCCAGTACTGGAGAAGGGTAGAATCCGTGCGAATACCGAAAAAGGGACCGGTCGACAAACAGGAAAGATTGTATCCAGGCGAGTACAAGGGAATGGTGGAACTCGGGCCAGTACTGGACCAGGGTAGAATCCGTGCGAGTACCGAAAAAGGGACCGGGCGAGAACCGGGAAAGGTAGTATCCAGGGGAGTACAAGAGAGTGGTAGAATTCGGGCCAGTACTGGAGAAGGGTAGAATCCGTGCGAGTACCAAAAAAGGGACCGGGCGAGAACCGGGAAAGGTAGTATCCAGGCGAGTACAAAAGAGTGGTAGAATTCGGGCCAGTACTGGAGAAGGTTAGAGTCCGTGCGAATACCGAAAAAGGGACCGGTCGACAAACAGGAAAGGTTGTATCCAGGCGAGTACAAGAGAATGGTAGAATCCGTGCGAGTACCGAAAAAGGGACCGGGCGAGAACCGGGAAAGGTAGTATCCAGGCGAGCACAAGAGAATGGTGGAATTCGGGCCAGTACTGGTGAAGGGTAGAATCGGTGCGAGTACCGAAAAAGGGACCGGTCGACAAACAAGAAAGGTTGTATCCAGGCGAGTACAAGGGAATGGTGGAACTCGGGCCAGTACTGGAGAAGGGTAGAATCCGTGCGAATACCGAAAAAGGGACCGGTCGACAAACAGGAAAGATTGTATCCAGGCGAGTACAAGGGAATGGTGGAACTCGGGCCAGTACTGGACCAGGGTAGAATCCGTGCGAGTACCGAAAAAGGGACCGGGCGAGAACCGGGAAAGGTAGTATCCAGGGGAGTACAAGAGAGTGGTAGAATTCGGGCCAGTACTGGAGAAGGGTAGAATCCCTGCGAGTACCGAAAAAGGGACCGGGCGAGAACCGGGAAAGGTAGTATCCAAGGGAGTACAAGAGAATGGTAGAATTCGAGCCAGTACTGGTGAAGGGTAGAATCCATGCGAGTACCGAAAAAGGGACCGGGCGAGAACCGGGAAAGGTAGTATCCAGGCGAGCACAAGAGAATGGTGGAATTCGGGCCAGTACTGGTGAAGGGTAGAATCCGTGCGAGTACCGAAAAAGGGACCGGTCGATAAAACAGGAAAGGTTGTATCCAGGCGAGTACAAGGGAATGGTGGTTCTCGGGCCAGTACTGGAGAAGGGTAGAATCCATGCTAGTACCGAAAAAGGGACCGGGCGAGAACCGGGAAAGGTAGTATCCAGGGGAGTACAAGAGAGTGGTAGAATTCGGGCCAGTACTGGAGAAGGTTAGAATCCGTGCGAGTACCGAAAAAGGGACCGAGCGAGAACCGGGAAAGGTAGTATCCAGGGGAGTACAAGAGAATGGTAGAATTCGAGCCAGTACTGGTGAAGGGTAGAATCCGTGCTAGTACCGAAAAAGGGACCGGGCGAGAACCGGGAAAGGTAGAATCCAGGCGAGCACAAGAGAATGGTGGAATTCGGGCCAGTACTGGTGAAGGGTAGAATCCGTGCGAGTACCGAAAAAGGGACCGGTCGACAAACAGGAAAGGTTGTATCCAAGCGAGTACAAGGGAATGGTGGAACTCGGGCCAGTACTGGAGAAGGGTAGAATCCGTGCGAATACCGAAAAAGGGACCGGTCGACAAACAGGAAAGATTGTATCCAGGCGAGTACAAGGGAATGGTGGAACTCGGGCCAGTACTGGACCAGGGTAGAATCCGTGCGAGTACCGAAAAAGGGACCGGGCGAGAACCGGGAAAGGTAGTATCCAGGGGAGTACAAGAGAGTGGTAGAATTCGGGCCAGTACTGGAGAAGGGTAGAATCCGTGCGAGTACCGAAAAAGGGACCGGGCGAGAACCGGGAAAGGTAGTATCCAGGGGAGTACAAGAGAATGGTAGAATTCGAGCCAGTACTGGTGAAGGGTAGAATCCGTGCGAGTACCGAAAAAGGGACCGGGCGAGAACCGGGAAAGGTAGTATCCAGGCGAGCACAAGAGAATGGTGGAATTCGGGCCAGTACTGGTGAAGGGTAGAATCCGTGCGAGTACCGAAAAAGGGACCGGTCGACAAACAGGAAAGGTTGTATCCAAGCGAGTACAAGGGAATGGTGGAACTCGGGCCAGTACTGGAGAAGGGTAGAATCCGTGCAAGTACCGAAAAAGGGACCGGGCGAGAACCGGGAAAGGTAGTATCCAGGCGAGCACAAGAGAATGGTGGAATTTGGGCCAGTACTGGTGAAGGGTAGAATCCGTGGGAGTACCGAAAAAGGGACCGGGCGAGAACCGGGAAAGGTAGTATCCAGGCGAGTACAAAAGAGTGGTAGAATTCGGGCCAGTACTGGAGAAGGTTAGAATCCGTGCGAATACCGAAAAAGGGACCGGTCGACAAACAGGAAAGGTTGTATCCAAGCGAGTACAAGAGAATGGTAGAATCCGTGCGAGTACCGAAAAAGGGACCGGGCGAGAACCGGGAAAGGTAGTATCCAGGGGAGTACAAGAGAGTGGTAGAATTCGGGCCAGTACTGGAAAAGGTTAGAATCCCTGCGAGTACTGACAAAGGGACCGGGCGAGAACAGGGAAAGGTAGTATCCAGGGGAGTACAAGAGAATGGTAGAATTCGGGCCAGTACTGGTGAAGGGTAGAATCCGTGCGAGTACGAGAAAAGGGACCGGGCGAGAACCGGGAAAGGTAGTATCCAGGCGAGTACAAGAGAATGGTAGAATTCGGGCCAGTACTGGTGAAGGGTAGAATCCGTGCGAGTACCGAAAAAGGGACCGGTCGACAAACAGGAAAGGTTGTATCCAAGCGAGTACAAGGGAATGGTGGAACTCGGGCTAGTACTGGAGAAGGGTAGAATCCGTGCGCATACCGAAAAAGTGACCGGTCGACAAACAGGAAAGGTTGTATCCAGGCGAGTACAAGGGAATGGTGGAACTCGGGCCAGTACTGGACCAGGGTAGAATCCGTGCGAGTACCGAAAAAGGGACCGGGCGAGAACCGGGAAAGGTAGTATCCAGGGGAGTACAAGAGAGTGGTAGAATTCGGGCCAGTACTGGAGAAGGTTAGAATCCGTGCGAGTACCGAAAAAGGGATCGAGCGAGAACCGGGAAAGGTAGTATCCAGGGGAGTACAAGAGAATGGTAGAATTCGGGCCAGTACTGGAGAAGGTTAGAATCCGTGCGAGTACCGAAAAAGGGATCGAGCGAGAACCGGGAAAGGTAGTATCCAGGGGAGTACAAGAGAATGGTAGAATTCGAGCCAGTACTGGTGAAGGGTAGAATCCGTGCTAGTACCGAAAAAGGGACCGGGCGAGAACCGGGAAAGGTAGTATCCAGGCGAGCACAAGAGAATGGTGGAATTCGGGCCAGTACTGGTGAAGGGTAGAATCCGTGCGAGTACCGAAAAAGGGACCGGTCGACAAACAGGAAAGGTTGTATCCAGGCGAGTACAAGGGAATGGTGGTTCTCGGGCCAGTACTGGAGAAGGGTAGAATCCATGCTAGTGCCGAAAAAGGGACCGGGCGAGAACCGGGAAAGGTAGTATCCAGGGGAGTACAAGAGAGTGGTAGAATTCGGGCCAGTACTGGAGAAGGGTAGAATCCGTGCGAGTACCGAAAAAGGGACCGGGCGAGAACCGGGAAAGGTATTATCCAGGCGCGTACAAGAGAGTGGTAGAATTCGGGCTAGTACTGGAGAAGTTTAGAATCCGTGCGAGTACCGAAAAAGGGACCGGGCGAGAACGGGGAAAGGTAGTATCCAGGCGAGTACAAGAGAATGGTAGAATTTGGGCCAGTACTGGTGAAGGGTAGAATCCGTGCGAGTACCGAAAAAGGGACCGGGCGAGAACCGGGAAAGGTAGTATCCAGGGGAGTACAAGAGAGTGGTAGAATTCGGGCCAGTACTGGAGAAGGGTAGAATCCGTGCGAGTACCGAAAAAGGGACCGGGCGAGAACCGGGAAAGGTAGTATCCAAGGGAATACAAGAGAATGGTAGAATTCGAGCCAGTACTGGTGAAGGGTAGAATCCATGCGAGTACCGAAAAAGGGACCGGGCGAGAACCGGGAAAGGTAGTATCCAGGCGAGCACAAGAGAATGGTGGAATTCGGGCCAGTACTGGTGAAGGGTAGAATCCGTGCGAGTACCGAAAAAGGGACCGGTCGATAAAACAGGAAAGGTTGTATCCAGGCGAGTACAAGGGAATGGTGGTTCTCGGGCCAGTACTGGAGAAGGGTAGAATCCATGCTAGTACCGAAAAAGGGACCGGGCGAGAACCGGGAAAGGTAGTATCCAGGGGAGTACAAGAGAGTGGTAGAATTCGGGCCAGTACTGGAGAAGGTTAGAATCCGTGCGAGTACCGAAAAAGGGATCGAGCGAGAACCGGGAAAGGTAGTATCCAGGGGAGTACAAGAGAATGGTAGAATTCGAGCCAGTACTGGTGAAGGGTAGAATCCGTGCTAGTACCGAAAAAGGGACCGGGCGAGAACCGGGAAAGGTAGTATCCAGGCGAGCACAAGAGAATGGTGGAATTCGGGCCAGTACTGGTGAAGGGTAGAATCCGTGCGAGTACCGAAAAAGGGACCGGTCGACAAACAGGAAAGGTTGTATCCAGGCGAGTACAAGGGAATGGTGGTTCTCGGGCCAGTACTTGAGAAGGGTAGAATCCATGCTAGTGCCGAAAAAGGGACCGGGCGAGAACCGGGAAAGGTAGTATCCAGGGGAGTACAAGAGAGTGGTAGAATTCGGGCCAGTACTGGAGAAGGGTAGAATCCGTGCGAGTACCGAAAAAGGGACCGGGCGAGAACCGGGAAAGGTATTATCCAGGCGCGTACAAGAGAGTGGTAGAATTCGGGCTAGTACTGGAGAAGTTTAGAATCCGTGCGAGTACCGAAAAAGGGACCGGGCGAGAACGGGGAAAGGTAGTATCCAGGCGAGTACAAGAGAATGGTAGAATTTGGGCCAGTACTGGTGAAGGGTAGAATCCGTGCGAGTACCGAAAAAGGGACCGGGCGAGAACCGGGAAAGGTAGTATCCAGGGGAGTACAAGAGAATGGTAGAATTCGAGCCAGTACTGGTGAAGGGTAGAATCCGTGCGAGTACCGAAAAAGGGACCGGGCGAGAACCGGGAAAGGTAGTATCCAGGCGAGCACAAGAGAATGGTGGAATTCGGGCCAGTACTGGTGAAGGGTAGAATCCGTGCGAGTACCGAAAAAGGGACCGGTCGACAAACAGGAAAGGTTGTATCCAGGCGAGTACAAGGGAATGGTGGTTCTCGGGCCAGTACTGGAGAAGGGTAGAATCCATGCTAGTGCCGAAAAAGGGACCGGGCGAGAACCGGGAAAGGTGGTATCCAGGGGAGTACAAGAGAGTGGTAGAATTCGGGCCAGTACTGGAGAAGGGTAGAATCCGTGCGAGTACCGAAAAAGGGACCGGGCGAGAACCGGGAAAGGTAGTATCGAGGCGAGTACAAGAGAGTGGTAGAATTCGGGCCAGTACTGGAGAAGGTTAGAATCCCTGCGAGTACCGACAAAGGGAACGGGCGAGAACAGGGAAAGGTAGTATCCAGGGGAGTACAAGAGAATGGTAGAATTCGGGCAAGTACTGGTGAGGGGTAGAATCCGTGTGAGTACCGAAATAGGGACCGGGCGAGAACCGGAAAAGGTAGTATCCAGGCGAGTACAAGAGAGTGGTAGAATTCGGGCCAGTACTGGTGAAGGGTAGAATCCGTGCGAGTACCGAAAAAGGGACCGGGCGAGAACCGGGAAAGGTAGTATCCAGGCGAGTACAAGAGAGTGGTAGAATTTAAGTTAGTACTGGAAAAGGGTAGAATCCGTGCGAGTACCGAAAAAGCGACCGGGCGAGAACCGGGAAAGGTATTATCCAGGCGAGTACAAGAGAGTGGTAGAATTCGGGCTAGTACTGGAGAAGTTTAGAATCCGTGCTAGTGCCGAAAAAGGGACCGGGCGAGAACCGGGAAAGGTAGTATCCAGGGGAGTACAAGAGAGTGGTAGAATTCGGGCCAGTACTGGATAAGGGTAGAATCCGTGCGAGTACCGAAAAAGGGACCGGGCGAGAACCGGGAAAGGTAGTATCCAGGCGAGTACAAGAGAGTGGTAGAATTTAAGCCAGTACTGGAAAAGGGTAGAATCCGTGCGAGTACCGAAAAAGGGACCGGGCGAGAACCGGGAAAGGTAGTATCCAGGCGAGTACAAGAGAGTGGTAGAATTTAAGTTAGTACTGGAAAAGGGTAGAATCCGTGCGAGTACCGAAGAAGCGACCGGGCGAGAACCGGGAAAGGTATTATCCAGGCGAGTACAAGAGAGTGGTAGAATTCGGGCCAGTACTGGAGAAGTTTAGAATCCGTGCGAGTACCGAAAAAGGGACCGGGCGAGAACCGGAAAAGGTAGTATCCAGGCGAGTACAAGAGAATGGTAGAATTTGGGCCAGTACTGGAGAAGGGTAGAATCCGTGCGAGTACCGAAAAAGGGACCGGGCGAGAACCGGGAAAGGTAGTATCGAGGCGAGTACAAGAGAGTGGTAGAATTCGGGCCAGTACTGGAGAAGGTTAGAATCCCTGCGAGTACCGACAAAGGGAACGGGCGAGAACAGGAAAAGGTAGTATCCAGGGGAGTACAAGAGAATGGTAGAATTCGGGCCAGTACTGGTGAAGGGTAGAATCCGTGCGAGTACCGGAAAAGGTAGTATCCAGGCGAGTACAAGAGAGTGGTAGAATTCGGGCCAGTACTGGTGAAGGGTAGAATCCGTGCGAGTACCGAAAAAGGGACCGGGCGAGAACCGGGAAAGGTAGTATCGAGGCGAGTATAAGAGAGTGGTAGAATTCGGGCCAGTACTGGAGAAGGTTAGAATCCCTGCGAGTACCGACAAATGGAACGGGCGAGAACAGGGAAAGGTAGTATCCAGGGGAGTACAAGAGAATGGTAGAATTCGGGCCAGTACTGGTGAGGGGTAGAATCCGTGCGAGTACCGGAAAAGGTAGTATCCAGGCGAGTACAAGAGAGTGGTAGAATTCGGGCCAGTACTGGAGAAGTTTAGAATCCGTGCGAGTACCGAAAACGGGACCGGGCGAGAACCGGGAAAGGTAGTATCCAGGCGAGTACAAAAGAATGGTAGAATTTGGGCCAGTACTGGTGAAGGGTAGAATCCGTGCGAGTACCGAAAAAGGGAGCGGGCGAGAACCGGGAAAGGTAGTATCCAGGGGAGTACAAGAGAATGGTAGAATTCGGGCCAGTACTGGTGAGGGGTAGAATCCGTGCGAGTACCGGAAAAGGTAGTATCCAGGCGAGTACAAGAGAGTGGTAGAATTCGGGCCAGTACTGGTGAAGGGTAGAATCCGTGCGAGTACTGAAAAAGGGACCGGGCGAGAACCGGGAAAGGTAGTATCCAGGCGAGTACAAGAGAGTGGTAGAATTTAAGCCAGTACTGGAAAAGGGTAGAATCCGTGCGAGTACCGAAAAAGCGACCGGGCGAGAACCGGGAAAGGTATTATCCAGGCGAGTACAAGAGAGTGGTAGAATTCGGGCCAGTACTGGAGAAGTTTAGAATCCGTGCGAGTACCGAAAACGGGACCGGGCGAGAACCGGGAAAGGTAGTATCCAGGCGAGTACAAGAGAATGGTAGAATTTGGGCCAGTACTGGTGAAGGGTAGAATCCGTGCGAGTACCGAAAAAGGGACCGGGCGAGAACCGGGAAAGGTAGTATCCAGGGGAGTACAAGAGAATGGTAGAATTCGAGCCAGTACTGGTGAATGGTAGAATCCGTGCGAGTACCGAAAAAGGGACCGGGGGGGAACAGGGAAAGGTAGTATCCAGGCGAGCACAAGAGAATGGTGGAATTCGGCCCAGTACTGGTGAAGGGTAGAATCGGTGCGAGTACCGAAAAAGGGACCGGTCGACAAACAGGAAAGGTTGTATCCAGGCGAGTACAAGGGAATGGAGGTTCTCGGGCCAGTACTGGAGAAGGGTAGAATCCGTGCTAGTGCCGAAAAAGGGACCGGGCGAGAACCGGGAAAGGTAGTATCCAGGGGAGTACAAGAGAGTGGTAGAATTCGGGCCAGTACTGGAGAAGGGTAGAATCCGTGCGAGTACCGAAAACGGGACCGGGCGAGAACCGGGAAAGGTAGTATCCAGGCGAGTACAAGAGAGTGGTAGAATTTAAGCCAGTACTGGAAAAGGGTAGAATCCGTGCGAGTACCGAAAAAGCGACCGGGCGAGAACCGGGAAAGGTATTATCCAGGCGAGTACAAGAGAGTGGTAGAATTCGGGCCAGTACTGGAGAAGTTTAGAATCCGTGCGAGTACCGAAAACGGGACCGGGCGAGAACCGGGAAAGGTAGTATCCAGGCGAGTACAAGAGAATGGTAGAATTTGGGCCAGTACTGGTGAAGGGTAGAATCCGTGCGAGTACCGAAAAAGGGACCAGGCGAGAACCGGGAAAGGTAGTATCCAGGGGAGTACAAGAGAATGGTAGAATTCGGGCCAGTACTGGTGAGGGGTAGAATCCGTGCGAGTACCGGAAAAGGTAGTATCCAGGCGAGTACAAGAGAGTGGTAGAATTCGGGCCAGTACTGGTGAAGGGTAGAATCCGTGCGAGTACTGAAAAAGGGACCGGGCGAGAACCGGGAAAGGTAGTATCCAGGCGAGTACAAGAGAGTGGTAGAATTTAAGCCAGTACTGGAAAAGGGTAGAATCCGTGCGAGTACCGAAAAACCGACCGGGCGAGAACCGGGAAAGGTATTATCCAGGCGAGTACAAGAGAGTGGTAGAATTCGGGCCAGTACTGGAGAAGTTTAGAATCCGTGCGAGTACCGAAAACGGGACCGGGCGGGAACCGGGAAAGGTAGTATCCAGGCGAGTACAAGAGAATGGTAGAATTTGGGCCAGTACTGGTGAAGGGTAGAATCCGTGCGAGTACCGAAAAAGGGACCGGGCGAGAACCGGGAAAGGTAGTATCCACGGGAGTACAAGAGAATGGTAGAATTCGAGCCAGTACTGGTGAATGGTAGAATCCGTGCGAGTACCGAAAAAGGGACCGGGGGGGAACAGGGAAAGGTAGTATCCAGGCGAGCACAAGAGAATGGTGGAATTCGGGCCAGTACTGGTGAAGGGTAGAATCGATGCGAGTACCGAAAAAGGGACCGGTCGACAAACAGGAAAGGTTGTATCCAGGCGAGTACAAGGGAATGGAGGTTCTCGGGCCAGTACTGGAGAAGGGTAGAATCCGTGCTAGTGCCGAAAAAGGGACCGGGCGAGAACCGGGAAAGGTAGTATCCAGGGGAGTACAAGAGAGTGGTAGAATTCGGGCCAGTACTGGAGAAGGGTAGAATCCGTGCGAGTACCGAAAACGGGACCGGGCGAGAACCGGGAAAGGTAGTATCCAGGCGAGTACAAGAGAGTGGTAGAATTTAAGCCAGTACTGGAAAAGGGTAGAATCCGTGCGAGTACCGAAAAAGCGACCGGGCGAGAACCGGGAAAGGTAGTATCCAGGCGAGTACAAGAGAATGGTAGAATTTGGGCCAGTACTGGTGAAGGGTAGAATCCGTGCGAGTACCGAAAAAGGGACCGGGCGAGAACCGGGAAAGGTAGTATCCAGGGGAGTACAAGAGAATGGTAGAATTCGAGCCAGTACTGGTGAATGGTAGAATCCGTGCGAGTACCGAAAAAGGGACCGGGGGGGAACAGGGAAAGGTAGTATCCAGGCGAGCACAAGAGAATGGTGGAATTCGGGCCAGTACTGGTGAAGGGTAGAATCGGTGCGAGTACCGAAAAAGGGACCGGTCGACAAACAGGAAAGGTTGTATCCAGGCGAGTACAAGGGAATGGAGGTTCTCGGGCCAGTACTGGAGAAGGGTAGAATCCGTGCTAGTGCCGAAAAAGGGACCGGGCGAGAACCGGGAAAGGTAGTATCCAGGGGAGTACAAGAGAGTGGTAGAATTCGGGCCAGTACTGGAGAAGGGTAGAATCCGTGCGAGTACCGAAAACGGGACCGGGCGAGAACCGGGAAAGGTAGTATCCAGGCGAGTACAAGAGAGTGGTAGAATTTAAGCCAGTACTGGAAAAGGGTAGAATCCGTGCGAGTACCGAAAAAGCGACCGGGCGAGAACCGGGAAAGGTATTATCCAGGCGAGTACAAGAGAGTGGTAGAATTCGGGCCAGTACTGGAGAAGTTTAGAATCCGTGCGAGTACCGAAAACGGGACCGGGCGAGAACCGGGAAAGGTAGTATCCAGGCGAGTACAAGAGAATGGTAGAATTTGGGCCAGTACTGGTGAAGGGTAGAATCCGTGCGAGTACCGAAAAAGGGACCAGGCGAGAACCGGGAAAGGTAGTATCCAGGGGAGTACAAGAGAATGGTAGAATTCGGGCCAGTACTGGTGAGGGGTAGAATCCGTGCGAGTACCGGAAAAGGTAGTATCCAGGCGAGTACAAGAGAGTGGTAGAATTCGGGCCAGTACTGGTGAAGGGTAGAATCCGTGCGAGTACTGAAAAAGGGACCGGGCGAGAACCGGGAAAGGTAGTATCCAGGCGAGTACAAGAGAGTGGTAGAATTTAAGCCAGTACTGGAAAAGGGTAGAATCCGTGCGAGTACCGAAAAACCGACCGGGCGAGAACCGGGAAAGGTATTATCCAGGCGAGTACAAGAGAGTGGTAGAATTCGGGCCAGTACTGGAGAAGTTTAGAATCCGTGCGAGTACCGAAAACGGGACCGGGCGGGAACCGGGAAAGGTAGTATCCAGGCGAGTACAAGAGAATGGTAGAATTTGGGCCAGTACTGGTGAAGGGTAGAATCCGTGCGAGTACCGAAAAAGGGACCGGGCGAGAACCGGGAAAGGTAGTATCCACGGGAGTACAAGAGAATGGTAGAATTCGAGCCAGTACTGGTGAATGGTAGAATCCGTGCGAGTACCGAAAAAGGGACCGGGGGGGAACAGGGAAAGGTAGTATCCAGGCGAGCACAAGAGAATGGTGGAATTCGGGCCAGTACTGGTGAAGGGTAGAATCGGTGCGAGTACCGAAAAAGGGACCGGTCGACAAACAGGAAAGGTTGTATCCAGGCGAGTACAAGGGAATGGAGGTTCTCGGGCCAGTACTGGAGAAGGGTAGAATCCGTGCTAGTGCCGAAAAAGGGACCGGGCGAGAACCGGGAAAGGTAGTATCCAGGGGAGTACAAGAGAGTGGTAGAATTCGGGCCAGTACTGGAGAAGGGTAGAATCCGTGCGAGTACCGAAAACGGGACCGGGCGAGAACCGGGAAAGGTAGTATCCAGGCGAGTACAAGAGAGTGGTAGAATTTAAGCCAGTACTGGAAAAGGGTAGAATCCGTGCGAGTACCGAAAAAGCGACCGGGCGAGAACCGGGAAAGGTATTATCCAGGCGAGTACAAGAGAGTGGTAGAATTCGGGCCAGTACTGGAGAAGTTTAGAATCCGTGCGAGTACCGAAAACGGGACCGGGCGAGAACCGGGAAAGGTAGTATCCAGGCGAGTACAAGAGAATGGTAGAATTTGGGCCAGTACTGGTGAAGGGTAGAATCCGTGCGAGTACCGAAAAAGGGACCGGGCGAGAACCGGGAAAGGTAGTATCCAGGGGAGTACAAGAGAATGGTAGAATTCGGGCCAGTACTGGTGAGGGGTAGAATCCGTGCGAGTACCGGAAAAGGTAGTATCCAGGCGAGTACAAGAGAGTGGTAGAATTCGGGCCAGTACTGGTGAAGGGTAGAATCCGTGCGAGTACTGAAAAAGGGACCGGGCGAGAACCGGGAAAGGTAGTATCCAGGCGAGTACAAGAGAGTGGTAGAATTTAAGCCAGTACTGGAAAAGGGTAGAATCCATGCGAGTACCGAAAAACCGACCGGGCGAGAACCGGGAAAGGTATTATCCAGGCGAGTACAAGAGAGTGGTAGAATTCGGGCCAGTACTGGAGAAGTTTAGAATCCGTGCGAGTACCGAAAACGGGACCGGGCGAGAACCGGGAAAGGTAGTATCCAGGCGAGTACAAGAGAATGGTAGAATTTGGGCCAGTACTGGTGAAGGGTAGAATCCGTGCGAGTACCGAAAAAGGGACCGGGCGAGAACCGGGAAAGGTAGTATCCAGGGGAGTACAAGAGAATGGTAGAATTCGAGCCAGTACTGGTGAATGGTAGAATCCGTGCGAGTACCGAAAAAGGGACCGGGGGGGGAACAGGGAAAGGTAGTATCCAGGCGAGCACAAGAGAATGGTGGAATTCGGGCCAGTACTGGTGAAGGGTAGAATCGGTGCGAGTACCGAAAAAGGGACCGGTCGACAAACAGGAAAGGTTGTATCCAGGCGAGTACAAGGGAATGGAGGTTCTCGGGCCAGTACTGGAGAAGGGTAGAATCCGTGCTAGTGCCGAAAAAGGGACCGGGCGAGAACCGGGAAAGGTAGTATCCAGGGGAGTACAAGAGAGTGGTAGAATTTAAGCCAGTACTGGAAAAGGGTAGAATCCGTGCGAGTACCGAAAACGGGACCGGGCGAGAACCGGGAAAGGTAGTATCCAGGCGAGTACAAGAGAGTGGTAGAATTTAAGCCAGTACTGGAAAAGGGTAGAATCCGTGCGAGTACCGAAAAACCGACCGGGCGAGAACCGGGAAAGGTATTATCCAGGCGAGTACAAGAGAGTGGTAGAATTCGGGCCAGTACTGGAGAAGTTTAGAATCCGTGCGAGTACCGAAAACGGGACCGGGCGAGAACCGGGAAAGGTAGTATCCAGGCGAGTACAAGAGAATGGTAGAATTTGGGCCAGTACTGGTGAAGGGTAGAATCCGTGCGAGTACCGAAAAAGGGACCGGGCGAGAACCGGGAAAGGTAGTATCCAGGGGAGTACAAGAGAATGGTAGAATTCGGGCCAGTACTGGTGAGGGGTAGAATCCGTGCGAGTACCGGAAAAGGTAGTATCCAGGCGAGTACAAGAGAGTGGTAGAATTCGGGCCAGTACTGGTCAAGGGTAGAATCCGTGCGAGTACTGAAAAAGGGACCGGGCGAGAACCGGGAAAGGTAGTATCCAGGCGAGCACAAGAGAGTGGTAGAATTTAAGCCAGTACTGGAAAAGGGTAGAATCCGTGCGAGTACCGAAAAACCGACCGGGCGAGAACCGGGAAAGGTATTATCCAGGCGAGTACAAGAGAGTGGTAGAATTCGGGCCAGTACTGGAGAAGTTTAGAATCCGTGCGAGTACCGAAAACGGGACCGGGCGAGAACCGGGAAAGGTAGTATCCAGGCGAGTACAAGAGAATGGTAGAATTTAGGCCAGTACTGCTGAAGGGTAGAATCCGTGCGAGTACCGAAAAAGGGACCGGGCGAGAACCGGGAAAGGTAGTATCCAGGGGAGTACAAGAGAATGGTAGAATTCGAGCCAGTACTGGTGAATGGTAGAATCCGTGCGAGTACCGAAAAAGGGACCGGGGGGGAACAGGGAAAGGTAGTATCCAGGCGAGCACAAGAGAATGGTGGAATTCGGGCCAGTACTGGTGAAGGGTAGAATCGGTGCGAGTACCGAAAAAGGGACCGGTCGACAAACAGGAAAGGTTGTATCCAGGCGAGTACAAGGGAATGGAGGTTCTCGGGCCAGTACTGGAGAAGGGTAGAATCCGTGCTAGTGCCGAAAAAGGGACCGGGCGAGAACCGGGAAAGGTAGTATCCAGGGGAGTACAAGAGAGTGGTAGAATTTAAGCCAGTACTGGAAAAGGGTAGAATCCGTGCGAGTACCGAAAACGGGACCGGGCGAGAACCGGGAAAGGTAGTATCCAGGCGAGTACAAGAGAGTGGTAGAATTTAAGCCAGTACTGGAAAAGGGTAGAATCCGTGCGAGTACCGAAAAACCGACCGGGCGAGAACCGGGAAAGGTATTATCCAGGCGAGTACAAGAGAGTGGTAGAATTCGGGCCAGTACTGGAGAAGTTTAGAATCCGTGCGAGTACCGAAAACGGGACCGGGCGAGAACCGGGAAAGGTAGTATCCAGGCGAGTACAAGAGAATGGTAGAATTTGGGCCAGTACTGGTGAAGGGTAGAATCCGTGCGAGTACCGAAAAAGGGACCGGGCGAGAACCGGGAAAGGTAGTATCCAGGGGAGTACAAGAGAATGGTAGAATTCGGGCCAGTACTGGTGAGGGGTAGAATCCGTGCGAGTACCGGAAAAGGTAGTATCCAGGCGAGTACAAGAGAGTGGTAGAATTCGGGCCAGTACTGGTGAAGGGTAGAATCCGTGCGAGTACTGAAAAAGGGACCGGTCGACAAACCGGGAAAGGTAGTATCCAGGCGAGTACAAGAGAGTGGTAGAATTTAAGCCAGTACTGGAAAAGGGTAGAATCCGTGCGAGTACCGAAAAACCGACCGGGCGAGAACCGGGAAAGGTATTATCCAGGCGAGTACAAGAGAGTGGTAGAATTCGGGCCAGTACTGGAGAAGTTTAGAATCCGTGCGAGTACCGAAAACGGGACCGGGCGAGAACCGGGAAAGGTAGTATCCAGGCGAGTACAAGAGAATGGTAGAATTTGGGCCAGTACTGCTGAAGGGTAGAATCCGTGCGAGTACCGAAAAAGGGACCGGGCGAGAACCGGGAAAGGTAGTATCCAGGGGAGTACAAGAGAATGGTAGAATTCGAGCCAGTACTGGTGAATGGTAGAATCCGTGCGAGTACCGAAAAAGGGACCGGGGGGGAACAGGGAAAGGTAGTATCCAGGCGAGCACAAGAGAATGGTGGAATTCGGGCCAGTACTGGTGAAGGGTAGAATCGGTGCGAGTACCGAAAAAGGGACCGGTCGACAAACAGGAAAGGTTGTATCCAGGCGAGTACAAGGGAATGGAGGTTCTCGGGCCAGTACTGGAGAAGGGTAGAATCCGTGCTAGTGCCGAAAAAGGGACCGGGCGAGAACCGGGAAAGGTAGTATCCAGGGGAGTACAAGAGAGTGGTAGAATTCGGGCCAGTACTGGAGAAGGGTAGAATCCGTGCGAGTACCGAAAACGGGACCGGGCGAGAACCGGGAAAGGTAGTATCCAGGCGAGTACAAGAGAGTGGTAGAATTTAAGCCAGTACTGGAAAAGGGTAGAATCCGTGCGAGTACCGAAAAAGCGACCGGGCGAGAACCGGGAAAGGTATTATCCAGGCGAGTACAAGAGAGTGGTAGAATTCGGGCCAGTACTGGAGAAGTTTAGAATCCGTGCGAGTACCGAAAAAGGGACCGGGGGAGAACCGGAAAAGGTAGTATCCAGGCGAGTACAAGAGAATGGTAGAATTTGGGCCAGTACTGGTGAAGGGTAGAATCCGTGCGAGTACCGAAAAAGGGACCGGGCGAGAACCGGGAAAGGTAGTATCCAGGGGAGTACAAGAGAATGGTAGAATTCGAGCCAGCACTGGTGAAGGGTAGATTCCGTGCGAGTACCGAAAAAGGGACCGGGCGAGAACCGGGAAAGGTAGTATCCAGGCGAGCACAAGAGAATGGTGGAATTCGGGCCAGTACTGGTGAAGGGTAGAATCAGTGCGAGTACCGAAAAAGGGACCGGTCGACAAACAGGAAAGGTTGTATCCAGGCGAGTACAAGGGAATGGTGGTTCTCGGGCCAGTACTGGAGAAGGGTAGAATCCGTGCTAGTGCCGAAAAAGGGACCGGGCGAGAACCGGGAAAGGTAGTATCCAGGGGAGTACAAGAGAGTGGTAGAATTCGGGCCAGTACTGGAGAAGGGTAGAATTCGTGCGAGTACCGAAAAAGGGACCGGGCGAGAACCGGGAAAGGTAGTATCGAGGCGAGTACAAGAGAATGGTAGAATTCGGGCCAGTACTGGAGAAGGTTAGAATCCCTGCGAGTACCGACAAAGGGAACGGGCGAGAACAGGGAAAGGTAGTATCCAGGGGAGTACAAGAGAATGGTAGAATTCGGGCCAGTACTGGTGGAGGGTAGAATCCGTGCGAGTACCGGAAAAGGTAGTATCCAGGCGAGTACAAGAGAGTGGTAGAATTCGGGCCAGTACTGGAGAAGGGTAGAATCCGTGCGAGTACCGAAAACGGGACCGGGCGAGAACCGGGAAAGGTAGTATCCAGGCGAGTACAAGAGAGTGGTAGAATTTAAGCCAGTACTGGAAAAGGGTAGAATCCGTGCGAGTACCGAAAAAGCGACCGGGCGAGAACCGGGAAAGGTATTATCCAGGCGAGTACAAGAGAGTGGTAGAATTCGGGCCAGTACTGGAGAAGTTTAGAATCCGTGCGAGTACCGAAAAAGGGACCGGGGGAGAACCGGAAAAGGTAGTATCCAGGCGAGTACAAGAGAATGGTAGAATTTGGGCCAGTACTGGTGAAGGGTAGAATCCGTGCGAGTACCGAAAAAGGACCGGGCGAGAACCGGGAAAGGTAGTATCCAGGGGAGTACAAGAGAATGGTAGAATTCGAGCCAGCACTGGTGAAGGGTAGAATCCGTGCGAGTACCGAAAAAGGGACCGGGCGAGAACCGGGAAAGGTAGTATCCAGGCGAGCACAAGAGAATGGTGGAATTCGGGCCAGTACTGGTGAAGGGTAGAATCAGTGCGAGTACCGAAAAAGGGACCGGTCGACAAACAGGAAAGGTTGTATCCAGGCGAGTACAAGGGAATGGTGGTTCTCGGGCCAGTACTGGAGAAGGGTAGAATCCGTGCTAGTGCCGAAAAAGGGACCGGGCGAGAACCGGGAAAGGTAGTATCCAGGGGAGTACAAGAGAGTAGTAGAATACGGGCCAGTACTGGAGAAGGGTAGAATTCGTGCGAGTACCGAAAAAGGGACCGGGCGAGAACAGGGAAAGGTAGTATCCAGGGGAGTACAAGAGAATGGTAGAATTCGGGCCAGTACTGGTGGAGGGTAGAATCCGTGCGAGTACCGGAAAAGGTAGTATCCAGGCGAGTACAAGAGAGTGGTAGAATTCGGGCCAGTACTGGAGAAGGGTAGAATCCGTGCGAGTACCGAAAACGGGACCGGGCGAGAACCGGGAAAGGTAGTATCGAGGCGAGTACAAGAGAATGGTAGAATTCGGGCCAGTACTGGAGAAGGTTAGAATCCCTGCGAGTACCGACAAAGGGAACGGGCGAGAACAGGGAAAGGTAGTATCCAGGGGAGTACAAGAGAATGGTAGAATTCGGGGCAGTACTGGTGGAGGGTAGAATCCGTGCGAGTACCGGAAAAGGTAGTATCCAGGCGAGTACAAGAGAGTGGTAGAATTCGGGCCAGTACTGGTGAAGGGTAGAATCCGTGCGAGTACCGAAAAAGGGACCGGGCGAGAACCGGGAAAGGTAGTATCGAGGCGAGTATAAGAGAGTGGTAGAATTCGGGCCAGTACTGGAGAAGGTTAGAATCCCTGCGAGTACCGACAAAGGGAACGGGCGAGAATAGGGAAAGGTAGTATCCAGGGGAGTACAAGAGAATGGTAGAATTCGGGCAAGTACTGGTGAGGGGTAGAATCCGTGCGAGTACCGGAAAAGGTAGTATCCAAGCGAGTACAAGAGAGTGGTAGAATTCGGGCCAGTACTGGTGAAGGGTAGAATCCGTGCGAGTACTGAAAAAGGGACCGGGCGAGAACCGGGAAAGGTAGTATCCAGGCGAGTACAAGAGAGTGGTAGAATTTAAGCCAGTACTGGAAAAGGGTAGAATCCGTGCGAGTACCGAAAAAGCGACCGGGCGAGAACCGGGAAAGGTATTATCCAGGCGAGTACAAGAGAGTGGTAGAATTCGGGCCAGTACTGGAGAAGTTTAGAATCCGTGCGAGTACCGAAAAAGGGACCGGGCGAGAACCGGGAAAGGTAGTATCCAGGGGAGTACAAGAGAGTGGTAGAATTCGGGCCAGTACTGGAGAAGGGTAGAATCCGTGCGAGTACCGAAAACGGGACCGGGCGAGAACCGGGAAAGGTAGTATCCAGGCGAGTACAAGAGAGTGGTAGAATTTAAGCCAGTACTGGAAAAGGGTAGAATCCGTGCGAGTACCGAAAAAGCGACCGGGCGAGAACCGGGAAAGGTATTATCCAGGCGAGTACAAGAGAGTGGTAGAATTCGGGCCAGTACTGGAGAAGTTTAGAATCCGTGCGAGTACCGAAAAAGGGACCGGGGGAGAACCAGAAAAGGTAGTATCCAGGCGAGTACAAGAGAGTGGTAGAATTTAAGCCAGTACTGGAAAAGGGTAGAATCCGTGCGAGTACCGAAAAAGCGACCGGGCGAGAACCGGGAAAGGTATTATCCAGGCGAGTACAAGAGAGTGGTAGAATTCGGGCCAGTACTGGAGAAGTTTAGAATCCGTGCGAGTACCGAAAAAGGGACCGGGCGAGAACCGGAAAAGGTAGTATCCAGGCGAGTACAAGAGAATGGTAGAATTTGGGCCAGTACTGGTGAAGGGTAGAATCAGTGCGAGTACCAAAAAAGGGACCGGTCGACAAACAGGAAAGGTTGTATCCAGGCGAGTACAAGGGAATGGTGGTTCTCGGGCCAGTACTGGAGAAGGGTAGAATCCGTGCTAGTGCCGAAAAAGGGACCGGGCGAGAACCGGGAAAGGTAGTATCCAGGGGAGTACAAGAGAGTGGTAGAATTCGGGCCAGTACTGGAGAAGGGTAGAATTCGTGCGAGTAGCGAAAAAGGGACCGGGCGAGAACCGGGAAAGGTAGTATCGAGGCGAGTACAAGAGAATGGTAGAATTCGGGCCAGTACTGGAGAAGGTTAGAATCCCTGCGAGTACCGACAAAGGGAACGGGCGAGAACAGGGAAAGGTAGTATCCAGGGGAGTACAAGAGAATGGTAGAATTCGGGCCAGTACTGGTGGAGGGTAGAATCCGTGCGAGTACCGGAAAAGGTAGTATCCAGGCGAGTACAAGAGAGTGGTAGAATTCGGGCCAGTACTGGAGAAGGGTAGAATCCGTGCGAGTACCGAAAACGGGACCGGGCGAGAACCGGGAAAGGTAGTATCCAGGCGAGTACAAGAGAGTGGTAGAATTTAAGCCAGTACTGGAAAAGGGTAGAATCCGTGCGAGTACCGAAAAAGCGACCAGGCGAGAACCGGGAAAGGTATTATCCAGGCGAGTACAAGAGAGTGGTAGAATTCGGGCCAGTACTGGAGAAGTTTAGAATCCGTGCGAGTACCGAAAAAGGGACCGGGGGAGAACCAGAAAAGGTAGTATCCAGGCGAGTACAAGAGAATGGTAGAATTTGGGCCAGTACTGGTGAAGGGTAGAATCCGTGCGAGTACCGAAAAAGGGACCGGGCGAGAACCGGGAAAGGTAGTATCCAGGGGAGTACAAGAGAATGGTAGAATTCGAGCCAGCACTGGTGAAGGGTAGAATCCGTGCGAGTACCGAAAAAGGGACCGGGCGAGAACCGGGAAAGGTAGTATCCAGGCGAGCACAAGAGAATGGTGGAATTCGGGCCAGTACTGGTGAAGGGTAGAATCAGTGCGAGTACCGAAAAAGGGACCGGTCGACAAACAGGAAAGGTTGTATCCAGGCGAGTACAAGGGAATGGTGGTTCTCGGGCCAGTACTGGAGAAGGGTAGAATCCGTGCTAGTGCCGAAAAAGGGACCGGGCGAGAACCGGGAAAGGTAGTATCCAGGGGAGTACAAGAGAGTGGTTGAATTCGGGCCAGTACTGGAGAAGGGTAGAATTCGTGCGAGTACCGAAAAAGGGACCGGGCGAGAACCGGGAAAGGTAGTATCGAGGCGAGTACAAGAGAATGGTAGAATTCGGGCCAGTACTGGAGAAGGTTAGAATCCCTGCGAGTACCGACAAAGGGAACGGGCGAGAACAGGGAAAGGTAGTATCCAGGGGAGTACAAGAGAATGGTAGAATTCGGGGCAGTACTGGAGAAGGGTAGAATTCGTGCGAGTACCGAAAAAGGGACCGGGCGAGAACCGGGAAAGGTAGTATCGAGGTGAGTACAAGAGAATGGTAGAATTCGGGCCAGTACTGGAGAAGGTTTGAATCCCTGCGAGTACCGACAAAGGGAACGGGCGAGAACAGGGAAAGGTAGTATCCAGGGGAGTACAAGAGAATGGTAGAATTCGGGCCAGTACTGGTGGAGGGTAGAATCCGTGCGAGTACCGGAAAAGGTAGTATCCAGGCGAGTACAAGAGAGTGGTAGAATTCGGGCCAGTACTGGTGAAGGGTAGAATCCGTGCGAGTACCGAAAAAGGGACCGGGCGAGAACCGGGAAAGGTAGTATCGAGGCGAGTATAAGAGAGTGGTAGAATTCGGGCCAGTACTGGAGAAGGTTAGAATCCCTGCGAGTACCGACAAAGGGAACGGGCGAGAATAGGGAAAGGTAGTATCCAGGGGAGTACAAGAGAATGGTAGAATTCGGGCAAGTACTGGTGAGGGGTAGAATCCGTGCGAGTACTGAAAAAGGGACCGGGCGAGAACCGGGAAAGGTAGTATCCAGGCGAGTACAAGAGAGTGGTAGAATTTAAGCCAGTACTGGAAAAGGGTAGAATCCGTGCAAGTACCGAAAAAGCGACCGGGCGAGAACCGGGAAAGGTATTATCCAGGCGAGTACAAGAGAGTGGTAGAATTCGGGCCAGTACTGGAGAAGTTTAGAATCCGTGCGAGTACCGAAAAAGGGACCGGGCGAGAACCGGGAAAGGTAGTATCCAGGCGAGTACAAGAGAATGGTAGAATTTGGGCCAGTACTGGTGAAGGGTAGAATACGTGCGAGTACCGAAAAAGGGACCGGGCGAGAACCGGGAAAGGTAGTCTCCAGGGGAGTACAAGAGAATGGTAGAATTCGAGCCAGTACTGGTGAAGGGTAGAATCCGTGCGAGTACCGAAAAAGGGACCGGGCGAGAACCGAGAAAGGTAGTATCCAGGCGAGCACAAGAGAATGGTGGAATTCGGGCCAGTACTGGTGAAGGGTAGAATCGGTGCGAGTACCGAAAAAGGGACCGGTCGACAAACAAGAAAGGTTGTATCCAGGCGAGTACAAGGGAATGGTGGAACTCGGGCCAGTACTGGAGAAGGGTAGAATCCGTGCGAGTACCGAAAAAGGGACCGGGCGAGAACAGGGAAATGTAGTATCCAGGGTAGTACAAGAGAGTGGTAGAATTCGGGCCAGTACTGGAGAAGGGTAGAATCCCTGCGAGTACCGACAAAGGGAACGGGCGAGAACAGGGAAAGGTAGTATCCAGGGGAGTACAAGAGAATGGTAGAATTCGGGCAAGTACTGGTGAGGGGTAGAATCCGTGCGAGTACCGAAAAAGGGACCGGGCGAGAACCGGAAAAGGTAGTATCCAGGCGAGTACAAGAGAGTGGTAGAATTCGGGCCAGTACTGGTGAAGGGTAGAATCCGTGCGAGTACCGAAAAAGGGACCAGGCGAGAACCGGGAAAGGTAGTATCGAGGCGAGTACAAGAGAGTGGTAGAATTCGGGCCAGTGCTGGAGAAGGTTAGAATCCCTGCGAGTACCGACAAAGGGAACGGGCGAGAACAGGGAAAGGTAGTATCCAGGGGAGTACAAGAGAATGGTAGAATTCGGGCAAGTACTGGTGAGGGGTAGAATCCGTGCGAGTACCGAAAAAGGGATCGGGCGAGAACCGGAAAAGGTAGTATCCAGGCGAGTACAAGAGAGTGGTAGAATTCGGGCCAGTACTGGTGAAGGGTAGAATCCGTGCGAGTACCGAAAAAGGGACCGGGCGAGAACCAGGAAAGGTAGTATCCAAGCGAGTGCAAGAGAGTGGTAGAATATGAGCCAGTACTGGAAAAGGGTAGAATCCGTGCGAGTACCGAAAAAGGGACCGGGCGAGAACCGGGAAAGGTAGTATCCAGGGGAGTACAAGAGAATGGTAGAATTCGGGCCAGTACTGGTGAAGGGTAGAATCCGTGCGAGTACCGAAAAAGGGACCGGTCGACAAACAGGAAAGGTTGTATCCAGGCGAGTACAAGGGAATGGTGGAACTCGGGCCAGTACTAGAGAAGGGTAGAATCCGTGCGAGTACCGAAAAAGGGACCGGGCGAGAACCGGGAAAGGTAGTATCCAGGGGAGTACAAGAGAATGGTAGAATTCGGGCCAGTACTGGTGAAGGGTAGAATCCGTGCGAGTACCGAAAAAGGGACCGGGCGAGAACCGGGAAAGGTAGTATCCAGGCGAGCACAAGAGAATGGTGGAATTCGGGCCAGTACTGGAGAAGGGTAGAATCCATGCGAGTACCGACAAAGGGACCGGGCGAGAACAGGGAAAGGTAGTATCCAGGGGAGTACAAGAGAATGGTAGAATTCGGGCCAGTACTGGTGAAGGGTAGAATCCGTGCGAGTACCGAAAAAGCGACCGGGCGAGAACCGGGAAAGGTAGTATCCAGGAGAGTGCAAGAGAGTGGTAGAATTCGGGCCAGTATTGGAGAAGGTTAGAATCCGTGCGAGTACCGAAAAAGGGACCGGGCGAGAACCGGGAAAGGTAGTATCCAGGCGAGTACAAGAGAGTGGTAGAATTCGGGCCAGTACTGGTGAAGGGTAGAATCCGTGCGAGTACCGAAAAAGGGACCGGGCAAGAACCAGGAAAGGTAGTATCCAAGCGAGTGCAAGAGAGTGGTAGAATATGAGCCAGTACTGGAAAAGGGTAGAATCCGTGCGAGTACCGAAAAAGGGACCGGGCGAGAACCGGGAAAGGTAGTATCCAGGGGAGTACAAGAGAATGGTAGAATTCGGGCCAGTACTGGTGAAGGGTAGAATCCGTGCGAGTACCGAAAAAGGGACCGGTCGACAAACAGGAAAGGTTGTATCCAGGCGAGTACAAGGGAATGGTGGAACTCGGGCCAGTACTAGAGAAGGGTAGAATCCGTGCGAGTACCGAAAAAGGGACCGGGCGAGAACCGGGAAAGGTAGTATCCAGGGGAGTACAAGAGAATGGTAGAATTCGGGCCAGTACTGGTGAAGGGTAGAATCCGTGCGAGTACCGAAAAAGGGACCGGGCGAGAACCGGGAAAGGCAGTATCCAGGCGAGCACAAGAGAATGGTGGAATTTGGGCCAGTACTGGAGAAGGGTAGAATCCATGCGAGTACCGACAAAGGGACCGGGCGAGAAAAGGGAAAGGTAGTATCCAGGGGAGTACAACAGAATGGTAGAATTCGGGCCAGTACTGGAGAAGGTTACAATCCATGCGAGTACCGACAGAGGGACCGAGCGAGAATAGGGAAAGGTAGTATCCAGGGGAGTACAAGAGAATGGTAGAATTCGAGCCAGTACTGGAGAACGGTAGAATCCGTGCGAGTACCAAAAAAGGGACCGGGCGAGAACCGGGAAAGGTAGTATCCAGGCGAGTACAAGAGAATGGTGGAATTCGGGCCAGTACTGGTGAAGGGTAGAATCCGTGCGAGTACCGAAAAAGGGACCGGTCGACAAACAGGAAAGCTTGTATCCAGGCGAGTACAAGGGAATGGTGGAACTCGAGCCAGTACTGGAGAAGGGTAGAATCCGTGCTAGTGCCGAAAAAGGGACCGGGCGAGAACCGGGAAAGGTAGTATCGAGGCGAGTACAAGAGAGTGGTAGAATTCGGGCCAGTACTGGAGAAGGTTAGAATCCCTGCGAGTACCGACAAAGGGACCGGGCGAGAACCGGGAAAGGTAGTATCCAGGCGAGTACAAGAGAGTGGTAGAATTCGGGCCAGTACTGGAGAAGGTTAGAATCCGTGCGAGGACCGAAAAAGGGACCGAGCGAGACCCGGGAAAGGTAGTATCCAGGCAGGTACAAGAGAGTGGTAGAATTCGGGCCAGTACTGGAGAAGGTTAGAATCCCTGCGAGTACCGTCAAAGGGACCGGGCGAGAACAGGAAAAGGTAGTATCCAGGGGAGTACAACAGAATGGTAGAATTCGAGCCAGTACTGGAGAAGGTTAGATTCCGTGCGAATACCGAAAAAGGGACCGGTCGACAAACAGGAATGGTTGTATCCAGGCGAGTACAAGGGAATGGTGGAACTCGGGGCAGTACTGGACCAGGGAAGAATCCGTGCGAGTACCGAAAAAGGGACCGGGCGAGAACCGGGAAAGGTAGTAGTATCCAGGGGAGTACAAGAGAGTGGTAGAATTCGGGACAGTACTAGAGAAGGGTGGAATCCGTGCGAGTACCGAAAAAGGGACCGGGCGAGAACCGGGAAAGGTAGTATCGAGGCGAGTACAAGTGAGTGGTAGAATTTGGGCCAGTACTGGAGAAGGTTAGAATCCCTGCGAGTACCGACAAAGGGAACGGGCGAGAATAGGGAAAGGTAGTATCCAGGGGAGTACAAGAGAATGGTAGAATTCGGGCCAGTACTGGTGAGGGGTAGAATCCTTGCGAGTACCGAAAAGGGACCGGGCGAGAGCTGGGAAAGGTAGTATCCAGGCGAGTACAAGAGAGTGGTAGAATTCAGGCCAGTACTGGTGAAGGGTAGAATCCGTGCGAGTACCGAAAGAGGGACCGGGCGAGAACCGGGAAAGGTAGTATCCAGGCGAGTGCAAGAGAGTGGTAGAATATGAGCCAGTACTGGAAAAGGGTAGAATCCGTGCGAGTACCGAAAAAGGGACCGGGCGAGAACCGGGAAAGGTAGTATCCAGGGGAGTACAAGAGAATGGTAGAATTCGGGCCAGTAGTGGTGAAGGGTAGAATCCGTGCGAGTACCGAAAAAGGGACCGGTCGACAAACAGGAAAGGTTGTATCCAGGCGAGTACAAGGGAATGGTGGAACTCGGGCCAGTACTAGAGAAGGGTAGAATCCGTGCGAGTACCGAAAAAGGGACCGGGCGAGAACCGGGAAAGGTAGTATCCAGGGGAGTACAAGAGAATGGTAGAATTCGGGCCAGTACTGGTGAAGGGTAGAATCCGTGCGAGTACCGAAAAAGGGACCGGGCGAGAACCGGGAAAGGCAGTATCCAGGCGAGCACAAGAGAATGGTGGAATTTGGGCCAGTACTGGAGAAGGGTAGAATCCATGCGAGTACCGACAAAGGGACCGGGCGAGAAAAGGGAAAGGTAGTATCCAGGGGAGTAGAACAGAATGGTAGAATTCGGGCCAGTACTGGAGAAGGTTAGAATCCATGCGAGTACCGACAGAGGGACCGAGCGAGAATAGGGAAAGGTAGTATCCAGGGGAGTACAAGAGAATGGTAGAATTCGAGCCAGTACTGGAGAACGGTAGAATCCGTGCGAGTACCAAAAAAGGGACCGCGCGAGAACCGGGAAAGGTAGTATCCAGGCGAGTACAAGAGAATGGTGGAATTCGGGCCAGTACTGGTGAAGGGTAGAATCCGTGCGAGTACCGAAAAAGGGACCGGTCGACAAACAGGAAAGCTTGTATCCAGGCGAGTACAAGGGAATGGTGGAACTCGAGCCAGTACTGGAGAAGGGTAGAATCCGTGCTAGTGCCGAAAAAGGGACCGGGCGAGAACCGGGAAAGGTAGTATCGAGGCGAGTATAAGAGAGTGGTAGAATTCGGGCCAGTACTGGAGAAGGTTAGAATCCCTGCGAGCACCGACAAAGGGACCGGGCGAGAACAGGGAAAGGTAGTATCCAGGGGAGTACAAGAGAATGGTAGAATTCGGGCCAGTACTGGTGAAGGGTAGAATCCGTGCGAGTACCGAAAAAGGGTCCGGGCGAGAACCGGGAAAGGTAGTATCCCGGCGAGTACAAAAGAGTGGTAGAATTCGGGCCAGTACTGGAGAAGGTTAGAATCCATGCGAGTACCGACAAAGGGACTGGGCGAGAAAAGGGAAAGGTAGTATCCAGGGGAGTACAACAGAGTGGTAGAATTCGGGCCAGTACTGGAGAAGGTTAGATTCCGTGCGAATACCGAAAAAGGGACCGGTCGAGAACGGGGAAAGGTAGTATCCAGGCGAGTACAAGAGAGTGGTAGAATTCGAGCCAGTACTGGAGAACGGTAGAATCCGTGCGAGTACCAAAAAAGGGACCGGGCGAGAACCGGGAAAGGTAGTATCCAGGCGAGTACAAGAGAATGGTGGAATTCGGGCCAGTACTGGTGAAGGGTAGAATCCGTGCGAGTACCGAAAAAGGGACCGGTCGACAAACAGGAAAGCTTGTATCCAGGCGAGTACAAGGGAATGGTGGAACTCGGGCCAGTACTCGAGAAGGGTAGAATCCGTGTTAGTGCCGAAAAAGGGACCGGGCGGGAACCGGGAAAGATAGTATCCAGGGGAGTACAAGAGAATGGTAGAATTCGGGCCAGTACTGGTGAAGGGTAGAATCCGTGCGAGTACCGAAAAAGGGACCGGGCGAGAACCGGGAAAGGTAGTATCCAGGCGAGCACAAGAGAATGGTGGAATTCGGGCCAGTACTGGAGAAGGGTAGAATCCATGCGAGTACCGACAAAGGGACCGGGCGAGAACAGGGAAAGGTAGTATCCAGGGGAGTACAAGAGAATGGTAGAATTCGGGCCAGTACTGGTGAAGGGTAGAATCCGTGCGAGTACCGAAAAAGCGACCGGGCGAGAACCGGGAAAGGTAGTATCCAGGAGAGTGCAAGAGAGTGGTAGAATTCGGGCCAGTATTGGAGAAGGTTAGAATCCGTGCGAGTACCGAAAAAGGGACCGGGCGAGAACCGGGAAAGGTAGTATCCAGGCGAGTACAAGAGAGTGGTAGAATTCGGGCCAGTACTGGAGAAGGTTAGAATCCGTGCGAGGACCGAAAAAGGGACCGAGCGAGACCCGGGAAAGGTAGTATCCAGGCGAGTACAAGAGAGTGGTAGAATTCGGGCCAGTACTGGAGAAGGTTAGAATCCCTGCGAGTACCGTCAAAGGGACCGGGCGAGAACAGGAAAAGGTAGTATCCAGGGGAGTACAACAGAATGGTAGAATTCGAGCCAGTACTGGAGAAGGTTAGATTCCGTGCGAATACCGAAAAAGGGACCGGTCGACAAACAGGAAAGGTTGTATCCAGGCGAGTACAAGGGAATGGTGGAACTCGGGCCAGTACTGGACCAGGGAAGAATCCGTGCGAGTACCGAAAAAGGGACCGGGCGAGAACCGGGAAAGGTAGTAGTATCCAGGGGAGTACAAGAGAGTGGTAGAATTCGGGCCAGTACTGGAGAAGGGTGGAATCCGTGCGAGTACCGAAAAAGGGACCGGGCGAGAACCGGGAAAGGTAGTATCGAGGCGAGTACAAGTGAGTGGTAGAATTTGGGCCAGTACTGGAGAAGGTTAGAATCCCTGCGAGTACCGACAAAGGGAACGGGCGAGAATAGGGAAAGGTAGTATCCAGGGGAGTACAAGAGAATGGTAGAATTCGGGCCAGTACTGGTGAGGGGTAGAATCCTTGCGAGTACCGAAAAGGGACCGGGCGAGAGCTGGGAAAGGTAGTATCCAGGCGAGTACAAGAGAGTGGTAGAATTCAGGCCAGTACTGGTGAAGGGTAGAATCCGTGCGAGTACCGAAAGAGGGACCGGGCGAGAACCGGGAAAGGTAGTATCCAGGCGAGTGCAAGAGAGTGGTAGAATTTGAGCCAGTACTGGAAAAGGGTAGAATCCCTGCGAGTATCGAAAAAGGGACCGGCCGAGAACCGGGAAAGGTATTATCCAGGCGAGTACAAGAGAGTGGTAGAATTCGGGCCAGTACGGGTGAAGGGTAGAATCCGTGCGAGTACCGAAAAAGGGACCGGTCGACAAACAGGAAAGGTTGTATCCAGGCGAGTACAAGGGAATGGTGGAACTCGGGCCAGTACTGGAGAAGGGTAGAATCCGTGCGAGTACCGAAAAAGGGACCGGGCGAGAACCGGGAAAGGTAGTATCCAGGGGAGTACAAGAGAATGGTAGAATTCGGGCCAGTACTGGTAAAGGGTAGAATCCGTGCGACTACCGAAAAAGGGACCGGGCGAGAACCGGGAAAGGCAGTATCCAGGAGAGCACAAGAGAATGGTGGAATTCGGGCCAGTACTGGAGAAGGGTAGAATCCATGCGAGTACCAACAAAGGGACCGGGCGAGAACCGGGAAAGGTAGTATCCAGGGGAGTACAAGAGAATGGTAGAATTCGAGCCAGTACTGGAGAACGGTAGAATCCATGCGAGTACCAAAAAAGGGACCGGGCGAGAACCGGGAAAGGTAGTATCCAGGCGAGTACAAGACATTGGTAGAATTCGGGCCAGTACTGGAGAAGGTTAGAATCCGTGCGAGTACTGAAAAAGGGACCGAGCGAGACCCGGGAAAGGTAGTATCCAGGCGAGTACAAGAGAGTGGTAGAATTCGGGCCAGTACTGGAGAAGGGTAGAATCCGTGCGAATACCGAAAAAGGGACCGGTCGACAAACAGGAAAGGTTGTATCCAGGCGAGTACGAGAGGTAGAATTTGGGCTAGTACTGGAAAAGGGTAGAATCCGTGCGAGTACCGAAAAAGGGACCGGTCGAAAAAACAGGAAAGGTTGTATCCAGGCAAGTACAAGGAAGTGGTGGAACAAGGGCCAGTACTGGACAAGAGTAGAATCTGTGTGAGTACCGAAAAAGGGACCGGGCGAGAACCGGGAAAGGTAGTATCCAGGCGAGTACAAGAGAGTGGTAGAATTCGGGCCAGTACTGGAGAAGGTTAGAATCCGTGCGAGTACCGAAAAAGGGACCGAGCGAGAACCGTGAAAGGTACTATCCAGGCGAGTACAAGAGAGTGGTAGAATTCGGGCCAGTACTGAAGAAGGTTAGAATCCATGCGAGTACCGACAAAGGGACCGGGCGAGAACAGGGAAAGGTAGTATCCAGGGGAGTACAAGAGAATGGTAGAATTCGGGCCACTACTGGTGAAGCGTAGAATCCGTGCGAGTACCGAAAAAGGGACCGGGCGAGAACCGGGAAAGGTAGTATCGATGCGAGTACAAGAGAGTGGTAGAATTTGGGCCAGTACTGGTGAAGGGTAGAATCCATGCGCGTACCGAAAAAGGGACCGGGCGAGAACCGGGAAAGGTAGTATCGAGGCGAGTACAAGAGAATGGTAGAATTCGGGCTAGTACTGGAGAAGGTTAGAATCCATGCGAGTACCGACAAAGGGACCGGGCGAGAACAGGGAAAGGTAGTATCCAGGGGAGTACAAGAGAATGGTAGAATTCGGGCCAGTACTGGAGAAGGTTAGAATCCATGCGAGTACAAACAGAGGGACCGTGCGAGAATAGGGAAAGGTAGTATCCAGGGGAGTACAAGAGAATGGTAGAATTCCGGCCAGTACTGGTGAAAGGTAGAATCCGTGCGAGTACAGAAAAAGGGACCGGGCGAGAACCGGGAAAGGTAGTATCCGGGGGAGTACAAGAGAATGGAAGAATTCGTGCTAGTACTGGTGAAGGGTAGAATCCGTGCGAGTACCGAAAAAGGGACCGGGCGAGAACCGGGAAAGGTAGTATCCAGGGGAGTACAAGAGAATGGTAGAATTCGGTCCAGTACTGGAAGAGGTTAGAATCCATGCGAGTACCGACAGAGGGACCGGGCGAGAATAGGGAAAGGTAGTATCCAGGGGAGCACAAGAGAATGGTAGAATTTGGGCCAGTACTGGTGAATGGTAGAATCCGTGCGAGTACAGAAAAATGGACCGGGCGAGAACCGGGAAAGGTAGTATCCGGGGGAGTACAAGAGAATGGAAGAATTCGGGCCAGTACTGGAGAAGGTTAGAATCCATGCGAGTACCGACAAAGGGACCGGGCGAGAATAGGGAAAGGTAGTATCCAGGGGAGTACAAGAGAATGGTAGAATTCGGGCCAGTACTGGTGAATGGTAGAATCCGTGCGAGAACCGAAAAAGGGACCGGGCGAGATCCGGGAAAGGTAGTATCCAGGGGAGTACAAGAGAATGGTAGAATTCGGGCCAGTACTGATGAAGGGTAGAATCCGTGCGAGTACAGAAAAAGCGACCGGGCGAGAACCGGGAAAGGTAGTATCCGGGGGAGTACAAGAGAATGGAAGAATTCGGGCTAGTACTGGAGAAGGTTAGAATCCATGCGAGTACCGACAAAGGGACCGGGCGAGAACAGGGAAATGTAGTATCCAGGGGAGTACAAGAGAATGGTAGAATTCGGGCCAGTACTGGAGAAGGTCAGAATCCATGCGAGTACCAACAGAGGGACCGGGCGAGAATAGGGAAAGGTAGTATCCAGGGGAGTACAAGAGAATGGTAGAATTTGGGCCAGTACTGGTGAATGGTAGAATCCGTGTGAGTACCGAAAAAGGGACCGGGCGAGAACCGGGAAAGGTAGTATCCAGGCGAGTACAAGAGAGTGGTAGAATTTGGGCCAGTACTGGTGAATGGTAGAATCCATGCGAGTACCGACAGAGGGACCGGGCGAGAATAGGGAAAGGTAGTATCCAGGGGAGTACAAGAGAATGGTAGAATTCGGGCCAGTACTGGTGAATGGTAGAATCCGTGCGAGAACCGAAAAAGGGACCGGGCGAGATCCGGGAAAGGTAGTATCCAGGGGAGTACAAGAGAATGGTAGAATTCGGGCCAGTACTCATGAAGGGTAGAATCTGTGCGAGTACAGAAAAAGCGACCGGGCGAGAACCGGGAAAGGTAGTATTTGGGGGAGTACAAGAGAATGGAAGAATTCGGGCCAGTACTGGAGAAGGTTAGAATCCATGCGAGTACCGACAAAGGGACCGGGCGAGAACAAAGAAAGGTAGTATCCAGGGGAGTACAAGAGAATGGTAGAATTCGGGCCAGTACTGGAGAAGGTTAGAATCCATGCGAGTACCAACAGAGGGACCGGGCGAGAATAGGGAAAGGTAGTATCCAGGGGAGTACAAGAGAATGGTAGAATTCGGGCCAGCACTGATGAATGGTAGAATCCGTGTGAGTACCGAAAAAGGGACCGGGCGAGAACCGGGAATGGTAGTATCCAGGCGAGTACAAGAGAGTGGTAGAATTTGGGCCAGTACTGGTGAATGGTAGAATCCATGCGAGTACCGACAGAGGGACCAGGCGAGAATAGGGAAAGGTAGTATCCAGGGGAGTACAAGAGAATGGTAGAATTCGGGCCAGTACTGGAGAAGGTTAGAATCCATGCGAGTACCGACAGAGGGACCGGGCGAGAATAGGGGAAGGTAGTATCCAGGGGAGCACAAGAGAATGGTAGAATTCGGGCCAGTACTGGTGAATGGTAGAATCCGTGCGAGTACAGAAAAAGGGACCGGGCGAGAACCGGGAAAGGTAGTATCCGGGGGAGTACAAGAGAATGGAAGAATTCGTGCTAGTACTGGTGAAGGGTAGAATCCGTGCGAGTACCGAAAAAGGGACCGGGCGAGAACCGGGAAAGGTAGTATCCAGGGGAGTACAAGAGAATGGTAGAATTCGGGCCACTACTGGTGAAGCGTAGAATCCGTGCGAGTACCGAAAAAGGGACCGGGCGAGAACCGGGAAAGGTAGTATCGTGGCGAGTACAAGAGAGTGGTAGAATTTGGGCCAGTACTGGTGAAGGGTAGAATCCATGCGCGTACCGAAAAAGGGACCGGGCGAGAACCGGGAAAGGTAGTATCGAGGCGAGTACAAGAGAGTGGTAGAATTCGGGCTAGTACTGGAGAAGGTTAGAATCCATGCGAGTACCGACAAAGGGACCGGGCGAGAACAGGGAAAGGTAGTATCCAGGGGAGTACAAGAGAATGGTAGAATTCGGGCCAGTACTGGAGAAGGTTAGAATCCATGCGAGTACAAACAGAGGGACCGTGCGAGAATAGGGAAAGGTAGTATCCAGGGGAGTACAAGAGAATGGTAGAATTCCGGCCAGTACTGGTGAAAGGTAGAATCCGTGCGAGTACAGAAAAAGGGACCGGGCGAGAACCGGGAAAGGTAGTATCCGGGGGAGTACAAGAGAATGGAAGAATTCGTGCTAGTACTGGTGAAGGGTAGAATCCGTGCGAGTACCGAAAAAGGGACCGGGCGAGAACCGGGAAAGGTAGTATCCAGGGGAGTACAAGAGAATGGTAGAATTCGGTCCAGTACTGGAGAAGGTTAGAATCCATGCGAGTACCGACAGAGGGACCGGGAGAGAATAGGGCAAGGTAGTATCCAGGGGAGCACAAGAGAATGGTAGAATTTGGGCCAGTACTGGTGAATGGTAGAATCCGTGCGAGTACAGAAAAATGGACCGGGCGAGAACCGGGAAAGGTAGTATCCAGGGGAGTACGAGAGAATGGTAGAATTCGGGCCAGTACTGGTGAATGGTAGAATCCGTGCGAGAACCGAAAAAGGGACCGGGCGAGATCCGGGAAAGGTAGTATCCAGGGGAGTACAAGAGAATGGTAGAATTCGGGCCAGTACTGATGAAGGGTAGAATCCGTGCGAGTACAGAAAAAGGGACCGGGCGAGAACCGGGAAAGGTAGTATCCGGGGGAGTACAAGAGAATGGAAGAATTCGGGCCAGTACTGGAGAAGGTTAGAATCCATGCGAGTACCGACAAAGGGACCGGGCGAGAACAGGGAAAGGCAGTATCCAGGGGAGTACAAGAGAATGGTAGAATTCGGGCCAGTACTGGAGAAGGTTAGAATCCATGCGAGTACCAACAGAGGGAGCGGGCGAGAATAGGGAAAGGTAGTATCCAGGGGAGTACAAGAGAATGGTAGAATTCGGGCCAGTACTGGTGAATGGTAGAATCCGTTTGAGTACCGAAAAAGGGACCGGGCGAGAACCGGGAAAGGTAGTATCCAGGGGAGTACAAGAGAATGGTAGAATTCGGGCCAGTACTGGAGAAGGTTAGAATCCATGCGAGTACCAACAGAGGGACCGGGCGAGAATAGGGAAAGGTAGTATCCAGGGGAGTACAAGAGAATGGTAGAATTCGGGCCAGTACTGGTGAATGGTAGAATCCGTGTGAGTACCGAAAAAGGGACCGGGCGAGAACCGGGAAAGGTAGTATCCAGGCGAGTACAAGAGAGTGGTAGAATTTGGGCCAGTACTGGTGAATGGTAGAATCCATGCGAGTACCGACAGAGGGACCGGGCGAGAATAGGGAAAGGTAGTATCCAGGGGAGTACAAGAGAATGGTAGAATTCGGGCCAGTACTGGTGAATGGTAGAATCCGTGCGAGAACCGAAAAAGGGACCGGGCGAGATCCGGGAAAGGTAGTATCCAGGGGAGTACAAGAGAATGGTAGAATTCGGGCCAGTACTCATGAAGGGTAGAATCTGTGCGAGTACAGAAAAAGCGACCGGGCGAGAACCGGGAAAGGTAGTATCCGGGGGAGTACAAGAGAATGGAAGAATTCGGGCCAGTACTGGAGAAGGTTAGAATCCATGCGAGTACCGACAAAGGGACCGGGCGAGAACAAAGAAAGGTAGTATCGAGGGGAGTACAAGAGAATGGTAGAATTCGGGCCAGTACTGGAGAAGGTTAGAATCCATGCGAGTACCAACAGAGGGACCGGGCGAGAATAGGGAAAGGTAGTATCCAGGGGAGTACAAGAGAATGGTAGAATTCGGGCCAGCACTGGTGAATGGTAGAATCCGTGCGAGTACAGAAAAATGGACCGGGCGAGAACCGGGAAAGGTAGTATCCAGGGGAGTACAAGAGAATGGTAGAATTCGGGCCAGTACTGGTGAATGGTAGAATCCGTGCGAGAACCGAAAAAGGGACCGGGCGAGATCCGGGAAAGGTAGTATCCAGGGGAGTACAAGAGAATGGAAGAATTCGGGCCAGTACTGGAGAAGGTTAGAATCCATGCGAGTACCGACAAAGGGACCGGGCGAGAACAGGGAAAGGTAGTATCCAGGGGAGTACAAGAGAATGGTAGAATTCGGGCCAGTACTGGAGAAGGTTAGAATCCATGCGAGTACCGACAGAGGGACCGGGCGAGAATAGGGAAAGGTAGTATCCAGGGGAGCACAAGAGAATGGTAGAATTCGGGCCAGTACTGGTGAATGGTAGAATCCGTGCGAGTACAGAAAAAGGGACCGGGCGAGAACCGGGAAAGGTAGTATCCGGGGGAGTACATGAGAATGGAAGAATTCGTGCTAGTACTGGTGAAGGGTAGAATCCGTGCGAGTACCGAAAAAGGGACCGGGCGAGAACCGGGAAAGGTAGTATCCAGGGGAGTACAAGAGAATGGTAGAATTCGGGCCACTACTGGTGAAGCGTAGAATCCGTGCGAGTACCGAAAAAGGGACCGGGCGAGAACCGGGAAAGGTAGTATCGTGGCGAGTACAAGAGAGTGGTAGAATTTGGGCCAGTACTGGTGAAGGGTAGAATCCATGCGCGTACCGAAAAAGGGACCGGGCGAGAACCGGGAAAGGTAGTATCGAGGCGAGTACAAGAGAGTGGTAGAATTCGGGCTAGTACTGGAGAAGGTTAGAATCCATGCGAGTACCGACAAAGGGACCGGGCGAGAACAGGGAAAGGTAGTATCCAGGGGAGTAGAAGAGAATGGTAGAATTCGGGCAAGTACTGGAGAAGGTTAGAATCCATGCGAGTACAAACAGAGGGACCGTGCGAGAATAGGGAAAGGTAGTATCCAGGGGAGTACAAGAGAATGGTAGAATTCCGGCCAGTACTGGTGAAAGGTAGAATCCGTGCGAGTACAGAAAAAGGGACCGGGCGAGAACCGGGAAAGGTAGTATCCGGGGGAGTACAAGAGAATGGAAGAATTCGTGCTAGTACTGGTGAAGGGTAGAATCCGTGCGAGTACCGAAAAAGGGACCGGGCGAGAACCGGGAAAGGTAGTATCCAGGGGAGTACAAGAGAATGGTAGAATTCGGTCCAGTACTGGAGAAGGTTAGAATCCATGCGAGTACCGACAGAGGGACCGGGCCAGAATAGGGAAAGGTAGTATCCAGGGGAGCACAAGAGAATGGTAGAATTTGGGCCAGTACTGGTGAATGGTAGAATCCGTGCGAGTACAGAAAAATGGACCGGGCGAGAACCGGGAAAGGTAGTATCCGGGGGAGTACAAGAGAATGGAAGAATTCGGGCCAGTACTGGAGAAGGTTAGAATCCATGCGAGTACCGACAAAGGGACCGGGCGAGAATAGGGAAAGGTAGTATCCAGGGGAGTACAAGAGAATGGTAGAATTCGGGCCAGTACTGGTGAATGGTAGAATCCGTGCGAGAACCGAAAAAGGGATTGGGCGAGATCCGGGAAAGGTAGTATCCAGGGGAGTACAAGAGAATGGTAGAATTCGGGCCAGTACTGGTGAATGGTAGAATCCGTGCGAGTACAGAAAAAGGGACCGGGCGAGAACCGGGAAAGGTAGTATCCGGGGGAGTACAAGAGAATGGAAGAATTCGGGCCAGTACTGGAGAAGGTTAGAATCCATGCGAGTACCGACAAAGGGACCGGGCGAGAACAAAGAAAGGTAGTATCCAGGGGAGTACAAGAGAATGGTAGAATTCGGGCCAGTACTGGAGAAGGTTAGAATCCATGCGAGTACCAACAGAGGGACCGGGCGAGAATAGGGAAAGGTAGTATCCAGGGGAGTACAAGAGAATGGTAGAATTCGGGCCAGCACTGGTGAATGGTAGAATCCGTGTGAGTACCGAAAAAGGGACCGGGCGAGAACCGGGAATGGTAGTATCCAGGCGAGTACAAGAGAGTTGTAGAATTTGGGCCAGTACTGGTGAATGGTAGAATCCATGCGAGTACCGACAGAGGGACCAGGCGAGAATAGGGAAAGGTAGTATCCAGGGGAGTACAAGAGAATGGTAGAATTCGGGCCAGTACTGGAGAAGGTTAGAATCCATGCGAGTACCGACAGAGGGACCGGGCGAGAATAGGGAAAGGTAGTATCCAGGGGAGCACAAGAGAATGGTAGAATTCGGGCCAGTACTGGTGAATGGTCGAATCCATGCGAGTACAGAAAAAGGGACCGGGCGAGAACCGGGAAAGGTAGTATCCGGGGGAGTACAAGAGAATGGAAGAATTCGTGCTAGTACTGGTGAAGGGTAGAATCCGTGCGAGTACCGAAAAAGGGACCGGGCGAGAACCGGGAAAGGTAGTATCCAGGGGAGTACAAGAGAATGGTAGAATTCGGGCCACTACTGGTGAAGCGTAGAATCCGTGCGAGTACCGAAAAAGGGACCGGGCGAGAACCGGGAAAGGTAGTATCGTGGCGAGTACAAGAGAGTGGTAGAATTTGGGCCAGTACTGGTGAAGGGTAGAATCCATGCGCGTACCGAAAAAGGGACCGGGCGAGAACCGGGAAAGGTAGTATCGAGGCGAGTACAAGACAGTGGTAGAATTCGGGCTAGTACTGGAGAAGGTTAGAATCCATGCGAGTACTGACAAAGGGACCGGGCGAGAACAGGGAAAGGTAGTATCCAGGGGAGTACAAGAGAATGGTAGAATTCGGGCCAGTACTGGAGAAGGTTAGAATCCATGCGAGTACAAACAGAGGGACCGTGCGAGAATAGGGAAAGGTAGTATCCAGGGGAGTACAAGAGAATGGTAGAATTCCGGCTAGTACTGGAGAAGGTTAGAATCCATGCGAGTACCGACAGAGGGACCGGGCGAGAATAGGGAAAGGTAGTATCCAGGGGAGCACAAGAGAATGGTAGAATTTGGGCCAGTACTGGTGAATGGTAGAATCCGTGCGAGTACAGAAAAATGGACCGGGCGAGAACCGGGAAAGGTAGTATCCGGGGGAGTACATGAGAATGGAAGAATTCGGGCCAGTACTGGAGAAGGTTAGAATCCATGCGAGTACTGACAAAGGGACCGGGCGAGAACAAAGAAAGGTAGTATCCAGGGGAGTACAAGAGAATGGTAGAATTCGGGCCAGTACTGGAGAAGGTTAGAATCCATGCGAGTACCAACAGAGGGACCGGGCGAGAATAGGGAAAGGTAGTATCCAGGGGAGTACAAGAGAATGGTAGAATTCGGGCCAGTACTGGCGAATGGTAGAATCCGTGTGAGTACTGAAAAAGGGACCGGGCGGGAACCGGGAAAGGTAGTATCCAGGCGAGTACAAGAGAGTTGTAGAATTTGGGCCAGTACTGGTGAATGGTAGAATCCATGCGAGTACCGAAAAAGGGACCGGTCGACAAAATGGAAAGGTTGTATCCCGGCAAGTACAAGAGAATTGTGGAACAAGGGCCAGTACTGGACAAGGGTAGAATCCGTGCGAGTACCGAAAAAGGGACCGGGCGAGAACCGGGAAAGGTAGTATCCAGGGGAGTACAAGAGAATGGTAGAATTCGGGCCAGTACTGGTGAATGGTAGAATCCGTGCGAGAACCGAAAAAGGGACCGGGCGAGATCCGGGAAAGGTAGTATCCAGGGGAGTACAAGAGAATGGTAGAATTCGGGCCAGTACTGATGAAGGGTAGAATCCGTGCGAGTACAGAAAAAGGGACCGGGCGAGAACCGGGAAAGGTAGTATCCGGGGGAGTACAAGAGAATGGAAGAATTCGGGCCAGTACTGGAGAAGGTTAGAATCCATGCGAGTACCGACAAAGGGACCGGGCGAGAACGGGGAAAGGTAGTATCCAGGGGAGTACAAGAGAATGGTAGAATTCGGGCCAGTACTGGAGAAGGTTAGAATCCATGCGAGTACCAACAGAGGGACCGGGCGAGAATAGGGAAAGGTAGTATCCAGGGGAGTACAAGAGAATGGTAGAATTCGGGCCAGTACTGGTGAATGGTAGAATCCGTGTGAGTACCGAAAAAGGGACCGGGCGAGAACCGGGAAAGGTAGTATCCAGGCGAGTACAAGAGAGTGGTAGAATTTGGGCCAGTACTAGTGAATGGTAGAATCCATGCGAGTACAGAAAAAGGGACCGGGCGAGAACCGGGAAAGGTAGTATCCGGGGGAGTACAAGAGAATGGAAGAATTCGTGCTAGTAGTGGAGAAGGGTAGAATCCGTGCGAGTACCGAAAAAGGGATCGGGCGAGAACCGGGAAAGGTAGTATCCAGGGGAGTACAAGAGAATGGTAGAATTCGGGCCAGTACTGGTGAATGGTAGAATCCGTGCGAGAACCGAAAAAGGGACCGGGCGAGATCCGGGAAAGGTAGTATCCAGGGGAGTACAAGAGAATGGTAGAATTCGGGCCAGTACTGATGAAGGGTAGAATCCGTGCGAGTACAGAAAAAGGGACCGGGCGAGAACCGGGAAAGGTAGTATCCGGGGGAGTACAAGAGAATGGAAGAATTCGGGCCAGTACTGGAGAAGGTTAGAATCCATGCGAGTACCGACAAAGGGACCGGGCGAGCACAGGGAAAGGTAGTATCCAGGGGAGTACAAGAGAATGGTAGAATTCGGCCCAGTACTGGAGAAGGTTAGAATCTATGCGAGTACCAACAGAGGGACCGGGCGAGAATAGGGAAAGGTAGTATCCAGGGGAGCACAAGAGAATGGTAGAATTCGGGCCAGTACTGGTGAATGGTAGAATCCGTGTGAGTACTGAAAAAGGGACCGGGCGGGAACCGGGAAAGGTAGTATCCAGGCGAGTACAAGAGAGTTGTAGAATTTGGGCCAGTACTGGTGAATGGTAGAATCCATGCGAGTACCGAAAAAGGGACCGGTCGACAAAATGGAAAGGTTGTATCCCGGCAAGTACAAGAGAATGGTGGAACAAGGGCCAGTACTGGACAAGGGTAGAATCCGTGCGAGTACCGACAAAGGGACCGGGCGAGAACCGGGAAAGGTAGTATCCAGGGGAGTACAAGAGAATGGTAGAATTCGGGCCAGTACTGGTGAATGGTAGAATCCGTGCGAGAACCGAAAAAGGGACCGGGCGAGATCCGGGAAAGGTAGTATCCAGGGGAGTACAAGAGAATGGTAGAATTCGGGCCAGTACTGATGAAGGGTAGAATCCGTGCGAGTACAGAAAAAGGGACCGGGCGAGAACCGGGAAAGGTAGTATCCGGGGGAGTACAAGAGAATGGAAGAATTCGGGCCAGTACTGGAGAAGGTTAGAATCCATGCGAGTACCGACAAAGGGACCGGGCCAGAACAGGGAAAGGTAGTATCCAGGGGAGTACAAGAGAATGGTAGAATTCGGGCCAGTACTGGAGAAGGTTAGAATCTATGCGAGTACCAATAGAGGGAGCGGGCGAGAATAGGGAAAGGTAGTATCCAGGGGAGTACAAGAGAATGGTAGAATTCGGGCCAGTACTAGTGAATGGTAGAATCCGTGTGAGTACCGAAAAAGGGACCGGGCGAGAACCGGGAAAGGTAGTATCCAGGCGAGTACAAGAGAGTGGTAGAATTTGGGCCAATACTAGTGAATGGTAGAATCCATGCGAGTACAGAAAAAGGGACCGGGCGAGAACCGGGAAAGGTAGTATCCGGGGGAGTACAAGAGAATGGAAGAATTCGTGCTAGTAGTGGAGAAGGGTAGAATCCGTGCGAGTACCGAAAAAGGGACCGGGCGAGAACCGGGAAAGGTAGTATCCAGGGGAGTACAAGAGAATGGTAGAATTCGGGCCAGTATTGGAGAAGGTTAGAATCCATGCGAGTACCGACAGAGGGACCGGGCGAGAATAGGGAAAGGTAGTATCCAGGGGAGCACAAGAGAATGGTAGAATTCGGGCCAGTACTGGTGAATGTTAGAATCCGTGCGAGTACAGAAAAAGGGATCGGGCGAGAACCGGGAAAGGTAGTATCCGGGGGAGTACAAGAGAATGGAAGAATTCGTGCTAGTACTGGTGAAGGGTAGAATCCGTGCGAGTACCGAAAAAGGGACCGGGCGAGAACCGGGAAAGGTAGTATCCAGGGGAGTACAAGAGAATGGTAGAATTCGGGCCAGTACTGGAGAAGGTTAGAATCCATGCGAGTACCGACAGAGGGACCGGGCGAGAATAGGGAAAGGTAGTATCCAGGGGAGTACAAGAGAATGGTAGAATTCGGGCCAGTACTGGAGAAGGTTAGAATCCATGCGAGTACAAACAGAGGGACCGGGCGAGAATAGGGAAAGGTAGTATCCAGGGGAGTACAAGAGAATGGTAGAATTCGGGCCAGTACTGTAGAAGGTTAGAATCCATGCGAGTACCGACAGAGGGACCGGGCGAGAATAGGGAAAGGTAGTATCCAGGGGAGCACAAGAGAATGGTAGAATTCGGGCCAGTACTGGTGAATGGTAGAATCCGTGCGAGTACAGAAAAAGGGACCGGGCGAGAACCGGGAAAGGTAGTATCCAGGGGAGTACAAGAGAATGGAAGAATTCGGGCCAGTACTGGAGAAGGTTAGAATCCATGCGAGTACCGACAAAGGCACTGGGCGAGAACAGGGAAAGGTAGTATCCAGGGGAGTACAAGAGAATGGTAGAATTCGGGCCAGTACTGGTGAATGGTAGAATCCGTGTGAGTACCGAAAAAGGGACCGGGCGGGAACCGGGAAAGGTAGTATCCAGGCGAGTACAAGAGAGTTGTAGAATTTGGGCCAGTACTGGTGAATGGTAGAATCCATGCGAGTACAGAAAAAGGGACCGGGCGAGAACCGGGAAAGTTAGTATCCGGGAGAGTACAAGAGAATGGAAGAATTCGTGCTAGTAGTGGAGAAGGGTAGAATCCGTGCGAGTACCGAAAAAGGGATCGGGCGAGAACCGGGAAAGGTAGTATCCAGGGGAGTACAAGAGAATGGTAGAATTCGGGCCAGTACTGGTGAATGGTAGAATACGTGCGAGAACCGAAAAAGGGACCGGGCGAGATCCGGGAAAGGTAGTATCCAGGGGAGTACAAGAGAGTGGTAGAATTTGGGCCAGTACTAGTGAATGGTAGAATCCATGCGAGTACAGAAAAAGGGACCGGGCGAGAACCGGGAAAGGTAGTATCCGGGGGAGTACAAGAGAATGGAAGAATTCGTGCTAGTAGTGGAGAAGGGTAGAATCCGTGCGAGTACCGAAAAAGGGATCGGGTGAGAACCGGGAAAGGTAGTATCCAGGGGAGTACAAGAGAATCGTAGAATTCGGGCCAGTACTGGTGAATGGTAGAATCCGTGCGAGAACCGAAAAAGGGACCGGGCGAGATCCGGGAAAGGTAGTATCCAGGGGAGTACAAGAGAATGGTAGAATTCGGGCCAATACTGATGAAGGGTAGAATCCGTGCGAGTACAGAAAAAGGGACCGGGCGAGAACCGGGAAAGGTAGTATCCGGGGGAGTACAAGAGAATGGAAGAATTCGGGCCAGTACTGGAGAAGGTTAGAATCCATGCGAGTATCGACAAAGGGACCGGGCGAGAACAGGGAAAGGTAGTATCCAGGGGAGTACAAGAGAATGGTAGAATTCGGGCCAGTACTGGAGAAGGTTAGAATCTATGCGAGTACCAACAGAGGGACCGGGCGAGAATAGGGAAAGGTAGTATCCAGGGGAGTACAAGAGAATGCTAGAATTCGGGCCAGTACTGGTGAATGGTAGAATCCGTGTGAGTACTGAAAAAGGGACCGGGCGGGAACCGGGAAAGGTAGTATCCAGGCGAGTACAAGAGAGTTGTAGAATTTGGGCCAGTACTGGTGAATGGTAGAATCCATGCGAGTACCGAAAAAGGGACCGGTCGACAAAATGGAAAGGTTGTATCCCGGCAAGTACAAGAGAATGGTGGAACAAGGGCCAGTACTGGACAAGGGTAGAATCCGTGCGAGTACCGAAAAAGGGACCGGGCGAGAACCGGGAAAGGTAGTATCCAGGCGAGTACAAGAGAGTGGTAGAATTCGGGCCAGTATTGGAAAAGGTTAGAATCCGTGCGAGTACCGAAAAAGGGACCGAGCGAGAACCGGGAAAGGTAGTATCCAGGCGAGTACAATAGAGTGGTAGAATTCGGGCCAGTACTGGAGAAGGTTAGAATCCATGCGAGTACCGACAAAGGGACCGGGCGAGAATAGGGAAAGGTAGTATCCAGGGGAGTACAAGAGAATGGTAGAATTCGGGCCAGTACTGGTGAATGGTAGAATCCGTGCGAGTACCGAAAAAGGGACCAGGCGAGAACCGGGAAAGGTAGTATCCAGGCGAGTACAAGAGAGTGGTCGAATTCGGGCCAGTACTGGAGAAGGTTGGAATCCATGCGAGCACCGACAAAGGGACCGGGCGAGAACAGGGAAAGGTAGTATCCAGGGAAGTACAAGAGAATGGTAGAATTCGGGCCAGTACTGGAGAAGGTTAGAATCCATGCGAGTACCGACAGAGAGACCGAGCGAGAATAGGGAAAGGTAGTATCCAGGGGAGTACAAGAGAATGGTAGAATTCGGGCCAGTACTGGTGAATGGTAGAATCCGTGCGAGTACCGAAAAAGGGACCAGGCGAGAACCGGGAAAGGTAGTATCCAGGCGAGTACAAGAGAGTGGTCGAATTCGGGCCAGTACTGGAGAAGGTTGGAATCCATGCGAGCACCGACAAAGGGACCGGGCGAGAACAGGGAAAGGTAGTATCCAGGGGAGTACAAGAGAATGGTAGAATTCGGGCCAGTACTGGAGAAGGTTAGAATCCATGCGAGTACCGACAGAGAGACCGAGCGAGAATAGGGAAAGGTAGTATCCAGGGGAGTACAAGAGAATGGTAGAATTCGGGCCAGTACTGGTGAAGGGTAGAATCCGTGCGAGTACCGAAAAAGGGACCGGGCGAGAACCGGGAAAGGTAGTATCTAAGCGAGTACAAGAGTGTGGTAGAATTTGGGCCAGTACTGGAGGAGGTTAGAATCCATGAGAGTACCGACAAAGGGACCGGGCGAGAACAGGGAAAGGTAGTATCCAGGAGAGTACAAGAGAATGGTAGAATTCGGGCCAGTACTGGTGAAGGGTAGAATCCGTGCGAGTACCGAAAACGGGACCGGGCGAGAACCTGGAAAGGTAGTATCCAAACGATTATATGAGATGGGTAGAATTCGGACCAGTACAGGAGAAGGTTAAAATCTGTGCGAGTACCGAAAAAGGGACCCGTCGACAAATGGGAAAGGTTCTATCCAGGCGAGTACAAGGGAATGGTGGAACTCGGGCCAGTACGGGAGAAGGGTAGAATCCGTGCGAGTACCGAAAAAGGGACCGGGTGAGAACCGGGAAAGGTAATATCCAGGCGAGTACTAGAGAGTGGTAGAATTCGGGCCAGTACTGGGGAAGGGTAGAATCCGTGCGAGTACCGAAAAAGGGACCAGGCGAGAACATGGAAAGGTAGTATCCAGGCGAGTACAAGAGAGTGGTAGAATTCGGGCCAGTACTGGAGAAGGTTAGAATCCATGTGAGTACCGACAAAGGGACCGGGCGAGAACAGGGAAAGGTAGTATCCAGGGGAGTAGAAGAGAATGGTAGAATTCGGGCCAGTACTGGTGAAGGGTAGAATCCGTGCGAGTACCGAAAAAGGGACCGATCGAGAATCGGGAAAGGTAGTATCCAGGGGAGTACAAGAGAATGGTAGAATTCGGGCCAGTACTGGTGAAATGTAGAATCCATGCGAGTACCGAAAAAGGGACCGGGCGAGAACCGGGAAAGGTAGTATCCAGGCGAGTACAAGAGAGTGGTAGAATTCGGGCCAGTACTGGAGAAGGGTAGAATCCGTGCAAGTACCGAAAAAGGGACCGGGCGAGAACCGGGAAAGGTAGTATCCAGGCCAGTACAAGAGAATTATAGAATTCGAGCCAGTACTAGAGACGGGTAGAATCCGTGCAAGTACCGAAAAAGGGACCGGGCGAGAATCGGGAAAGGTAGTATCCAGGCGAGTACAAGAGAATGGTAGAATTTGATCCAGTACTTGAGAAGGGTAGAATCCGTGCGAGTACCGAAAAAGGGACCAGGTGAGAACCGGGAAATGTAGTGTCCAGGGGAGTACAAGAGAATGGTAGAATTCGGGCCAGTACTGGTGAAGGGTAGAATCCGTGCGAGTACCGAAAAAGGGACCGATCGAGAATCGGGAAAGGTAGTATCCAGGCGAGTACAAGAGAATGGTAGAATTCGAGCCAGTACTGCAGAAGGGTAGAATCCGTGCGAGTACCGAAAAAGGGACCGGGTGAGAACCGGGAAAGGTAGTATCCAGGGGAGTACAAGAGAATGGTAGAATTCGGGCCAGTACTGGTGAAGGGTAGAATCCATGCGAGTACCGAAAAAGGGACCGGGCGAGAACCGGGAAAGTTAGTATCCAGTGGAGTACAAGAGAATGGTAGAATTCGGGCCAGTACTGGAGAAGGGTAGAATCCATGTGAGTACCGAAAAAGGGACCGGGCGAGAACCGGGAAAGGTAGTATCCAGGCGAGTACAAGAGAGTGGTAGAATTCGGGCCAGTACTGGAGAAGGTTAGAATCCATGTGAGTACCGACAAAGGGACCGGGCGAGAACAGGGAAAGGTAGTATCCAGGGGAGTACAAGAGAATGGTAGAATTCGGGCCAGTACTGGTGAAGGGTAGAATCCCTGCGAGTACCGAAAAAGGGACCGGGCGACAACTTGGAAAGGTAGTATCCAGGCGATTACATGAGAAGGGTAGAATTCGGACCAGTACTGGAGAAGGTTAGAATCTGTGCGAGTATCGACAGAGGAACCGGGCGAGAATAGGGAAAGGTAGTATCCAGGGGAGTACAAGAGAATGGTAGAATTCGGGCCAGTACTGGTGAAGGGTAGAATCCGTGCGAGTACCAAAAAAGGGACCGGGCGAGAATCGGGAAAGGTAGTATCCAGGCGAGTACAAGAGAATGGTAGAATTCGATCCAGTACTTGAGAAGGGTAGAATCCGTGCGAGTACCGAAAAAGGGACCAGGCGAGAACCGGGAAATGTAGTATCCAGGGGAGTACAAGAGAATGGTAGAATTCGGGCCAGTACTGGTGAAGTGTAGAATCCGTGCGAGTAACGAAAAAGGGACCGATCGAGAATCGGGAAAGGTAGTATCCAGGCGAGTACAAGAGAATGGTAGAATTCGAGCCAGTACTGGGGAAGGGTAGAATCCGTGCCAGTACCGACAAAGGGACCGGGCGAGAACAGGGAAAGGTAGTATCCAGGGGAGTACAAGAGAATGGTAGAATTCGGGCCAGTACTGGTGAATGGTAGAATCCATGCGAGTACCGAAAAAGGGACCGGGCGAGAACCGGGAAAGGTAGTATCCAGGCGAGTACAAGAGAGTGGTAGAATTCGGGCCAGTACTGGAGAAGGGTAGAATCCGTGCGAGTACCGAAAAAGGGACCAGGCGAGAATCGGGAAAGGTAGTATCCAGGCGAGTACAAGAGAATGGTAGAATTCGATCCAGTACTTGAGAAGGGTAGAATCCGTGCGAGTACCGAAAAAGGGACCAGGCGAGAACCGGGAAATGTAGTGTCCAGGGGAGTACAAGAGAATGGTAGAATTCGGGCCAGTACTGGTGAAGGGTAGAATCCGTGCGAGTAACGAAAAAGGGACCGATCGAGAATCGGGAAAGGTAGTATCCAGGCGAGTACAAGAGATTGGTAGAATTCGAGCCAGTACTGCAGAAGGGTAGAATCCGTGCGAGTACCGAAAAAGAGACCGGGTGAGAACCGGGAAAGGTAGTATCCAGGGGAGTACAAGAGAATGGTAGAATTCGAGCCAGTACTGGTGAAGGGTAGAATCCATGCGAGTACCGAAAAAGGGACCGGGCGAGAACCGGGAAAGTTAGTATCCAGGGGAGTACAAGAGAATGGTAGAATTCGGGCCAGTACTGGTGAAGGGTAGAATCCATGTGAGTACCGAAAAAGGGACCGGGCGAGAACCGGGAAAGGTAGTATCCAGGCGAGTACAAGAGAGTGGTAGAATTCGGGCCAGTACTGGAGAAGGTTAGAATCCATGTGAGTACCGACAAAGGGACCGGGCGAGAACAGGGAACGGTAGTATCCAGGGGAGTACAAGAGAATGGTAGAATTCGGGCCAGTACTGGTGAAGGGTAGAATCCCTGCGAGTTCCGAAAAAGGGACCGGGCGAGAACCTGGAAAGGTAGTATCCAGGCGATTACATGAGAAGGGTAGAATTCGGACCAGTACTGGAGAAGGTTAGAATCTGTGCGAGTACCGAAAAACGGACCGGTCGACAAACGGGAAAGGTTCTATCCAGGCGAGTACAAGGGAATGGTGTAACTTGGGCCAGTACGGGAGAAGGGTAGAATCCGTGCGAGTACCGAAAAAGGGACCGGGCGAGAACAGGGAAATGTAGTATCCAGGGTAGTACAAGAGAATGGTAGAATTCGGGCCAGTACTGGTGAAGGGTAGAATCCGTGCGAGTACCAAAAAAGGGAGCGGGCGAGAATCGGGAAAGGTAGTATCCAGGCGAGTACAAGAGAATGGTAGAATTCGATCCAGTACTTTAGAAGGGTAGAATCCGTGCGAGTACCGAAAAAGGGACCAGGCGAGAACCGGGAAATGTAGTATCCAGGGGAGTACAAGAGAATGGTAGAATTCGGCCCAGTACTGGTAAAGGGTAGAATCCGTGCGAGTACCGAAAAAGGGACCGATCGAGAATCAGGAAAGGTAGTATCCAGGCGAGTACAAGAGAATGGTAGAATTCGAGCCAGTACTGGGGAAGGGTAGAATCCGTGCCTGTACCGACAAAGGGACCGGGCGAGAACAGGGAAAGGTAGTATCCAGGGGAGTACAAGAGAATGGTAGAATTCGGGCCAGTACTGGTGAAGGGTAGAATCCATGCGAGTACCGAAAAAGGGACCGGGCGAGAACCGGGAAAGGTAGTATCCAGGCGAGTACAAGAGAGTGGTAGAATTCGGGCCAGTACTGGAGAAGGGTAGAATCCGTGCGAGTACCGAAAAAGGGACCAGGCGAGAATCGGGAAAGGTAGTATCCAGGCGAGTACAAGAGAATGGTAGAATTCGATCCAGTACTTGAGAAGGGTAGAATCCGTGCGAGTACCGAAAAAGGGACCAGGCGAGAACCGGGAAATGTAGTGTCCAGGGGAGTACAAGAGAATGGTAGAATTCGGGCCAGTACTGGTGAAGTGTAGAATCCGTGCGAGTAACGAAAAAGGGACCGATCGAGAATCGGGAAAGGTAGTATCCAGGCGAGTACAAGAGATTGGTAGAATTCGAGCCAGTACTGCAGAAGGGTAGAATCCGTGCGAGTACCGAAAAAGAGACCGGGTGAGAACCGGGAAAGGTAGTATCCAGGGGAGTACAAGAGAATGGTAGAATTCGAGCCAGTACTGGTGAAGGGTAGAATCCATGCGAGTACCGAAAAAGGGACCGGGCGAGAACCGGGAAAGTTAGTATCCAGGGGAGTACAAGAGAATGGTAGAATTCGGGCCAGTACTGGTGAAGGGTAGAATCCATGCGAGTACCGAAAAAGGGACCGGGCGAGAACCGGGAAAGGTAGTATCCAGGCGAGTACAAGAGAGTGGTAGAATTCGGGCCAGTACTGGAGAAGGTTAGAATCCATGTGAGTACCGACAAAGGGACCGGGCGAGAACAGGGAACGGTAGTATCCAGGGGAGTACAAGAGAATGGTAGAATTCGGGCCAGTACTGGTGAAGGGTAGAATCCCTGCGAGTTCCGAAAAAGGGACCGGGCGAGAACCTGGAAAGGTAGTATAGAGGCGATTACATGAGAAGGGTAGAATTCGGACCAGTACTGGAGAAGGTTAGAATCTGTGCGAGTACCGAAAAACGGACCGGTCGACAAACGGGAAAGGTTCTATCCAGGCGAGTACAAGGGAATGGTGGAACTTGGGCCAGTACGGGAGAAGGGTAGAATCCGTGCGAGTACCGAAAAAGGGACCGGGCGAGAACAGGGAAATGTAGTATCCAGGGTAGTACAAGAGAATGGTAGAATTCGGGCCAGTACTGGTGTAGGGTAGAATCCGTGCGAGTACCAAAAAAGGGAGCGGGCGAGAATCGGGAAAGGTAGTATCCAGGCGAGTACAAGAGAATGGTAGAATTCGATCCAGTACTTTAGAAGGGTAGAATACGTGCGAGTACCGAAAAAGGGACCAGGCGAGAACCGGGAAATGTAGTATCCAGGGGAGTACAAGAGAATGGTAGAATTCGGGCCAGTACTGGTGAAGGGTAGAATCCGTGCGAGTACCGAAAAAGGGACCGATCGAGAATCAGGAAAGGTAGTATCCAGGCGAGTACAAGAGAATGGTAGAATTCGAGCCAAAACTGGGGAAGGGTAGAATCCGTGCCAGTACCGACAAAGGGACCGGGCGAGAACAGGGAAAGGTAGTATCCAGGGGAGTACAAGAGAATGGTAGAATTCGGGCCAGTACTGGTGAAGGGTAGAATCCATGCGAGTACCGAAAAAGGGACCGATCGAGAATCGGGAAAGGTAGTATCCAGGCGAGTACAAGAGAATGGTAGAATTCGAGCCAGTACTGCAGAAGGGTAGAATCCGTGCGAGTACCGAAAAAGAGACCGGGTGAGAACCGGGAAAGGTAGTATCCAGGGGAGTACAAGAGAATGGTAGAATTCGAGCCAGTACTGGTGAAGGGTAGAATCCATGCGAGTACCGAAAAAGGGACCGGGCGAGAACCGGGAAAGTTAGTATCCAGGGGAGTACAAGAGAATGGTAGAATTCGGGCCAGTACTGGTGAAGGGTAGAATCCATGCGAGTACCGAAAAAGGGACCGGGCGAGAACCGGGAAAGGTAGTATCCAGGCGAGTACAAGAGAGTGGTAGAATTCGGGCCAGTACTGGAGAAGGTTAGAATCCATGTGAGTACCGACAAAGGGACCGGGCGAGAACAGGGAAAGGTAGTATCCAGGGGAGTACAAGAGAATGGTAGAATTCGGGCCAGTACTGGTGAAGTGTAGAATCCCTGCGAGTACCGAAAAAGGGACCGGGCGAGAACCTGGAAAGGTAGTATCCAGGCGATTACATGAGAAGTGTAGAATTCGGACCAGTACTGGAGAAGGTTAGAATCTGTGCGAGTACCGAAAAACGGACCGGTCAACAAACGGGAAAGGTTATATCCAGGCGATTACATGAGAAGTGTAGAATTCGGACCAGTACTGGAGAAGGTTAGAATCCATGTGAGTACCGACAAAGGGACCGGGCGAGAAGAGGGAAAGGTAGTATCCAGGGGAGTACAAGAGAATGGTAGAATTCGGGCCAGTACTGGTGAAGGGTAGAATCCGTACGAGAACCGAAAAAGGAACCGGGCGAGAACCGGGAAAGGTAGTATGTAGGCGAGTACAAGAGAATGGTAGAATTTGGGACAGTACTGGAGAAGGTTAGAATTCGTGCGAGTACCAAAAAAGGCACCGGGCGAGAACTGGGAAAGGTAGTATCCCGGCGAGTAGAAGAGAATGGTAGAATTCGGGCCAGTACTCGAGAAGGTTAGAATCCATGCGAGTACCGAAAAAGGGACCGGGCGAGAATCGGGAAAGGTAGTATCCAGGCGAGTACAAGACAATGGTAGAATTCGGGCCAGTACTGGAGAAGGTTAGAATCCGTGCGAGTACCGAAAAAGGGACCGGGCGAGAACCGGGAAAGGTAGTATCCAGGCGAGTACAAGAGAGTGGTAGAATTCGGGCCAGTACAGGAGAAGGTTAGAATCCGTGCGAGTACCGAAAAAGGGATCGGGCGAGAACTGGGAAAGGTAGTATCCCGGCGAGTAGAAGAGAATGGTAGAATTCGGGCCAGTACAGGAGAAGGTTAGAATCCGTGCGAGTACCGAAAAAGGGACCGGGCGAGAACCGGGAAAGGTAGTATCCAGGCGAGGACAAGAGAATGGTAGAATTCGGGCCAGTACTGGAGAAGGTTAGAATCCGTGCGAGTACCGAAAAAGGGACCGGGCGAGAACCGGGAAAGGTAGTATCCAGGCGAGTACAAGAGAGTGGTAGAATTCGGGCCAGTACTGGAGAATGTTAGAATCCATGCGAGTACCGACAAAGGGATCGGGCGAGAACAGGGAAAGGTAGTATCCAGGGGAGTACAAGAGAATGGTAGAATTCGATCCAGTACTTGAGAAGGGTAGAATCCGTGCGAGTACCGAAAAAGGGACCGGGCGAGAACTGGGAAAGGTAGTATCCAGGCGAGTACAAGAGAGTGGTAGAATTCGGGCCAGTACTGGAGAATGTTAGAATCCATGCGAGTACCGACAAAGGGATCGGGCGAGAACAGGGAAAGGTAGTATCCAGGGGAGTACAAGAGAATGGTAGAATTCGATCCAGTACTTGAGAAGGGTAGAATCCGTGCGAGTACCGAAAAAGGGACCGGGCGAGAACCGAGAAAGGTAGTATCCAGGGGAGTACAAGAGAATGGTAGAATTCGGGCCAGTACTGGTGAAGGGTAGAATCCGTGCGAGAACCGAAAAAAGGACCGGGCGAGAACCGGGAAAGGTAGTATGTTGGCGAGTACAAGAGAACGGTAGAATTCGGGACAGTACTGGAGAAGGTTAGAATTCGTGCGAGTACCAAAAAAGGCACCGGGCGAGAACTGGGAAAGGTAGTATCCCGGCGAGTAGAAGAGAATGGTAGAATTCGGGCCAGTACTCGAGAAGGTTAGAATCCGTGCGAGTACCGAAAAAGGGACCGGGCGAGAATCGGGAAAGGTAGTATCCAGACGAGTACAAGACAATGGTAGAATTCGGGCCAGTACTGGAGAAGGTTAGAATCCGTGCGAGTACCGAAAAAGGGACCGGGCGAGAACCGGGAAAGGTAGTATCCAGGCGAGTACAAGAGAGTGGTAGAATTCGGGCCAGTACAGGAGAAGGTTAGAATCCGTGCGAGTACCGAAAAAGGGACCGGGCGAGAACGGGGAAAGGTAGTATCCCGGCGAGTAGAAGAGAATGGTAGAATTCGGGCCAGTACAGGAGAAGGTTAGAATCCGTGCGAGTACCGAAAAAGGGACCGGGCGAGAACCGGGAAAGGTAGTATCCAGGCGACGACAGGAGAATGGTAGAATTCGGGCCAGTACTGGAGAAGGTTAGAATCCGTGCGAGTACCGAAAAAGGGACCGGGCGAGAACTGGGAAAGGTAGTATCCAGGCGAGTACAAGAGAGTGGTAGAATTCGGGCCAGTACTGGAGAATGTTAGAATCCATGCGAGTACCGACAAAGGGATCGGGCGAGAACAGGGAAAGGTAGTATCCAGGGGAGTACAAGAGAATGGTAGAATTCGATCCAGTACTTGAGAAGGGTAGAATCCGTGCGAGTACCGAAAAAGGGACCGGGCGAGAACCGAGAAAGGTAGTATCCAGGGGAGTACAAGAGAATGGTAGAATTCGGGCCAGTACTGGTGAAGGGTAGAATCCGTGCGAGAACCGAAAAAAGGACCGGGCGAGAACCGGGAAAGGTAGTATGTTGGCGAGTACAAGAGAACGGTAGAATTCGGGACAGTACTGGAGAAGGTTAGAATTCGTGCGAGTACCAAAAAAGGCACCGGGCGAGAACTGGGAAAGGTAGTATCCCGGCGAGTAGAAGAGAATGGTAGAATTCGGGCCAGTACTCGAGAAGGTTAGAATCCGTGCGAGTACCGAAAAAGGGACCGGGCGAGAATCGGGAAAGGTAGTATCCAGACGAGTACAAGACAATGGTAGAATTCGGGCCAGTACTGGAGAAGGTTAGAATCCGTGCGAGTACCGAAAAAGGGACCGGGCGAGAACCGGGAAAGGTAGTATCCAGGCGAGTACAAGAGAGTGGTAGAATTCGGGCCAGTACAGGAGAAGGTTAGAATCCGTGCGAGTACCGAAAAAGGGACCGGGCGAGAACGGGGAAAGGTAGTATCCCGGCGAGTAGAAGAGAATGGTAGAATTCGGGCCAGTACAGGAGAAGGTTAGAATCCGTGCGAGTACCGAAAAAGGGACCGGGCGAGAACCGGGAAAGGTAGTATCCAGGCGACGACAGGAGAATGGTAGAATTCGGGCCAGTACTGGAGAAGGTTAGAATCCGTGCGAGTACCGAAAAAGGGACCGGGCGAGAACCGGGAAAGGTAGTATCCAGGCGAGTACAAGAGAGTGGTACAATTCGGGCCAGTACTGGAGAATGTTAGAATCCATGCGAGTACCGACAAAGGGATCGGGCGAGAACAGGGAAAGGTAGTATCCAGGGGAGTACAAGAGAATGGTAGAATTCGATCCAGTACTTGAGAAGGGTAGAATCCGTGCGAGTACCGAAAAAGGGACCGGGCGAGAACTGGGAAAGGTAGTATCCAGGCGAGTACATGAGAGTGGTAGAATTCGGGCCAGTACTGGAGAAGGTTAGAATCCATGCGAGTACCGACAAAGGGACCGGGCGAGAACAGGGAAAGTTAGTATCCAGGGGAGTACAAGAGAGTGGTAGAATTCGGGCCAGTACTGGAGAAGGGTAGAATCCGTGCAAGTACAGAAAAAAGTACCGGGCGAGAATCGAGAAAGGTAATATCCAGGCGAGTACAAGAGAATGGTAGAATTCGAGCCAGTACTGGAGAAGGGTAGAATCCATGCGAGTACCGAAAAAGGGACCGGGCGAGAACCGGGAAAGGTAGTATCCAGGCGAGTACAAGAGAGTGCTAGAATTCGGGCCAGTACTGGAGAAGGGTAGAATCCGTGCGAGTACCGAAAAAGGCACCGGGCGAGAACCGGGAAAGGTAGTATCCAGGGGAGTACAAGAGAATGGTAGAATTCGGGCCAGTACTGGAGAAGGTTAGAATCCCTGCGAGTACCGACAAAGGGAACGGGCGAGAATAGGGAAAGGTAGTATCCAGGCGAGTACAAGAGAGTGGTAGAATTCGGGCCAGTACTGGAGAAGGTTAGAATCCATGTGAGTACCGACAAAGGGACCGGGCGAGAAGAGGGAAAGGTAGTATCCAGGGGAGTACAAGAGAATGGTAGAATTCGGGCCAGTACTGGTGAAGGGTAGAATCCGTGCGAGAACCGAAAAAAGGACAGGGCGAGAACCGGGAAAGGTAGTATGTTGGCGAGTACAAGAGAATGGTAGAATTCGGGACAGTACTGGAGAAGGTTAGAATCCGTGCGAGTACCAAAAAAGGGACCGGGCGAGAACTGGGAAAGGTAGTATCCCGGCGAGTAGAAGAGAATGGTAGAATTCGGGCCAGTACTCGAGAAGGTTAGAATCCGTGCGAGTACCGAAAAAGGGACCGGGCGAGAATCGGGAAAGGTAGTATCCAGGCGAGTACAAGACAATGGTAGAATTCGGGCCAGTACTGGAGAAGGTTAGAATCCGTGCGAGTACCGAAAAAGGGACCGGGCGAGAACCGGGAAAGGTAGTATGTAGGCGAGTACAAGAGAATGGTAGAATTCGGGACAGTACTGGAGAAGGTTAGAATCTATGCGAGTACCGAAAAAGGGACCGGGCGAGAACCGGGAAAGGTAGTATCCAGGCGAGTATAAGAGAATGGTAGAATTCGGGCCAGTACTGGAGAAGGTTCGAATCTGTGCGAGTACCGAAAAAGGGACCGGGCGACAAACGGAAAAGGTAGTATCCAGGCGAGCACAAGGGAATGGTGGAATTCGGGCCAGTAATGGAGAAGGGTAGAACCCATGCGAGTACCGAAAAAGGGACCGGGCGAGAACCGGGAAAGGTAGTATCCAGGGGAGTACAAGAGAATGGTAGAATTCGGGCCAGTACAGGAGAAGGTTAGAATCCGTGCGAGTACCGAAAAAGGGACCGGGCGAGAACCGAGAAAGGCAGTATCCAAGCGATTACAAGAGAATGGTAGAATTCGGACCAGTACTGGAGAAGGTTAGAATCCGTGCGAGTACCGAAAAAGGGACCGGTCGACAAACGGGAAAGGTTGTATCCAGGCGAGTAGAAGAGAATGGTAGAATTCGGGCCAGTACTGGAGAATTTTAGAATCCGTGCGAGTACCGAGAAAGGGACCGGGCGAGAATTGGGAAAGGTAGTATCCCGGTGAGTAGAAGAGAATGGTAGAATTCGGACCAGTACTGGAGAAGGTTAGAATCCGTGCGAGTACCGAAAAAGGGACCGGTCGACAAACGGGAAAGGTTGTATCCAGGCGAGTACAAGGGAATGGTGGAACTCGGGCCAGTACTGGAGAATGGTAGAATCCGCGCGAGTACCGAACAAGGTACCGGGCGAGAACCGGGAAAGGTAGTATCCAGGGGAGTACAAGAGAATGGAAGAATTCAGACCAGTACAGGAGAAGGGTAGAATCCGTGCGAGAACCGAAAAAGGGACCGGGCGAGAACCGGGAAAGGTAGTATGTAGGCGAGTACAAGAGAATGGCAGAATTCGGGACAGTACTGGAGAAGGTTAGAATCCGTGCGAGTACCGAAAAAGGGACCGGGCGAGAACTGGGAAAGGTAGTATCCTGGCGAGTAGAAGAGAATGGTAGAATTCAGACCAGTACAGGAGAAGGGTAGAATCCGTGCGAGTACTGAAAAAGGGACCGGGCGAGAACTGGGAAAGGTAGTATCCCGGCGAGTAGAAGAGAATGGTAGAATTCGGGCCAGTACTCGAGAAGGTTAGAATCCGTGCGAGTACCGAAAAAGGGACCGGGCGAGAATCGGGAAAGGTAGTATCCAGACGAGTACAAGACAATGGTAGAATTCGGGCCAGTACTGGAGAAGGTTAGAATCCGTGCGAGTACCGAAAAAGGGACCGGGCGAGAACCGGGAAAGGTAGTATCCAGGCGAGTACAAGAGAGTGGTAGAATTCGGGCCAGTACAGGAGAAGGTTAGAATCCGTGCGAGTACCGAAAAAGGGATCGGGCGAGAACGGGGAAAGGTAGTATCCCGGCGAGTAGAAGAGAATGGTAGAATTCGGGCCAGTGCAGGAGAAGGTTAGAATCCGTGCGAGTACCGAAAAAGGGACCGGGCGAGAACCGGGAAAGGTAGTATCCAGGCGAGGACAGGAGAATGGTAGAATTCGGGCCAGTACTGGAGAAGGTTAGAATCCGTGCGAGTACCGAAAAAGGGACCGGGCGAGAACCGGGAAAGGTAGTATCCAGGCGAGTACAAGAGAGTGGTACAATTCGGGCCAGTACTGGAGAATGTTAGAATCCATGCGAGTACCGACAAAGGGATCGGGCGAGAACAGGGAAAGGTAGTATCCAGGGGAGTACAAGAGAATGGTAGAATTCGATCCAGTACTTGAGAAGGGTAGAATCCGTGCGAGTACCGAAAAAGGGACCGGGCGAGAACTGGGAAAGGTAGTATCCAGGCGAGTACATGAGAGTGGTAGAATTCGGGCCAGTACTGGAGAAGGTTAGAATCCATGCGAGTACCGACAAAGGGACCGGGCGAGAACAGGGAAAGTTAGTATCCAGGGGAGTACAAGAGAATGGTAGAATTCGGGCCAGTACTGGTGAAGGGTAGAATCCCTCCGAGTACCGAAAAAGAGACCGGGCGAGAACCGGGAAAGGTAGTATCCAGGCGAGTACAAGAGAGTGGTAGAATTCGGGCCAGTACTGGAGAAGGGTAGAATCCGTGCGAGTACAGAAAAAAGTACCGGGCGAGAATCGAGGAAGGTAATATCCAGGCGAGTACAAGAGAATGGTAGAATTCGAGCCAGTACTGGAGAAGGGTAGAATCCATGCGAGTACCGAAAAAGGGACCGGGCGAGAACCGGGAAAGGTAGTATCCAGGCGAGTACAAGAGAGTGCTAGAATTCGGGCCAGTACTGGAGAAAGGTAGAATCCGTGCGAGTACCGAAAAAGGGACCGGGCGAGAACCGAGAAAGATAGTATCCAGGGGAGTACAAGAGAATGGTAGAATTCGGGCCAGTACTGGTGAAGGGTAGAATCCGTGCGAGTACCGAAGAAGGGACCGGGCGAGAAACGGGAAAGGGAGTATCCAGGCGAGTACAAGAGAGTGGTAGAATTCGGGCCAGTACTGGAGAAGGTTAGAATCCATGTGAGTACCGACAAAGGGACCGGGCGAGAAGAGGGAAAGGTAGTATCCAGGGGAGTACAAGAGAATGGTAGAATTCGGGCCAGTACTGGTGAAGGGTAGAATCCGTGCGAGAACCGAAAAAAGGACAGGGCGAGAACCGGGAAAGGTAGTATGTTGGCGAGTACAAGAGAATGGTAGAATTCGGGACAGTACTGGAGAAGGTTAGAATCCGTGCGAGTACCAAAAAAGGGACCGGGCGAGAACTGGGAAAGGTAGTATCCCGGCGAGTAGAAGAGAATGGTAGAATTCGGGCCAGTACTCGAGAAGGTTAGAATCCGTGCGAGTACCGAAAAAGGGACCGGGCGAGAATCGGGAAAGGTAGTAGCCAGACGAGTACAAGACAATGGTAGAATTCGGGCCAGTACTGGAGAAGGTTAGAATCCATGCGAGTACCGAAAAAGGGACCGGGCGAGAACCGGGAAAGGTAGTATCCAGGCGAGTACAAGAGAGTGGTAGAATTCGGGCCAGTACAGGAGAAGGTTAGAATCCGTGCGAGTACCGAAAAAGGGATCGGGCGAGAACGGGGAAAGGTAGTATCCCGGCGAGTAGAAGAGAATGGTAGAATTCGGGCCAGTACAGGAGAAGGTTAGAATCCGTGCGAGTACCGAAAAAGGGACCGGGCGAGAACCGGGAAAGGTAGTATCCAGGCGAGGACAGGAGAATGGTAGAATTCGGGCCAGTACTGGAGAAGGTTAGAATCCGTGCGAGTACCGAAAAAGGGACCGGGCGAGAACCGGGAAAGGTAGTATCCAGGCGAGTACAAGAGAGTGGTACAATTCGGGCCAGTACTGGAGAATGTTAGAATCCATGCGAGTACCGACAAAGGGATCGGGCGAGAACAGGGAAAGGTAGTATCCAGGGGAGTACAAGAGAATGGTAGAATTCGATCCAGTACTTGAGAAGGGTAGAATCCGTGCGAGTACCGAAAAAGGGACCGGGCGAGAACTGGGAAAGGTAGTATCCAGGCGAGTACATGAGAGTGGTAGAATTCGGGCCAGTACTGGAGAAGGTTAGAATCCATGCGAGTACCGACAAAGGGACCGGGCGAGAACAGGGAAAGTTAGTATCCAGGGGAGTACAAGAGAATGGTAGAATTCGGGCCAGTACTGGTGAAGGGTAGAATCCCTCCGAGTACCGAAAAAGGGACCGGGCGAGAACCGGGAAAGGTAGTATCCAGGCGAGTACAAGAGAGTGGTAGAATTCGGGCCAGTACTGGAGAAGGGTAGAATCCGTGCGAGTACAGAAAAAAGTACCGGGCGAGAATCGAGGAAGGTAATATCCAGGCGAGTACAAGAGAATGGTAGAATTCGAGCCAGTACTGGAGAAGGGTAGAATCCATGCGAGTACCGAAAAAGGGACCGGGCGAGAACCGGGAAAGGTAGTATCCAGGCGAGTACAAGAGAGTGCTAGAATTAGGGCCAGTACTGGAGAAGGGTAGAATCCGTGCGAGTACCGAAAAAGGGACCGGGCGAGAACCGAGAAAGGTAGTATCCAGGGGAGTACAAGAGAATGGTAGAATTCGGGCCAGTACTGGTGAAGGGTAGAATCCGTGCGAGTACCGAAGAAGGGACCGGGCGAGAAACGGGAAAGGGAGTATCCAGGCGAGTACAAGAGAGTGGTAGAATTCGGGCCAGTACTGGAGAAGGTTAGAATCCATGTGAGTACCGACAAAGGGACCGGGCGAGAAGAGGGAAAGGTAGTATCCAGGGGAGTACAAGAGAATGGTAGAATTCGGGCCAGTACTGGTGAAGGGTAGAATCCGTGCGAGAACCGAAAAAAGGACAGGGCGAGAACCGGGAAAGGTAGTATGTTGGCGAGTACAAGAGAATGGTAGAATTCGGGACAGTACTGGAGAAGGTTAGAATCCGTGCGAGTACCAAAAAAGGGACCGGGCGAGAACTGGGAAAGGTAGTATCCCGGCGAGTAGAAGAGAATGGTAGAATTCGGGCCAGTACTCGAGAAGGTTAGAATCCGTGCGAGTACCGAAAAAGGGACCGGGCGAGAATCGGGAAAGGTAGTATCCAGGCGAGTACAAGACAATGGTAGAATTCGGGCCAGTACTGGAGAAGGTTAGAATCCGTGCGAGTACCGAAAAAGGGACCGGGCGAGAACCGGGAAAGGTAGTATGTAGGCGAGTACAAGAGAATGGTAGAATTCGGGACAGTACTGGAGAAGGTTAGAATCTGTGCGAGTACCGAAAAAGGGACCGGGCGAGAACCGGGAAAGGTAGTATCCAGGCGAGTATAAGAGAATGGTAGAATTCGGGCCAGTACTGGAGAAGGTTCGAATCTGTGCGAGTACCGAAAAAGGGACCGGGCGACAAACGGAAAAGGTAGTATCCAGGCGAGCACAAGGGAATGGTGGAATTCGGGCCAGTAATGGAGAAGGGTAGAACCCATGCGAGTACCGAAAAAGGGACCGGGCGAGAACCGGGAAAGGTAGTATCCAGGGGAGTACAAGAGAATGGTAGAATTCGGGCCAGTACAGGAGAAGGTTAGAATCCGTGCGAGTACCGAAAAAGGGACCGGGCGAGAACCGAGAAAGGTAGTATCCAAGCGATTACAAGAGAATGGTAGAATTCGGACCAGTACTGGAGAAGGTTAGAATCCGTGCGAGTACCGAAAAAGGGACCGGTCGACAAACGGGAAAGGTTGTATCCAGGCGAGTAGAAGAGAATGGTAGAATTCGGGCCAGTACTGGAGAATTTTAGAATCCGTACGAGTACCGAGAAAGGGACCGGGCGAGAATTGGGAAAGGTAGTATCCCGGTGAGTAGAAGAGAATGGTAGAATTCGGACCAGTACTGGAGAAGGTTAGAATCCGTGCGAGTACCGAAAAAGGGACCGGTCGACAAACGGGAAAGGTTGTATCCAGGCGAGTACAAGGGAATGGTGGAACTCGGGCCAGTACTGGAGAATGGTAGAATCCGCGCGAGTACCGAACAAGGTACCGAGCGAGAACCGGGAAAGGTAGTATCCAGGGGAGTACAAGAGAATGGTAGAATTCAGACCAGTACAGGAGAAGGGTAGAATCCGTGCGAGAACCGAAAAAGGGACCGGGCGAGAACCGGGAAAGGTAGTATGTAGGCGAGTACAAGAGAATGGTAGAATTCGGGACAGTACTGGAGAAGGTTAGAATCCGTGCGAGTACCGAAAAAGGGACCGGGCGAGAACTGGGAAAGGTAGTATCCTGGCGAGTAGAAGAGAATGGTAGAATTCAGACCAGTACAGGAGAAGGGTAGAATCCGTGCCAGTACTGAAAAAGGGACCGGGCGAGAACTGGGAAAGGTAGTATCCCGGCGAGTAGAAGAGAATGGTAGAATTCTGGCCAGTACAGGAGAAGGTTAGAATCCGTGCGAGTACCGAAAAAGGGACCGGGCGAGAACCGAGAAAGGTAGTATCCAGGCGAGGACAAGAGAATGGTAGAATTCGGGCCAGTACTGGAGAAGGTTAGAATCCGTGCGAGTACCGAAAAAGGGACCGGGCGAGAACTGGGAAAGGTAGTATCCCGGCGAGTAGAAGAGAATGGTAGAATTCGGGCCAGTACTAGAGAAGGTCAGAATCCGTGCGAGTACCGAAAAAGGGACCGGGCGAGAATCGGGAAAGGTAGTATCCAGGCGAGTACAAGAGAATGGTAGAATTCGGGCCAGTACTGGAGAAGGTTAGAATCCGTGCGAGTACCGAAAAAAGGGACCGGGCGAGAACTGGGAAAGGTAGTATCCCGGCGAGTAGAAGAGAATGGTAGAATTCGGGCCAGTACAGGAGAAGGTTAGAATCCGTGCGAGTACCGAAAAAGGGACTGGGTGAGTACTAGGAAAGGTAGTATCCAGGCGAGTACAAGAGAGTGCTAGAATTCGGGCCAGTTGTTGAGAAGGGTAGAATCCGTGCGAGTACCGAAAAAGGGACCGAGCGAGAACCGGGAAAGGTAGTATCCAGGGGAGTACAAGAGAATGGTAGAATTCATACCAGTACAGGAGAAAGGTAGAATCCGTGCGAGAACCGAAAAAGGGACCGGGCGAGAACCGGGAAAGGTAGTATGTAGGCGAGTACAAGAGAATGGTAGAATTCGGGACAGTACTGGAGAAGGTTAGAATCTGTGCGAGTACCGAAAAAGGGACCGGGCGAGAACCGGGAAAGGTAGTATCCAGGCGAGTAGAAGAGAATGGTAGAATTCGGGCCAGTACTAGAGAAGGTTCGAATCTGTGCGAGTACCGAAAAAGGGACCGGGCGACAAACGGAAAAGGTAGTATCCAGGCGAGCACAAGGGAATGGTGGAATTCGGGCCAGTAATGGAGAAGGGTAGAACCCATGCGAGTACCGAAAAAGGGACCGGGCGAGAACCGGGAAAGGTAGTATCCAGGGGAGTACAAGAGAATGGTAGAATTCGGGCCAGTACAGGAGAAGGTTAGAATCCGTGCGAGTACCGAAAAAGGGACCGGGCGAGAACCGAGAAAGGCAGTATCCAAGCGATTACAAGAGAATGGTAGAATTCGGACCAGTACTGGAGAAGGTTAGAATCCGTGCGAGTACCGAAAAAGGGACCGGTCGACAAACGGGAAAGGTTGTATCCAGGCGAGTACAAGGGAATGGTGGAACTCGGGCCAGTACTGGAGAATGGTAGAATCCGCGCGAGTACCGAACAAGGTACCGGGCGAGAACCGGGAAAGGTAGTATCCAGGGGAGTACAAGAGAATGGTAGAATTCAGACCAGTACAGGAGAAGGGTAGAATCCGTGCGAGAACCGAAAAAGGGACCGGGCGAGAACCGGGAAAGGTAGTATGTAGGCGAGTACAAGAGAATGGTAGAATTCGGGACAGTACTGGAGAAGGTTAGAATCCGTGCGAGTACCGAAAAAGGGACCGGGCGAGAACTGGGAAAGGTAGTATCCTGGCGAGTAGAAGAGAATGGTAGAATTCAGACCAGTACAGGAGAAGGGTAGAATCCGTGCAAGTACTGAAAAAGGGACCGGGCGAGAACTGGGAAAGGTAGTATCCCGGCGAGTAGAAGAGAATGGTAGAATTCGGGCCAGTACAGGAGAAGGTTAGAATCCGTGCGAGTACCGAAAAAGGGACCGGGCGAGAACCGAGAAAGGTAGTATCCAGGCGAGGACAAGAGAATGGTAGAATTCGGGCCAGTACTGGAGAAGGTTAGAATCCGTGCGAGTACCGAAAAAGGGACCGGGCGAGAACTGGGAAAGGTAGTATCCCGGCGAGTAGAAGAGAATGGTAGAATTCGGGCCAGTACTAGAGAAGGTCAGAATCCGTGCGAGTACCGAAAAAGGGACCGGGCGAGAATCGGGAAAGGTAGTATCCAGGCGAGTACAAGAGAATGGTAGAATTCGGGCCAGTACTGGAGAAGGTTAGAATCCGTGCGAGTACCGAAAAAAGGGACCGGGCGAGAACTGGGAAAGGTAGTATCCCGGCGAGTAGAAGAGAATGGTAGAATTCGGGCCAGTACAGGAGAAGGTTAGAATCCGTGCGAGTACCGAAAAAGGGACTGGGTGAGTACTAGGAAAGGTAGTATCCAGGCGAGTACAAGAGAGTGCTAGAATTCGGGCCAGTTGTTGAGAAGGGTAGAATCCGTGCGAGTACCGAAAAAGGGACCGAGCGAGAACCGGGAAAGGTAGTATCCAGGGGAGTACAAGAGAATGGTAGAATTCATACCAGTACAGGAGAAAGGTAGAATCCGTGCGAGAACCGAAAAAGGGACCGGGCGAGAACCGGGAAAGGTAGTATGTAGGCGAGTACAAGAGAATGGTAGAATTCGGGACAGTACTGGAGAAGGTTAGAATCTGTGCGAGTACCGAAAAAGGGACCGGGCGAGAACCGGGAAAGGTAGTATCCAGGCGAGTAGAAGAGAATGGTAGAATTCGGGCCAGTACTGGAGAAGGTTCGAATCTGTGCGAGTACCGAAAAAGGGACCGGGCGACAAACGGAAAAGGTAGTATCCAGGCGAGCACAAGGGAATGGTGGAATTCGGGCCAGTAATGGAGAAGGGTAGAACCCATGCGAGTACCGAAAAAGGGACCGGGCGAGAACCGGGAAAGGTAGTATCCAGGGGAGTACAAGAGAATGGTAGAATTCGGGCCAGTACAGGAGAAGGTTAGAATCCGTGCGAGTACCGAAAAAGGGACCGGGCGAGAACCGAGAAAGGCAGTATCCAAGCGATTACAAGAGAATGGTAGAATTCGGACCAGTACTGGAGAAGGTTAGAATCCGTGCGAGTACCGAAAAAGGGACCGGTCGACAAACGGGAAAGGTTGTATCCAGGCGAGTACAAGGGAATGGTGGAACTCGGGCCAGTACTGGAGAATGGTAGAATCCGCGCGAGTACCGAACAAGGTACCGGGCGAGAACCGGGAAAGGTAGTATCCAGGGGAGTACAAGAGAATGGTAGAATTCAGACCAGTACAGGAGAAGGGTAGAATCCGTGCGAGAACCGAAAAAGGGACCGGGCGAGAACCGGGAAAGGTAGTATGTAGGCGAGTACAAGAGAATGGTAGAATTCGGGACAGTACTGGAGAAGGTTAGAATCCGTGCGAGTACCGAAAAAGGGACCGGGCGAGAACTGGGAAAGGTAGTATCCTGGCGAGTAGAAGAGAATGGTAGAATTCAGACCAGTACAGGAGAAGGGTAGAATCCGTGCGAGTACTGAAAAAGGGACCGGGCGAGAACTGGGAAAGGTAGTATCCCGGCGAGTAGAAGAGAATGGTAGAATTCGGGCCAGTACAGGAGAAGGTTAGAATCCGTGCGAGTACCGAAAAAGGGACCGGGCGAGAACCGAGAAAGGTAGTATCCAGGCGAGGACAAGAGAATGGTAGAATTCGGGCCAGTACTGGAGAAGGTTAGAATCCGTGCGAGTACCGAAAAAGGGACCGGGCGAGAACTGGGAAAGGTAGTATCCCGGCGAGTAGAAGAGAATGGTAGAATTCGGGCCAGTACTAGAGAAGGTCAGAATCCGTGCGAGTACCGAAAAAGGGACCGGGCGAGAATCGGGAAAGGTAGTATCCAGGCGAGTACAAGAGAATGGTAGAATTCGGGCCAGTACTGGAGAAGGTTAGAATCCGTGCGAGTACCGAAAAAAGGGACCGGGCGAGAACTGGGAAAGGTAGTATCCCGGCGAGTAGAAGAGAATGGTAGAATTCGGGCCAGTACAGGAGAAGGTTAGAATCCGTGCGAGTACCGAAAAAGGGACTGGGTGAGAACTAGGAAAGGTAGTATCCAGGCGAGTACAAGAGAGTGCTAGAATTCGGGCCAGTTGTGGAGAAGGGTAGAATCCGTGCGAGTACCGAAAAAGGGACCGAGCGAGAACCGGGAAAGGTAGTATCCAGGGGAGTACAAGAGAATGGTAGAATTCATACCAGTACAGGAGAAAGGTAGAATCCGTGCGAGAACCGAAAAAGGGACCGGGCGAGAACCGGGAAAGGTAGTATGTAGGCGAGTACAAGAGAATGGTAGAATTCGGGACAGTACTGGAGAAGGTTAGAATCTGTGCGAGTACCGAAAAAGGGACCGGGCGAGAACCAGGAAAGGTAGTATCCAAGCGATTACAAGAGAATGGTAGAATTCGGACCAGTACTGGAGAAGGTTAGAATCCGTGCGAGTACCGAAAAAGGGACCGGTCGACAAACGGGAAAGGTTGTACCCAGGCGAGTAGAAGAGAATGGTAGAATTCGGGCCAGTACAGGAGAAGGTTAGAATCCGTGCGAGTACCGAAAAAGGGACCGGGCGAGAACCGAGAAAGGTAGTATCCAGGCGAGGACAAGAGAATGGTAGAATTCGGGCCAGTACTGGAGAATGTTAGAATTCGTGCGAGTACCGAAAAAGGGACCGGGCGAGAACTGGGAAAGGTAGTATCCCGGCGAGTAGAAGAGAATGGTAGAATTCGGGCCAGTACAGGAGAAGGTTAGAATCCGTGCGAGTACCGAAAAAGGGACCGGGCGAGAACCGGGAAAGGTAGTATCCAGGCGAGTACAAGAGAGTGGTAGAATTCGGGCCAGTACTGGAGAATGTTAGAATCCATGCGAGTACCGACAAAGGGATCGGGCGAGAACAGGGAAAGGTAGTATCTAGGGGAATACAAGAGAATGGTAGAATTCGGGCCAGTACTGGTGAAGGGTAGAATCCGTGCGAGTACCGAAAAAGGGACCGGGCGAGAACCGGGAAAGGTAGTATCCAGGGGAGTACAAAAGAATGGTAGAATTCGGGCCAGTACTGGAGAAGGTTAGAATCCGTGCGAGTACCGAAAAAGGGACTGGGTGAGAACTGGAAAGGTAGTATCCAGGCGAGTACAAGAGAGTGCTAGAATTCGGGCCAGTTGTGGAGAAGGGTAGAATCCGTGCGAGTACCGAAAAAGGGACCGAGCGAGAACCGGGAAAGGTAGTATCCAGGGGAGTACAAGAGAATGGTAGAATTCATACCAGTACAGGAGAAAGGTAGAATCCGTGCGAGAACCGAAAAAGGGACCGGGCGAGAACCGGGAAAGGTAGTATGTAGGCGAGTACAAGAGAATGGTAGAATTCGGGACAGTACTGGAGAAGGTTAGAATCTGTGCGAGTACCGAAAAAGGGACCGGGCGAGAACCAGGAAAGGTAGTATCCAAGCGATTACAAGAGAATGGTAGAATTCGGACCAGTACTGGAGAAGGTTAGAATCCGTGCGAGTACCGAAAAAGGGACCGGTCGACAAACGGGAAAGGTTGTACCCAGGCGAGTAGAAGAGAATGGTAGAATTCGGGCCAGTACAGGAGAAGGTTAGAATCCGTGCGAGTACCGAAAAAGGGACCGGGCGAGAACCGAGAAAGGTAGTATCCAGGCGAGGACAAGAGAATGGTAGAATTCGGGCCAGTACTGGAGAATGTTAGAATTCGTGCGAGTACCGAAAAAGGGACCGGGCGAGAACCAGGAAAGGTAGTATCCAGGGGAGTACAAGAGAATGGTAGAATTCGAGCCAGTACTGGAGAAGGGTAGAATCCGTGCGAGTACCGAAAAAGGGACCGGGCGACAAACGGAAAAGGTAGTATCCAGGCGAGCACAAGGGAATGGTCGAATTCGGTCCAGTACTGGAGAAGGGTAGAATCCGTGCGAGTACCGACAAAGGGACCGGGCGAGAACCGGCAAAGGTAGTATCCATGGGAGTAGAAGAGAATGGTAGAATTCGAGCTAGTACTGGAGAAGGGTAGAATCCGTGCGAGTACTGAAAAAGGGACCGGGCGAGAACCGGGAAAGGTAGTATCCAAGCGATTACAAGAGAATGGTAGAGTTCGGACCAGTACAGGAGAAGGGTAGAATCCGTGCGAGAACCGAAAAAGGGACCGGGCGAGAACCGGGAAAGGTAGTATCCAGGCGATTACAAGAGAATGGTAGAATTCGGACCAGTACTGAGAAGGGTAGAATCCGTGCGAGTACCGAAAAAGTGACCGGGCGAGAACTGGGAAAGGTAGTATCCCGGCGAGTAGAAGAGAATGGTAGAATTCGGGCCAGTACAGGAGAAGGTTAGAATCCGTGCGAGTACCGAAAAAGGGACTGGGTGAGAACTAGGAAAGGTAGTATCCAGGCGAGTACAAGAGAGTGCTAGAATTCGGGCCAGTTGTGGAGAAGGGTAGAATCCGTGCGAGTACCGAAAAAGGGACCGAGCGAGAACCGGGAAAGGTAGTATCCAGGGGAGTACAAGAGAATGGTAGAATTCATACCAGTACAGGAGAAAGGTAGAATCCGTGCGAGAACCGAAAAAGGGACCGGGCGAGAACCGGGAAAGGTAGTATGTAGGCGAGTACAAGAGAATGGTAGAATTCGGGACAGTACTGGAGAAGGTTAGAATCTGTGCGAGTACCGAAAAAGGGACCGGGCGAGAACCAGGAAAGGTAGTATCCAAGCGATTACAAGAGAATGGTAGAATTCGGACCAGTACTGGAGAAGGTTAGAATCCGTGCGAGTACCGAAAAAGGGACCGGTCGACAAACGGGAAAGGTTGTACCCAGGCGAGTAGAAGAGAATGGTAGAATTCGGGCCAGTACAGGAGAAGGTTAGAATCCGTGCGAGTACCGAAAAAGGGACCGGGCGAGAACCGAGAAAGGTAGTATCCAGGCGAGGACAAGAGAATGGTAGAATTCGGGCCAGTACTGGAGAATGTTAGAATTCGTGCGAGTACCGAAAAAGGGACCGGGCGAGAACTGGGAAAGGTAGTATCCCGGCGAGTAGAAGAGAATGGTAGAATTCGGGCCAGTACAGGAGAAGGTTAGAATCCGTGCGAGTACCGAAAAAGGGACCGGGCGAGAACCGGGAAAGGTAGTATCCAGGCGAGTACAAGAGAGTGGTAGAATTCGGGCCAGTACTGGAGAAGGTTAGAATCCATGCGAGTATCGATAAAGGGACCGGGCGAGAACAGGGAAAGGTAGTATCCAACGGAGTACAAGAGAATGGTAGAATTTGGGCCAGTACTGGTGAAGGGTAGAATTTGTGCGAGTACCGAAAAAGGGACCGGGCGAGAATCGGGAGAGGTAGTATCCAGGCGAGTACAAGAGAATGGTAGAATTCGAGCCAGTACTGGAGAAGGGTAGAATCCGTGCGAGTACCGAAAAAGGGACCGGGCGAGAACCAGGAAAGGTAGTATCCAGGGGAGTACAAGAGAATGGTAGAATTCGAGCCAGTACTGGAGAAGGGTAGAATCCGTGCGAGTACCGAAAAAGGGACCGGGCGACAAACGGAAAAGGTAGTATCCAGGCGAGCACAAGGGAATGGTCGAATTCGGTCCAGTACTGGAGAAGGGTAGAATCCGTGCGAGTACCGACAAAGGGACCGGGCGAGAACCGGGAAAGGTAGTATCCATGGGAGTAGAAGAGAATGGTAGAATTCGAGCTAGTACTGGAGAAGGGTAGAATCCGTGCGAGTACTGAAAAAGGGACCGGGCGAGAACCGGGAAAGGTAGTATCCAAGCGATTACAAGAGAATGGTAGAGTTCGGACCAGTACAGGAGAAGGGTAGAATCCGTGCGAGAACCGAAAAAGGGACCGGGCGAGAACCGGGAAAGGTAGTATCCAGGCGATTACAAGAGAATGGTAGAATTCGGACCAGTACTGAGAAGGGTAGAATCCGTGCGAGTACCGAAAAAGTGACCGGGCGAGAACTGGGAAAGGTAGTATCCCGGCGAGTAGAAGAGAATGGTAGAATTCGGGCCAGTACAGGAGAAGGTTAGAATCCGTGCGAGTACCGAAAAAGGGACTGGGTGAGAACTAGGAAAGGTAGTATCCAGGCGAGTACAAGAGAGTGCTAGAATTCGGGCCAGTTGTGGAGAAGGGTAGAATCCGTGCGAGTACCGAAAAAGGGACCGAGCGAGAACCGGGAAAGGTAGTATCCAGGGGAATACAAGAGAATGGTAGAATTCATACCAGTACAGGAGAAAGGTAGAATCCGTGCGAGAACCGAAAAAGGGACCGGGCGAGAACCGGGAAAGGTAGTATGTAGGCGAGTACAAGAGAATGGTAGAATTCGGGACAGTACTGGAGAAGGTTAGAATCTGTGCGAGTACCGAAAAAGGGACCGGGCGAGAACCAGGAAAGGTAGTATCCAAGCGATTACAAGAGAATGGTAGAATTCGGACCAGTACTGGAGAAGGTTAGAATCCGTGCGAGTACCGAAAAAGGGACCGGTCGACAAACGGGAAAGGTTGTACCCAGGCGAGTAGAAGAGAATGGTAGAATTCGGGCCAGTACAGGAGAAGGTTAGAATCCGTGCGAGTACCGAAAAAGGGACCGGGCGAGAACCGGGAAAGGTAGTATCCAGGCGAGTACAAGAGAGTGGTAGAATTCGGGCCAGTACTGGAGAATGTTAGAATCCATGCGAGTACCGACAAAGGGATCGGGCGAGAACAGGGAAAGGTAGTATCTAGGGGAATACAAGAGAATGGTAGAATTCGGGCCAGTACTGGTGAAGGGTAGAATCCGTGCGAGTACCGAAAAAGGGACCGGGCGAGAACCGGGAAAGGTAGTATCCAGGGGAGTACAAGAGAATGGTAGAATTCGGGCTACTACTGGTGAAGGGTAGAATCCATGCGAGTACCGAAAAAGGGACTGGTCGAGAACCGGGAAAGATAGTATCCAGGCGAGTACAAGAGAGTGCTAGAATTCGGACAAGTAGTGGAGAAGGGTAGAATCCGTGCGAGTACCGAAAAAGGGACCGGGTGAGAACCGGGAAAGGTAGTATCCAGGGGAGTACAAGAGAATGGTAGAATTCGGGCCAGTACTGGTGAAGGGTAGAATCCGTGCGAGTACCGAAAAAGGGACCGGGCGACAAACGGAAAAGGTAGTATCCAGGTGAGCATAAGGGAATGGTGGAATTCGGGCCAATAATGGAGAAGGGTAGAACCCATGCGAGTGCCCACAAAGGGACCGGGCGAGAACCGGGAAAGGTAGTATCCAGGGGAGTACAAGAGAATGGTAGAATTCGAGCCAGTACTGGAGAAGGGTAGAATCCGTGCGAGTACCGAAAAAGGGACCGGGCGAGAATTGGGAAAGGTAGTATCCCGGCGAGTAGAAGAGAATGGTAGAATTCGGGCCAGGACAGGAGAAGGTTAGAATCCGTGCGAGTACCGAAAAAGGGATCAGGCGAGAACTGGGAAAGGTAGTATCCCGGCGAGTAGAAGAGAATGGTAGAATTTGGGCCAGTACAGGAGAAGGTTAGAATCCGTGCGAGTACCGAAAAAGGGACCGGGCGAGAACCGGGAAAGGTAGTATCCAGGCGAGTACAAGAGAGTGGTAGAATTCGGGCCAGTACTGGAGAAGGTTAGAATCCATGCGAGTATCGATAAAGGGACCGGGCGAGAACAGGGAAAGGTAGTATCCAACGGAGTACAAGAGAATGGTAGAATTTGGGCCAGTACTGGTGAAGGGTAGAATTTGTGCGAGTACCGAAAAAGGGACCGGGCGAGAATCGGGAGAGGTAGTATCCAGGCGAGTACAAGAGAATGGTAGAATTCGAGCCAGTACTGGAGAAGGGTAGAATCCGTGCGAGTACCGAAAAATGGACCGGGCGAGAACCAGGAAAGGTAGTATCCAGGGGAGTACAAGAGAATGGTAGAATTCGAGCCAGTACTGGAGAAGGGTAGAATCCGTGCGAGTACCGAAAAAGGGACCGGGCGACAAACGGAAAAGGTAGTATCCAGGCGAGCACAAGGGAATGGTCGAATTCGGTCCAGTACTGGAGAAGGGTAGAATCCGTGCGAGTACCGACAAAGGGACCGGGCGAGAACCGGGAAAGGTAGTATCCATGGGAGTAGAAGAGAATGGTAGAATTCGAGCTAGTACTGGAGAAGGGTAGAATCCGTGCGAGTACTGAAAAAGGGACCGGGCGAGAACCGGGAAAGGTAGTATCCAAGCGATTACAAGAGAATGGTAGAGTTCGGACCAGTACAGGAGAAGGGTAGAATCCGTGCGAGAACCGAAAAAGGGACCGGGCGAGAACCGGGAAAGGTAGTATGTAGGCGAGTACAATAGAATGGTAGAATTCGGGCCAGTACTGGACAAGGTTAGAATCCGTGCGAGTACCGAAAAAGGGACCGGGCGACAAACGGGAAAGGTAGTATCCAGGCCAGCACAAGGGAATGGTGGAATTCGGGCCAGTACATAAGAAGGGTAGAATCCATCCGAGTACCGACAAAGGGACCGGGCGAGAACAGGGAAAGGTAGTATCCAGGGGAGTACAAGAGAATGGTAGAATTCGGGCCAGTACTGGTGAAAGGTAGAATCCGTGCGAGTACCGAAAACGGGACTGGGCGAGAATCGGGAAAGGTAGTATCCAGGCGAGTACAAGAGAATGGTAGAATTTGAGCCAGTACGGGAGAAGGGTAGATTCCGTGCGAGTACCCAAAAAAGGACCGGGCAAGAACCGGGAAAGGTAGTATCGAGGCGATTACAAGAGAATGGTAGAATTCGGAACAGTACTGGAGAAGGGTAGAATCCGTGCGAGTACCGAAAAAGGGACCGGGTGAGAACCGGGAAAGGTAGTATCCAGGGGAGTACAAGAGAATGGTAGAATTCGAGCCAGTACTGGAGAAGGGTAGAATCCGTGCGAGTACCGAAAAAAGGACCGGGCGACAAACGGAAAAGGTAGTATCCAGGCGAGCACAAGGAATGGTGGAATTCGGGCCAGTAATGGAGAAGGGTAGAACCCATGCGAGTACCGAAAAAGGGACCGGGCGAGAACCGGGAAAGGTAGTATCCAGGGGAGTACAAGAGAATGGTAGAATTCGGGCCAGTACAGACGAAGGTTAGAATCCGTGCGAGTACCGAAAAATGGACCGGGCGAGAACCGAGAAAGGCAGTATCCAGGCGATTACAAGAGAATGGTAGAATTCGGACCAGTACTGGAGAAGGTTAGAATTCGTGCCAGTACCGAAAAAGGGACCGGTCGACAAACGGGAAAGGTTGTATCCAGGCGAGTACAAGGGAATGGTGGAACTCGGGCCAGTACTGGAGAAGGGTAGAATCCGCGCGAGTACCGAACAAGGGACCGGGCGAGAACCGGGAAAGGTAGTATCCAGGGGAGTACAAGAGAATGGTAGAATTCGGGCCAGTACTGGAGAAGGGTAGAATCCCTGCGAGTACCGAAAAAGGGACCGAGCGAGAACCGGGAAATGTAGTATCCAGGCGAGTACAAGAGAGTGCTAGAACTCGGGCCAGAACTGGAGAAGGGTAGAATCCGTGCAAGTACCGAAAAAGGGACCGGGCGAGAACCGGGAAAGGTAGTATCCAGGGGAGTACAAGAGAATGGTAGAATTCGGGCTAGTACTGGTCAAGGGTAGAATCTATGCGAGTACCGAAAAAGGGACCGGTCGAGAACCGGGGAAGGTAGTATCCAGGCGAGTACAAGAGAGTGGTAGAATTCGGGCCAGTACTGGAGAAGGTTAGAATCCATGCGAGTACCGACAAAGGGACCGGGCGAGAACAGGGAAAGGTAGTATCCAGGCGAGTATAAGAGAATGGTAGAATTCGGGCCAGTACTGGAGAAGGTTAGAATCCGTGCGAGTATCGAAAAAGGGACCGGGCGAGAACCGGGAAAGGTAGTATCCAGGCGAGTATAAGAGAATGGTAGAATTCGGGTCAGTACTGGAGAAGGTTAGAATCCGTGCGAGTACCGAAAAAGAGACCGGGCGAGAACCGGGAAAGGTATCCAGGCGAGTACAAGAGAGTGGTAGAATTCGGGCCAGTACTGGAGAAGGTTAGAATCCCTGCGAGTACCGACAAAGGGACCGGGCGAGAACAGGGAAAGGTAGTATCCAGGCGAGTATAAGAGAATGGTAGAATTCGAGCCAGTACTGGAGAAGGGTAGAATCCGTGCGAGTACCGAAAAAGGGACCGGGCGACAAACGGAAAAGGTAGTATCCAGGCTAGCACAAGGGAATGGTGGAATTCGGGCCAGTAATGGAGAAGGGTAGAACCCATGCGAGTACCGACAAAGGGACCGGGCGAGAACCGGGAAAGGTAGTATCCAGGGGAGTACAAGAGAATGGTAGAATTCGAGCCAGTACTGGAGAAAGTTAGAATCCGTGCGAGTACCGAAAAAGGGACCGGGCGAGAACTGGGAAAGGTAGTATCCCGGCGAGTAGAAGAGAATGGTAGAATTCGGGCCAGTACAGGAGAAGGTTAGAATCCGTGCGAGTACCGAAAAAGGGACCGGGCGAGAACCGAGAAAGGCAGTATCCAGGCGATTACAAGAGAATGGTAGAATTCGGACCAGTACTGGAGAAGGTTACAATCCGTGCGAGTACCGAAAAAGGGACCAGTCGACAAACGGGAAAGGTTGTATCCAGGCGAGTACAAGGGAATGGTGGAACTCGGGCCAGTACTGGAGAAGGGTAGAATCCGAGCGAGTACCGAACAAGGGACCGGGCGAGAATCGGGAAAGATGGTATCCAGGGGAGTACAAGAGAATGGTAGAATTCGGGCCAGTACTGGAGAAGGGTAGAATCAGTGCAAGTACCGAAAAAGGGACCGGGGGAGTACCGGGAAAGGTAGTATCCAGGGTAGTACAAGAGAATGGTAGAATTCGGGACAGTATTGGAGAAGGGTAGAATCCGTGCGAGTACCGAAAAAGGGACCGGGCGAGAACCGGGAAAGGTAGTATGTAGGCGAGTACAAGAGAATGGTAGAATTCGGGCCAGTACTAGAGAAGGTTAGAATCCGTGCGAGTACCGAAAAAGGGACCGTGCGACAAACGGGAAAGGTAGTATCCAGGCGAGCACAAGGGAATGGTGGAATTCGGGCTAGTACTGGAGAAGATTAGAATCCGTGCGAGTACCGAAAAAGGGGCCGGGCTAGAACCGGGAAAGGTAGTATCCAGGCGAGTAAAAGAGAATGGTAGAATTCGGGCTAGTACTGGAGAAGATTAGAATATGTGCGAGTACCAAAAAAGGGACCGGGCGACAAAAGGGAAAGGTTGTATCCAGGCGAGTAGAAGAGAATGGTAGAATTCGGGCCAGTACTGGAGAAGATTAGAATCCGTGCGAGTACCGAAAAAGGGACCGGGCAACAAACGGAAAAGGTAGTATCCAGGCGAGCACAAGGGAATGGTGGAATTCGGGCCAGCACGGGAGAAGGGTAGAATTCATGCGAGTACCGACAAAGGGACCGGGCGAGAACCGGGAAAGGTAGTATCCAGGGGAGTACAAGAGAATGGTAGAATTCGAGCCAGTACTGGAGAAGGGTAGAATCCGTGCGACTACCGAAAAAGGGACCGAGCGAGAACCGGCAAAGGTAGTATCCAGGCGAGTAGAAGAGAATGGTAGAATTCGGGCCAGTACTGGAGAAGGTTAGAATCCGTGTGAGTACCGAAAAAGGGACCGGGCGAGAACGGGGAAAGGTAGTAGCCAGACGAGTAGAAGAGAATGGTAGAATTCGGGCCAGTACTGGAGAAGGTTAGAATCCGTGCGAGTACCGAAAAAGGGACCGGGAGAGAACCGGGAAAGGTAGTATCCAGGGGAGTACAAGAGAATGGTAGAATTCGAGCCAGTACTGGAGAAGGGTAGAATCCGTGCGACTACCAAAAAAGGGACCGGGAGAGAACCGGCAAAGGTAGTATCCAGGCGAGTAGAAGAGAATGGTAGAATTCGGGCCAGTACTGGAGAAGGTTAGAATCTGTGCGTGTACCGAAAAAGGGACCGGGCGAGAACCGGGAAAAGTAGTATCCAGGCGAGGACAAGCGAATGGTAGAATTCGGGCCAGTACTGGAGAAGTTAGAATCCGTGCGAGTACCGAAAAAGGGACCAGGCGTGAACCGGGAAAGGTAGTATCCAGGCGAGTATAAGAGAATGGTAGAATTCGGGCCATTACTGGAGAAGCGTAGAATCCGTGCGAATACCGAAAAAGGGACCGGGCGAGAACCGGGAATGGTAGTATGTAAGCGAGTACAAGAGAATGGTAGAATTCGGGCCAGTACTGGAGAAGGGTAGAATCCATGCGAGTACCGACAAAGGGACCGGGCGAGAACCGGGAAAGGTAGTATCCAGGGGAGTACAAGAGAATGGTAGAATTCAAGCCAGTACTGGAGAAGGGTAGAATCCGTGCCACTACCGAAAAAGGGACCGGGCGAGAACCGCGAAAGGTAGTATCCAGGCGATTACAAGAGAATGGTAGAATTCGGACCAGTACTGAGAAGGGTAGAATCCGTGCGAGTACCGAAAAAGGGACCGGGCGAGAACCGGGAAAGGTAGTATGTAGGCGAGTACAAGAGAATGGTAGAATTCGGGCCAGTACTGGAGAAGGGTAGAATCCATGCGAGAACCGACAAAGGGACCGGGCGAGAACCGGGAAAGGTAGTATCCAGGGGAGTACAAGAGAATGGTAGAATTCAAGCCAATACTGGAGAAGGGTAGAATCCGTGCGAGTACCGAAAAAGGGACCGGGCGAGAACCGAGAAAGGTAGTATCCAGGCGATTACAAGAGAATGGTAGAATTCGGACCAGTACTGAGAAGGGTAGAATCCGTGCGAGTACCGACAAAGGGACCGGGCATGAACCGGGAAAGGTAGTATCCAGGCCAGTACAAGTGAATGGTAGAATTCGAGCCAGTACTAGAGAAGGGTAGAATCTGTGCGAGTACCGAAAAAGGGACCGGGTGAGAACCGGGAAAGGTAGTATGTAGGCGAGTACAAGAGAATGGTAGAATTCGGGCCAGTACTGGAGAAGGGTAGAATCCGTGCGAGTACCGAAAAAGGGGCCGGGCTAGAACCGGGAAAGGTAGTATCCAGGCGAGTAAAAGAGAATGGTAGAATTCGGGCTAGTACTGGAGAAGATTAGAATCTGTGCGAGTACCAAAAAAAGGACCGTGCGACAAACGGGAAAGGTTGTATCCAGGCGAGTTGAAGAGAATGGTAGAATTCGGGCCACTACTGGAGAAGATTAGAATCCGTGCGAGTACCGAAAAAGGGACCGGGCGACAAACGAAAAAGGTAGTATCCAGGCGAGCACAAGGGAATGGTGGAATTCGGGCCAGTACTAGAGAATGGTAGAATCCATGCGAGTACCGACAAAGGGACCGGGCGAGAACCGGGAAAGGTAGTATCCAGGGGAGTACAAGAGAATAGTAGAATTCGAGCCAGTACTGGAGAAGGGTAGAATCCGTGCGACTACCGAAAAAAAGACCGAGCGAGAACCGGCAAAGGTAGTATCCAGGCGAGTAGAAGAGAATGGTAGAATTCGGGCCAATACTGGAGAAGGTTAGAATCCGTGCGTGTACCGAAAAAGGGACCGGGCGAGAACCGGGAAAGGTAGTATCCAGGCGAGGACAAGCGAATGGTAGAATTCGGGCCAGTACTGGAGAAGTTAGAATCCGTGCGAGTACCGAAAAAGGGACCGGGCGTGAACCGGGAAAGGTAGTATCTAGGCGAGTATAAGAGAATGGTATAATTCGGGCCCGTACTGGAGAAGGTTAGAATGCGTGCGAGTACCGAAAAAGGGACCGGGCGAGAACGGGGAAAGGTAGTAGCCAGGCGAGTAGAAGAGAATGGTAGAATTCGGGCCAGTACTGGAGAAGGTTAGAATCCGTGCGAGTACCGAAAAAGGGACCGAGCGAGAACCGGGAAAGGTAGTATCCAGGCGATTACAAGAGAATGGTAGAATTCGGACCAGTACTGGAGAAGGGTAGAATCCGTGCGAGTACCGAAAAAGGGGCCGGGTGAGAACCGGGAAACGTAGTATCCAGGCGAGTAAAAGAGAATGGTAGAATTTGGACCAGTACAGGAGAAGGGTAGAATCCGTGCAAGTACCGAAAAAGGGACCGGGCGACAACCGGGAAAGGTAGTATCCAGGCGATTACAAGAGAATGGTAGAATTCGAGCCAGTACTGGAGAAGGGTAGAATCCATGCGAGTACCGACAAAGGGACCGGGCGAGAACCGGGAAAGGTAGTATCCAGGGGAGTACAAGAGAATAGTAGAATTCGAGCATGTACTGGAGAAGGGTAGAATCCGTGCGACTACCGAAAAAGGGACCGGGCGAGAACCGGCAAAGGTAGTATCCAGGCGAGTAGAAGAGAATGGTAGAATTCGGGCCAGTACTGGAGAATGTTAGAATCCGTGCGTGTACCGAAAAAGGGACCGGGCGAGAACCGGGAAAGGTAGTATCCAGGCGAGGACAAGCGAATGGTAGAATTCGGGCCTGTACTGGAGAAGGTTAGAATCCGTGCGAGTACCGAAAAAGGGACCGGGCGAGAACCGGGAAAGGTAGTATCCAGGCGATTACAAGAGAATGGTAGAATTCGGACCAGTACTGAGAAGGGTAGAATCCGTGCGAGTACCGAAAAAGGGACCGGGCGAGAACCGGGAAAGGTAGTATCCAGGCCAGTACAAGAGAATGGTAGAATTCGAGCCAATACAGGAGAAGGATAGAATCCGTGCGAATACCGAAAAAGGGACCGGGCGAGAACCGGGAAAGGTAGTATCCAGGCGAGGACAAGAGAATGGTAGAATTCAATCCAGTACTGGAGAAGGGTAGAATCCGTGCGAGTACCGAAAAAGGGACCGGGCGAGAACCGGGAAAGGTAGTATCCAAGCGAGTAGAAGAGAATGGTAGAATTCGGGCCAGTACAGGAGAAGGATAGAATCCGTGCGAGTACCGAAAAAAGGACTGGGCGAGAACCGGGAAAGGTAGTATGTAGGCGAGTACAAGAGAATGGTAGAATTCGAGCCAGTACTGGAGAAGGGTAGAATCTGTGCGAGTACCGAAAAAGGGACAGGGCGAGAACCGAGAAAGGTAGTATCCAGGCAATTACAAGAGAATGGTAGAATTCGGACCAGTACTGAGAAGGGTAGAATCCGTGAGAGTACCGAAAAAGGGACCGGGCGAGAACCGAGAAAGGTAGTATCCAGGCGATTACAAGAGAATGGTAGAATTTGGACCAGTACAGGAGAAGGGTAGAATCCGTGCGAGTACCGAAGAAGGGACCGGGCGAGATCCGGGAAAGGTAGTATCCAGGCGATTACAAGAGAATGGTAGAATTCGAGCCAGTACTGGAGAAGGGTAGAATCCATGCGAGTACCGACAAAGGGACCGGGCGAGAACCGGGAAAGGTAGTATCCAGGGGAGTACAAGAGAATAGTAGAATTCGAGCATGTACTGGAGAAGGGTAGAATCCGTGCGACTACCGAAAAAGGGACCGGGCGAGAACCGGCAAAGGTAGTATCCAGGCGAGTAGAAGAGAATGGTAGAATTCGGGCCAGTACTGGAGAATGTTAGAATCCGTGCGTGTACCGAAAAAGGGACCGGGCGAGAACCGGGAAAGGTAGTATCCAGGCGAGGACAAGCGAATGGTAGAATTCGGGCCTGTACTGGAGAAGGTTAGAATCCGTGCGAGTACCGAAAAAGGGACCGGGCGAGAACCGGGAAAGGTAGTATCCAGGCGATTACAAGAGAATGGTAGAATTCGGACCAGTACTGAGAAGGGTAGAATCCGTGCGAGTACCGAAAAAGGGACCGGGCGAGAACCGGGAAAGGTAGTATCCAGGCCAGTACAAGAGAATGGTAGAATTCGAGCCAATACAGGAGAAGGATAGAATCCGTGCGAATACCGAAAAAGGGACCGGGCGAGAACCGGGAAAGGTAGTATCCAGGCGAGGACAAGAGAATGGTAGAATTCAATCCAGTACTGGAGAAGGGTAGAATCCGTGCGAGTACCGAAAAAGGGACCGGGCGAGAACCGGGAAAGGTAGTATCCAAGCGAGTAGAAGAGAATGGTAGAATTCGGGCCAGTACAGGAGAAGGATAGAATCCGTGCGAGTACCGAAAAAAGGACTGGGCGAGAACCGGGAAAGGTAGTATGTAGGCGAGTACAAGAGAATGGTAGAATTCGAGCCAGTACTGGAGAAGGGTAGAATCTGTGCGAGTACCGAAAAAGGGACAGGGCGAGAACCGAGAAAGGTAGTATCCAGGCAATTACAAGAGAATGGTAGAATTCGGACCAGTACTGAGAAGGGTAGAATCCGTGAGAGTACCGAAAAAGTGACCGGGCGAGAACCGGGAAAGGTAGTATCCAGGCAAGTAGAAGAGAATGGAAGAATTCGGGCCAGTACAGGAGAAGGATAGAATCCGTGCGAATACCGAAAAAGGGACCGGGCGAGAACCGGGAAAGGTAGTATCCAGGCGAGGATAAGAGAATGGTAGAATTCGATCCAGTACTGGAGAAGGGTAGAATCCGTGCGAGTATCGAAAAAGGGGCCGGGCTAGAACCGCGAAAGGTAGTAGTATCCAGACGAGTAAAAGAGAATGGTAGAATTCGGGCTAGTACTGGAGAAGATTAGAATCTGTGCGAGTACCGAAAAAGGGACCGGGCGACAAACGGGAAAGGTTGTATCCAGGCGAGTAGAAGAGAATGGTAGACTTCGGGCCACTACTGGAGAAGATTAGAATCCGTGCGAGTACCGAAAAAGGGACCGGGCGACAAACGAAAAAGGTAGTATCCAGGCGAGCACAAGGGAATGGTCGAATTCGGGCCAGTACTAGAGAAGGGTAGAATCCATGCGAGTACCGACAAAGGGACCGGGCGAGAACCGGGAAAGGTAGCATCCAGGGGAGTACAAGAGAATAGTAGAATTCGAGCCAGTACTGGAGAAGGGTAGAATCCGTGCGAGTACCGAAAAAGGGATCGGGCGAGAACCGGCAAAGGTAGTATCCAGGCGATTAGAAGAGAATGGTAGAATTCGGGCCAGTACTGGAGAAGGTTAGAATGCGTGCGAGTACCGAAAAAGGGACCGGGCGAGAACGGGGAAAGGTAGTACCCAGGCGAGTAGAAGAGAATGGTAGAATTCGGTCCAGTACTGGAGAAGGTTAGAATCCGTGTGTGTACCGAAAAAGGGACCGGGCGAGAACCGGGAAAGGTAGTATCCAGGCGATGACAAGCGAATGGTAGAATTCGGGCCAGTACTGGAGAAGTTAGAATCCGTTCGAGTATCGAAAAAGGGGCCGGGCGAGAACCGGGAAAGGTAGTATCTAGGCGAGTAAAAGAGAATGGTAGAATTTGGAACAGTACAGGAGAAGGGTAGAATCCGTGCGAGTACCGAAAAAGGGACCGGGCGAGAACCGGGAAAGGTAGTATCCAGGCGATTACAAGAGAATGGGAGAATTCGAGCCAGTACTGGAGAAGAGTAGAATCCATGCGAGTACCCACAAAGGAACCGGGCGAGAACCGGGAAAGCTAGTATCCAGGGGAGTACAAGAGAATAGTAGAATTCGAGCCAGTACTAGAGAAGGGTAGAATCCGTGCAACTACCGAAAAAGGAACCGGGCGAGTACCGGCAAAGGTAGTATCCAGGCGAGTAGAAGAGAATGGTAGAATTCGGGCCAGTACTGGAGAAGGTTAGAATCCGTGCGTGTACCGAAAAAGTGACCGGGCGCGAACCGGGAAAGGTAGTATCCAGGCGAGGACAAGCGAATGGTAGAATTCGGGCCTGTACTGGAGAAGGTTAGAATCCGTGCGAGTACCGAAAAAGGGACCGGGCGAGAACTGGGAAAGGTAGTATCCAGGCGATTACAAGAGAATGGTAGAATTCGGACCAGTACTGGAGAAGAGTAGAATCCGTGCGAGTACCGAAAAAGGGGCCGGGCGAGAAGCGAGAAAGGTAGTATCCAGGCGAGTAAAAGAGAATGGTAGAATTCGGGCTAGTGCTGGAGAAGGGTAGAATCCGTGCGAGTACCGAAAAAGGGACCGGGCTAGAACCAAGAAAGGTAGTATCCAGGCGAGTAAAAGAGAATGGTAGAATTCGGGCTACTACTGGAGAAGATTAGAATCCGTGCGAGTACCGAAAAAGCGACCGGGCGATAACCGGGAAAGGTAGTATCCAGGCGATTACAAGAGAATGGTAGAATTCGGACCAGTACTGAGAAGGGTAGAATTCGTGCGAGTACCGAAAAAGGGACCGGGCGAGAACCGGGAGAGTTAGTATCCAGGCGAGTAAAAGAGAATGGTAGAATTTGGACCAGTACAGGAGAAGGGTAGAATCCGTGCGAGTACCGAAAAAGGGACCGGGCGAGAACCGGGAAAGGTAGTATCCAGGCGATTACAAGAGAATGGCAGAATTCGAGCCAGTACTGGAGAAGAGTAGAATCCATGCGAGTACCCACAAAGGGACCGGGCGAGAACCGGGAAAGCTAGTATCCAGGGGAGTACAAGAGAATAGTAGAATTCGAGCCAGTACTGGAGAAGGGTAGAATCCGTGCAACTACCGAAAAAGGGACCGGGCGAGTACCGGCAAAGGTAGTATCCAGGCGAGTAAAAGAGAATGGTAGAATTCGGGCTACTACTAGAGAAGATTAGAATCTGTGCGAGTACCGAAAAAGGGACCGGGCGAGAACCGGGAAAGGTAGTATCCAGGTGAGTAAAAGAGAATGGTAGAATTCGAGCCAGTACTGGAGAAGGATAGAATCCGTGCGAGTACCGAAAAAGGGACCGGGCGAGAACCGGGAAAGGTAGTATCCAGGCGATTACAAGAGAATGGTAGAATTCGGACCAGTACTGAGATGGGTAGAATCCGTGCGATTACCGAAAAAGTGACCGGGCGAGAACCGGGAAAGGTAGTATCCAGGCGAGTAGAAGAGAATGGTAGAATTCGGGCCAGTACAGGAGAAGGATAAAATCCGTGCGAATACCGAAAAAGGGACCGGGCGAGAACCGGGAAAGGTAGTATCCAGGCGATTACAAGAGAATGGTAGAATTTGGACCAGTACAGGTGAAGGGTAGAATCCGTGCGAGTACCGAAAAAGGGACCGGGCGAGAACCGGGAAAGGTAGTATCCAGGCTATTACAAGAGAATGGTAGAATTCGAGCCAGTACTGGAGAAGGGTAGAATCCGTGAGAGTACCGAAAAAGTGACCGGGCGAGAACCGGGAAAGGTAGTATCCAGGCAAGTAGAAGAGAATGGAAGAATTCGGGCCAGTACAGGAGAAGGATAGAATCCGTGCGAATACCGAAAAAGGGACCGGGCGAGAACCGGGAAAGGTAGTATCCAGGCGAGTAGAAGAGAATGGTAGAATTCGAGCCAGTACTGGAGAAGGATAGAATCCGTGCGAGTACCGAAAAAGGGACCGGGCGAGAACCGGGAAAGGTAGTATCCAGGCGATTACAAGAGAATGGTAGAATTCGGACCAGTACTGAGAAGGGTAGAATCCGTGCGAGTACCGAAAAAGTGACCGGGCGAGAACCGGGAAAGGTAGTATCCAGGCGAGTAGAAGAGAATGGTAGAATTCGGGCCAGTACAGGAGAAGGATAGAATCCGTGCGAATACCGAAAAAGGGACCGGGCGAGAACCGGGAAAGGTAGTATCCAGGCGATTACAAGAGAATGGTAGAATTGGGACCAGTCCAGGAGAAGGGTAGAATCCGTGTGAGTACCGAAAAAGGGACCGGGCGGGAACCGGGAAAGGTAGTATCAAGGCGATTACAAGAGAATGGTGGAATTCGGACCAGTACTGGAGAAGAGTAGAATCCGTGCGAGTACCGAAAAAGGGGCCGGGCGAGAAGCGGGAAAGGTAGTATCCAGGCGAGTAAAAGAGAATGGTAGAATTCGGGCTAGTGCTGGAGAAGGGTAGAATCCGTGCGAGTACCGAAAAAGGGACCGGGCTAGAACCAGGAAAGGTAGTATCCAGGCGAGTAAAAGAGAATGGTAGAATTCGGGCTACTACTGGAGAAGATTAGAATCCGTGCGAGTACCGAAAAAGGGACCGGGCGAGAACCGGGAAAGGTAGTATCCAGGCGATTACAAGAGAATGGTAGAATTCGGACCAGTACTGAGAAGGGTAGAATTCGTGCGAGTACCGAAAAAGGGACCGGGAGAGAACCGGGAGAGGTAGCATCCAGGCCAGTACAAGAGAATGGTAGAATTCGAGCCAGTACTGGAGAAGGGTAGAATCCATACAAGTACCGAAAAGGAGACCGGGCGAGAACCGGGAAAGGTAGTATCCAGGCGAGTAGAAGAGAATGGTAGAATTCGATCCAGTACTGGAGAAGGGTAGAATCCGTGTGAGTACCGAAAAAGGGACCGGGCGAGAACCGGGAAAGGTAGTATCCAGGCGAGTACAAGAGAATGGTAGAATTCGAGCCAGTACTGGAGAAGGATAGAATCCGTGCGAGTACCGAAAAAGGGACCGGGCGAGAACCGGGAAAGGTAGTATCCAGGCGATTACAAGAGAATGGTAGAATTCGGACCAGTACTGAGAAGGGTAGAATCCGTGCGAGTACCGAAAAAGTGACCGGGCGAGAACCGGGAAAGGTAGTATCCAGGCGAGTAGAAGAGAATGGTAGAATTCGGGCCAGTACAGGAGAAGGATAGAATCCGTGCGAATACCGAAAAAGGGACCGGGCGAGAACCGGGAAAGGTAGTATCCAGGCGATTACAAGAGAATGGTAGAATTTGGACCAGTACAGGAGAAGGGTAGAATCCGTGCGAGTACCGAAAAAGGGACCGGGCGAGAACCGGGAAAGGTTGTATCCAGGCGATTACAAGAGAATGGTAGAATTCGAGCCAGTACTGGAGAAGGGTAGAATCCGTGAGAGTACCGAAAAAGTGACCGGGCGAGAACCGGGAAAGGTAGTATCCAGGCAAGTAGAAGAGAATGGAAGAATTCGGGCCAGTACAGGAGAAGGATAGAATCCGTGCGAGTACCGAAAAAGGGGCCGGGCGAGAAGCGGGAAAGGTAGTATCCAGGCGAGTAAAAGAGAATGGTAGAATTCGGGCTAGTGCTGGAGAAGGGTAGAATCCGTGCGAGTACCGAAAAAGGGACCGGGCTAGAACCAGGAAAGGTAGTATCCAGGCGAGTAAAAGAGAATGGTAGAATTCGGGCTACTACTGGAGAAGATTAGAATCCGTGCGAGTACCGAAAAAGGGACAGGGCGAGAACCGGGAAAGGTAGTATCCAGGCGATTACAAGAGAATGGTAGAATTCGGACCAGTACTGAGAAGGGTAGAATTCGTGCGAGTACCGAAAAAGGGACCGGGAGAGAACCGGGAGAGGTAGTATCCAGGCCAGTACAAGAGAATGGTAGAATTCGAGCCAGTACTGGAGAAGGGTAGAATCCATACAAGTACCGAAAAGGGGACCGGGCGAGAACCGGGAAAGGTAGTATCCAGGCGAGTAGAAGAGAATGGTAGAATTCGATCCAGTACTGGAGAAGGGTAGAATCCGTGTGAGTACCGAAAAAGGGACCGGGCGAGAACCGGGAAAGGTAGTATCCAGGCGAGTACAAGAGAATGGTAGAATTCGAGCCAGTACTGGAGAAGGATAGAATCCGTGCGAGTACCGAAAAAGGGACCGGGCGAGAACCGGGAAAGGTAGTATCCAGGCGATTACAAGAGAATGGTAGAATTCGGACCAGTACTGAGAAGGGTAGAATCCGTGCGAGTACCGAAAAAGTGACCGGGCGAGAACCGGGAAAGGTAGTATCCAGGCGAGTAGAAGAGAATGGTAGAATTCGGGCCAGTACAGGAGAAGGATAGAATCCATGCAAATACCGAAAAAGGGACCGGGCGAGAACCGGGAAAGGTAGTATCCAGGCGATTACAAGAGAATGGTAGAATTTGGACCAGTACAGGAGAAGGGTAGAATCCGTGCGAGCACCGAAAAAGGGACCGGGCGAGAACCGGGAAAGGTTGTATCCAGGCGATTACAAGAGAATGGTAGAATTCGAGCCAGTACTGGAGAAGGGTAGAATCCGTGAGAGTACCGAAAAAGTGACCGGGCGAGAACCGGGAAAGGTAGTATCCAGGCAAGTAGAAGAGAATTGAAGAATTCGGGCCAGTACAGGAGAAGGATAGAATCCGTGCGAGTACCGAAAAAGGGGTCGGGCGAGAAGCGGGAAAGGTAGTATCCAGGCGAGTAAAAGAGAATGGTAGAATTCGGGCTAGTGCTGGAGAAGGGTAGAATCCGTGCGAGTACCGAAAAAGGGACCGGGCTAGAACCAGGAAAGGTAGTATCCAGGCGAGTAAAAGAGAATGGTAGAATTCGGGCTACTACTGGAGAAGATTAGAATCCGTGCGAGTACCGAAAAAGGGACCGGGCGAGAACCGGGAAAGGTAGTATCCAGGCGATTACAAGAGAATGGTAGAATTCGGACCAGTACTGAGAAGGGTAGAATTCGTGCGAGTACCGAAAAAGGGACCGGGAGAGAACCGGGAGAGGTAGTATCCAGGCCAGTACAAGAGAATGGTAGAATTCGAGCCAGTACTGGAGAAGGGTAGAATCCGTACAAGTACCGAAAGGGGACCGGGCGAGAACCGGGAAAGGTAGTATCCAGGCGAGTAGAAGAGAATGGTAGAATTCGATCCAGTACTGGAGAAGGGTAGAATCCGTGCGAGTACCGAAAAAGGGACCGGGCGAGAACCGGGAAAGGTAGTATCCAGGCGAGTACAAGAGAATGGTAGAATTCGAGCCAGTACTGGAGAAGGATAGAATCCGTGCGAGTACCGAAAAAGGGACCGGGCGAGAACCGGGAAAGGTAGTATCCAGGCGATTACAAGAGAATGGTAGAATTCGGACCAGTACTGAGAAGGGTAGAATCCGTGCGAGTACCGAAAAAGTGACCGGGCGAGAACCGGGAAAGGTAGTATCCAGGCGAGTAGAAGAGAATGGTAGAATTCGGGCCAGTACAGGAGAATGATAGAATCCGTGCGAATACCGAAAAAGGGACCGGGCGAGAACCGGGAAAGGTAGTATCCAGGCGAGTAGAAGAGAATGGTAGAATTCGATCCAGTACTGTAGAAGGTTAGAATCCGTGCGATTACCGAAAAAGGGACCGGGCGAGAACCGGGAAAGGTAGTATCCAGGCGAGTACAAGAGAATGGTAGAATTCGGGCTAGTACTGGAGAAGTTTAGAATCTGTGCGAGTACCGAAAAAGGGACCAGGCGACAAACGGGAAAGGTTGTATCCAGGCGAGTAGAAGAGAATGGTAGACTTCGGGCCACTACTGGAGAAGATTAGAATCCGTGCGAGTACCGAAAAAGGGACCGGGCGAGAACCGGGAAAGGTAGTATCCAGGCGAGTACAAGAGAATGGTAGAATTCGGGCTAGTACTGGAGAAGTTTAGAATCTGTGCGAGTACCGAAAAAGGGACCAGGCGACAAACGGGAAAGGTTGTATCCAGGCGAGTAGAAGAGAATGGTAGACTTCGGGCCACTACTGGAGAAGATTAGAATCTGTGCGAGTACCGAAAAAGGGACCGGGCGACAAACGAAAAAGGTAGTATCCAGACGAGCACAAGGGAATGGTGGAATATGGGCCAGTACTGGAGAAGGGTAGAATCCATGCGAGTACCGACAAAGGGACCGGGCGAGAACCGGGAAAGGTAGTATCCAGGGGAGTACAAGAGAATAGTAGAATTCGAGCCAGTACTGGAGAAGGGTAGAATCCGTGCGAGTACCGAAAAAGGGACCGGGCGAGAACCGGCAAAGGTAGTATCCAGGCGATTAGAAGAGAATGGTAGAATTCGGGCCAGTGCTGGAGAAGGTTAAAATCTGTGCGTGTACCGAAAAAGGGATCGAGCGAGAACCGGGAAAGGTAGTCTCCAGGCGAGGACAAGCGAATGGTAGAATTCGGGCCAGTACTGGAGAAGTTAGAATCCGTGCGAGTACCGAAAAAGGGACCGGGCGTGAACCGGGAAAGGTAGTATCCAGGCGAGTATAAGAGAATGGTAGAATTCGGGCCACTACTGGAGAAGGTTAGAATGCGTGCGAGTACCGAAAAAGGGACCGGGCGAGAACGGGGAAAGGTAGTACCCAGGCGAGTAGAAGAGAATGGTAGAATTCGGTCCAGTACTGGAGAAGGTTAGAATCCGTGCGTGTACCCGAAAAGGGACCGGGCTAGAACCGGGAAAGGTAGTATCCAGGCGATGACAAGCGAATGGTAGAATTCGGGCCAGTACTGGAGAAGTTAGAATCCGTGCGAGTACCGAAAAAGGGACCGGGCGAGAACCGGGAAAGGTAGTATCCAGGCGATTACAAGAGAATGGTAGAATTCGGACCAGTACTGGAGAAGGGTAGAATCCGTGCGAGTACCGAAAAATGGGCCGGGCGAGAACCGGGAAAGGTAGTATCCAGGCGAGTAAAAGAGAATGGTAGAATTTGGACCAGTACAGGAGAAGGGTAGAATCCGTGCGAGTACCGAAAAAGGGACCGGGCGAGAACCGGGAAAGGTAGTATCCAGGCGATTACAAGAGAATGGCAGAATTCGAGCCAGTACTGGAGAAGAGTAGAATCCATGCGAGTACCAACAAAGGGACCGGGCGAGAACCGGAAAAGCTAGTATCCAGGGGAGTACAAGAGAATAGTAGAATTCGAGCCAGTACTGGAGAAGGGTAGAATCCGTGCGACTACCGAAAAAGGGACCGGGCGAGAACCGGCAAAGGTAGTATCCAGGCGAGTAGAATTCGGGCCAGTACTGGAGAAGGTTAGAATCCGTGCGTGTACCGAAAAAGGGGCCGGGCGAGAACCGGGAAAGGTAGTATCCAGGCGAGTAAAAGAGAATGGTAGAATTCGGGCTAGTGTTGGAGAAGGGTAGAATCCGTGCGAGTACCGAAAAAGGGACCGGGCTAGAACTGGGAAAGGTAGTATCCAGGCGAGTAAAAGAGAATGGTAGAATTCGGGCTACTACTGGAGAAGATTAGAATCCGTGCGAGTACCGAAAAAGGGACCGGGCGAGAACCGGGAAAGGTAGTATCCAGACGATTACAAGAGAATGGTAGAATTCGGACCAGTACTGAGAAGGGTAGAATCCGTGCGAGTACCGAAAAAGGTACCGGGCGAGAACCGGGAGAGGTAGTATCCAGGCCAGTACAAGAGAATGGTAGAATTCGAGCCAGTAATGGAGAAGAGTAGAATCCCTGCGAGTACCAACAAAGGGACCGGGCGAGAACCGGGAAAGCTAGTATCCAGGGGAGTACAAGAGAATAGTAGAATTCGAGCCAAGACTGGAGAAGGGTAGAATCCGTGCGAGTACCGAAAAAGGGACCGGGCGAGAACCGGGAAAGGTAGTATCCAGGCGATTACAAGAGAATGGTAGAATTCGGACCAGTACTGGAGAAGAGTAGAATCCGTGCGAGTACCGAAAAAGGGGCCGGGCGAGAACCGGGAAAGGTAGTATCCAGGCGAGTAAAAGAGAATGGTAGAATTCGGGCTAGTGTTGGAGAAGGGTAGAATCCGTGCGAGTACCGAAAAAGGGACCGGGCTAGAACTGGGAAAGGTAGTATCCAGGCGAGTAAAAGAGAATGGTAGAATTCGGGCTACTACTGGAGAAGATTAGAATTCGTGCGAGTACCGAAAAAGGGACCGGGCGAGAACCGGGAAAGGTAGTATCCAGGCGATTACAAGAGAATGGTAGAATTCGGACCAGTACTGAGAAGGGTAGAATCCGTGCGAGTACCGAAAAAGGTGCCGGGCGAGAACCGGGAGAGGTAGTATCCAGGCCAGTACAAGAGAATGGTAGAATTCGAGCCAGTACTGGAGAAGAGTAGAATCCATGCGAGTACCAACAAAGGGACCGGGCGAGAACCGGGAAAGCTAGTATCCAGGGGAGTACAAGAGAATAGTAGAATTCGAGCCAAGACTGGAGAAGGGTAGAATCCGTGCGAGTACCGAAAAAGGGACCGGGCGAGAACCGGGAAAGGTAGTATCCAGGCGATTACAAGAGAATGGTAGAATTCGGACCAGTACTGAGAAGGATAGAATCCGTGCGAGTACCGAAAAAGGGACCGGGCGAGAACCGGGAGAGGTAGTATCCAGGCCAGTACAAGAGAATGGTAGAATTCGAGCCAATACTGGAGAAGAGTAGAATCCATGCGAGTACCAACAAAGGGACCGGGCGAGAACCGGGAAAGCTAGTATCCAGGGGAGTACAAGAGAATAGTAGAATTCGAGCCAGTACTGGAGAAGGGTAGAATCCGTGCGACTACCGAAAAAGGGACCGGGCGAGAACCGGCACAGGTAGTATCCAGGTGAGTAGAAGAGAATGGTAGAATTCGGGCCAGTACTGGAGAAGGTTAGAATCCGTGCGTGCACCGAAAAAGGGACCGGGCGAGAACCGGAAAGGTAGTATCCAGGCGAGGACAAGTGAATGGTAGAATTCAGGCCTGTACTGGAGAAGGTTAGAATCCGTGCGAGTACCGAAAAAGGGACCGGGCGAGAATCGGAAAAGGTAGTATCCAGGCCATTACAAGAGAATGGTAGAATTCGGACCAGTACTGGAGAAGAGTAGAATCCGTGCGAGTACCGAAAAAGGGGCCGGGCGAGAACCGGGAAAGGTAGTATCCAGGCGAGTAAAAGAGAATGGTAGAATTCGGACCAGTACTGGAGAAGAGTAGAATCCGTGTGAGTACCGAAAAAGGGGCCGGGCGAGAACCGGGAAAGCTAGTATCCAGGGGAGTACAAGAGAATAGTAGAATTCGAGCCAAGACTGGAGAAGGGTAGAATCCGTGCGACTACCGAAAAAGGGACCGGGCGAGAACCGGCAAAGGTAGTATCCAGGCGAGTAGAATTCGGGCCAGTACTGGAGAAGGTTAGAATCCGTGCGTGTACCGAAAAAGGGACCGGGCGAGAACCGGGAAAGGTAGTATCCAGGCGAGGACAAGCGAATGGTAGAATTCGGGCCTGTACTGGAGAAGGTTAGAATCCGTGCGAGTACCGAAAAAGGGACCGGGCGAGAACCGGAAAAGGTAGTATCCAGGCGATTACAAGAGAATGGTAGAATTCGGACCAGTACTGGAGAAGAGTAGAATCCGTGCGAGTACCGAAAAAGGGGCCGGGCGAGAACCGGGAAAGGTAGTATCCAGGCGAGTAAAAGAGAATGGTAGAATTCGGGCTAGTGGTGGAGAAGGGTAGAATCCGTGCGAGTACCGAAAAAGGGACCGGGCGGGAACCGGGAAAGGTAGTATCCAGGCGATTACAAGAGAATGGTAGAATTCGGACCAGTACTGAGAAGGGTAGAATCCGTGCGAGTACCGAAAAAGGGACCGGGCGAGAACCGGGAGAGCTAGTATCCAGGCCAGTACATGAGAATGGTAGAATTCGAGCCAGTACTGGAGAAGGGTAGAATCTGTGCGAGTACCGAAAAAGGGACCGGGCGAGAACATGGAAAGGTAGTATCCAGGCGAGTAGAAGAGAATGGTAGAATTCGGGCCAGTACAGGAGAAGGATAAAATCCGTGCGAATACCAAAAAAGGGACCGGGCGAGAACCGGGAAAGGTAGTATCCAGGCGAGGACAAGAGAATGGTAGAATTCGATCCAGTACTGGAGAAGGGTAGAATCCGTGCGAGTACCGAAAAAGGGACCGGGCGAGAACCGAGAAAGGTAGTATCCAGGCGATTACAAGAGAATGGTAGAATTTGGACCAGTACAGGAGAAGGGTAGAATCCGTGCGAGTACCGAAGAAGGGACCGGGCGAGATCCGGGAAAGGTAGTATCCAAGCGAATAGAAGAGAATGGTAGAATTCGGGCCAGTACAGAAGAAGGATAGAATTCGTGCGAGTACCGAAAAAAGGACTGGGCGAGAACCGGGAAAGGTAGTATGTAGGCGAGTACAAGAGAATGGTAGAATTCGAGCCAGTACTGGAGAAGGGTAGAATCCATGCGAGTACCGACAAAGGGACCGGGCGAGAATCGGGAAAGGTAGTATCCAGGGGAGTACAAGAGAATGGTAGAATTCAAGCCAGTACTGGAGAAGGGTAGAATCCGTGCGAGTACCGAAAAAGGGACCGGGCGAGAACCGAGAAAGGTAGTATCCAGGCGATTACAAGAGAACGGTAGAATTCGGACCAGTACTGAGAAGGGTAGAATCCGTGCGAGTACCGAAAAATGGACCGGGCGAGAACCGGGAAAGGTAGTATCCAGGCGATTACAAGAGAATGGTAGAATTCGGACCAGTACTGAGAAGGGTAGAATCCGTGCGAGTACCGAAAAAGTGACCGGGCGAGAACCGAGAAAGGTAGTATCCAGGCGATTACAAGAGAATCGTAGAATTTGGACCAGTACAGGAGAAGGGTAGAATCCGTGCGAGTACCGAAAAAGGGACCGGGCGAGAACCGGGAAAGGTAGTATCCAGGCGAGTAGAAGAGAATGGTAGAATTCGGGCCTGTACTGGAGAAGGTTAGAATCCGTGCGAGCACCGAAAAAGGGACCGGACGAGAACCGGGAAAGGTAGTATCCAGGCGATTACAAGAGAATGGTAGAATTCGGACCAGTACTGGAGAAGAGTAGAATCCGTGCGAGTACCGAAAAAGGGGCCGGGCGAGAACCGGGAAAGGTAGTATCCAGGCGAGTAAAAGAGAATGGTAGAATTCGGTCTAGTGCTGGAGAAGGGTAGAATCCGTGCGAGTACCGAAAAAGGGACCGGGCTAGAACCGGGAAAGGTAGTATCCAGGCGAGTAAAAGATAGTAGTAGAATTCGGGCTACTACTAGAGAAGATTAGAATCCGTGCGAGTACCGAAAAAGGGACCGGGCGAGAACCGGGAAAGGTAGTATCCAAGCGATTACAAGAGAATGGTAGAATTCGGACCAGTACTGAGATGGGTAGAATCCGTGCGAGGACCGAAAAAGGGACCGGGCGAGAACCAGGAAAGGTAATATCCAGGCCAGTACAAGAGAATAGTAGAATTCGAGCCAGTACTGGAGAAGTGTAGAATCCGTACAAGTACCGAAAAAGGGACCGGGCGAGAACCGGGAAAGGTAGTATCCAGGCGAGTAGAAGAGAATGGTAGAATTCGATCCAGTACTGGAGAAGGGTAGAATCCGTGCGAGTACCGAAAAAGGGACCGGGCGAGAACCGGGAAAGGTAGTATCCAGGCGATTACAAGAGAATGGTAGAATTCGGACCAGTACTGAGAAGGGTAGAATCCGTGCGAGTACCGAAAAAGTGACCGGGCGAGAACCGGGAAAGGTAGTATCCAGGCGAGTAGAAGAGAATGGTAGAATTCGGGCCAGTACAGGAGAAGGATAGAATCCGTGCGAATACCGAAAAAGGGACCGGGCGAGAACCGGGAAAGGTAGTATCCAGGCGAGGACAAGAGAATGGTAGAATTCGATCCAGTACTGGAGAAGGGTAGAATCCGTGCGAGTACCGAAAAAGGGACCGGGCGAGAACCGGGAAAGATAGTATCCAGGCGAGTACAAGAGAATGGTAGAATTCGAGCCAGTACTGGAGAAGGATAGAATCCGTGCGAGTACCGAAAAAGGGACCGGGCTAGAACCAGGAAAGGTAGTATCCAGGCGACTAAAAGATAATGGTAGAATTCGGGCTACTACTAGAGAAGATTAGAATCCGTGCGAGTACCGAAAAAGTGACCGGGCGAGAACCGGGAAAGGTAGTATCCAGGCGAGTAGAAGAGAATGGTAGAATTCGGGCCAGTACAGGAGAAGGATAGAATCCGTGCGAATACCGAAAAAGGGACCGGGCGAGAACCGGGAAAGGTAGTATCCAGGCGAGGACAAGAGAATGGTAGAATTCGATCAGTACTGGAGAAGGGTAGAATCCGTGCGAGTACCGAAAAAGGGACCGGGCGAGAACCGGGAAAGATAGTATCCAGGCGAGTACAAGAGAATGGTAGAATTCGAGCCAGTACTGGAGAAGGATAGAATCCGTGCGAGTACCGAAAAAGGGACCGGGCTAGAACCAAGAAAGGTAGTATCCAGGCGACTAAAAGATAATGGTAGAATTCGGGCTACTACTAGAGAAGATTAGAATCCGTGCGAGTACCGAAAAAGTTACCGGGCGAGAACCGGGAAAGGTAGTATCCAGGCGAGTAGAAGAGAATGGTAGAATTCGGGCCAGTACAGGAGAAGGATAGAATCCGTGCGAATACCGAAAAAGGGACCGGGCGAGAACCGGGAAAGGTAGTATCCAAGCGAGGACAAGAGAATGGTAGAATTCGATCAGTACTGGAGAAGGGTAGAATCCGTGCGAGTACCGAAAAAGGGACCGGGCGAGAACCGGGAAAGATAGTATCCAGGCGAGTACAAGAGAATGGTAGAATTCGAGCCAGTACTGGAGAAGGATAGAATCCGTGCGAGTACCGAAAAAGGGACCGGTCGAGAACCGGGAAAGGTAGTATCCAGGCGATTACAAGAGAATGGTAGAATTCGGACCAGTAATGAGAAGGTTAGAATCCGTGCGAGTACCGAAAAAGAGACCGGGCGAGAACCGGGAAAGGTAGTATCCAGGCCAGTACAAGAGAATGGTAGAATTCGAGCCAGTACTGGAGAAGGGTAGAATCCGTGCGAGTACCGAAAAGGGGATCGGGCGAGAACCGGGAAAGGTAGTATCTAGGCGATTACAAGAGAATGGTAGAATTCGGACCAGTACTGAGAAGGGTAGAATCCGTGCGAGTACCGAAAAAGTGACCGGGCGAGAACCGGGAAAGGTAGTATCCAGGCGAGTAGAAGAGAATGGTAGAATTCGGGCCAGTACAGGAGAAGGATAGAATCCGTGCGAATACCGAAAAAGGGACCGGGCGAGAACCGGGAAAGATAGTATCCAGGCGAGTACAGGAGAATGGTAGAATTCGAGCCAGTACTGGAGAAGGATAGAATCCGTGCGAGTACCGAAAAAGGGACCGGTCGAGAACCGGGAAAGGTAGTATCCAGGCGATTACAAGAGAATGGTAGAATTCGGACCAGTACTGAGAAGGTTAGAATCCGTGCGAGTACCGAAAAAGAGACCGGGCGAGAACCGGGAAAGATAGTATCCAGGCCAGTACAAGAGAATGGTAGAATTCGAGCCAGTACTGGAGAAGGGTAGAATCCGTGCAAGTACCGAAAAAGGGACCGGGCGAGAACCGGGAAAGGTAGTATCCAGGCGAGTACAAGAGAATGGTAGAATTCGAACCAGTACTGGAGAAGGATAGAATCCGTGCGAGTACCGAAAAGGGGACCGGGCGAGAACCGGGAAAGGTAGTATCCAGGCGATTACAAGAGAATGGTAGAATTCGGACCAGTACTGAGATGGGTAGAATCCGTGCGAGGACCGAAAAAGGGACCGGGCGAGAACCAGGAAAGGTAATATCCAGGCCAGTACAAGAGAATGGTAGAATTCGAGCCAGTACTGGAGAAGTGTAGAATCCGTACAAGTACCGAAAAAGGGACCGGGCGAGAACCGGGAAAGGTAGTATCCAGGCGAGTAGAAGAGAATGGTAGAATTCGATCCAGTACTGGAGAAGGGTAGAATCCGTGCGAGTACCGAAAAAGTGACCGGGCGAGAACCGGGAAAGGTAGTATCTAGGCGAGTAGAAGAGAATGGTAGAATTCGGGCCAGTACAGGAGAAGGATAGAATCCGTGCGAATACCGAAAAAGGGACCGGGCGAGAACCGGGAAAGGTAGTATCCAGGCGAGGACAAGAGAATGGTAGAATTCGATCCAGTACTGGAGAAGGGTAGAATCCGTGCGAGTACCGAAAAAGGGACCGGGCGAGAACCGGGAAAGATAGTATCCAGGCGAGTACAAGAGAATGGTAGAATTCGGACCACTACTGGAGAAGAGTAGAATCCGTGCGAGTACCGAAAAAGGGGCCGGGCGAGAACCGGGAAAGGTAGTATCCAGGCGAGTAAAAGAGAATGGTAGAATTCGGACCAGTACTGGAGAAGAGTAGAATCCGTGCGAGTACCGAAAAAGGGGCCGGGCGAGAACCGGGAAAGCTAGTATCCAGGGGAGTACAAGAGAATAGTAGAATTCGAGCCAAGACTGGAGAAGGGTAGAATCCGTGCGACTACCGAAAAAGGGACCGGGCGAGAACCGGCAAAGGTAGTATCCAGGCGAGTAGAATTCGGGCCAGTACTGGAGAAGGTTAGAATCCGTGCGTGTACCGAAAAAGGGACCGGGCGAGAACCGGGAAAGGTAGTATCCAGGCGAGGACAAGCGAATGGTAGAAATCGGGCCTGTACCGGAGAAGGTTAGAATCCGTGCGAGTACCGAAAAAGGGACCGGGCGAGAACCGGAAAAGGTAGTATCCAGGCGATTACAAGAGAATGGTAGAATTCGGACCAGTACTGGAGAAGAGTAGAATCCGTGCGAGTACCGAAAAAGGGGCCGGGCGAGAACCGGGAAAGGTAGTATCCAGGCGAGTAAAAGAGAATGGTAGAATTCGGGCTAGTGGTGGAGAAGGGTAGAATCCGTGCGAGTACCGAAAAAGGAACCGGGCTAGAACCGGGAAAGGTAGTATCCAGGCGAGTAAAAGAGAATGGTAGAATTCGGGCTACTACTGGAGAAGATTAGAATCCGTGCGAGTACCGAAAAAGGGACCGGGCGGGAACCGGGAAAGGTAGTATCCAGGCGATTACAAGAGAATGGTAGAATTCGAACCAGTACTGAGAAGGGTAGAATCCGTGCGAGTACCGAAAAAGGGACCGGGCGAGAACCGGGAGAGCTAGTATCCAGGCCAGTACATGAGAATGGTAGAATTCGAGCCAGTACTGGAGAAGGGTAGAATCCGTACAAGTACCGAAAAAGGGACCGGGCGAGAACCGGGAAAGGTAGTATCCAGGCGAGTAGAAGAGAATGGTAGAATTCGATCCAGTACTGGAGAAGGGTAGAATCTGTGCGAGTACCGAAAAAGGGACCGGGCGAGAACATGGAAAGGTAGTATCCAGGCGAGTAGAAGAGAATGGTAGAATTCGGGCCAGTACAGGAGAAGGATAGAATCCGTGCGAATACCGAAAAAGGGACCGGGCGAGAACCGGGAAAGGTAGTATCCAGGCGAGGACAAGAGAATGGTAGAATTCGATCCAGTACTGGAGAAGGGTAGAATCCGTGCGAGTACCGAAAAAGGGACCGGGCGAGAACCGGGAAAGGTAGTATCCAGGCGATTACAAGAGAATGGTAGAATTTGGACCAGTACAGGAGAAGGGTAGAATCCGTGCGAGTACCGAAGAAGGGACCGGGCGAGATCCGGGAAAGGTAGTATCCAAGCGAATAGAAGAGAATGGTAGAATTCGGGCCAGTACAGGAGAATGATGGAATCCGTGCGAGTACCGAAAAAAGGACTGGGCGAGAACCGGGAAAGGTAGTATGTAGGCGAGTACAAGAGAATGGTAGAATTCGAGCCAGTACTGGAGAAGGGTAGAATCCATGCGAGTACCGACAAAGGGACCGGGCGAGAATCGGGAAAGGTAGTATCCAGGGGAGTACAAGAGAATGGTAGAATTCAAGCCAGTACTGGAGAAGGGTAGAATCCGTGCGAGTACCGAAAAAGGGACCGGGCGAGAACCGAGAAAGGTAGTATCCAGGCGATTACAAGAGAACGGTAGAATTCGGACCAGTACTGAGAAGGGTAGAATCCGTGCGAGTACCGAAAAATGGACCGGGCGAGAACCGGGAAAGGTAGTATCCAGGCGAGTAGAAGAGAATGGTAGAATTCGATCCAGTACTGGAGAAGGGTAGAATCCGTGCGAGTACCGAAAAAGGGACCGGGCGAGAACCGGGAAAGGTAGTATCTAGGCGATTACAAAAGAATGGTAGAATTCGGACCAGTACTGAGAAGGGTAGAATCCGTGCGAGTACCGAAAAAGTGACCGGGCGAGAACCGGGAAAGGTAGTATCCAGGCGAGGACAAGAGAATGGTAGAATTCGATCCAGTACTGGAGAAGGGTAGAATCCGTGGGAGTACCGAAAAAGGGACCGGGCGAGAACCGGGAAAGATAGTATCCAGGCGAGTACAAGAGAATGGTAGAATTCGAGCCAGTACTGGAGAAGGATAGAATCCGTGCGAGTACCGAAAAAGGGACCGGGCTAGAACCAGGAAAGGTAGTATCCAGGCGACTAAAAGATAATGGTAGAATTCGGGCTACTACTAGAGAAGATTAGAATCCGTGCGAGTACCGAAAAAGTGACCGGGCGAGAACCGGGAAAGGTAGTATCCAGGCGAGTAGAAGAGAATGGTAGAATTCGGGCCAGTACAGGAGAAGGATAGAATCCGTGCGAATACCGAAAAAGGGACCGGGCGAGAACCGGGAAAGGTAGTATCCAGGCGAGGACAAGAGAATGGTAGAATTCGATCCAGTACTGGAGAAGGGTAGAATCCGTGCAAGTACCGAAAAAGGGACCGGGCGAGAACCGGGAAAGATAGTATCCAGGCGAGTACAAGAGAATGGTAGAATTCGAGCCAGTACTGGAGAAGGATAGAATCCGTGCGAGTACCGAAAAAGGGACCGGGCGAGAACCGGGAAAGGTAGTATCCAGGCGATTACAAAAGAATGGTAGAATTCGGACCAGTACTGAGAAGGGTAGAATCCGTGCGAGTACCGAAAAAGTGACCGGGCGAGAACCGGGAAAGGTAGTATCCAGGCGAGGACAAGAGAATGGTAGAATTCGATCCAGTACTGGAGAAGGGTAGAATCCGTGGGAGTACCGAAAAAGGGACCGGGCGAGAACCGGGAAAGATAGTATCCAGGCGAGTACAAGAGAATGGTAGAATTCGAGCCAGTACTGGAGAAGGATAGAATCCGTGCGAGTACCGAAAAAGGGACCGGGCTAGAACCAGGAAAGGTAGTATCCAGGCGACTAAAAGATAATGGTAGAATTCGGGCTACTACTAGAGAAGATTAGAATCCGTGCGAGTACCGAAAAAGTGACCGGGCGAGAACCGGGAAAGGTAGTATCCAGGCGAGTAGAAGAGAATGGTAGAATTCGGGCCAGTACAGGAGAAGGATAGAATCCGTGCGAATACCGAAAAAGGGACCGGGCGAGAACCGGGAAAGGTAGTATCCAGGCGAGGACAAGAGAATGGTAGAATTCGATCCAGTACTGGAGAAGGGTAGAATCCGTGCAAGTACCGAAAAGGGACCGGGCGAGAACCGGGAAAGATAGTATCCAGGCGAGTACAAGAGAATGGTAGAATTCGAGCCAGTACTGGAGAAGGATAGAATCCGTGCGAGTACCGAAAAAGGGACCGGTCGAGAACCGGGAAAGGTAGTATCCAGGCGATTACAAGAGAATGGTAGAATTCGGACCAGTAATGAGAAGGTTAGAATCCGTGCGAGTACCGAAAAGGAGACCGGGCGAGAACCGGGAAAGGTAGTATCCAGGCCAGTACAAGAGAATGGTAGAATTCGAGCCAGTACTGGAGAAGGGTAGAATCCGTGCAAGTACCGAAAAAGGGACGGGCGAGAACCGGGAAAGGTAGTATCTAGGCGAGTACAAGAGAATGGTAGAATTCGAACCAGTACTGGAGAAGGATAGAATCCGTGCGAGTACCGAAAAAGGGACCGGGCGAGAACCGAGAAAGGTAGTATCCAGGCGATTACAAGAGAATGGTAGAATTCGGACCAGTACTGAGAAGGGTAGAATCCGTGCGAGTACCGAAAAAGTGACCGGGCGAGAAACGGGAAAGGTAGTATCCAGGCGAGTAGAAGAGAATGGTAGAATTCGGGCCAGTACAGGAGAAGGATAGAATCCGTGCGAATACCGAAAAAGGGACCGGGCGAGAACCGGGAAAGGTAGTATCCAGGCGAGGACAAGAGAATGGTAGAATTCGATCCAGTACTGGAGAATGGTAGAATCCGTGCGAGTACCGAAAAAGGGACCGGGCGAGAACCGGGAAAGATAGTATCCAGGCGAGTACAAGAGAATGGTAGAATTCGAGCCAGTACTGGAGAAGGATAGAATCCGTGCGAGTACCGAAAAAGGGACCGGTCGAGAACCGGGAAAGGTAGTATCCAGGCGACTACAAGAGAATGGTAGAATTCAGACCAGTAATGAGAAGGTTAGAATCCGTGCGAGTACCGAAAAAGTGACCGGGCGAGAACCGGGAAAGGTAGTGTCCAAGCGAGTAGAAGAGAATGGTAGAATTCGGGCCAGTACAGGAGAAGGATAGAATCCGTGCGAATACCGAAAAAGGGACCGGGCGAGAACCGGGAAAGGTAGTATCCAGGCGAGGACAAGAGAATGGTAGAATTCGAGCCAGTACTGGAGAAGGGTAGAATCCGTGCAAGTACCGAAAAAGGGACCGGGCGAGAACCGGGAAAGGTAGTATCCAGGCGAGTACAAGAGAATGGTAGAATTCGAGCCAGTACTGGAGAAGGATAGAATCCGTGCGAGTACCGAAAAAGGGACCGGTCGAGAACCGGGAAAGTTAGTATCCAGGCGATTACAAGAGAATGGTAGAATTCAGACCAGTACTGAGAAGGTTAGAATCCGTGCGAGTACCGAAAAAGAGACCGGGCGAGAACCGGGAAAGATAGTATCCAGGCGAGTACAAGAGAATGGTAGAATTCGAGCCAGTACTGGAGAAGGATAGAATCCGTGCGAGTACCGAAAAAGGGACCGGTCGAGAACCGGGAAAGGTAGTATCCAGGCGATTACAAGAGAATGGTAGAATTCGGACCAGTACTGAGAAGGTTAGAATCCGTGCGAGTACCGAAAAAGGGACCGGGCGAGAACCGGGAAAGGTAGTATCCAGGCGAGTAGAAGAGAATGGTAGAATTCGGGCCAGTACAGGAGAAGGATAGAATCCGTGCGAATACCGAAAAAGGGACCGGGCGAGAACCGGGAAAGGTAGTATCCAGGCGAGGACAAGAGAATGGTAGAATTCGATCCAGTACTGGAGAAGGGTAGAATCCGTGCGAGTACCGAAAAAGGGACCGGGCGAGAACCGGGAAAGATAGTATCCAGGCGAGTACAAGAGAATGGTAGAATTCGAGCCAGTACTGGAGAAGGATAGAATCCGTGCGAGTACCGAAAAAGGGACCGGTCGAGAACCGGGAAAGGTAGTATCCAGGCGATTACAAGAGAATGGTAGAATTCGGACCAGTACTGAGAAGGTTAGAATCCGTGCGAGTACCGAAAAAGAGACCGGGCGAGAACCGGGAAAGATAGTATCCAGGCCAGTACAAGAGAATGGTAGAATTCGAGCCAGTACTGGAGAAGGGTAGAATCCGTGCCAGTACCGAAAAAGGGACCGGGCGAGAACCGGGAAAGGTAGTATCCAGGCGAGTACAAGAGAATGGTAGAATTCGAACCAGTACTGGAGAAGGATAGAATCCGTGCGAGTACCGAAAAGGGGACCGGGCGAGAACCGGGAAAGGTAGTATCCAGGCGATTACAAGAGAATGGTAGAATTCGGACCAGTACTGAGATGGGTAGAATCCGTGCGAGGACCGAAAAAGGGACCGGGCGAGAACCAGGAAAGGTAATATCCAGGCCAGTACAAGAGAATGGTAGAATTCGAGCCAGTACTGGAGAAGTGTAGAATCCGTACAAGTACCGAAAAAGGGACCGGGCGAGAACCGGGAAAGGTAGTATCCAGGCGAGTAGAAGAGAATGGTAGAATTCGATCCAGTACTGGAGAAGGGTAGAATCCGTGCGAGTACTGAAAAAGGGACCGGGCGAGAACCGGGAAAGGTAGTATCCAGGCGATTACAAGAGAATGGTAGAATTCGGACCGGTACTGAGAAGGGTAGAATCCGTGCGAGTACCGAAAAAGTGACCGGGCGAGAACCGGGAAAGGTAGTATGCAGGCGAGTAGAAGAGAATGGTAGAATTCGGGCCAGTACAGGAGAAGGATAGAATCCGTGCGAATACCGAAAAAGGGACCGGGCGAGAACCGGGAAAGGTAGTATCCAGGCGAGGACAAGAGAATGGTAGAATTCGATCCAGTACTGGAGAAGGGTAGAATCCGTGCGAGTACCGAAAAAGGGACCGGGCGAGAACCGGGAAAGATAGTATCCAGGCGAGTACAAGAGAATGGTAGAATTCGAGCCAGTACTGGAGAAGGATAGAATCCGTGCGAGTACCGAAAAAGGGACCGGTCGAGAACCGGGAAAGGTAGTATCCAGGCGATTACAAGAGAATGGTAGAAATCAGACCAGTACTGAGAAGGTTAGAATCCGTGCGAGTACCGAAAAAGAGACCGGGCGAGAACCGGGAAAGATAGTATCCAGGCGAGTACAAGAGAATGGTAGAATTCGAGCCAGTACTGGAGAAGGATAGAATCCGTGCGAGTACCGAAAAAGGGACCGGTCGAGAACCGGGAAAGGTAGTATCCAGGCGATTACAAGAGAATGGTAGAATTCGGACCAGTACTGAGAAGGTTAGAATCCGTGCGAGTACCGAAAAAGGGACCGGGCGAGAACCGGGAAAGGTAGTATCCAGGCGAGTAGAAGAGAATGGTAGAATTCGGGCCAGTACAGGAGAAGGATAGAATCCGTGCGAATACCGAAAAAGGGACCGGGCGAGAACCGGGAAAGGTAGTATCCAGGCGAGGACAAGAGAATGGTAGAATTCGATCCAGTACTGGAGAAGGGTAGAATCCGTGCGAGTACCGAAAAAGGGACCGGGCGAGAACCGGGAAAGATAGTATCCAGGCGAGTACAAGAGAATGGTAGAATTCGAGCCAGTACTGGAGAAGGATAGAATCCGTGCGAGTACCGAAAAAGGGACCGGTCGAGAACCGGGAAAGGTAGTATCCAGGCGATTACAAGAGAATGGTAGAATTCGGACCAGTACTGAGAAGGTTAGAATCCGTGCGAGTACCGAAAAAGAGACCGGGCGAGAACCGGGAAAGATAGTATCCAGGCCAGTACAAGAGAATGGTAGAATTCGAGCCAGTACTGGAGAAGGGTAGAATCCGTGCCAGTACCGAAAAAGGGACCGGGCGAGAACCGGGAAAGGTAGTATCCAGGCGAGTACAAGAGAATGGTAGAATTCGAACCAGTACTGGAGAAGGATAGAATCCGTGCGAGTACCGAAAAGGGGACCGGGCGAGAACCGGGAAAGGTAGTATCCAGGCGATTACAAGAGAATGGTAGAATTCGGACCAGTACTGAGAAGGGTAGAATCCGTGCGAGTACCGAAAAAGGGACCGGGCGAGAACCGGGAAAGGTAGTATCCAGGCCAGTACAAGAGAATGGTAGAATTCGAGCCAGTACTGGAAGAGGGTAGAATCCGTGGAAGTACCGAAAAAGGGCCGGGCGAGAACTGGGAAAGGTAGTATCCAGGCGAGGACAAGAGAATGGTAGAATTCGATCCAGTACTGGAGAAGGGTAGAATCCGTGCGAGTACCGAAAAAGGGACCGGGCGAGAACCGGGAAAGATAGTATCCAGGCGAGTACAAGAGAATGGTAGAATTCGAGCCAGTACTGGAGAAGGATAGAATCCGTGCGAGTACCGAAAAAGGGACCGGTCGAGAACCGGGAAAGGTAGTATCCAGGCGATTACAAGAGAATGGTAGAATTCGGACCAGTACTGAGAAGGTTAGAATCCGTGCGAGTACCGAAAAAGAGACCGGGCGAGAACCGGGAAAGGTACTATCCAGGCCAGTACAAGAGAATGGTAGAATTCGAGCCAGTACTGGAGAAGGGTAGAATCCGTGCAAGTACCGAAAAAGGGACCGGGCGAGAACCGGGAAAGGTAGTATCCAGGCGAGGACAAGAGAATGGTAGAATTCGATCCAGTACTGGAGAAGGGTAGAATCCGTGCGAGTACCGAAAAAGGGACCGGGCGAGAACCGGGAAAGATAGTATCCAGGCGAGTACAAGAGAATGGTAGAATTCGAGCCAGTACTGGAGAAGGATAGAATCCGTGCGAGTACCGAAAAAGGGACCGGTCGAGAACCGGGAAAGGTAGTATCCAGGCGATTACAAGAGAATGGTAGAATTCGGACCAGTACTGAGAAGGTTAGAATCCGTGCGAGTACCGAAAAAGAGACCGGGCGAGAACCGGGAAAGGTACTATCCAGGCCAGTACAAGAGAATGGTAGAATTCGAGCCAGTACTGGAGAAGGGTAGAATCCGTGCAAGTACCGAAAAAGGGACCGGGCGAGAACCGGGAAAGGTAGTATCCAGGCGAGTACAAGAGAATGGTAGAATTCGAACCAGTACGGGAGAAGGATAGAATCCGTGCGAGTACCAAAAAGGGGACCGGGCGAGAACCGGGAAAGGTAGTATCTAGGCGATTACAAGAGAATGGTAGAATTCGGACCAGTACTGAGAAGGGTAGAATCCGTGCGAGTACCGAAAAAGGGACCGGGCGAGAACCGGGAAAGGTAGTATCCAGGCCAGTACAAGAGAATGGTAGAATTCGAGCCAGTACTGGAAGAGGGTAGAATCCGTGGAAGTACCGAAAAAGGGCCGGGCGAGAACTGGGAAAGGTAGTATCCAGGCGAGTACAAGAGAATGGTAGAATTCGAGCCAGTACTGGAGAAGGATAGAATCCGTGCGAGTACCGAAAAAGGGACCGGGCGAGAACCGGGAAAGGTAGTATCCAGGCGATTACAAGAGAATGGTAGAATTCGGACCAGTACTGAGAAGGGTAGAATCCGTGCGAGTACCGAAAAAGTGACCGGGCGAGAACCGGGAAAGGTAGTATCCAGGCGAGTAGAAGAGAATGGTAGAATTCGGGCCAGTACAGGAGAAGGATAGAATCCGTGCGAATACCGAAAAAGGGACCGGGCGAGAACCGGGAAAGGTAGTATCCAGGCGAGGACAAGAGAATGGTAGAATTCGATCCAGTACTGGAGATGGGTAGAATCCGTGCGAGTACCGAAAAAGGGACCGGGCGAGAACCGGGAAAGATAGTATCCAGGCGAGTACAAGAGAATGGTAGAATTCGAGCCAGTACTGGAGAAGGATAGAATCCGTGCGAGTACCGAAAAAGGGACCGGGCTAGAACCAGGAAAGGTAGTATCCAGGCGACTAAAAGATAATGGTAGAATTCGGGCTACTACTAGAGAAGATTAGAATCCGTGCGAGTACCGAAAAAGTGACCGGGCGAGAACCGGGAAAGGTAGTATCCAGGCGAGTAGAAGAGAATGGTAGAATTCGGGCCAGTACAGGAGAAGGATAGAATCCGTGCGAATACCGAAAAAGGGACCGGGCGAGAACCGGGAAAGGTAGTATCCAGGCGAGGACAAGAGAATGGTAGAATTCGATCAAGTACTGGAGAAGGGTAGAATCCGTGCGAGTACCGAAAAAGGGACCGGGCGAGAACCGGGAAAGATAGTATCCAGGCGAGTACAAGAGAATGGTAGAATTCGAGCCAGTACTGGAGAAGGATAGAATCCGTGCGAGTACCGAAAAAGGGACCGGTCGAGAACCGGGAAAGGTAGTATCCAGGCGATTACAAGAGAATGGTAGAATTCGGACCAGTACTGAGAAGGTTAGAATCCGTGCGAGTACCGAAAAAGAGACCGGGCGAGAACCGGGAAAGGTAGTATCCAGGCCAGTACAAGAGAATGGTAGAATTCGAGCCAGTACTGGAGAAGGGTAGAATCCGTGCCAGTACCGAAAAAGGGACCGGGCGAGAACCGGGAAAGGTAGTATCCAGGCGAGTACAAGAGAATGGTAGAATTCGAACCAGTACTGGAGAAGGATAGAATCCGTGCGAGTACCGAAAAGGGGACCGGGCGAGAACCGGGAAAGGTAGTATCTAGGCGATTACAAGAGAATGGTAGAATTCGGACCAGTACTGAGAAGGGTAGAATCCGTGCGAGTACCGAAAAAGGGACCGGGCGAGAACCGGGAAAGGTAGTATCCAGGCCAGTACAAGAGAATGGTAGAATTCGAGCCAGTACTGGAAGAGGGTAGAATCCGTGGAAGTACCGAAAAAGGGCCGGGCGAGAACTGGGAAAGGTAGTATCCAGGCGAGTACAAGAGAATGGTAGAATTCGAGCCAGTACTGGAGAAGGATAGAATCCGTGCGAGTACCGAAAAAGGGACCGGGCGAGAACCGGGAAAGGTAGTATCCAGGCGATTACAAGAGAATGGTAGAATTCGGACCAGTACTGAGAAGGGTAGAATCCGTGCGAGTACCGAAAAAGTGACCGGGCGAGAACCGGGAAAGGTAGTATCGAGGCGAGTACAAGAGAATGGTAGAATTCGAGCCAGTACTGGAGAAGGATAGAATCCGTGCGAGTACCGAAAAAGGGACCGGTCGAGAACCGGGAAAGGTAGTATCCAGGCGAGGACAAGAGAATGGTAGAATTCGATCCAGTACTGGAGAAGGGTAGAATCCGTGCGAGTACCGAAAAAGGGACCGGGCGAGAACCGGGAAAGATAGTATCCAGGCGAGTACAAGAGAATGGTAGAATTCGAGCCAGTACTGGAGAAGGATAGAATCCGTGCGAGTACCGAAAAAGGGACCGGTCGAGAACCGGGAAAGGTAGTATCCAGGCGATTACAAGAGAATGGTAGAATTCGGACCAGTACTGAGAAGGTTAGACTCCGTGCGAGTACCGAAAAAGGGACCGGGCGAGAACCGAGAAAGATAGTATCCAGGCCAGTACAAGAGAATGGTAGAATTCGAGCCAGTACTGGAGAAGGGTAGAATCCGTGCAAGTACCGAAAAAGGGACAGGGCGAGAACCGGGAAAGGTAGTATCCAGGCGAGTACAAGAGAATGGTAGAATTCGAACCAGTACTGGAGAAGGATAGAATGCGTGCGAGTACCGAAAAGGGGACCAGGCGAGAACCGGGAAAGGTAGTATCTAGGCGATTACAAGAGAATGGTAGAATTCGGACCAGTACTGAGAAGGGTAGAATCCGTGCGAGTACCGAAAAAGGGACCGGGCGAGAATCGGGAAAGGTAGTATCCAGGCCAGTACAAGAGAATGGTAGAATTCGAGCCAGTACTGGAAGAGGGTAGATTCCGTGCAAGTACCGAAAAAGGGCCGGGCGAGAACCGGGAAAGGTAGTATCCAGGCGATTAGAAGAGAATGGTAGAATTCGAGCCAGTACTGGAGAAGAGTAGAATCCGTGCGAGTACCGAAAAAGGGACCGGGCGACAAACGAGAAAGGTTGTATCCATGTGAGTAGAAGGGAATGGTAGAATTCGGGCTAGTACTGAGAAGCGTAGAATCCGTGCGAGTACCGAAAAAGGGACCGGGCGAGAACCGGGAAAGGTAGTATCCAGGCCAGTACAAGAGAATTATAGAATTCGAGCCAGTACTAGAGAAGGGTAGAATCCGTGCAAGTACTAAAAAAGGGACCGGGCGAGAACCGGGAAAGGTAGTATCCAGGCCAGTACAAGAGAATGGTAGAATTCGAGCCAGTACTGGAGAAGGGTAGAATCCGTGCAAGTACCGAAAAAGGGACCGGGCGAGAACCGGGAAAGGTAGTATCCAGGTGATTACAAGAGAATGGTAGAATTCGAGCCAGTACTGGAGAAGGGTAGAATCCGTGCGAGTACCGAAAAAGGGACCGGGCGAGAACCGGGAAAGATAGTATCTAGGCGAGTACAAGAGAATGGTAGAATTCGAGCCAGTACTGGAGAAGGATAGAATCCGTGCGAGTACCAAAAAAGGGACCGGGCGAGAACCGGGAAAGGTAGTATCCAGGCGATTACAAGAGAATGGTAGAATTCGGACCAGTACTGAGAAGGGTAGAATCCGTGCGAGTACCGAAAAAGGGACCGGGCCAGAACCGGGAAAGGTAGTATCCAAGCCAGTACAAGAGAACTATAGAATTCGAGCCAGTACTCGAGAAGGGTAGAATCCGTGCAAGTACTAAAAAAGGGACCGGGCGAGAACCGGGAAAGGTAGTATCCAGGCGATTACAAGAGAATGGTAGAATTCGGACCAGTACTGAGAAGGGTAGAATCCGTGCGAGTACCGAAAAAGGGACCGGGCGAGAACCGGGAAAGGTAGTATCCAGGCCCGTAAAAGAGAATGGTAGAATTCGAGCCAGTACTGGAGAAGGGTAGAATCCGTGCAAGTACCGAAAAAGGGACCGGGCGAGAACCGGGAAAGGTAGTATCCAGGTGATTACAAGAGAATGGTAGAATTCGAGCCAGTACTGGAGAAGGGTAGAATCCGTGCGAGTACCGAAAAAGGGACCGGGCGAGAACCGGGAAAGCTAGTTTCTAGGCGAGTACAAGAGAATGGTAGAATTCGAGCCAGTACTGGAGAAGGATAGAATCCGTGCGAGTACCGAAAAAGGGACCGGGCGAGAACCGGGAAAGGTAGTATCCAGGCCAGTACAAGAGAATGGTAGAATTCGAGCCAGTACTGGAGAAGGGTAGAATCCGTGCAAGTACCGAAAAAGGGACCGGGCGACAACCGGGAAAGATAGTATCAAGGCGATTACAAGAGAATGGTAGAATTCAGACCAATACTGAGAAGGGTAGAATCCGTGCGAGGACTGAAAAGGGACCGGGCGAGAACCGGGAAAGGTAGTATCCAGGCCAGTACAAGAGAATTATAGAATAAGAGCCAGTACTAGAGAAGGGTAGAATCCGTGCAAGTACCGAAAAAGGGACCGGGCGAGAACCGGGAAAGGTAGTATCCAGGCGATTACAAGAGAATGGTAGAATTCGGACCAGTACTGAGAAGGGTAGAATCCGTGCGAGTACCGAAAAAGGGACCGGGCGAGAACCAGGAAAAGTAGTATCCAGGCGATTACAAGAGAATGGTAGAATTCGGACCAGTACTGAGAAGGGTAGAATCCGTGCGAGTACCGAAAAAGGGACCGGGCGAGAACCGGGAAAGGTAGTATCAAGGCGATTACAAGAGAATGGTAGAATTCGGACCAGTACTGAGAAGGGTAGAATCCGTGCGAGTACCGAAAAAGGGACCGGGCGAGAACCGGGAAAGGTAGTATCCTGGCCAGTACAAGAGAATGGTAGAATTCGAGCCAGTACTGGAAGAGGGTAGAATCCGTGCAAGTACCGAAAAAGGGACCGGGCGAGAACCGGGAAATGTAGTATCCAGGCGATTACAAGTGAATGGTAGAATTCGGACCAGTACTGAAAAGGGTAGAATCCGTGCGAGTACCGAAAAAGGGACCGGGCGAGAACCGGGAAAGGTAGTATCCAGGCGATTACAAGAGAATGGTAGAATTCGAGCCAGTACTGGAGAAGGGTAGAATCCGTGCGAGTACCGAAAAAGGGACCGGGCGAGAACCGGGAAAGATAGTATCCAGGCGAGTACAAGAGAATGGTAGAATTCGAGCCAGTACTGGAGAAGGATAGAATCCGTGCGAGTACCGAAAAAGGGACCGGGCGAGAACCGGGAAAAGTAGTATCCAGGCGATTACAAGAGAATGGTAGAATTCGGACCAGTACTGAGAAGGGTAGAATCCGTGCGAGTACCGAAAAAGGGACCGGGCGAGAACCGGGAAAGGTAGTATCAAGGCGATTACAAGAGAATGGTAGAATTCGAGCCAGTACTGGAAGAGGGTAGAATCCGTGCAAGTACCGAAAAAGGGACCTGGCGAGAACCGGGAAAGGTAGTATCCAGGCGATTACAAGTGAACGGTAGAATTCGGACCAGTACTGAGAAGGGTAGAATCCGTGCGAGTACCGAAAAAGGGACCGGGCGAGAACTGGGAAAAGTAGTATCCAGGCCAGTAGAAGAGAATGGTAGAATTCGGGCCAGTACAGGAGAAGGATAGAATCCGTGCGAGTACCGAAAAAAGGACTGGGCGAGAACCGGGAAAGGTAGTATGTAGGCGAGTACAAGAGAATGGTAGAATTCGGGCCAGTACTGGAGAAGGGTAGAATCCGTGCGAGTACCGAAAAAGGGACCGGGCGAGAACCGGGAAAGGTAGTATCCAGGCCAGTACAAGAGAATGGTAGAATTCGAGCCAGTACTGGAGAAGGGTAGAATCCGTGCAAGTACCGAAAAAGGGACCGGGCGAGAACCGGGAAATGTAGTATCCAGGCGATTACAAGTGAATGGTAGAATTCGGACCAGTACTGAAAAGGGTAGAATCCGTGCGAGTACCGAAAAAGGGACCGGGCGAGAACCGGGAAAGGTAGTATCCAGGCGATTACAAGAGAATGGTAGAATTCGAGCCAGTACTGGAGAAGGGTAGAATCCGTGCGAGTACCGAAAAAGGGACCGGGCGAGAACCGGGAAAGATAGTATCCAGGCGAGTACAAGAGAATGGTAGAATTCGAGCCAGTACTGGAGAAGGATAGAATCCGTGCGAGTACCGAAAAAGGGACCGGGCGAGAACCGGGAAAAGTAGTATCCAGGCGATTACAAGAGAATGGTAGAATTCGGACCAGTACTGAAAAGGGTAGAATCCGTGCGAGTACCGAAAAAGGGACCGGGCGAGAACCGGGAAAGGTAGTATCCTGGCTAGTACAAGAGAATGGTAGAATTCGAGCCAGTACTGGAAGAGGGTAGAATCCGTGCAAGTACCGAAAAAGGGACCTGGCGAGAACCGGGAAAGGTAGTATCCAGGCGATTACAAGTGAACGGTAGAATTCGGACCAGTACTGAGAAGGGTAGAATCCGTGCGAGTACCGAAAAAGGGACCGGGCGAGAACTGGGAAAAGTAGTATCCAGGCCAGTAGAAGAGAATGGTAGAATTCGGGCCAGTACAGGAGAAGGATAGAATCCGTGCGAGTACCGAAAAAAGGACTGGGCGAGAACCGGGAAAGGTAGTATGTAGGCGAGTACAAGAGAATGGTAGAATTCGGGCCAGTACTGGAGAAGGGTAGAATCCGTGCGAGTACCGAAAAAGGGACCGGGCGAGAACCGGGAAAGGTAGTATCCAGGCCAGTACAAGAGAATGGTAGAATTCGAGCCAGTACTGGAGAAGGGTAGAATCCGTGCAAGTACCGAAAAAGGGACCGAGCGACAACCGGGAAAGATAGTATCAAGGCGATTACAAGAGAATGGTACAATTCGGACCAGTACTGAGAAGGGTAGAATCCGTGCGAGTACCGAAAAAGAGACCGGGCGAGAACCGGGAAAGGTAATATCCAGGCCAGTACAAGAGAATTATAGAATTCGAGCCAGTACTAGAGAAGGGTAGAATCCGTGCAAGTACAGAAAAAGGGACCGGGCGAGAACCGGGAAAGGTAGTATCCAGGCGATTACAAGAGAATGGTAGAATTCGGACCAGTACTGAGAAGGGTAGAATCCGTGCGAGTACCGAAAAAGGGACCGGGCGAGAACCGGGAAAGGTAGTATCCAGGCCGGTAAAAGAGAATGGTAGAATTCGAGCCAATACTGGAGAAGGGTAGAATCCGTGCAAGTACCGAAAAAGGGACCGGGCGAGAACCGGGAAAGGTAGTATCCAGGTGATTACAAGAGAATGGTAGAATTCGAGCCAGTACTGGAGAAGGGTAGAATCCGTGCGAGTACCGAAAAAGGGACCGGGCGAGAACCGGGAAAGCTAGTTTCTAGGCGAGTACAAGAGAATGGTAGAATTCGAGCCAGTACTGGAGAAGGATAGAATCCGTGCGAGTACCGAAAAAGGGACCGGGCGAGAACCGGGAAAGGTAGTATCCAGGCCAGTACAAGAGAATGGTAGAATTCGAGCCAGTACTGGAGAAGGGTAGAATCCGTGCAAGTACCGAAAAAGGGACCGGGCGACAACCGGGAAAGATAGTATCAAGGCGATTACAAGAGAATGGTAGAATTCAGACCAATACTGAGAAGGGTAGAATCCGTGCGAGGACTGAAAAGGGACCGGGCGAGAACCGGGAAAGGTAGTATCCAGGCCAGTACAAGAGAATTATAGAATAAGAGCCAGTACTAGAGAAGGGTAGAATCCGTGCAAGTACCGAAAAAGGGACCGGGCGAGAACCGGGAAAGGTAGTATCCAGGCGATTACAAGAGAATGGTAGAATTCGGACCAGTACTGAGAAGGGTAGAATCCGTGCGAGTACCGAAAAAGGGACCGGGCGAGAACCGGGAAAAGTAGTATCCAGGCGATTACAAGAGAATGGTAGAATTCGGACCAGTACTGAGAAGGGTAGAATCCGTGCGAGTACCGAAAAAGGGACTGGGCGAGAACCGGGAAAGGTAGTATCAAGGCGATTACAAGAGAATGGTAGAATTCGGACCAGTACTGAGAAGGGTAGAATCCGTGCGAGTACCGAAAAAGGGACCGGGCGAGAACCGGGAAAGGTAGTATCCTGGCTAGTACAAGAGAATGGTAGAATTCGAGCCAGTACTGGAAGAGGGTAGAATCCGTGCAAGTACCGAAAAAGGGACCTGGCGAGAACCGGGAAAGGTAGTATCCAGGCGATTACAAGTGAATGGTAGAATTCGGACCAGTACTGAGAAGGGTAGAATCCGTGCGAGTAGCGAAAAAGGGACCGGGCGAGAACTGGGAAAAGTAGTATCCAGGCCAGTAGAAGAGAATGGTAGAATTCGGGCCAGTACAGGAGAAGGATAGAATCCGTGCGAGTACCGAAAAAAGGACTGGGCGAGAACCGGGAAAGGTAGTATGTAGGCGAGTACAAGAGAATGGTAGAATTCGGGCCAGTACTGGAGAAGGGTAGAATCCGTGCGAGTACCGAAAAAGGGACCGGGCGAGAACCGGGAAAGGTAGTATCCAGGCCAGTACAAGAGAATGGTAGAATTCGAGCCAGTACTGGAGAAGGGTAGAATCCGTGCAAGTACCGAAAAAGGGACCGAGCGACAACCGGGAAAGATAGTATCAAGGCGATTACAAGAGAATGGTACAATTCGGACCAGGACTGAGAAGGGTAGAATCCGTGCGAGTACCGAAAAAGAGACCGGGCGAGAACCGGGAAAGGTAATATCCAGGCCAGTACAAGAGAATTATAGAATTCGAGCCAGTACTAGAGAAGGGTAGAATCCGTGCAAGTACAGAAAAAGGGACCGGGCGAGAACCGGGAAAGGTAGTATCCAGGCGATTACAAGAGAATGGTAGAATTCGGACCAGTACTGAGAAGGGTAGAATCCGTGCGAGTACCGAAAAAGGGACCGGGCGAGAACCGGGAAAGGTAGTATCCAGGCCGGTAAAAGAGAATGGTAGAATTCGAGCCAATACTGGAGAAGGGTAGAATCCGTGCAAGTACCGAAAAAGGGACCGGGCGAGAACCGGGAAAGGTAGTATCCAGGTGATTACAAGAGAATGGTAGAATTCGAGCCAGTACTGGAGAAGGGTAGAATCCGTGCGAGTACCGAAAAAGGGACCGGGCGAGAACCGGGAAAGCTAGTTTCTAGGCGAGTACAAGAGAATGGTAGAATTCGAGCCAGTACTGGAGAAGGATAGAATCCGTGCGAGTACCGAAAAAGGGACCGGGCGAGAACCGGGAAAGGTAGTATCCAGGCCAGTACAAGAGAATGGTAGAATTCGAGCCAGTACTGGAGAAGGGTAGAATCCGTGCAAGTACCGAAAAAGGGACCGGGCGACAACCGGGAAAGATAGTATCAAGGCGATTACAAGAGAATGGTAGAATTCAGACCAATACTGAGAAGGGTAGAATCCGTGCGAGGACTGAAAAGGGACCGGGCGAGAACCGGGAAAGGTAGTATCCAGGCCAGTACAAGAGAATTATAGAATAAGAGCCAGTACTAGAGAAGGGTAGAATCCGTGCAAGTACCGAAAAAGGGACCGGGCGAGAACCGGGAAAGGTAGTATCCAGGCGATTACAAGAGAATGGTAGAATTCGGACCAGTACTGAGAAGGGTAGAATCCGTGCGAGTACCGAAAAAGGGACCGGGCGAGAACCGGGAAAAGTAGTATCCAGGCGATTACAAGAGAATGGTAGAATTCGGACCAGTACTGAGAAGGGTAGAATCCGTGCGAGTACCGAAAAAGGGACCGGGCGAGAACCGGGAAAGGTAGTATCAAGGCGATTACAAGAGAATGGTAGAATTCGGACCAGTACTGAGAAGGGTAGAATCCGTGCGAGTACCGAAAAAGGGACCGGGCGAGAACCGGGAAAGGTAGTATCCTGGCCAGTACAAGAGAATGGTAGAATTCGAGCCAGTACTGGAAGAGGGTAGAATCCGTGCAAGTACGGAAAAAGGGACCGGGCGAGAACCGGGAAATGTAGTATCCAGGCGATTACAAGTGAATGGTAGAATTCGGACCAGTACTGAAAAGGGTAGAATCCGTGCGAGTACCGAAAAAGGGACCGGGCGAGAACCGGGAAAGGTAGTATCCAGGCGATTACAAGAGAATGGTAGAATTCGAGCCAGTACTGGAGAAGGGTAGAATCCGTGCGAGTACCGAAAAAGGGACCGGGCGAGAACCGGGAAAGATAGTATCCAGGCGAGTACAAGAGAATGGTAGAATTCGAGCCAGTACTGGAGAAGGATAGAATCCGTGCGAGTACCGAAAAAGGGACCGGGCGAGAACCGGGAAAAGTAGTATCCAGGCGATTACAAGAGAATGGTAGAATTCGGACCAGTACTGAGAAAGGTAGAATTCGTGCGAGTACCGAAAAAGGGACCGGGCGAGAACCGGGAAAGGTAGTATCAAGGCGATTACAAGAGAATGGTAGAATTCGGACCAGTACTGAGAATGGTAGAATCCGTGCGAGTACCGAAAAAGGGACCGGGCGAGAACCGGGAAAGGTAGTATCCTGGCCAGTACAAGAGAATGGTAGAATTCGAGCCAGTACTGGAAGAGGGTAGAATCCGTGCAAGTACCGAAAAAGGGACCTGGCGAGAACCGGGAAAGGTAGTATCCAGGCGATTACAAGAGAATGGTACAATTCGGACCAGTACTGAGAAGGGTAGAATCCGTGCGAGTACCGAAAAAGAGACCGGGCGAGAACCGGGAAAGGTAATATCCAGGCCAGTACAAGAGAATTATAGAATTCGAGCCAGTACTAGAGAAGGGTAGAATCCGTGCAAGTACAGAAAAAGGGACCGGGCGAGAACCGGGAAAGGTAGTATCCAGGCGATTACAAGAGAATGGTAGAATTCGGACCAGTACTGAGAAGGGTAGAATCCGTGCGAGTACCGAAAAAGGGACCGGGCGAGAACCGGGAAAGGTAGTATCCAGGCCGGTAAAAGAGAATGGTAGAATTCGAGCCAATACTGGAGAAGGGTAGAATCCGTGCAAGTACCGAAAAAGGGACCGGGCGAGAACCGGGAAAGGTAGTATCCAGGTGATTACAAGAGAATGGTAGAATTCGAGCCAGTACTGGAGAAGGGTAGAATCCGTGCGAGTACCGAAAAAGGGACCGGGCGAGAACCGGGAAAGCTAGTTTCTAGGCGAGTACAAGAGAATGGTAGAATTCGAGCCAGTACTGGAGAAGGATAGAATCCGTGCGAGTACCGAAAAAGGGACCGGGCGAGAACCGGGAAAGGTAGTATCCAGGCCAGTACAAGAGAATGGTAGAATTCGAGCCAGTACTGGAGAAGGGTAGAATCCGTGCAAGTACCGAAAAAGGGACCGGGCGACAACCGGGAAAGATAGTATCAAGGCGATTACAAGAGAATGGTAGAATTCAGACCAATACTGAGAAGGGTAGAATCCGTGCGAGGACTGAAAAGGGACCGGGCGAGAACCGGGAAAGGTAGTATCCAGGCCAGTACAAGAGAATTATAGAATAAGAGCCAGTACTAGAGAAGGGTAGAATCCGTGCAAGTACCGAAAAAGGGACCGGGCGAGAACCGGGAAAGGTAGTATCCAGGCGATTACAAGAGAATGGTAGAATTCGGACCAGTACTGAGAAGGGTAGAATCCGTGCGAGTACCGAAAAAGGGACCGGGCGAGAACCGGGAAAAGTAGTATCCAGGCGATTACAAGAGAATGGTAGAATTCGGACCAGTACTGAGAAGGGTAGAATCCGTGCGAGTACCGAAAAAGGGACCGGGCGAGAACCGGGAAAGGTAGTATCAAGGCGATTACAAGAGAATGGTAGAATTCGGACCAGTACTGAGAAGGGTAGAATCCGTGCGAGTACCGAAAAAGGGACCGGGCGAGAACCGGGAAAGGTAGTATCCTGGCCAGTACAAGAGAATGGTAGAATTCGAGCCAGTACTGGAAGAGGGTAGAATCCGTGCAAGTACGGAAAAAGGGACCGGGCGAGAACCGGGAAATGTAGTATCCAGGCGATTACAAGTGAATGGTAGAATTCGGACCAGTACTGAAAAGGGTAGAATCCGTGCGAGTACCGAAAAAGGGACCGGGCGAGAACCGGGAAAGGTAGTATCCAGGCGAGTACAAGAGAATGGTAGAATTTGAGCCAGTACTGGAGAAGGATAGAATCCGTGCGAGTACCGAAAAAGGGACCGGGCGAGAACCGGGAAAAGTAGTATCCAGGCGATTACAAGAGAATGGTAGAATTCGGACCAGTACTGAGAAGGGTAGAATCCGTGCGAGTACCGAAAAAGGGACCGGGCGAGAACCGGGAAAGGTAGTATCAAGGCGATTACAAGAGAATGGTAGAATTCGGACCAGTACTGAGAAGGGTAGAATCCGTGCGAGTACCGAAAAAGGGACCGGGCGAGAACCGGGAAAGGTAGTATCCTTGCCAGTACAAGAGAATGGTAGAATTCGAGCCAGTACTGGAAGAGGGTAGAATCCGTGCAAGTACCGAAAAAGGGACCGGGCGAGAACCGGGAAATGTAGTATCCAGGCGATTACAAGTGAATGGTAGAATTCGGACCAGTACTGAAAAGGGTAGAATCCGTGCGAGTACCGAAAAAGGGACCGGGCGAGAACCGGGAAAGGTAGTATCCAGGCGATTACAAGAGAATGGTAGAATTCGAGCCAGTACTGGAGAAGGGTAGAATCCGTGCGAGTACCGAAAAAGGGACCGGGCGAGAACCGGGAAAGATAGTATCCAGGCGAGTACAAGAGAATGGTAGAATTCGAGCCAGTACTGGAGAAGGATAGAATCCGTGCGAGTACCGAAAAAGGGACCGGGCGAGAACCGGGAAAAGTAGTATCCAGGCGATTACAAGAGAATGGTAGAATTCGGACCAGTACTGAGAAGGGTAGAATCCGTGCGAGTACCGAAAAAGGGACCGGGCGAGAACCGGGAAAGGTAGTATCCTGGCCAGTACAAGAGAATGGTAGAATTCGAGCCAGTACTGGAAGAGGGTAGAATCCGTGCAAGTACCGAAAAAGGGACCGGGCGAGAACCGGGAAAGGTAGTATCAAGGCGATTACAAGAGAATGGTAGAATTCGGACCAGTACTGAGAAGGGTAGAATCCGTGCGAGTACCGAAAAAGGGACCGGGCGAGAACCGGGAAAGGTAGTATCCTGGCCAGTACAAGAGAATGGTAGAATTCGAGCCAGTACTGGAAGAGGGTAGAATCCGTGCAAGTACTGAAAAAGGGACCGGGCGAGAACCGGGAAATGTAGTATCCAGGCGATTACAAGTGAATGGTAGAATTCGGACCAGTACTGAAAAGGGTAGAATCCGTGCGAGTACCGAAAAAGGGACCGGGCGAGAACCGGGAAAGGTAGTATCCAGGCGATTACAAGAGAATGGTAGAATTCGAGCCAGTACTGGAGAAGGGTAGAATCCGTGCGAGTACCGAAAAAGGGACCGGGCGAGAACCGGGAAAGATAGTATCCAGGCGAGTACAAGAGAATGGTAGAATTCGAGCCAGTACTGGAGAAGGATAGAATCCGTTCGAGTACCGAAAAAGGGACCGGGCGAGAACCGGGAAAAGTAGTATCCAGGCGATTACAAGAGAATGGTAGAATTCGGACCAGTACTGAGAAGGGTAGAATCCGTGCGAGTACCGAAAAAGGGACCGGGCGAGAACCGGGAAAGGTAGTATCAAGGCGATTACAAGAGAATGGTAGAATTCGGACCAGTACTGAGAAGGGTAGAATCCGTGCGAGTACCGAAAAAGGGACCGGGCGAGAACCGGGAAAGGTAGTATCCTTGCCAGTACAAGAGAATGGTAGAATTCGAGCCAGTACTGGAAGAGGGTAGAATCCGTGCAAGTACCGAAAAAGGGACCGGGCGAGAACCGGGAAATGTAGTATCCAGGCGATTACAAGTGAATGGTAGAATTCGGACCAGTACTGAAAAGGGTAGAATCCGTGCGAGTACCGAAAAAGGGACCGGGCGAGAACCGGGAAAGGTAGTATCCAGGCGATTACAAGAGAATGGTAGAATTCGAGCCAGTACTGGAGAAGGGTAGAATCCGTGCGAGTACCGAAAAAGGGACCGGGCGAGAACCGGGAAAGATAGTATCCAGGCGAGTACAAGAGAATGGTAGAATTCGAGCCAGTACTGGAGAAGGATAGAATCCGTGCGAGTACCGAAAAAGGGACCGGGCGAGAACCGGGAAAAGTAGTATCCAGGCGATTACAAGAGAATGGTAGAATTCGGACCAGTACTGAGAAGGGTAGAATCCGTGCGAGTACCGAAAAAGGGACCGGGCGAGAACCGGGAAAGGTAGTATCCTGGCCAGTACAAGAGAATGGTAGAATTCGAGCCAGTACTGGAAGAGGGTAGAATCCGTGCAAGTACCGAAAAAGGGACCGGGCGAGAACCGGGAAAGGTAGTATCAAGGCGATTACAAGAGAATGGTAGAATTCGGACCAGTACTGAGAAGGGTAGAATCCGTGCGAGTACCGAAAAAGGGACCGGGCGAGAACCGGGAAAGGTAGTATCCTGGCCAGTACAAGAGAATGGTAGAATTCGAGCCAGTACTGGAAGAGGGTAGAATCCGTGCAAGTACCGAAAAAGGGACCGGGCGAGAACCGGGAAATGTAGTATCCAGGCGATTACAAGTGAATGGTAGAATTCGGACCAGTACTGAAAAGGGTAGAATCCGTGCGAGTACCGAAAAAGGGACCGGGCGAGAACCGGGAAAGGTAGTATCCAGGCGATTACAAGAGAATGGTAGAATTCGAGCCAGTACTGGAGAAGGGTAGAATCCGTGCGAGTACCGAAAAAGGGACCGGGCGAGAACCGGGAAAGATAGTATCCAGGCGAGTACAAGAGAATGGTAGAATTCGAGCCAGTACTGGAGAAGGATAGAATCCGTGCGAGTACCGAAAAAGGGACCGGGCGAGAACCGGGAAAAGTAGTATCCAGGCGATTACAAGAGAATGGTAGAATTCGGACCAGTACTGAGAAGGGTAGAATCCGTGCGAGTACCGAAAAAGGGACCGGGCGAGAACCGGGAAAGGTAGTATCAAGGCGATTACAAGAGAATGGTAGAATTCGGACCAGTACTGAGAAGGGTAGAATCCGTGCGAGTACCGAAAAAGGGACCGGGCGAGAACCGGGAAAGGTAGTATCCAGGCCAGTACAAGAGAATGGTAGAATTCGAGCCAGTACTGGAGAAGGGTAGAATCCGTGCAAGTACCGAAAAAGGGACCGAGCGACAACCGGGAAAGATAGTATCAAGGCAATTACAAGAGAATGGTACAATTCGGACCAGTACTGAGAAGGGTAGAATCCGTGCGAGTACCGAAAAAGAGACCGGGCGAGAACCGGGAAAGGTAATATCCAGGCCAGTACAAGAGAATTATAGAATTCGAGCCAGTACTAGAGAAGGGTAGAATCCGTGCAAGTACAGAAAAAGGGACCGGGCGAGAACCGGGAAAGGTAGTATCCAGGCGATTACAAGAGAATGGTAGAATTCGGACCAGTACTGAGAAGGGTAGAATCCGTGCGAGTACCGAAAAAGGGACCGGGCGAGAACCGGGAAAGGTAGTATCCAGGCCGGTAAAAGAGAATGGTAGAATTCGAGCCAATACTGGAGAAGGGTAGAATCCGTGCAAGTACCGAAAAAGGGACCGGGCGAGAACCGGGAAAGGTAGTATCCATGCGATTACAAGAGAATGGTAGAATTCGAGCCAGTACTGGAGAAGGGTAGAATCCGTGCGAGTACCGAAAAAGGGACCGGGCGAGAACCGGGAAAGATAGTATCTAGGCGAGTACAAGAGAATGGTAGAATTCGAGCCAGTATTGGAGAAGGATAGAATCCGTGCGAGTACCGAAAAAGGGACCGGGCGAGAACCGGGAAAGGTAGTATCCAGGCGATTACAAGAGAATGGTAGAATTCGGACCAGTACTGAGAAGGGTAGAATCCGTGCGAGTACCGAAAAAGGGACCGGGCGAGAACCGGGAAAGGTAGTATCCTGGCCAGTACAAGAGAATGGTAGAATTCGAGCCAGTACTGGAAGAGGGTAGAATCCGTGCAAGTACCGAAAAAGGGACCGGGCGAGAACCGGGAAATGTAGTATCCAGGCGATTACAAGTGAATGGTAGAATTCGGACCAGTACTGAAAAGGGTAGAATCCGTGCGAGTACCGAAAAAGGGACCGGGCGAGAACTGGGAAAAGTAGTATCCAGGCCAGTAGAAGAGAATGGTAGAATTCGGGCCAGTACAGGAGAAGGATAGAATCCGTGCGAGTACCGAAAAAAGGACTGGGCGAGAACCGGGAAAGGTAGTATGTAGGCGAGTACAAGAGAATGGTAGAATTCGAGCCAGTACTGGAGAAGGATAGAATCCGTGCGAGTACCGAAAAAGGGACCGGGCGAGAACCGGGAAAAGTAGTATCCAGGCGATTACAAGAGAATGGTAGAATTCGGACCAGTACTGAGAAGGGTAGAATCCGTGCGAGTACCGAAAAAGGGACCGGGCGAGAACCGGGAAAGCTAGTATCCAGGTGAGTAGAAGAGAATGGTAGAATTCGGGCCAGTACAGGAGAAGGATAGAATCCGTGCGAATACCGAAAAAGGGACCGGGCGAGAACCGCGAAAGGTAGTATCCAGGCGAGGACAAGAGAATGGTAGAATTCGATCCAGTACTGGAGTAGGGTAGAATCCGTGCAAGTACCGAAAAAGGGACCGGGCGACAACCGGGAAAGATAGTATCAAGGCGATTACAAGAGAATGGTAGAATTCGGACCAATACTGAGAAGGGTAGAATCCGTGCGAGGACTGAAAAAGGGACCGGGCGAGAACCGGGAAAGGTAGTATCCAGGCCAGTACAAGAGAATTATAGAATAAGAGCCAGTACTAGAGAAGGGTAGAATCCGTGCAAGTACCGAAAAAGGGACCGGGCGAGAACCGGGAAAGGTAGTATCCAGGCGATTACAAGAGAATGGTAGAATTCGGACCAGTACTGAGAAGGGTAGAATCCGTGCGAGTACCGAAAAAGGGACCGGGCGAGAACCGGGAAAGGTAGTATCCAGGCCAGTACAAGAGAATGGTAGAATTCGAGCCAGTACTGGAGAAGGGTAGAATCCGTGCGAGTATCGAAAAAGGGACCGGGCGAGAACCGGGAAAGGTAGTATCCAGGCGATTACAAGAGAATGGTAGAATTCGGACCAGTACTGAGAAGGGTAGAATCCGTGCGAGTACCGAAAAAGGGACCGGGCGAGAACCGGGAAAGGTAGTATCCAGGCCAGTACAAGAGAATGGTAGAATTCGAGCCAGTACTGGAAGAGGGTAGAATCCGTGCAAGTACCGAAAAAGTGACCGGGCGAGAACCGGGAAATGTAGTATCCAGGCGATTACAAGTGAATGGTAGAATTCGGACCAGTACTGAAAAGGGTAGAATCCGTGCGAGTACCGAAAAAGGGACCGGGCGAGAACCGGGAAAGCTAGTATCCAGGTGAGTAGAAGAGAATGGTAGAATTCGGGCCAGTATAGGAGAAGGATAGAATCCGTGCGAATACCGAAAAAGGGACCGGGCGAGAACCGGGAAAGGTAGTATCCAGGCGAGGACAAGAGAATGGTAGAATTCGATCCAGTACTGGAGTAGGGTAGAATCCGTGCGAGTACCGAAAAAGGGACCGGACGAGAACCGGGAAAGGTAGTATCCAGGCGAGTAGAAGAGAATGGTAGAATTCGGGCCAGCACAGGAGAAGGATAGAATCCGTGCGAATACCGAAAAAGGGACCGGGCGAGAACCGGGAAAGGTAGTATCCAGGCGAGGACAAGAGAATGGTAGAATTCGATCCAGTACTGGAGAAGAGTAGAATCTGTGCAAGTACCGAAAAAGGGACCGGGCGAGAATCGGGAAAGGTAGTATCCAGGCGATTACAAGAGAATGGTAGAATTCGAGCCAGTACTGGAGAAGGGTAGAATCCGTGCGAGTACCGAAAAAGGGACCGGGCGAGAACCGGGAAAGATAATATCTAGGCGAGTACTAGAGAATGGTAGAATTCGAGCCAGTATTGGAGAAGGATAGAATCCGTGCGAGTACCGAAAAAGGGACCGGGCGAGAACCGGGAAAGGTAGTATCCAGGCGATTACAAGAGAATGGTAGAATTCGGACCAGTACTCAGAAGGGTAGAATCCGTGCGAGTACCGAAAAAGGGACCGGGCGAGAACCGGGAAAGGTAGTATCCAGGCCAGTACAAGAGAATGGTAGAATTCGAGCCAGTACTGGAAGAGGGTAGAATCCGTGCAAGTACCGAAAAAGGGACCGGGCGAGAACCGGGAAATGTAGTATCCAGGCGATTACAAGTGAATGGTAGAATTCGGACCAGTACTGAAAAGGGTAGAATCCGTGCGAGTACCGAAAATGGGACCGGGCGAGAACTGGGAAAAGTAGTATCCAGGCCAGTAGAAGAGAATGGTAGAATTCGGGCCAGTACAGGAGAAGGATAGAATCCGTGCGAGTACCGAAAAAAGGACTGGGCGATAACCGGGAAAGGTAGTATGTAGGCGAGTACAAGAGAATGGTAGAATTCGAGCCAGTACTGGAGAAGGATAGAATCCGTGCGAGTACCGAAAAAGGGACCGGGCGAGAACCGGGAAAAGTAGTATCCAGGCGATTACAAGAGAATGGTAGAATTCGGACCAGTACTGAGAAGGGTAGAATCCGTGCGAGTACCGAAAAAGGGACCGGGCGAGAACCGGGAAAGCTAGTATCCAGGTGAGTAGAAGAGAATGGTAGAATTCGGGCCAGTATAGGAGAAGGATAGAATCCGTGCGAATACCGAAAAAGGGACCGGGCGAGAACCGGGAAAGGTAGTATCCAGGCGAGGACAAGAGAATGGTAGAATTCGATCCAGTACTGGAGTAGGGTAGAATCCGTGCGAGTACCGAAAAAGGGACCGGACGAGAACCGGGAAAGGTAGTATCCAGGCGAGTAGAAGAGAATGGTAGAATTCGGGCCAACACAGGAGAAGGATAGAATCCGTGCGAATACCGAAAAAGGGACCGGGCGAGAACCGGGAAAGGTAGTATCCAGGCGAGGACAAGAGAATGGTAGAATTCGATCCAGTACTGGAGAAGAGTAGAATCCGTGCAAGTACCGAAAAAGGGACCGGGCGAGAATCGGGAAAGGTAGTATCCAGGCGATTACAAGAGAATGGTAGAATTTGGACCAGTACAGGAGAAGGGTAGAATCCGTGCGAGTACCGAAAAAGGGACCGGGCGAGATCCGGGAAAGGTAGTATCCAGGCGAATAGAAGAGAATGGTAGAATTCGGGCCAGTACAGGAGAAGGATAGAATCCGTGCGAGTACCGAAAAAAGGACTAGGCGAGAACCGGGAAAGGTAGTATATAGGCGAGTACAAGAGAATGGTCGAATTCGGGCCAGTACTGGAGAAGGGTAGAATCCGTGCGAGTACCGAAAAAGGGACCGGGCGAGAACCGGGAAAGGTAGTATCCAGGCCAGTACAAGAGAATGGTAGAATTCGAGCCAGTACTGGAGAAGGGTAGAATCCGTGCAAGTACCGAAAAAAGGACCGGGCGACAACCGGGAAAGATAGTATCAAGGCGATTACAAGAGAATGGTACAATTCGGACCAGTACTGAGAAGGGTAGAATCCGTGCGAGTACCGAAAAAGGGACCGGGCGAGAACCGGGAAAGGTAGTATCCAGGCCAATACAAGAGAATTATAGAATTCGAGCCAGTACTAGAGAAGGGTAGAATCCGTGCAAGTACTGAAAAAGGGACCGGGCGAGAACCGGGAAAGGTAGTATCCAGGCGATTACAAGAGAATGGTAGAATTCGGACCAGTACTGAGAAGGGTAGAATCCGTGCGAGTACCGAAAAAGGGACCGGGCGAGAACCGGGAAAGGTAGTATCCAGGCCGGTAAAAGAGAATGGTAGAATTCGAGCCAGTATAGGAGAAGGATAGAATCCGTGCGAATACCGAAAAAGGGACCGGGCGAGAACCGGGAAAGGTAGTATCCAGGCGAGGACAAGAGAATGGTAGAATTCGATCCAGTACTGGAGTAGGGTAGAATCCGTGCGAGTACCGAAAAAGGGACCGGATGAGAACCGGGAAAGGTAGTATCCAGGCGAGTAGAAGAGAATGGTAGAATTCGGGCCAGTACAGGAGAAGGATAGAATCCGTGCGAATACCGAAAAAGGGACCGGGCGAGAACCGGGAAAGGTAGTATCCAGGCCGGTAAAAGAGAATGGTAGAATTCGAGCCAGTACTGGAGAAGGGTAGAATCCGTGCAAGTACCGAAAAAGGGACCGGGCGAGAACCGGGAAAGGTAGTATCCAGGCGAGGACAAGAGAATGGTAGAATTCGATCCAGTACTGGAGTAGGGTAGAATCCGTGCGAGTACCGAAAAAGGGACCGGACGAGAACCGGGAAAGGTAGTATCCAGGCGAGTAGAAGAGAATGGTAGAATTCGGGCCAGTACAGGAGAAGGATAGAATCCGTGCGAATACCGAAAAAGGGACCGGGCGAGATCCGGGAAAGGTAGTATCCAGGCGAATAGAAGAGAATGGTAGAATTCGGGCCAGTACAGGAGAAGGATAGAATCCGTGCGAGTACCGAAAAAAGGACTGGGCGAGAACCGGGAAAGGTAGTATGTAGGCGAGTACAAGAGAATGGTAGAATTCGGGCCAGTACTGGAGAAGGGTAGAATCCGTGCGAGTACCGAAAAAGGGACCGGGCGAGAACCGGGAAAGGTAGTATCCAGGCCAGTACAAGAGAATGGTAGAATTCGAGCCAGTACTGGAGAAGGGTAGAATCCGTGCGAGTACCGAAAAAGGGACCGGGCGAGAACCGGGAAAGGTAGTATCCAGGCCAGTACAAGACAATTATAGAATTCGAGCCAGTACTAGAGAAGGGTAGAATCCGTGCAAGTACTGAAAAAGGGACCGGGCGAGAACCGGGAAAGGTAGTATCCAGGCGATTACAAGAGAATGGTAGAATTCGGACCAGTACTGAGAAGGGTAGAATCCGTGCGAGTACCGAAAAAGGGACCGGGCGAGAACCGGGAAAGCTAGTATCCAGGTGAGTAGAAGAGAATGGTAGAATTCGGGCCAGTACAGGAGAAGGATAGAATCCGTGCGAATACCGAAAAAGGGACCGGGCGAGAACCGGGAAAGGTAGTATCCAGGCGAGGACAAGAGAATGGTAGAATTCGATCCAGTACTGGAGTAGGGTAGAATCCGTGCGAGTACCGAAAAAGGGACCGGACGAGAACCGGGAAAAGTAGTATCCAGGCGAGTAGAAGAGAATGGTAGAATTCGGGCCAGTACAGGAGAAGGATAGAATCCGTGCGAATACCGAAAAAGGGACCGGGCGAGAACCGGGAAAGGTAGTATCCAGGCGATTACAAGAGAATGGTAGAATTTGGACCAGTACAGGAGAAGGGTAGAATCCGTGCGAGTACCGAAAAAGGGACCGGGCGAGATCCGGGAAAGGTAGTATCCAGGCGAATAGAAGAGAATGGTAGAATTCGGGCCAGTACAGGAGAAGGATAGAATCCGTGCGAGTACCGAAAAAAAGACTGGGCGAGAACCGGGAAAGGTAGTATGTAGGCGAGTACAAGAGAATGGTAGAATTCGGGCCAGTACTGGAGAAGGGTAGAATCCGTGCGAGTACCGAAAAAGGGACCGGGCGAGAACCGGGAAAGGTAGTATCCAGGCCAGTACAAGAGAATGGTAGAATTCGAGCCAGTACTGGAGAAGGGTAGAATCCGTGCAAGTACCGAAAAAGGGACCGGGCGACAACCGGGAAAGATAGTATCAAGTCGATTACAAGAGAATGGTACAATTCGGACCAGTACTGAGAAGGGTAGAATCCGTGCGAGTACCGAAAAAGGGACCGGTCGAGAACCGGGAATGGTAGTATCCAGGCCAGTACAAGAGAATTATAGAATTCGAGCCAGTACTAGAGAAGGGTAGAATCCGTGCAAGTACTGAAAAAGGGACCGGGCGAGAACCGGGAAAGGTAGTATCCAGGCGATTACAAGAGAATGGTGGAATTCGGACCAGTACTGAGAAGGGTAGAATCCGTGCGAGTACCGAAAAAGGGACCGGGCGAGAACCGGGAAAGGTAGTATCCAGGCCGGTAAAAGAGAATGGTAGAATTCGAGCCAGTACTGGAGAAGGGTAGAATCCGTGCAAGTACCGAAAAAGGGACCGGGCGAGAACCGGGAAAGGTAGTATCCAGGCGATTACAAGAGAATGGTAGAATTCGAGCTAGTACTGGAGAAAGGTAGAATCCGTGCGAGTACCAAAAAAGGGACCGGGCGAGAACCGGGAAAGATAGTATCCAGGCGAGTACAAGAGAATGGTAGAATTCGAGCCAGTACTGGAGAAGGATAGAATCCGTGCGAGTACCGAAAAAGGGACCGGGCGAGAACCGGGAAAGATAGTATCCAGGCGAGTACAAGAGAATGGTAGAATTCGAGCCAGTACTGGAGAAGGGTAGAATCCGTGCGAGTACCGAAAAAGGGACCGGGCGAGAACCGGGAAAGATAGTATCCAGGCGAGTACAAGAGAATGGTAGAATTCGAGCCAGTACTGGAGAAGGATAGAATCCGTGCGAGTACCGAAAAAGGGACCGGGCGAGAACCGGGAAAAGTAGTATCCAGGCGATTACAAGAGAATGGTAGAATTCGGACCAGTACTGAGAAGGATAGAATCCGTGCGAGTACCGAAAAAGGGACCGGGCGAGAACCGGGAAAGCTGGTATCCAGGTGAGTAGAAGAGAATGGTAGAATTCGGGCCAGTACAGGAGAAGGATAGAATCCGTGCGAATACCGAAAAAGGGACCGGGCGAGAACCGGGAAAGGTAGTATCCAGGCGAGGACAAGAGAATGGTAGAATTCGATCCACTACTGGAGTAGGGTAGAATCCGTGCGAGTACCGAAAAAGGGACCGGACGAGAACCGGGAAAGGTAGTATCCAGGCGAGTAGAAGAGAATGGTAGAATTCGGGCCAGTACAGGAGAAGGATAGAATCCGTGCGAATACCGAAAAAGGGACCGGGCGAGAACCGGGAAAGGTAGTATCCAGGAGAGGACAAGAGAATGGTAGAATTCGATCCAGTACTGGAGAAGGGTAGAATCCGTGCAAGTACCGAAAAAGGGACCGGGCGAGAATCGGGAAAGGTAGTATCCAGGCGATTACAAGAGAATGGTAGAATTCGGACCAGTACTGAGAAGGGTAGAATCCGTGCGAGTACCGAAAAAGGGACCGGGCGAGAACCGGGAAAGGTAGTATCCTGGCCAGTACAAGAGAATGGTAGAATTCGAGCCAGTACTGGAAGAGGGTAGAATCCGTGCAAGTACCGAAAAAGGGACCTGGCGAGAACCGGGAAAGGTAGTATCCAGGCGATTACAAGTGAATGGTAGAATTCGGACCAGTACTGAGAAGGGTAGAATCCGTGCGAGTCCCGAAAAAGGGACCGGGCGAAAACTGGGAAAAGTAGTATCCAGGCCAGTAGAAGAGAATGGTAGAATTCGGGCCAGTACAGGAGAAGGATAGAATCCGTGCGAGTACCGAAAAAAGGACTGGGCGAGAACCGGGAAAGGTAGTATGTAGGCGAGTACAAGAGAATGGTAGAATTCGGGCCAGTACTGGAGAAGGGTAGAATCCGTGCGAGTACCGAAAAAGGGACCGGGCGAGAACCGGGAAAGGTAGTATCCAGGCCAGTACAAGAGAATGGTAGAATTCGAGCCAGTACTGGAGAAGGGTAGAATCCGTGCAAGTACCGAAAAAGGGACCGAGCGACAACCGGGAAAGATAGTATCAAGGCGATTACAAGAGAATGGTACAATTCGGACCAGTACTGAGAAGGGTAGAATCCGTGCGAGTACCGAAAAAGGGACCGGGCGAGAACCGGGAAAGCTAGTATCCAGGTGAGTAGAAGAGAATGGTAGAATTCGGGCCAGTACAGGCGAAGGATAGAATCCGTGCGAATACCGAAAAAGGGACCGGGCGAGAACCGGGAAAGGTAGTATCCAGGCGAGGACAAGAGAATGGTAGAATTCGGTCCACTACTGGAGTAGGGTAGAATCCGTGCGAGTACCGAAAAAGGGACCGGACGAGAACCGGGAAAGGTAGTATCCAGGCGAGTAGAAGAGAATGGTAGAATTCGGGCCAGTACAGGAGAAGGATAGAATCCGTGCGAATACCGAAAAAGGGACCGGGCGAGAACCGGGAAAGGTAGTATCCAGGCGAGGACAAGAGAATGGTAGAATTCGATCCAGTACTGGAGAAGGGTAGAATCCGTGCAAGTACCGAAAAAGGGACCGGGCGAGAATCGGGAAAGGTAGTATCCAGGCGATTACAAGAGAACGGTAGAATTCGGACCAGTACTGAGAAGGGTAGAATCCGTGCGAGTACCGAAAAAGGGACCGGGCGAGAACCGGGAAAGGTAGTATCCTGGCCAGTACAAGAGAATGGTAGAATTCGAGCCAGTACTGGAAGAGGGTAGAATCCGTGCAAGTACCGAAAAAGGGACCTGGCGAGAACCGGGAAAGGTAGTATCCAGGCGATTACAAGTGAATGGTAGAATTCGGACCAGTACTGAGAAGGGTAGAATCCGTGCGAGTACCGAAAAAGGGACCGGGCGAGAACTGGGAAAAGTAGTATCCAGGCCAGTAGAAGAGAATGGTAGAATTCGGGCCAGTACAGGAGAAGGATAGAATCCGTGCGAGTACCGAAAAAAGGACTGGGCGAGAACCGGGAAAGGTAGTATGTAGGCGAGTACAAGAGAATGGTAGAATTCGGGCCAGTACTGGAGAAGGGTAGAATCCGTGCGAGTACCGAAAAAGGGACCGGGCGAGAACCGGGAAAGGTAGTATCCAGGCCAGTACAAGAGAATGGTAGAATTCGAGCCAGTACTGGAGAAGGGTAGAATCCGTGCAAGTACCGAAAAAGGGACCGAGCGACAACCGGGAAAGATAGTATCAAGGCGATTACAAGAGAATGGTACAATTCGGACCAGTACTGAGAAGGGTATTATCCGTGCGAGTACCGAAAAAGGGACCGGGCCAGAACCGGGAAAGGTAGTATCCAGGCCAGTACAAGAGAATTATAGAATTCGAGCCAGTACTAGAGAAGGGTAGAATCAGTGCAAGTACAGAAAAAGGGACCGGGCGAGAACCGGGAAAGGTAGTATCCAGGCGATTACAAGAGAATGGTAGAATTCGGACCAGTACTGAGAAGGGTAGAATCCGTGCGAGTACCGAAAAAGGGACCGGGCGAGAACCGGGAAAGGTAGTATCCAGGCCGGTAAAAGAGAATGGTAGAATTCGAGCCAGTACTGGAGAAGGGTAGAATCCGTGCAAGTACCGAAAAAGGGACCGGGCGAGAACCGGGAAAGGTAGTATCCAGGCGATTACAAGAGAATGGTAGAATTCGAGCCAGTACTGGAGAAGGGTAGAATCCGTGCGAGTACCGAAAAAGGGACCGGGCGAGAACCGGGAAAGATAGTATCTAGGCGAGTACAAGAGAATGGTAGAATTCGAGCCAGTATTGGAGAAGGATAGAATCCGTGCGAATACCGAAAAAGGGACCGGGCGAGAACCGGGAAAGGTAGTATCCAGGCCGGTAAAAGAGAATGGTAGAATTCGAGCCAGTACTGGAAGAGGGTAGAATCCGTGCAAGTACCGAAAAAGGGACCGGGCGAGAACCGGGAAAGGTAGTATCCAGGCGATTACAAGTGAATGGTAGAATTCGGACCAGTACTGAAAAGGGTAGAATCCGTGCGAGTACCGAAAAAGGGACCGGGCGAGAACTGGGAAAAGTAGTATCCAGGCCAGTAGAAGAGAATGGTAGAATTCGGGCCAGTACAGGAGAAGGATAGAATCCGTGCGAGTACCGAAAAAAGGACTGGGCGAGAACCGGGAAAGGTAGTATGTAGGCGAGTACAAGAGAATGGTAGAATTCGAGCCAGTACTGGAGAAGGATAGAATCCGTGCGAGTACCGAAAAAGGGACCGGGCGAGAACCGGGAAAAGTAGTATCCAGGCGATTACAAGAGAATGGTAGAATTCGGACCAGTACGGAGAAGGGTAGAATCCGTGCGAGTACCGAAAAAGGGACCGGGCGAGAACCGGGAAAGCTAGTATCCAGGTGAGTAGAAGAGAATGGTAGAATTCGGGCCAGTACAGGAGAAGGATAGAATCCGTGCGAATACCGAAAAAGGGACCGGGCGAGAACCGGGAAAGGTAGTATCCAGGCGAGGACAAGAGAATGGTAGAATTCGATCCAGTACTGGAGTAGGGTAGAATCCGTGCGAGTACCGAAAAAGGGACCGGACGAGAACCGGGAAAGGTAGTATCCAGGCGAGTAGAAGAGAATGGTAGAATTCGGGCCAGCACAGGAGAAGGATAGAATCCGTGCGAATACCGAAAAAGGGACCGGGCGAGAACCGGGAAAGGTAGTATCCAGGCGAGGACAAGAGAATGGTAGAATTCGATCCAGTATTGGAGAAGGGTAGAATCCGTGCAAGTACCGAAAAAGGGACCGGGCGAGAACCGGGAAAGGTAGTATCCAGGCGATTACAAGAGAATGGTAGAATTCGAGCTAGTACTGGAGAAGGGTAGAATCCGTGCGAGTACCAAAAAAGGGACCGGGCGAGAACCGGGAAAGATAGTATCTAGGCGAGTACAAGAGAATGGTAGAATTCGAGCCAGTACTGGAGAAGGATAGAATCCGTGCGAGTACCGAAAAAGGGACCGGGCGAGAACCGGGAAAGGTAGTATCCAGGCGATTACAAGAGAATGGTAGAATTCGAGCCAGTACTGGAGAAGGGTAGAATCCGTGCGAGTACCGAAAAAGGGACCGGGCGAGAACCGGGAAAGATAGTATCCAGGCGAGTACAAGAGAATGGTAGAATTCGAGCCAGTACTGGAGAAGGATAGAATCCGTGCGAGTACCGAAAAAGGGACCGGGCGAGAACCGGGAAAAGTAGTATCCAGGCGATTACAAGAGAATGGTAGAATTCGGACCAGTACTGAGAAGGATAGAATCCGTGCGAGTACCGAAAAAGGGACCGGGCGAGAACCGGGAAAGCTAGTATCCAGGTGAGTAGAAGAGAATGGTAGAATTCGGGCCAGTACAGGAGAAGGATAGAATCCGTGCGAATACCGAAAAAGGGACCGGGCGAGAACCGGGAAAGGTAGTATCCAGGCGAGGACAAGAGAATGGTAGAATTCGATCCACTACTGGAGTAGGGTAGAATCCATGCGAGTACCGAAAAAGGGACCGGACGAGAACCGGGAAAGGTAGTATCCAGGCGAGTAGAAGAGAATGGTAGAATTCGGGCCAGTACAGGAGAAGGATAGAATCCGTGCGAATACCGAAAAAGGGACCGGGCGAGAACCGGGAAAGGTAGTATCCAGGCGAGGACAAGAGAATGGTAGAATTCGATCCAGTACTGGAGAAGGGTAGAATCCGTGCAAGTACCGAAAAAGGGACCGGGCGAGAATCGGGAAAGGTAGTATCCAGGCGATTACAAGAGAATGGTAGAATTCGGACCAGTACTGAGAAGGGTAGAATCCGTGCGAGTACCGAAAAAGGGACCGGGCGAGAACCGGGAAAGGTAGTATCCTGGCCAGTACAAGAGAATGGTAGAATTCGAGCCAGTACTGGAAGAGGGTAGAATCCGTGCAAGTACCGAAAAAGGGACCTGGCGAGAACCGGGAAAGGTAGTATCCAGGCGATTACAAGTGAATGGTAGAATTCGGACCAGTACTGAGAAGGGTAGAATCCGTGCGAGTACCGAAAAAGGGACCGGGCGAGAACTGGGAAAAGTAGTATCCAGGCCAGTAGAAGAGAATGGTAGAATTCGGGCCAGTACAGGAGAAGGATAGAATCCGTGCGAGTACCGAAAAAAGGACTGGGCGAGAACCGGGAAAGGTAGTATGTAGGCGAGTACAAGAGAATGGTAGAATTCGAGCCAGTACTGGAGAAGGATAGAATCCGTGCGAGTACCGAAAAAGGGACCGGGCGAGAACCGGGAAAAGTAGTATCCAGGCGATTACAAGAGAATGGTAGAATTCGGACCAGTACGGAGAAGGGTAGAATCCGTGCGAGTACCGAAAAAGGGACCGGGCGAGAACCGGGAAAGCTAGTATCCAGGTGAGTAGAAGAGAATGGTAGAATTCGGGCCAGTACAGGAGAAGGATAGAATCCGTGCGAATACCGAAAAAGGGACCGGGCGAGAACCGGGAAAGGTAGTATCCAGGCGAGGACAAGAGAATGGTAGAATTCGATCCAGTACTGGAGTAGGGTAGAATCCGTGCGAGTACCGAAAAAGGGACCGGACGAGAACCGGGAAAGGTAGTATCCAGGCGAGTAGAAGAGAATGGTAGAATTCGGGCCAGCACAGGAGAAGGATAGAATCCGTGCGAATACCGAAAAGGGACCGGGCGAGAACCGGGAAAGGTAGTATCCAGGCGAGGACAAGAGAATGGTAGAATTCGATCCAGTATTGGAGAAGGGTAGAATCCGTGCAAGTACCGAAAAAGGGACCGGGCGAGAACCGGGAAAGGTAGTATCCAGGCGATTACAAGAGAATGGTAGAATTCGAGCTAGTACTGGAGAAGGGTAGAATCCGTGCGAGTACCAAAAAAGGGACCGGGCGAGAACCGGGAAAGATAGTATCTAGGCGAGTACAAGAGAATGGTAGAATTCGAGCCAGTACTGGAGAAGGATAGAATCCGTGCGAGTACCGAAAAAGGGACCGGGCGAGAACCGGGAAAGATAGTATCCAGGCGAGTACAAGAGAATGGTAGAATTCGAGCCAGTACTGGAGAAGGATAGAATCCGTGCGAGTACCGAAAAAGGGACCGGGCGAGAACCGGGAAAAGTAGTATCCAGGCGATTACAAGAGAATGGTAGAATTCGGACCAGTACTGAGAAGGATAGAATCCGTGCGAGTACCGAAAAAGGGACCGGGCGAGAACCGGGAAAGCTAGTATCCAGGTGAGTAGAAGAGAATGGTAGAATTCGGGCCAGTACAGGAGAAGGATAGAATCCGTGCGAATACCGAAAAAGGGACCGGGCGAGAACCGGGAAAGGTAGTATCCAGGCGAGGACAAGAGAATGGTAGAATTCGATCCACTACTGGAGTAGGGTAGAATCCATGCGAGTACCGAAAAAGGGACCGGACGAGAACCGGGAAAGGTAGTATCCAGGCGAGTAGAAGAGAATGGTAGAATTCGGGCCAGTACAGGAGAAGGATAGAATCCGTGCGAATACCGAAAAAGGGACCGGGCGAGAACCGGGAAAGGTAGTATCCAGGCGAGGACAAGAGAATGGTAGAATTCGATCCAGTACTGGAGAAGGGTAGAATCCGTGCAAGTACCGAAAAAGGGACCGGGCGAGAATCGGGAAAGGTAGTATCCAGGCGATTACAAGAGAATGGTAGAATTCGGACCAGTACTGAGAAGGGTAGAATCCGTGCGAGTACCGAAAAAGGGACCGGGCGAGAACCGGGAAAGGTAGTATCCTGGCCAGTACAAGAGAATGGTAGAATTCGAGCCAGTACTGGAAGAGGGTAGAATCCGTGCAAGTACCGAAAAAGGGACCTGGCGAGAACCGGGAAAGGTAGTATCCAGGCGATTACAAGTGAATGGTAGAATTCGGACCAGTACTGAGAAGGGTAGAATCCGTGCGAGTACCGAAAAAGGGACCGGGCGAGAACTGGGAAAAGTAGTATCCAGGCCAGTAGAAGAGAATGGTAGAATTCGGGCCAGTACAGGAGAAGGATAGAATCCGTGCGAGTACCGAAAAAAGGACTGGGCGAGAACCGGGAAAGGTAGTATGTAGGCGAGTACAAGAGAATGGTAGAATTCGAGCCAGTACTGGAGAAGGATAGAATCCGTGCGAGTACCGAAAAAGGGACCGGGCGAGAACCGGGAAAAGTAGTATCCAGGCGATTACAAGAGAATGGTAGAATTCGGACCAGTACGGAGAAGGGTAGAATCCGTGCGAGTACCGAAAAAGGGACCGGGCGAGAACCGGGAAAGCTAGTATCCAGGTGAGTAGAAGAGAATGGTAGAATTCGGGCCAGTACAGGAGAAGGATAGAATCCGTGCGAATACCGAAAAAGGGACCGGGCGAGAACCGGGAAAGGTAGTATCCAGGCGAGGACAAGAGAATGGTAGAATTCGATCCAGTACTGGAGTAGGGTAGAATCCGTGCGAGTACCGAAAAAGGGACCGGACGAGAACCGGGAAAGGTAGTATCCAGGCGAGTAGAAGAGAATGGTAGAATTCGGGCCAGCACAGGAGAAGGATAGAATCCGTGCGAATACCGAAAAGGGACCGGGCGAGAACCGGGAAAGGTAGTATCCAGGCGAGGACAAGAGAATGGTAGAATTCGATCCAGTATTGGAGAAGGGTAGAATCCGTGCAAGTACCGAAAAAGGGACCGGGCGAGAACCGGGAAAGGTAGTATCCAGGCGATTACAAGAGAATGGTAGAATTCGAGCTAGTACTGGAGAAGGGTAGAATCCGTGCGAGTACCAACAAAGGGACCGGGCGAGAACCGGGAAAGATAGTATCTAGGCGAGTACAAGAGAATGGTAGAATTCGAGCCAGTACTGGAGAAGGATAGAATCCGTGCGAGTACCGAAAAAGGGACCGGGCGAGAACCGGGAAAGGTAGTATCCAGGCGATTACAAGAGAATGGTAAAATTCGAGCCAGTACTGGAGAAGGGTAGAATCCGTGCGAGTACCGAAAAAGGGACCGGGCGAGAACCGGGAAAGATAGTATCCAGGCGAGTACAAGAGAATGGTAGAATTCGAGCCAGTACTGGAGAAGGATAGAATCCGTGCGAGTACCGAAAAAGGGACCGGGCGAGAACCGGGAAAAGTAGTATCCAGGCGATTACAAGAGAATGGTAGAATTCGGACCAGTACTGAGAAGGATAGAATCCGTGCGAGTACCGAAAAAGGGACCGGGCGAGAACCGGGAAAGCTAGTATCCAGGTGAGTAGAAGAGAATGGTAGAATTCGGGCCAGTACAGGAGAAGGATAGAATCCGTGCGAATACCGAAAAAGGGACCGGGCGAGAACCGGGAAAGGTAGTATCCAGGCGAGGACAAGAGAATGGTAGAATTCGATCCACTACTGGAGTAGGGTAGAATCCGTGCGAGTACCGAAAAAGGGACCGGACGAGAACCGGGAAAGGTAGTATCCAGGCGAGTAGAAGAGAATGGTAGAATTCGGGCCAGTACAGGAGAAGGATAGAATCCGTGCGAATACCGAAAAAGGGACCGGGCGAGAACCGGGAAAGGTAGTATCCAGGCGAGGACAAGAGAATGGTAGAATTCGATCCAGTACTGGAGAAGGGTAGAATCCGTGCAAGTACCGAAAAAGGGACCGGGCGAGAATCGGGAAAGGTAGTATCCAGGCGATTACAAGAGAATGGTAGAATTCGGACCAGTACTGAGAAGGGTAGAATCCGTGCGAGTACCGAAAAAGGGACCGGGCGAGAACCGGGAAAGGTAGTATCCTGGCCAGTACAAGAGAATGGTAGAATTCGAGCCAGTACTGGAAGAGGGTAGAATCCGTGCAAGTACCGAAAAAGGGACCTGGCGAGAACCGGGAAAGGTAGTATCCAGGCGATTACAAGTGAATGGTAGAATTCGGACCAGTACTGAGAAGGGTAGAATCCGTGCGAGTACCGAAAAAGGGACCGGGCGAGAACTGGGAAAAGTAGTATCCAGGCCAGTAGAAGAGAATGGTAGAATTCGGGCCAGTACAGGAGAAGGATAGAATCCGTGCGAGTACCGAAAAAAGGACTGGGCGAGAACCGGGAAAGGTAGTATGTAGGCGAGTACAAGAGAATGGTAGAATTCGGGCCAGTACTGGAGAAGGGTAGAATCCGTGCGAGTACCGAAAAAGGGACCGGGCGAGAACCGGGAAAGGTAGTATCCAGGCCAGTACAAGAGAATGGTAGAATTCGAGCCAGTACTGGAGAAGGGTAGAATCCGTGCAAGTACCGAAAAAGGGACCGAGCGACAACCGGGAAAGATAGTATCAAGGCGATTACAAGAGAATGGTACAATTCGGACCAGTACTGAGAAGGGTAGAATCCGTGCGAGTACCGAAAAAGGGACCGGGCGAGAACCGGGAAAGGTAGTATCCAGGCCAGTACAAGAGAATTATAGAATTCGAGCCAGTACTAGAGAAGGGTAGAATCCGTGCAAGTACAGAAAAAGGGACCGGGCGAGAACCGGGAAAGGTAGTATCCAGGCGATTACAAGAGAATGGTAGAATTCGGACCAGCACTGAGAAGGGTAGAATCCGTGCGAGTACCGAAAAAGGGACCGGGCGAGAACCGGGAAAGGTAGTATCCAGGCCGGTAAAAGAGAATGGTAGAATTCGAGCCAGTACTGGAGAAGGGTAGAATCCGTGCAAGTACCGAAAAAGGGACCGGGCGAGAACCGGGAAAGGTAGTATCCAGGCGATTACAAGAGAATGGTAGAATTCGAGCCAGTACTGGAGAAGGGTAGAATCCGTGCGAGTACCGAAAAAGGGACCGGGCGAGAACCGGGAAAGATAGTATCTAGGCGAGTACAAGAGAATGGTAGAATTCGAGCCAGTATTGGAGAAGGATAGAATCCGTGCGAATACCGAAAAAGGGACCGGGCGAGAACCGGGAAAGGTAGTATCCAGGCCGGTAAAAGAGAATGGTAGAATTCGAGCCAGTACTGGAAGAGGGTAGAATCCGTGCAAGTACCGAAAAAGGGACCGGGCGAGAACCGGGAAAGGTAGTATCCAGGCGATTACAAGTGAATGGTAGAATTCGGACCAGTACTGAAAAGGGTAGAATCCGTGCGAGTACCGAAAAAGGGACCGGGCGAGAACTGGGAAAAGTAGTATCCAGGCCAGTAGAAGAGAATGGTAGAATTCGGGCCAGTACAGGAGAAGGATAGAATCCGTGCGAGTACCGAAAAAAGGACTGGGCGAGAACCGGGAAAGGTAGTATGTAGGCGAGTACAAGAGAATGGTAGAATTCGAGCCAGTACTGGAGAAGGATAGAATCCGTGCGAGTACCGAAAAAGGGACCGGGCGAGAACCGGGAAAAGTAGTATCCAGGCGATTACAAGAGAATGGTAGAATTCGGACCAGTACTGAGAAGGGTAGAATCCGTGCGAGTACCGAAAAAGGGACCGGGCGAGAACTGGGAAAGCTAGTATCCAGGTGAGTAGAAGAGAATGGTAGAATTCGGGCCAGTACAGGAGAAGGATAGAATCCGTGCGAATACCGAAAAAGGGACCGGGCGAGAACCGGGAAAGGTAGTATCCAGGCGAGGACAAGAGAATGGTAGAATTCGATCCAGTACTGGAGTAGGGTAGAATCCGTGCGAGTACCGAAAAAGGGACCGGACGAGAACCGGGAAAGGTAGTATCCAGGCGAGTAGAAGAGAATGGTAGAATTCGGGCCAGTACAGGAGAAGGATAGAATCCGTGCGAATACCGAAAAAGGGACCGGGCGAGAACCGGGAAAGGTAGTATCCAGACCGGTAAAAGAGAATGGTAGAATTCGAGCCAGTACTGGAGAAGGGTAGAATCCGTGCAAGTACCGAAAAAGGGACCGGGCGAGAACCGGGAAAGGTAGTATCCAGGCGAGGACAAGAGAATAGTAGAATTCGATCCAGTACTGGAGTAGGGTAGAATCCGTGCGAGTACCGAAAAAGGGACCGGACGAGAACCGGGAAAGGTAGTATCCAGGCGAGTAGAAGAGAATGGTAGAATTCGGGCCAGTACAGGAGAAGGATAGAATCCGTGCGAATACCGAAAAAGGGACCGGGCGAGAACCGGGAAAGGTAGTATCCAGGCGAGGACAAGAGAATGGTAGAATTCGATCCAGTACTGGAGAAGGGTAGAATCCGTGCAAGTACCGAAAAAGGGACCGGGCGAGAATCGGGAAAGGTAGTATCCAGGCGATTACAAGAGAATGGTAGAATTTGGACCAGTACAGGAGAAGGGTAGAATCCGTGCGAGTACCGAAAAAGGGACCGGGCGAGATCCGGGAAAGGTAGTATCCAGGCGAATAGAAGAGAATGGTAGAATTCGGGCCAGTACAGGAGAAGGATAGAATCCGTGCGAGTACCGAAAAAAGGACTGGGCGAGAACCGGGAAAGGTAGTATGTAGGCGAGTACAAGAGAATGGTAGAATTCGGGCCAGTACTGGAGAAGGGTAGAATCCGTGCGAGTACCGAAAAAGGGACCGGGCGAGAACCGGGAAAGGTAGTATCCAGGCCAGTACAAGAGAATGGTAGAATTCGAGCCAGTACTGGAGAAGGGTAGAATCCGTGCGAGTACCGAAAAAGGGACCGCGCGAGAACCGGGAAAGGTAGTATCCAGGCCAGTACAAGAGAATTATAGAATTCGAGCCAGTACTAGAGAAGGGTAGAATCCGTGCAAGTACTGAAAAAGGGACCAGGCGAGAACCGGGAAAGGTAGTATCCAGGCGATTACAAGAGAATGGTAGAATTCGGACCAGTACTGAGAAGGGTAGAATCCGTGCGAGTACCGAAAAAGGGACCGGGCGAGAACCGAGAAAGCTAGTATCCAGGTGAGTAGAAGAGAATGGTAGAATTCGGGCCAGTACAGGAGAAGGATAGAATCCGTGCGAATACCGAAAAAGGAACGGGCGAGAACCGGGAAAGGTAGTATCCAGGCGAGGACAAGAGAATGGTAGAATTCGATCAAGTACTGGAGTAGGGTAGAATCTGTGCGAGTACCGAAAAAGGGACCGGGCGACAACCGGGAAAGATAGTATCAAGTCGATTACAAGAGAATGGTACAATTCGGACCAGTACTGAGAAGGGTAGAATCCGTGCGAGTACCGAAAAAGGGACCGGTCGAGAACCGGGAATGGTAGTATCCAGGCCAGTACAAGAGAATTATCGACTTCGAGCCAGTACTAGAGAAGGGTAGAATCCGTGCAAGTATTGAAAAAGGGACCGGGCGAGAACCGGGAAAGGTAGTATCCAGGCGATTACAAGAGAATGGTAGAATTCGAGCCAGTACTTGAGAAGGGTAGAATCCGTGCGAGTACCGAAAAAGGGACCGGGCCAGAACCGGGAAAGATAGTATCCAGGCGAGTACAAGAGAATGGTAGAATTCGAGCCAGTACTGGAGAAGGATAGAATCCGTGCGAGTACCGAAAAAGGGACCGGGCGAGAACCGGGAAAAGTAGTATCCAGGCGATTACAAGAGAATGGTAGAATTCGAGCCAGTACTGGAGAAGGGTAGAATCCGTGCGAGTACCGAAAAAGGGACCGGGCGAGAACCGGGAAAAATAGTATCCAGGCGAGTACAAGAGAATGGTAGAATTCGAGCCAGTACTGGAGAAGGATAGAATCCGTGCGAGTACCGAAAAAGGGACCGGGCGAGAACCGGGAAAAGTAGTATCCAGGCGATTACAAGAGAATGGTAGAATTCGGACCAGTACTGAGAAGGATAGAATCCGTGCGAGTACCGAAAAAGGGACCGGGCGAGAACCGGGAAAGGTAGTATACAGGCTAGTACAAGAGAATGGTAGAATTCGAGCCAGTACTGGAGAAGGGTAGAATCCGTGCAAGTACCGAAAAAGGGACAGGGCGAGAACCGGGAATGGTAGTATCCAGGCGAGTACAAGAGAATGGTAGAATTCGAGCCTGTACTGGAGAAGGATAGAATCCGTGCGAGTACCGAAAAAGGGACCGGGCGAGAATCGGGAAAGGTAGTATCCAGGCGATTACAAGAGAATGGTAGAATTTGGACCAGTACAGGAGAAGGGTAGAATCCGTGCGAGTACCGAAAAAGGGACCGGGCGAGATCCGAGAAAGGTAGTATCCAGGCGAGTAGAAGAGAATGGTAGAATTCGGGCCAGTACAGGAGAAGGATAGAATCCGTGCGAGTACCGAAAAAAGGACTGGGCGAGAACCGGGAAAGGTAGTATGTAGGCGAGTACAACAGAATGGTAGAATTCGAGCCTGTACTGGAGAAGGGTAGAATCCATGCGAGTACCGACAAAGGGACCGGGCGAGAATCGGGAAAGGTAGTATCCAGGCGATTACAAGAGAATGGTAGAATTCGGACCAGTACTGAGAAGGGTAGAATCCGTGCGAGCACCGAAAAAGGGACCGGGCGAGAACCGGGAAAGGTAGTATCCAAGCCAGTACAAGAGAATTATAGAATAAGAGCCAGCATTGGAGAAGGGTATAATCCGTGCAAGTACCGAAAAAGGGACCGGGCGAGAACCGGGAAAGGTAGTATCCAGGCGAGTACAAGAGAATGGTAGAATTCGAGCCAGTACTGGAGAAGGATAGAATCCATGCGAGTACCGAAAAAGGGACCGGGAGAGAACCGGGAAAGGTAGTATCCAGGCGATTACAAGAGAATGGTAGAATTCGTACCAGTACTGAGAAGGGTAGAATCCGTGCGAGTACCGAAAAAGGGACCGGGCGAGAACCGGGAAAGGTAGTATACAGGCTAGTACAAGAGAATGGTAGAATTCGACCCAGTACTGGAGAAGGGTAGAATCCGTGCAAGTACCGAAAAAGGGACAGGGCGAGAACCGGGAAAGGTAGTATCCAGGCGAGTACAAGAGAATGGTAGAATTCGAGCCTGTACAGGAGAAGGATAGAATCCGTGCGAATACCGAAAAAGGAACGGGCGAGAACCGGGAAAGGTAGTATCCAGGCGAGGACAAGAGAATGGTAGAATTCGATCAAGTACTGGAGTAGGGTAGAATCTGTGCGAGTACCGAAAAAGGGACCGGGCGACAACCGGGAAAGATAGTATCAAGTCGATTACAAGAGAATGGTACAATTCGGACCAGTACTGAGAAGGGTAGAATCCGTGCGAGTACCGAAAAAGGGACCGGTCGAGAACCGGGAATGGTAGTATCCAGGCCAGTACAAGAGAATTATCGACTTCGAGCCAGTACTAGAGAAGGGTAGAATCCGTGCAAGTATTGAAAAAGGGACCGGGCGAGAACCGGGAAAGGTAGTATCCAGGCGATTACAAGAGAATGGTAGAATTCGAGCCAGTACTTGAGAAGGGTAGAATCCGTGCGAGTACCGAAAAAGGGACCGGGCCAGAACCGGGAAAGATAGTATCCAGGCGAGTACAAGAGAATGGTAGAATTCGAGCCAGTACTGGAGAAGGATAGAATCCGTGCGAGTACCGAAAAAGGGACCGGGCGAGAACCGGGAAAAGTAGTATCCAGGCGATTACAAGAGAATGGTAGAATTCGAGCCAGTACTGGAGAAGGGTAGAATCCGTGCGAGTACCGAAAAAGGGACCGGGCGAGAACCGGGAAAAATAGTATCCAGGCGAGTACAAGAGAATGGTAGAATTCGAGCCAGTACTGGAGAAGGATAGAATCCGTGCGAGTACCGAAAAAGGGACCGGGCGAGAACCGGGAAAAGTAGTATCCAGGCGATTACAAGAGAATGGTAGAATTCGGACCAGTACTGAGAAGGATAGAATCCGTGCGAGTACCGAAAAAGGGACCGGGCGAGAACCGGGAAAGGTAGTATACAGGCTAGTACAAGAGAATGGTAGAATTCGAGCCAGTACTGGAGAAGGGTAGAATCCGTGCAAGTACCGAAAAAGGGACAGGGCGAGAACCGGGAATGGTAGTATCCAGGCGAGTACAAGAGAATGGTAGAATTCGAGCCTGTACTGGAGAAGGATAGAATCCGTGCGAGTACCGAAAAAGGGACCGGGCGAGAATCGGGAAAGGTAGTATCCAGGCGATTACAAGAGAATGGTAGAATTTGGACCAGTACAGGAGAAGGGTAGAATCCGTGCGAGTACCGAAAAAGGGACCGGGCGAGATCCGAGAAAGGTAGTATCCAGGCGAGTAGAAGAGAATGGTAGAATTCGGGCCAGTACAGGAGAAGGATAGAATCCGTGCGAGTACCGAAAAAAGGACTGGGCGAGAACCGGGAAAGGTAGTATGTAGGCGAGTACAACAGAATGGTAGAATTCGAGCCTGTACTGGAGAAGGGTAGAATCCATGCGAGTACCGACAAAGGGACCGGGCGAGAATCGGGAAAGGTAGTATCCAGGCGATTACAAGAGAATGGTAGAATTCGGACCAGTACTGAGAAGGGTAGAATCCGTGCGAGCACCGAAAAAGGGACCGGGCGAGAACCGGGAAAGGTAGTATCCAAGCCAGTACAAGAGAATTATAGAATAAGAGCCAGCATTGGAGAAGGGTATAATCCGTGCAAGTACCGAAAAAGGGACCGGGCGAGAACCGGGAAAGGTAGTATCCAGGCGAGTACAAGAGAATGGTAGAATTCGAGCCAGTACTGGAGAAGGATAGAATCCATGCGAGTACCGAAAAAGGGACCGGGAGAGAACCGGGAAAGGTAGTATCCAGGCGATTACAAGAGAATGGTAGAATTCGTACCAGTACTGAGAAGGGTAGAATCCGTGCGAGTACCGAAAAAGGGACCGGGCGAGAACCGGGAAAGGTAGTATACAGGCTAGTACAAGAGAATGGTAGAATTCGACCCAGTACTGGAGAAGGGTAGAATCCGTGCAAGTACCGAAAAAGGGACAGGGCGAGAACCGGGAAAGGTAGTATCCAGGCGAGTACAAGAGAATGGTAGAATTCGAGCCTGTACTGGAGAAGGATAGAATCCGTGCGAGTACCGAAAAAGGGACCGGGCGAGAACCGGGAAAGGTAGTATCCAGGCGATTACAAGAGAATGGTAGAATTCGGACCAGTACTGAGAAGGGTAGAATCCGTGCGAGTACCGAAAAAGGGACCGGGCGAGAACCGGGAAAGGTAGTATCCAGGCGAGTAGAAGAGAATGGTAGAATTCGGGCCAGTACAGGAGAAGGATAGAATCCGTGCGAATACCGAAAAAGGGACCGGGCGAGAACCGGGGAAGGTAGTATCCATGCGAGGACAAGAGAATGGTAGATTTCGATCCAGTACTGGAGAAGGGTAGAATCCGTGCAAGTACCGAAAAAGGGACCGGGCGAGAATCGGGAAAGGTAGTATCCAGGCGATTACAAGAGAATGGTAGAATTTGGACCAGTACAGGAGAAGGGTAGAATCCGTGCGAGTACCGAAAAAGGGACCGGGCGAGATCCGGGAAAGGTAGTATCCAGGCGAATAGAAGAGAATGGTAGAATTCGGGCCAGTACAGGAGAAGGATAGAATCCGTGCGAGTACCGAAAAAAGGACTGGGCGAGAACCGGGAAAGGTAGTATGTAGGCGAGTACAACAGAATGGTAGAATTCGAGCCAGTACTGGAGAAGGGTAGAATCCATGCGAGTACCGACAAAGGGACCGGGCGAGAATCGGGAAAGGTAGTATCCAGGCGATTACAAGAGAATGGTAGAATTCGGACCAGTACTGAGAAGGGTAGAATCCGTGCGAGCACCGAAAAAGGGACCGGGCGAGAACCGGGAAAGATAGTATCCAGGCCAGTACAAGAGAATTATAGAATAAGAGCCAGTATTGGAGAAGGGTAGAATCCGTGCAAGTACCGAAAAAGGGACCGGGCGAGAACCGGGAAAGGTAGTATCCAGGCGAGTACAAGAGAATGGTAGAATTCGAGCCAGTACTGGAGAAGGGTAGAATCTGTGCGAGTACCGAAAAAGGGACCGGACGAGAACCGGGAAAGGTAGTATCCAGGCGAGTAGAAGAGAATGGTAGAATTCGAGGCAGTACTGGAAGAGGGTAGAATCCATGCGAGTACCGAAAAAGGGACCGGGCGAGAACCGGGAAAGGTAGTATCCAGGCGATTACAAGAGAATGGTAGAATTCGAACCAGTACTGAGAAGGGTAGAATCCGTGCGAGTACAGAAAAAGGGACCGGGCGAGAACCGGGAAAGGTAGTATACAGGCTAGTACAAGAGAATGGTAGAATTCGAGCCAGTACTGGAGAAGGGTAGAATCCGTGCAAGTACCGAAAAAGGGACAGGGCGAGAACCGGGAAAGGTAGTATCCAGGCGAGTACAAGAGAATGGTAGAATTCGAGCCTGTACTGGAGAAGGATAGAATCCGTGCGAGTACCGAAAAAGGGACCGGGCGAGAACCGGGAAAGGTAGTATCCAGGCGATTACAAGAGAATGGTAGAATTCGGACCAGTACTGAGAAGGGTAGAATCCGTGCGAGTACCGAAAAAGGTACCGGGCGAGAACCGGGAAAGGTAGTATCCTGGTGAGTAGAAGAGAATGGTAGAATTCGGGCCAGTACAGGAGAAGGATAGAATCCGTGCGAATACCGAAAAAGGGACCGGACGAGAACCGGGAAAGGTGGTATCCAGGCGAGGATAAGAGAATGGTAGAATTCGATCCAGTACTGGAGAAGGGTAGAATCCGTGCGAGTACCGAAAAAGGGACCGGACGAGAACCGGGAAAGTTAGTATCCAGGCGAGTAGAAGAGAATGGTAGAATTCGGGCCAGTACAGGAGAAGGATAGAATCCGTGCGAATACCGAAAAAGGGACCGGGCGACAAACGAGAAAGGTTGTATCCAGGCGAGTAGAAGGGAATGGTAGAATTTCGGCTAGTACTGCAGAAGGTTAGAATCCGTGCGAATACCGAAAAAGGGACCGGGCGAGAACCGGGAAAGGTAGTATCCAGGCGAGGACAAGAGAATGGTAGAATTCGATCCAGTACTGGAGAATGGTAGAATCCGTGCGAGTACCGAAAAAGGGACCGGGCGAGAACCGGGAAAGGTAATATCCAGGCGATTATAAGAGAATGGTAGAATTTGGACCAGTACAGGAGAAGGGTAGAATCCGTGCGAGTACCGAAAAAGGGACCGGGCGAGAACCGGGAAAGGTAGTATCCAGGCGAGTAGAAGAGAATGGTAGAATTCGGGCCAGTACAGGAGAAGGATAGAATCCGTGCGAATACCGAAAAAGGGACCGGGCGAGAACCGGGAAAGGTAGTATCAAGGCGATTACAAGAGAATGGTAGAATTCGGACCAGTACTGAGAAGGGTAGAATCCGTGCGAGTACCGAAAAAGGGACCCTGCGAGAATCGGGAAAGGTAGTATCCAGGCGATTACAAGAGAATGGTAGAATTCGGACCACTACTGAGAAGGGTAGAATCCGTGCGAGTACCGAAAAAGGGACCGGGCGAGAACTGGGAAAGGTAGTATCCAGGCCAGTACAAGAGAATGGTAGAATTCGAGCCAGTACTGGAGAAGGGTAGAATCCGTGCAAGTACCGAAAAAGGGACCGGGCGAGAATCGGGAAAGGTAGTATCCAGGCGATTACAATAGAATGGTAGAATTCGGACCACTACTGAGAAGGGTAGAATCCGTGCGAGTACCGAAAAAGGGACCGGGCGAGAACTGGGAAAGGTAGTATCCAGGCCAGTAGAAGAGAATGGTAGAATTCGGGCCAGTACAGGAGAAGGATAGAATCCGTGCGAGTACCGAAAAAAGGACTGGCCGAGAACCGGGAAAGGTAGTATGTAGGCGAGTACAAGAGAATGGTAGAATTCGGGCCAGTACTGGAGAAGGGTAGAATCCATGCGAGTACCGACAAAGGGACCGGGCGATAATCGGGAAAGGTAGTATCCAGGGGAGTACAAGAGAATGGTAGAATTCGATCCAGTACTGGAGAAGGGTAGAATCCGTGCGAGTACCGAAAAAAGGACCGGGCGAGAACCGGGAAAGGTAGTATCCAGGCCAGTACAAGAGAATGGTAGAATTCGAGCCAGTATTGGAGAAGGGTAGAATCCGTGCCAGTACCGAAAAAGGGACCGGGCGAGAACCGTGAAAGGTAGTATCCAGGCGATTACAAGAGAATGGTAGAATTCGGACCAGTACTGAGAAGGGTAGAATCTGTGCGAGTACCGAAAAAGGGACCGGGCAAGAACGGGGAAAGGTAGTATCCAGGCGATTAGAAGAGAATGGTAGAATTCGGACCAGTACTGAGAAGGGTAGAATCCGTGCGAGTACCGAAAAAGGGACCGGGCGAGAACCGGGAAAGATAGTATCCAGGCGAGTACAAGAGAATGGTAGTATTCGAGCCAGTACTGGAGAAGGATAGAATCCGTGCGAGTACCGAAAAAGGGACCGGGCGAGAACCGGGAAAGGTAGTATCCAGGCCAGTACAAGAGAATGGTAGAATTCGAGCCAGTACTGGAAGAGGGTAGAATCCGTGCAAGTACCGAAAAAGGGACCGGGCGAGAACCGGGAAAGGTAGCATCCAGGCCAGTACAAGAGAATTATAGAATTCGAGCCAGTACTAGAGAAGGGTAGAAGCCGTGCAAATACCGAAAAAGGGACCGGGTGAGAACCGGGAAATATAGTATCCAGGCAAGTACAAGAGAATGGTAGAATTCGAGCCAGTACTAGAGAAGGGTAGAATCCGTGCAAATACCGAAAAAGGGACCGGGCGAGAACCGGGAAAGGTAGTATCCAGGCCAGTACAAGAGAATGGTAGAATTCGAGCCAGTACTGGAGAAGGGTAGAATCCGTGCAAGTACCGAAAAAGGGACCGGGCGAGAATCGGGAAAGGTAGTATCCAGGCGATTACAATAGAATGGTAGAATTCGGACCACTACTGAGAAGGGTAGAATCCGTGCGAGTACCGAAAAAGGGACCGGGCGAGAACTGGGAAAGGTAGTATCCAGGCCAGTAGAAGAGAATGGTAGAATTCGGGCCAGTACAGGAGAAGGATAGAATTCGTGCGAGCACCGAAAAAAGGACTGGCCGAGAACCGGGAAAGGTAGTATGTAGGCGAGTACAAGAGAATGGTAGAATTCGGGCCAGTACTGGAGAAGGGTAGAATCCATGCGAGTACCGACAAAGGGACCGGGCGATAATCGGGAAAGGTAGTATCCAGGGGAGTACAAGAGAATGGTAGAATTCGATCCAGTACTGGAGAAGGGTAGAATCCGTGCGAGTACCGAAAAAAGGACCGGGCGAGAACCGGGAAAGGTAGTATCCAGGCCAGTACAAGAGAATGGTAGAATTCGAGCCAGTATTGGAGAAGGGTAGAATCCGTGCCAGTACCGAAAAAGGGACCGGGCGAGAACCGTGAAAGGTAGTATCCAGGCGATTACAAGAGAATGGTAGAATTCGGACCAGTACTGAGAAGGGTAGAATCTGTGCGAGTACCGAAAAAGGGACCGGGCAAGAACGGGGAAAGGTAGTATCCAGGCGATTAGAAGAGAATGGTAGAATTCGGACCAGTACTGAGAAGGGTAGAATCCGTGCGAGTACCGAAAAAGGGACCGGGCGAGAACCGGGAAAGATAGTATCCAGGCGAGTACAAGAGAATGGTAGTATTCGAGCCAGTACTGGAGAAGGATAGAATCCGTGCGAGTACCGAAAAAGGGACCGGGCGAGAACCGGGAAAGGTAGTATCCAGGCCAGTACAAGAGAATTATAGAATTCGAGCCAGTACTAGAGAAGGGTAGAATCCGTGCAAGTACCGAAAAAGGGACCGGGCGAGAACCGGGAAAGATAGTATCCAGGCGAGTACAAGAGAATGGTAGAATTCGAGCCAGTACTGGAGAAGGATAGAAGACGTGCGAGTACCGAAAAAGGGACCGGGCGAGAACCGGGAAAGGTAGTATCCAGGCGATTACAAGAGAATGGTAGAATTCGGACCAGTACTGAGAAGGGTAGAATCCGTGCGAGTACCGAAAAAGGGACCGGGCGAGAACCGGGAAAGGTAGTATCCAGGCGAGTAGAAGAGAATGGTAGTATTCGAGCCAGTACTGGAGAAGGATAGAATCCGTGCGAGTACCGAAAAAGGGACCGGGCGAGAACCGGGAAAGGTAGTATCCAGGCCAGTACAAGAGAATGGTAGAATTCGAGCCAGTACTGGAAGAGGGTAGAATCCGTGCAAGTACCGAAAAAGGGACCGGGCGAGAACCGGGAAAGGTAGCATCCAGGCCAGTACAAGAGAATTATAGAATTCGAGCCAGTACTAGAGAAGGGTAGAAGCCGTGCAAATACCGAAAAAGGGACCGGGTGAGAACCGGGAAATATAGTATCCAGGCAAGTACAAGAGAATGGTAGAATTCGAGCCAGTACTAGAGAAGGGTAGAATCCGTGCAAATACCGAAAAAGGGACCGGGCGAGAACCGGGAAAGGTAGTATCCAGGCCAGTACAAGAGAATGGTAGAATTCGAGCCAGTACTGGAGAAGGGTAGAATCCGTGCAAGTACCGAAAAAGGGACCGGGCGAGAATCGGGAAAGGTAGTATCCAGGCGATTACAATAGAATGGTAGAATTCGGACCACTACTGAGAAGGGTAGAATCCGTGCGAGTACCGAAAAAGGGACCGGGCGAGAACTGGGAAAGGTAGTATCCAGGCCAGTAGAAGAGAATGGTAGAATTCGGGCCAGTACAGGAGAAGGATAGAATTCGTGCGAGTACCGAAAAAAGGACTGGCCGAGAACCGGGAAAGGTAGTATGTAGGCGAGTACAAGAGAATCGTAGAATTCGGGCCAGTACTGGAGAAGGGTAGAATCCATGCGAGTACCGACAAAGGGACCGGGTGAGAACCGGGAAAGGTAGCATCCAGGCCAGTACAAGAGAATTATAGAATTCGAGCCAGTACTAGAGAAGGGTAGAAGCCGTGCAAATACCGAAAAAGGGACCGGGTGAGAACCGGGAAATATAGTATCCAGGCAAGTACAAGAGAATGGTAGAATTCGAGCCAGTACTAGAGAAGGGTAGAATCCGTGCAAATACCGAAAAAGGGACCGGGCGAGAACCGGGAAAGGTAGTATCCAGGCCAGTACAAGAGAATGGTAGAATTCGAGCCAGTACTGGAGAAGGGTAGAATCCGTGCAAGTACCGAAAAAGGGACCGGGCGACAACCGGGGAAGATAGTATCAAGGCGATTACAAGAGAATGGTAGAATTCGGACCAGTACTGAGAAGGGTAGAATCCGTGCGAGTACCGAAAAAGGGACCGGGCGAGAACCGGGAAAGGTAGCATCCAGGCCAGTACAAGAGAATTATAGAATTCGAGCCAGTACTAGAGAAGGGTAGAAGCCGTGCAAATACCGAAAAAGGGACCGGGTGAGAACCGGGAAATATAGTATCCAGGCAAGTACAAGAGAATGGTAGAATTCGAGCCAGTACTAGAGAAGGGTAGAATCCGTGCAAATACCGAAAAAGGGACCGGGCGAGAACCGGGAAAGGTAGTATCCAGGCCAGTACAAGAGAATGGTAGAATTCGAGCCAGTACTGGAGAAGGGTAGAATCCGTGCAAGTACCGAAAAAGGGACCGGGCGACAACCGGGGAAGATAGTATCAAGGCGATTACAAGAGAATGGTAGAATTCGGACCAGTACTGAGAAGGGTAGAATCCGTGCGAGTACCGAAAAAGGGACCGGGCGAGAACCGGGAAAGGTAGTATCCAGGCCAGTACAAGAGAATTATAGAATTCGAGCTAGTACTAGAGAAGGGTAGAATCCGTGCAAGTACCGAAAAAGGGACCGGGCGACAACCGGGAAAGATAGTATCAAGGCGATTACAAGAGAATGGTAGAATTCGGACTAGTACTGAGAAGGGTAGAATCCGTGCGAGTACCGAAAAAGGGACCGGGCGAGAACCGGGAAAGGTAGTATCCAGGCCAGTACAAGAGAATTATAGAATTCGAGTCAGTACTGGACAAGGGTAGAATCCGTGCAAGTACCGAAAAAGGGACCGGGCGACAACCGGGAAAGATAGTATCAAGGCGATTACAAGAGAATGGTAGAATTCGGACCAGTACTGAGAAGGGTAGAATCCGTGCGAGTACCGAAAAAGGGACTGGGCGAGAACCGCGAAAGGTAGTATCCAGGCCAGTACAAGAGAATTATAGAATTCGAGACAGTACTGGACAACGGTAGAATCCGTGCAAGTACCGAAAAAGGGACCGGGCGACAACCGGGAAAGATAGTATCAAGGCGATTACAAGAGAATGGTAGAATTCGGACCAGTACTGAGAAGGGTAGAATCCGTGCGAGTACCAAAAAAGGGACCGGGCGAGAACCGCGAAAGGTAGTATCCAGGCCAGTACAAGAGAATTATAGAATTCGAGTCAGTACTGGACAAGGGTAGAATCCGTGCAAGTACCGAAAAAGGGACCGGGCGACAACCGGGAAAGATAGTATCAAGGCGATTACAAGAGAATGGTAGAATTCGGACCAGTACTTAGAAGGGTAGAATCCGTGCGAGTACCGAAAAAGGGACCGGGCGAGAACCGCGAAAGGTAGTATCCAGGCCAGTACAAGAGAATTATAGAATTCGAGACAGTACTGGACAAGGGTAGAATCCGTGCAAGTACAGAAAAAGGGACCGGGCGACAACCGGGAAAGATAGTATCAAGGCGATTACAAGAGAATGGTAGAATTCGGACCAGTACTGAGAAGGGTAGAATCCGTGCGAGTACCGAAAAAGGGACCGGGCGAGAACCGGGAAAGGTAGTATCCAGGCCAGTACAAGAGACTTATAGAATTCGAGTCAGTACTGGACAAGGGTAGAATCCGTGCAAGTACCGAAAAAGGGACCGGGCGACAACCGGGAAAGATAGTATCAAGGCGATTACAAGAGAATGGTAGAATTCGGACCAGTACTGAGAAGGGTAGAATCCGTGCGAGTACCGAAAAAGGGACCGGGCGAGAACGTGCAAAGGTAGTATCCAGGCCAGTACAAGAGAATTATAGAATTCGAGACAGTACTGGACAAGGGTAGAATCCGTGCAAGTACCGAAAAAGGGACCGGGCGACAACCGGGAAAGATAGTATCAAGGCGATTACAAGAGAATGGTAGAATTCGGACCAGTACTAAGAAGGGTAGAATCCGTGCGAGTACCGAAAAAGGGACCGGGCGAGAACCGGGAAAGGTAGTATCCAGGCCAGTACAAGAGAATGGTAGAATTCGAGACAGTACTGGACAAGGGTAGAATCCGTGCAAGTACCGGAAAAGGGACCGGGCGACAACCGGGAAAGATAGTATCAAGGCGATTACAAGAGAATGGTAGAATTCGGACCAGTACTGAGAAGGGTAGAATCCGTGCGAGTACCGAAAAAGGGACCGGGCGAGAACCGGGAAAGGTAGTATCCAGGCCAGTACAAGAGAATTATAGAATTCGAGCCAGTACTAGAGAAGGGTAGAAGCCGTGCAAATACCGAAAAAGGGACCGGGCGAGAACCGGGAAATATAGTATCCAGGCGAGTACAAGAGAATGGTAGAATTCGAGCCAGTACTGGAGAAGGATAGAATCCGTGCGAGTATCGAAAAAGGGACCGGGCGAGAAACGGGACGGGTAGTATCCAGGCGATTACAAGTGAATGGTAGAATTCGGACCAGTACTGAGAAGGGTAGAATCCGTGCGAGTACCGAAAAAGGGACCGGGCTAAAAACCGGGAAAGGTAGTATCCAGGCCAGTACAAGAGAATGGTAGAATTCGAGCAAGTACTGGAGAAGGGTAGAATCCGTGCAAGTACCGAAAAAGGGACCGGGCGACAACCGGGAAAGATAGTATCAAGGCGATTACAAGAGAATGGTAGAATTCGGACCAGTACTGAGAAGGGTAGAATCCGTGCGAGTACCGAAAAAGGGACCGGGCGAGAACCGGGAAAGGTAGTATCCAGGCCAGTACAAGAGAATTATAGAATTCGAGCCAGTACTAGAGAAGGGTAGAATCCGTGCAAGTACCGAAAAAGGGACCGGGCGAGAACCGGGAAAGATAGTATCCAGGCGAGTACAAGAGAATGGTAGAATTCGAGCCAGTACTGGAGAAGGATAGAAGACGTGCGAGTACCGAAAAAGGGACCGGGCGAGAACCGGGAAAGGTAGTATCCAGGCGATTACAAGAGAATGGTAGAATTCGGACCAGTACTGAGAAGGGTAGAATCCGTGCGAGTACCGAAAAAGGGACCGGGCGAGAACCGGGAAAGGTAGTATCCAGGCCAGTACAAGAGAATGGTAGAATTCGAGCCAGTACTGGAGAAGGGTAGAATCCGTGCAAGTACCAAAAAAGGGACCGGGCGACAACCGGGAAAGATAGTATCAAGGCGATTACAAGAGAATGGTAGAATTCGGACCAGTACTGAGAAGGGTAGAGTCCGTGCGAGTACCGAAAAAGGGACCGGGCGAGAACCGGGAAAGGTAGTATCCAGGCCAGTACAAGAGAATTATAGAATTCGAGCCAGTACCAGAGAAGGGTAGAATCCGTGCAAGTACCGAAAAAGGGACCGGGCGAGAACCGGGAAAGGTAGTATCCGGGCGATTACAAGAGAATGGTAGAATTCGGACCAGTACTGAGAAGGGTAGAATCCGTGCGAGTACCGAAAAAGGGACCGGGCGAGAACCGGGAAAGGTAGTATCCAGGCCAGTACAAGAGAATTATAGAATTCGAGACAGTACTGGACAAGGGTAGAATCCGTGCAAGTACCGAAAAAGGGACCGGGCGACAACCGGGAAAGATAGTATCAAGGCGATTACAAGAGAATGGTAGAATTCGGACCAGTACTGAGAAGGGTAGAATCCGTGCGAGTACCGAAAAAGGGACCGGGCGAGAACCGGGAAAGGTAGTATCCAGGCCAGTACAAGAGAATTATAGAATTCGAGACAGTACTGGACAAGGGTAGAATCCGTGCAAGTACCGAAAAAGGGACCGGGCGACAACCGGGAAAGATAGTATCAAGGCGATTACAAGAGAATGGTAGAATTCGGACCAGTACTGAGAAGGGTAGAATCCGTGCGAGTACCGAAAAAGGGACCGGGCGAGAACCGGGAAAGGTAGTATCCAGGCCAGTACAAGAGAATTATAGAATTCGAGTCAGTACTGGACAAGGGTAGAATCCGTGCAAGTACCGAAAAAGGGACCGGGCGACAACCGGGAAAGATAGTATCAAGGCGATTACAAGAGAATGGTAGAATTCGGACCAGTACTGAGAAGGGTAGAATCCTTGCGAGTACCGAAAAAGGGACCGGGCGAGAACCGGGAAAGGTAGTATCCAGGCCAGTACAAGAGAATTATAGAATTCGAGACAGTACTGGACAAGGGTAGAATCCGTGCAAGTACCAAAAAAGGGACCGGGCGACAACCGGGAAAGATAGTATCAAGGCGATTACAAGAGAATGGTAGAATTCGGACCAGTACTGAGAAGGGTAGAATCCGTGCGAGTACCGAAAAAGGGACCGGGCGAGAACCGGGAAAGGTAGTATCCAGGCCAGTACAAGAGAATTATAGAATTCGAGCCAGTACTAGAGAAGGGTAGAATCCGTGCAAGTACCGAAAAAGGGACCGGGCGACAACCGGGAAAGATAGTATCAAGGCGATTACAAGAGAATGGTAGAATTCGGACCAGTACTGAGAAGGGTAGAATCCGTGCGAGTACCGAAAAAGGGACCGGGCGAGAACCGGGAAAGGTAGTATCCAGGCCAGTACAAGAGAATTATAGAATTCGAGCCAGTACTAGAGAAGGGTAGAAGCCGTGCAAATACCGAAAAAGGGACCGGGCGAGAACCGGGAAATATAGTATCCAGGCGAGTACAAGAGAATGGTAGAATTCGAGCCAGTACTGGAGAAGGATAAAATCCGTGCGAGTACCGAAAAAGGGACCGGGCGAGAACCGGGACGGCTAGTATCCAGGCGATTACAAGTGAATGGTAGAATTCGGACCAGTACTGAGAAGGGTAGAATCCGTGCGAGTACCGAAAAAGGGACCGGGCTAAAAACCGGGAAAGGTAGTATCCAGGCCAGTACAAGAGAATGGTAGAATTCGAGCCAGTACTGGAGAAGGGTAGAATCCGTGCAAGTACCGAAAAAGGGACCGGGCGACAACCGGGAAAGATAGTATCAAGGCGATTACAAGAGAATGGTAGAATTCGGACCAGTACTGAGAAGGGTAGAGTCCGTGCGAGTACCGAAAAAGGGACTGGGCAAGAACCGGGAAAGGTAGTATCCAGGCCAGTACAAGAGAATGGTAGAATTCGAGCCAGTACTGGAGAAGGGTAGAATTCGTGCAAGTACCGAAAAAGGGACCGGGCGACAACCGGGAAAGATAGTATCAAGGCGATTACAAGAGAATGGTAGAATTCGGACCAGTACTGAGAAGGGTAGAATCCGTGCGAGTACCGAAAAAGGGACCGGGCGAGAACCGGGAAAGGTAGTATCCAGGGCAGTACAAGAGAATGGTAGAATTCGAGACAGTACTGGACAAGGGTAGAATCCGTGCAAGTACCGAAAAAGGGACCGGGCGACAACCGGGAAAGATAGTATCAAGGCGATTACAAGAGAATGGTAGAATTCGGACCAGTACTGAGAAGGGTAGAATCCGTGCGAGTACCGAAAAAGGGACCGGGCGAGAACCGGGAAAGGTAGTATCCAGGCCAGTACAAGAGAATTATACAATTCGAGCCAGTACTAGAGAAGGGTAGAATCCGTGCAAGTACCGAAAAAGGGACCGGGCGACAACCGGGAAAGATAGTATCAAGGCGATTACAAGAGAATGGTAGAATTCGGACCAGTACTGAGAAGGGTAGAATCCGTGCGAGTACCGAAAAAGGGACCGGGCGAGAACCGGGAAAGGTAGTATCCATGCCAGTACAAGAGAATTACAGAATTCGAGCCAGTACTAGAGAAGGGTAGAAGCCGTGCAAATACCGAAAAAGGGACCGGGCGAGAACCGGGAAATATAGTATCCAGGTGAGTACAAGAGAATGGTAGAATTCGAGCCAGTACTGGAGAAGGATAGAATCCGTGCGAGTACCGAAAAAGGGACCGGGCGAGAACCGGGACGGGTAGTATCCAGGCGATTACAAGTGAATGGTAGAATTCGGACCAGTACTGAGAAGGGTAGAATCCGTGCGAGTAGCGAAAAAGGGACCGGGCTAAAAACCGGGAAAGGTAGTATCCAGGCCAGTACAAGAGAATGGTAGAATTCGAGCCAGTACTGGAGAAGGGTAGAATCCGTGCAAGTACCGAAAAAGGGACCGGGCGACAACCGGGAAAGATAGTATCAAGGCGATTACAAGAGAATGGTAGAATTCGGACCAGTACTGAGAAGGGTAGAGTCCGTGCGAGTACCGAAAAAGGGACCGGGCGAGAACCGGGAAAGGTAGTATCCAGGCCAGTACAAGAGAATGGTAGAATTCGAGCCAGTACTGGAGAAGGGTAGAATCCGTGCAAGTACCGAAAAAGGGACCGGGCGACAACCGGGAAAGATAGTATCAAGGCGATTACAAGAGAATGGTAGAATTCGGACCAGTACTGAGAAGGGTAGAATCCGTGCGAGTACCGAAAAAGGGACCGGGCGAGAACCGGGAAAGGTAGTATCCAGGCCAGTACAAGAGAATTATAGAATTCGAGCCAGTACTAGAGAATGGTAGAATCCGTGCAAGTACCGAAAAAGGGACCGGGCGAGAACCGGGAAAGATAGTATCCAAGCGAGTACAAGAGAATGGTAGAATTCGAGCCAGTACTGGAGAAGGATAGAATCCGTGCGAGTACCGAAAAAGGGACCGGGCGAGAACCGGGAAAGGTAGTATCCAGGCGATTACAAGAGAATGGTAGAATTCGGACCAGTACTGAGAAGGGTAGAATCCGTGCGAGTACCGAAAAAGGGATCGGGCGAGAACCAGGAAAGGTAGTATCCAGGCGATTACAAGAGAATGGTAGAATTCGGACCAGTACAGAGAAGGGTAGAATCCGTGCGAGTACCGAAAAAGGGACCGGGCGAGAACCGGGAAAGGTAGTATCCATGCCAGTACAAGAGAATGGTAGAATTCGAGCCAGTACTGGAGAAGGGTAGAATCCGTGCAAGTACCGAAAAAGGGACCGGGCGATAACCGGGAAAGATAGTATCAAGGCGATTACAAGAGAATGGTAGAATTCGGACCAGTACTGAGAAGGGTAGAGTCCGTGCGAGTACCGAAAAAGGGACCGGGCGAGAACCGGGAAAGGTAGTATCCAGGCCAGTACAAGAGAATGGTAGAATTCGAGCCAGTACTGGAGAAGGGTAGAATCCGTGCAAGTACCGAAAAAGGGACCGGGCGACAACCGGGAAAGATAGTATCAAGGCGATTACAAGAGAATGGTAGAATTCGGACCAGTACTGAGAAGTGTAGAATCCGTGCGAGTACCGAAAAAGGGACCGGGCGAGAACCGGGAAAGGTAGTATCCAGGCCAGTACAAGAGAATTATAGAATTCGAGCCAGTACTAGAGAATGGTAGAATCCGTGCAAGTACCAAAAAAGGGACCGGGCGAGAACCGGGAAAGATAGTATCCAAGCGAGTACAAGAGAATGGTAGAATTCGAGCCAGTACTGGAGAAGGATAGAATCCGTGCGAGTACCGAAAAAGGGACCGGGCGAGAACCGGGAAAGGTAGTATCCAGGCGATTACAAGAGAATGGTAGAATTCGGACCAGTACTGAGAAGGGTAGAATCCGTGCGAGTAGCGAAAAAGGGACCGGGCTAAAAACCGGGAAAGGTAGTATCCAGGCCAGTACAAGAGAATGGTAGAATTCGAGCCAGTACTGGAGAAGGGTAGAATCCGTGCAAGTACCGAAAAAGGGACCGGGCGACAACCGGGAAAGATAGTATCAAGGCGATTACAAGAGAATGGTAGAATTCGGACCAGTACTGAGAAGGGTAGAGTCCGTGCGAGTACCGAAAAAGGGACCGGGCGAGAACCGGGAAAGGTAGTATCCAGGCCAGTACAAGAGAATGGTAGAATTCGAGCCAGTACTGGAGAAGGGTAGAATCCGTGCAAGTACCGAAAAAGGGACCGGGCGACAACCGGGAAAGATAGTATCAAGGCGATTACAAGAGAATGGTAGAATTCGGACCAGTACTGAGAAGGGTAGAATCCGTGCGAGTACCGAAAAAGGGACCGGGCGAGAACCGGGAAAGGTAGTATCCAGGCCAGTACAAGAGAATGGTAGAATTCGAGGCAGTACTAGACAAGGGTAGAATCCGTGCAAGTACTGAAAAAGGGACCGGGCGACAACCGGGAAAGATAGTATCAAGGCGATTACAAGAGAATGGTAGAATTCGGACCAGTACTGAGAAGGGTAGAATCCGTGCGAGTACCGAAAAAGGGACCGGGCGAGAACCGGGACGGGTAGTATCCAGGCGATTACAAGTGAATGGTAGAATTCGGACCAGTACTGAGAAGGGTAGAATCCGTGCGAGTACCGAAAAAGGGACCGGGCTAAAAACCGGGAAAGGTAGTATCCAGGCCAGTACAAGAGAATGGTAGAATTCGAGCCAGTACTGGAGAAGGGTAGAATCCGTGCAAGTACCGAAAAAGGGACCGGGCGACAACCGGGAAAGATAGTATCAAGGCGATTACAAGAGAATGGTAGAATTCGGACCAGTACTGAGAAGGGTAGAATCCGTGCGAGTACCGAAAAAGGGACCGGGCGAGAACCGGGAAAGGTAGTATCCAGGCCAGTACAAGAGAATTATAGAATTCGAGCCAGTACTAGAGAAGGGTAGAATCCGTGCAAGTACCGAAAAAGGGACCGGGCGAGAACCGGGAAAGATAGTATCCAGGCGAGTACAAGAGAATGGTAGAATTCGAGCCAGTACTGGAGAAGGATAGAAGACGTGCGAGTACCAAAAAAGGGACCGGGCGAGAACCGGGAAAGGTAGTATCCAGGCGATTACAAGAGAATGGTAGAATTCGGACCAGTACTGAGAAGGGTAGAATCCGTGCGAGTACCGAAAAAGGGACCGGGCGAGAACCGGGAAAGGTAGTATCCAGGCCAGTACAAGAGAATGGTAGAATTCGAGCCAGTACTGCAGAAGGGTAGAATCCGTGCAAGTGCCAAAAAAGGGACCGGGCGACAACCGGGAAAGATAGTATCAAGGCGATGACAAGAGAATGGTAGAATTCGGACCAGTACTGAGAAGGGTAGAGTCCGTGCGAGTACCGAAAAAGGGACCGGGCGAGAACCGGGAAAGGTAGTATCGAGGCCAGTACAAGAGAATTATAGAATTCGAGCCAGTACCAGAGAAGGGTAGAATCCGTGCAAGTACCGAAAAAGGGACCGGGCGAGAACCGGGAAAGGTAGTATCCATGCCAGTACAAGAGAATGGTAGAATTCGAGCCAGTACTGGAGAAGGGTAGAATCCGTGCAAGTACCGAAAAAGGGACCGGGCGATAACCGGGAAAGATAGTATCAAGGCGATTACAAGAGAATGGTAGAATTCGGACCAGTACTGAGAAGGGTAGAGTCCGTGCGAGTACCGAAAAAGGGACCGGGCGAGAACCGGGAAAGGTAGTATCCAGGCCAGTACAAGAGAATGGTAGAATTCGAGCCAGTACTGGAGAAGGGTAGAATCCGTGCAAGTACCGAAAAAGGGACCGGGCGACAACCGGGAAAGATAGTATCAAGGCGATTACAAGAGAATGGTAGAATTCGGACCAGTACTGAGAAGGGTAGAATCCGTGCGAGTACCGAAAAAGGGACCGGGCGAGAACCGGGAAAGGTAGTATCCAGGCCAGTACAAGAGAATTATAGAATTCGAGCCAGTACTAGAGAATGGTAGAATCCGTGCAAGTACCAAAAAAGGGACCGGGCGAGAACCGGGAAAGATAGTATCCAAGCGAGTACAAGAGAATGGTAGAATTCGAGCCAGTACTGGAGAAGGATAGAATCCGTGCGAGTACTGAAAAAGGGACCGGGCGAGAACCGGGAAAGGTAGTATCCAGGCGATTACAAGAGAATGGTAGAATTCGGACCAGTACTGAGAAGGGTAGAATCCGTGCGAGTAGCGAAAAAGGGACCGGGCTAAAAACCGGGAAAGGTAGTATCCAGGCCAGTACAAGAGAATGGTAGAATTCGAGCCAGTACTGGAGAAGGGTAGAATCCGTGCAAGTACCGAAAAAGGGACCGGGCGACAACCGGGAAAGATAGTATCAAGGCGATTACAAGAGAATGGTAGAATTCGGACCAGTACTGAGAAGGGTAGAATCCGTGCGAGTACCGAAAAAGGGACCGGGCGAGAACCGGGAAAGGTAGTATCCAGGCCAGTACAAGAGAATGGTAGAATTCGAGGCAGTACTAGACAAGGGTAGAATCCGTGCAAGTACTGAAAAAGGGACCGGGCGACAACCGGGAAAGATAGTATCAAGGCGATTACAAGAGAATGGTAGAATTCGGACCAGTACTGAGAAGGGTAGAATCCGTGCGAGTACCGAAAAAGGGACCGGGCGAGAACCGGGAAAGGTAGTATCCAGGCCAGTACAAGAGAATTATAGAATTCGAGCCAGTACCAGAGAAGGGTAGAATCCGTGCAAGTACCGAAAAAGGGACCGGGCGAGAACAGGGAAAGGTAGTATCCGGGCGATTACAAGAGAATGGTAGAATTCGGACCAGTACTGAGAAGGGTAGAATCCGTGCGAGTACCGAAAAAGGGACCGGGCGAGAACCGGGAAAGGTAGTATCCAGGCCAGTACAAGAGAATTATAGAATTCGAGACAGTACTGGACAAGGGTAGAATCCGTGCAAGTACCGAAAAAGGGACCGGGCGACAACCGGGAAAGATAGTATCAAGGCGATTACAAGAGAATGGTAGAATTCGGACCAGTACTGAGAAGGGTAGAATCCGTGCGAGTACCGAAAAAGGGACCGGGCGAGAACCGGGAAAGGTAGTATCCAGGCCAGTACAAGAGAATTATAGAATTCGAGTCAGTACTGGACAAGGGTAGAATCCGTGCAAGTACCGAAAAAGGGACCGGGCGACAACCGGGAAAGATAGTATCAAGGCGATTACAAGAGAATGGTAGAATTCGGACCAGTACTGAGAAGGGTAGAATCCGTGCGAGTACCGAAAAAGGGACCGGGCGAGAACCGGGAAAGGTAGTATCCAGGCCAGTACAAGAGAATGGTAGAATTCGAGCCAGTACTGCAGAAGGGTAGAATCCGTGCAAGTACCAAAAAAGGGACCGGGCTACAACCGGGAAAGATAGTATCAAGGCGATGACAAGAGAATGGTAGAATTCGGACCAGTACTGAGAAGGGTAGAGTCCGTGCGAGTACCGAAAAAGGGACCGGGCGAGAACCGGGAAAGGTAGTATCGAGGCCAGTACAAGAGAATTATAGAATTCGAGCCAGTACCAGAGAAGGGTAGAATCCGTGCAAGTACCGAAAAAGGGACCGGGCGAGAACAGGGAAAGGTAGTATCCGGGCGATTACAAGAGAATGGTAGAATTCGGACCAGTACTGAGAAGGGTAGAATCCGTGCGAGTACCGAAAAAGGGACCGGGCGAGAACCGGGAAAGGTAGTATCCAGGCCAGTACAAGAGAATTATAGAATTCGAGACAGTACTGGACAAGGGTAGAATCCGTGCAAGTACCGAAAAAGGGACCGGGCGACAACCGGGAAAGATAGTATCAAGGCGATTACAAGAGAATGGTAGAATTCGGACCAGTACTGAGAAGGGTAGAATCCGTGCGAGTACCGAAAAAGGGACCGGGCGAGAAGCGGGAAAGGTAGTATCCAGGCCAGTACAAGAGAATTATAGAATTCGAGTCAGTACTGGACAAGGGTAGAATCCGTGCAAGTACCGAAAAAGGGACCGGGCGACAACCGGGAAAGATAGTATCAAGGCGATTACAAGAGAATGGTAGAATTCGGACCAGTACTGAGAAGGGTAGAATCCGTGCGAGTACCGAAAAAGGGACCGGGCGAGAACCGGGAAAGGTAGTATCCAGGCCAGTACAAGAGAATGGTAGAATTCGAGGCAGTACTAGACAAGGGTAGAATCCGTGCAAGTACTGAAAAAGGGACCGGGCGACAACCGGGAAAGATAGTATCAAGGCGATTACAAGAGAATGGTAGAATTCGGACCAGTACTGAGAAGGGTAGAATCCGTGCGAGTACCGAAAAAGGGACCGGGCGAGAACCGGGAAAGGTAGTATCCAGGCCAGTACAAGAGAATTATAGAATTCGAGCCAGTACTAGAGAAGGGTAGAATCCGTGCAAGTACCGAAAAAGGGACCGGGCGAGAACCGGGAAAGATAGTATCCAGGCGAGTACAAGAGAATGGTAGAATTCGAGCCAGTACTGGAGAAGGATAGAAGACGTGCGAGTACCGAAAAAGGGACCGGGCGAGAACCGGGAAAGGTAGTATCCAGGCGATTACAAGAGAATGGTAGAATTCGGACCAGTACTGAGAAGGGTAGAATCCGTGCGAGTACCGAAAAAGGGACCGGGCGAGAACCGGGAAAGGTAGTATCCAGGCCAATACAAGAGAATGGTAGAATTCGAGCCAGTACTGGAGAAGGGTAGAATCCGTGCAAGTACCAAAAAAGGGACCGGGCGACAACCGGGAAAGATAGTATCAAGGCGATGACAAGAGAATGGTAGAATTCGGACCAGTACTGAGAAGGGTAGAGTCCGTGCGAGTACCGAAAAAGGGACCGGGCGAGAACCGGGAAAGGTAGTATCGAGGCCAGTACAAGAGAATTATAGAATTCGAGCCAGTACCAGAGAAGGGTAGAATCCGTGCAAGTACCGAAAAAGGGACCGGGCGAGAACAGGGAAAGGTAGTATCCGGGCGATTACAAGAGAATGGTAGAATTCGGACCAGTACTGAGAAGGGTAGAATCCGTGCGAGTACCGAAAAAGGGACCGGGCGAGAACCGGGAAAGGTAGTATCCAGGCCAGTACAAGAGAATTATAGAATTCGAGACAGTACTGGACAAGGGTAGAATCCGTGCAAGTACCGAAAAAGGGACCGGGCGACAACCGGGAAAGATAGTATCAAGGCGATTACAAGAGAATGGTAGAATTCGGACCAGTACTGAGAAGGGTAGAATCCGTGCGAGTACCGAAAAAGGGACCGGGCGAGAACCGGGAAAGGTAGTATCCATGCCAGTACAAGAGAATTATAGAATTCGAGTCAGTACTGGACAAGGGTAGAATCCGTGCAAGTACCGAAAAAGGGACCGGGCGACAACCGGGAAAGATAGTATCAAGGCGATTACAAGAGAATGGTAGAATTCGGACCAGTACTGAGAAGGGTAGAATCCGTGCGAGTACCGAAAAAGGGACCGGGCGAGAACCGGGAAAGGTAGTATCCAGGCCAGTACAAGAGAATGGTAGAATTCGAGCCAGTACTGGAGAAGGGTAGAATCCGTGCAAGTACCAAAAAAGGGACCGGGCGACAACCGGGAAAGATAGTATCAAGGCGATGACAAGAGAATGGTAGAATTCGGACCAGTACTGAGAAGGGTAGAGTCCGTGCGAGTACCGAAAAAGGGACCGGGCGAGAACCGGGAAAGGTAGTATCGAGGCCAGTACAAGAGAATTATAGAATTCGAGCCAGTACCAGAGAAGGGTAGAATCCGTGCAAGTACCGAAAAAGGGACCGGGCGAGAACAGGGAAAGGTAGTATCCGGGCGATTACAAGAGAATGGTAGAATTCGGACCAGTACTGAGAAGGGTAGAATCCGTGCGAGTACCGAAAAAGGGACCGGGCGAGAACCGGGAAAGGTAGTATCCAGGCCAGTACAAGAGAATTATAGAATTCGAGACAGTACTGGACAAGGGTAGAATCCGTGCAAGTACCGAAAAAGGGACCGGGCGACAACCGGGAAAGATAGTATCAAGGCGATTACAAGAGAATGGTAGAATTCGGACCAGTACTGAGAAGGGTAGAATCCGTGCGAGTACCGAAAAAGGGACCGGGCGAGAACCGGGAAAGGTAGTATCCAGGCCAGTACAAGAGAATTATAGAATTCGAGTCAGTACTGGACAAGGGTAGAATCCGTGCAAGTACCGAAAAAGGGACCGGGCGACAACCGGGAAAGATAGTATCAAGGCGATTACAAGAGAATGGTAGAATTCGGACCAGTACTGAGAAGGGTAGAATCCGTGCGAGTACCGAAAAAGGGACCGGGCGAGAACCGGGAAAGGTAGTATCCAGGCCAGTACAAGAGAATGGTAGAATTCGAGCCAGTACTGCAGAAGGGTAGAATCCGTGCAAGTACCAAAAAAGGGACCGGGCGACAACCGGGAAAGATAGTATCAAGGCGATGACAAGAGAATGGTAGAATTCGGACCAGTACTGAGAAGGGTAGAGTCCGTGCGAGTACCGAAAAAGGGACCGGGCGAGAACCGGGAAAGGTAGTATCGAGGCCAGTACAAGAGAATTATAGAATTCGAGCCAGTACCAGAGAAGGGTAGAATCCGTGCAAGTACCGAAAAAGGGACCGGGCGAGAACAGGGAAAGGTAGTATCCGGGCGATTACAAGAGAATGGTAGAATTCGGACCAGTACTGAGAAGGGTAGAATCCGTGCGAGTACCGAAAAAGGGACCGGGCGAGAACCGGGAAAGGTAGTATCCAGGCCAGTACAAGAGAATTATAGAATTCGAGACAGTACTGGACAAGGGTAGAATCCGTGCAAGTACCGAAAAAGGGACCGGGCGACAACCGGGAAAGATAGTATCAAGGCGATTACAAGAGAATGGTAGAATTCGGACCAGTACTGAGAAGGGTAGAATCCGTGCGAGTACCGAAAAAGGGACCGGGCGAGAAGCGGGAAAGGTAGTATCCAGGCCAGTACAAGAGAATTATAGAATTCGAGTCAGTACTGGACAAGGGTAGAATCCGTGCAAGTACCGAAAAAGGGACCGGGCGACAACCGGGAAAGATAGTATCAAGGCGATTACAAGAGAATGGTAGAATTCGGACCAGTACTGAGAAGGGTAGAATCCGTGCGAGTACCGAAAAAGGGACCGGGCGAGAACCGGGAAAGGTAGTATCCAGGCCAGTACAAGAGAATGGTAGAATTCGAGGCAGTACTAGACAAGGGTAGAATCCGTGCAAGTACTGAAAAAGGGACCGGGCGACAACCGGGAAAGATAGTATCAAGGCGATTACAAGAGAATGGTAGAATTCGGACCAGTACTGAGAAGGGTAGAATCCGTGCGAGTACCGAAAAAGGGACCGGGCGAGAACCGGGAAAGGTAGTATCCAGGCCAGTACAAGAGAATTATAGAATTCGAGCCAGTACTAGAGAAGGGTAGAATCCGTGCAAGTACCGAAAAAGGGACCGGGCGAGAACCGGGAAAGATAGTATCCAGGCGAGTACAAGAGAATGGTAGAATTCGAGCCAGTACTGGAGAAGGATAGAAGACGTGCGAGTACCGAAAAAGGGACCGGGCGAGAACCGGGAAAGGTAGTATCCAGGCCAATACAAGAGAATGGTAGAATTCGAGCCAGTACTGGAGAAGGGTAGAATCCGTGCAAGTACCAAAAAAGGGACCGGGCGACAACCGGGAAAGATAGTATCAAGGCGATGACAAGAGAATGGTAGAATTCGGACCAGTACTGAGAAGGGTAGAGTCCGTGCGAGTACCGAAAAAGGGACCGGGCGAGAACCGGGAAAGGTAGTATCGAGGCCAGTACAAGAGAATTATAGAATTCGAGCCAGTACCAGAGAAGGGTAGAATCCGTGCAAGTACCGAAAAAGGGACCGGGCGAGAACAGGGAAAGGTAGTATCCGGGCGATTACAAGAGAATGGTAGAATTCGGACCAGTACTGAGAAGGGTAGAATCCGTGCGAGTACCGAAAAAGGGACCGGGCGAGAACCGGGAAAGGTAGTATCCAGGCCAGTACAAGAGAATTATAGAATTCGAGACAGTACTGGACAAGGGTAGAATCCGTGCAAGTACCGAAAAAGGGACCGGGCGACAACCGGGAAAGATAGTATCAAGGCGATTACAAGAGAATGGTAGAATTCGGACCAGTACTGAGAAGGGTAGAATCCGTGCGAGTACCGAAAAAGGGACCGGGCGAGAACCGGGAAAGGTAGTATCCATGCCAGTACAAGAGAATTATAGAATTCGAGTCAGTACTGGACAAGGGTAGAATCCGTGCAAGTACCGAAAAAGGGACCGGGCGACAACCGGGAAAGATAGTATCAAGGCGATTACAAGAGAATGGTAGAATTCGGACCAGTACTGAGAAGGGTAGAATCCGTGCGAGTACCGAAAAAGGGACCGGGCGAGAACCGGGAAAGGTAGTATCCAGGCCTGTACAAGAGAATTATAGAATTCGAGCCAGTACTAGAGAAGGGTAGAATCCGTGCAAGTACCGAAAAAGGGACCGGGCGAGAACCGGGAAAGATAGTATCCAAGCGAGTACAAGAGAATGGTAGAATTCGAGCCAGTACTGGAGAAGGATAGAATCCGTGCGAGTACCGAAAAAGGGACCGGGCGAGAACCGGGAAAGGTAGTATCCAGGCCAGTACAAGAGAATTATAGAATTCGAGCCAGTACTAGAGAAGGGTAGAAGCCGTGCAAATACCGAAAAAGGGACCGGGCGAGAACCGGGAAATATAGTATCCAGGCGAGTACAAGAGAATGGTAGAATTCGAGCCAGTACTGGAGAAGGATAGAATCCGTGCGAGTACCGAAAAAGGGACCGGGCGAGAACCGGGACGGGTAGTATCCAGGCGATTACAAGTGAATGGTAGAATTCGGACTAGTACTGAGAAGGGTAGAATCCGTGCGAGTACCGAAAAAGGGACCGGGCTAAAAACCGGGAAAGGTAGTATCCAGGCCAGTACAAGAGAATGGTAGAATTCGAGCCAGTACTGGAGAAGGGTAGAATCCGTGCAAGTACCGAAAAAGGGACCGGGCGACAACCGGGAAAGATAGTATCAAGGCGATTACAAGAGAATGGTAGAATTCGGACCAGTACTGAGAAGGGTAGAATCCGTGCGAGTACCGAAAAAGGGACCGGGCGAGAACCGGGAAAGGTAGTATCCATGCCAGTACAAGAGAATTATAGAATTCGAGTCAGTACTGGACAAGGGTAGAATCCGTGCAAGTACCGAAAAAGGGACCGGGCGACAACCGGGAAAGATAGTATCAAGGCGATTACAAGAGAATGGTAGAATTCGGACCAGTACTGAGAAGGGTAGAATCCGTGCGAGTACCGAAAAAGGGACCGGGCGAGAACCGGGAAAGGTAGTATCCAGGCCAGTACAAGAGAATTATAGAATTCGAGACAGTACTGGACAAGGGTAGAATCCGTGCAAGTACCGAAAAAGGGACCGGGCGACAACCGGGAAAGATAGTATCAAGGCGATTACAAGAGAATGGTAGAATTCGGACCAGTACTGAGAAGGGTAGAATCCGTGCGAGTACCGAAAAAGGGACCGGGCGAGAACCGGGAAAGGTAGTATCCATGCCAGTACAAGAGAATTATAGAATTCGAGTCAGTACTGGACAAGGGTAGAATCCGTGCAAGTACCGAAAAAGGGACCGGGCGACAACCGGGAAAGATAGTATCAAGGCGATTACAAGAGAATGGTAGAATTCGGACCAGTACTGAGAAGGGTAGAATCCGTGCGAGTACCGAAAAAGGGACCGGGCGAGAACCGGGAAAGGTAGTATCCAGGCCAGTACAAGAGAATTATAGAATTCGAGACAGTACTGGACAAGGGTAGAATCCGTGCAAGTACCAAAAAAGGGACCGGGCGACAACCGGGAAAGATAGTATCAAGGCGATTACAAGAGAATGGTAGAATTCGGACCAGTACTGAGAAGGGTAGAATCCGTGCGAGTACCGAAAAAGGGACCGGGCCAGAACCGGGAAAGGTAGTATCCAGGCCAGTACAAGAGAATGGTAGAATTCGAGACAGTACTGGACAAGGGTAGAATCCGTGCAAGTACCGAAAACGGGACCGGGCGACAACCGGGAAAGATAGTATCAAGGCGATTACAAGAGAATGGTAGAATTCGGACCAGTACTGAGAAGGGTAGAATCCGTGCGAGTACCGAAAAAGGGACCGGGCGAGAACCGGGAAAGGTAGTATCCAGGCCTGTACAAGAGAATTATAGAATTCGAGCCAGTACTAGAGAAGGGTAGAATCCGTGCAAGTACCGAAAAAGGGACCGGGCGAGAACCGGGAAAGATAGTATCCAAGCGAGTACAAGAGAATGGTAGAATTCGAGCCAGTACTGGAGAAGGATAGAATCCGTGCGAGTACCGAAAAAGGGACCGGGCGAGAACCGGGAAAGGTAGTATCCAGGCCAGTACAAGAGAATTATAGAATTCGAGCCAGTACTAGAGAAGGGTAGAAGCCGTGCAAATACCGAAAAAGGGACCGGGCGAGAACCGGGAAATATAGTATCCAGGCGAGTACAAGAGAATGGTAGAATTCGAGCCAGTACTGGAGAAGGATAGAATCCGTGCGAGTACCGAAAAAGGGACCGGGCGAGAACCGGGAAAGGTAGTATCCAGGCCAGTACAAGAGAATTATAGAATTCGAGCCAGTACTAGAGAAGGGTAGAAGCCGTGCAAATACCGAAAAAGGGACCGGGCGAGAACCGGGAAATATAGTATCCAGGCGAGTACAAGAGAATGGTAGAATTCGAGCCAGTACTGGAGAAGGATAGAATCCGTGCGAGTACCGAAAAAGGGACCGGGCGAGAACCGGGACGGGTAGTATCCAGGCGATTACAAGTGAATGGTAGAATTCGGACTAGTACTGAGAAGGGTAGAATCCGTGCGAGTACCGAAAAAGGGACCGGGCTAAAAACCGGGAAAGGTAGTATCCAGGCCAGTACAAGAGAATTATAGAATTCGAGCCAGTACTGGAGAAGGGTAGAATCCGTGCAAGTACCGAAAAAGGGACCGGGCGATAACCGGGAAAGATAGTATCAAGGCGATTACAAGAGAATGGTAGAATTCGGACCAGTACTGAGAAGGGTAGAGTCCGTGTGAGTACCGAAAAAGGGACCGGGCGAGAACCGGGAAAGGTAGTATCCAGGCCAGTACAAGAGAATGGTAGAATTCGAGCCAGTACTGGAGAAGGGTAGAATCCGTGCCAAGTACCGAAAAAGGGACCGGGCGAGAACCGGGAAAGATAGTATCAAGGCGATTACAAGAGAATGGTAGAATTCGGACCAGTACTGAGAAGGGTAGAATCCGTGCGAGTACCGAAAAAGGGACATGGCGAGAACCGGGAAAGGTAGTATCCAGGCCAGTACAAGAGAATTATAGAATTCGAGCCAGTACTAGAGAATGGTAGAATCCGTGCAAGTACCGAAAAAGGGACCGGGTGAGAACCGGGAAAGATAGTATCCAAGCGAGTACAAGAGAATGGTAGAATTCGAGCCAGTACTGGAGAAGGATAGAATCCGTGCGAGTACCGAAAAAGGGACCTGGCGAGAACCGGGAAAGGTAGTATCCAGGCCAGTACAAGAGAATGGTAGAATTCGAGACAGTACTGGACAAGGGTAGAATCCGTGCAAGTACCGAAAAAGGGACCGGGCGACAACCGGGAAAGATAGTATCAAGGCGATTACAAGAGAATGGTAGAATTCGGACCAGTACTGAGAAGGGTAGAATCCGTGCGAGTACCGAAAAAGGGACCGGGCGAGAACCGGGAAAGGTAGTATCCAGGCCAGTACAAGAGAATTATAGAATTCGAGCCAGTACTAGAGAATGGTAGAATCCGTGCAAGTACCGAAAAAGGGACCGGGCGAGAACCGGGAAAGATAGTATCCAAGCGAGTACAAGAGAATGGTAGAATTCGAGCCAGTATTGGAGAAGGATAGAATACGTGCGAGTGCCGAAAAACGAACCGGGCGAGAACCGGGAAAGGTAGTATCCAGGCGATTACAAGAGAATGGTAGAATTCGGACCAGTACTGGAGAAGGATAGAATCCGTGCGAGTACCGAAAAAGGGACCGGGCGAGAACCGGGAAAGGTAGTATCCAGGCCAGTACAAGAGAATTATAGAATTCGAGCCAGTACTAGAGAAGGGTAGAAGCCGTGCAAATACCGAAAAAGGGACCGGGCGAGAACCGGGAAATATAGTATCCAGGCGAGTACAAGAGAATGGTAGAATTCGAGCCAGTACTGGAGAAGGATAGAATCCGTGCGAGTACCGAAAAAGGGACCGGGCGAGAACCGGGAAAGGTAGTATCCAGGCCAGTACAAGAGAATTATAGAATTCGAGCCAGTACTAGAGAAGGGTAGAAGCCGTGCAAATACCGAAAAAGGGACCGGGCGAGAACCGGGAAATATAGTATCCAGGCGAGTACAAGAGAATGGTAGAATTCGAGCCAGTACTGGAGAAGGATAGAATCCGTGCGAGTACCGAAAAAGGGACCGGGCGAGAACCGGGACGGGTAGTATCCAGGCGATTACAAGTGAATGGTAGAATTCGGACTAGTACTGAGAAGGGTAGAATCCGTGCGAGTACCGAAAAAGGGACCGGGCTAAAAACCGGGAAAGGTAGTATCCAGGCCAGTACAAGAGAATGGTAGAATTCGAGCCAGTACTGGAGAAGGGTAGAATCCGTGCAAGTACCGAAAAAGGGACCGGGCGACAACCGGGAAAGATAGTATCAAGGCGATTACAAGAGAATGGTAGAATTCGGACCAGTACTGAGAAGGGTAGAATCCGTGCGAGTACCGAAAAAGGGACCGGGCGAGAACCGGGAAAGGTAGTATCCAGGCGATTACAAGAGAATGGTAGAATTCGGACCAGTACTGAGAAGGGTAGAATCCGTGCGAGTACCGAAAAAGGGACCGGGCGAGAACCGGGAAAGGTAGTATCCATGCCAGTACAAGAGAATTGTAGAATTCGAGCCAGTACTGGAGAAGGGTAGAATCCGTGCAAGTACCGAAAAAGGGACCGGGCGATAACCGGGAAAGATAGTATCAAGGCGATTACAAGAGAATGGTAGAATTCGGACCAGTACTGAGAAGGGTAGAGTCCGTGCGAGTACCGAAAAAGGGACCGGGCGAGAACCGGGAAAGGTAGTATCCAGGCCAGTACAAGAGAATGGTAGAATTCGAGCCAGTACTGGAGAAGGGTAGAATCCGTGCCAAGTACCGAAAAAGGGACCGGGCGAGAACCGGGAAAGATAGTATCAAGGCGATTACAAGAGAATGGTAGAATTCGGACCAGTACTGAGAAGGGTAGAATCCGTGCGAGTACCGAAAAAGGGACATGGCGAGAACCGGGAAAGGTAGTATCCAGGCCAGTACAAGAGAATTATAGAATTCGAGCCAGTACTAGAGAATGGTAGAATCCGTGCAAGTACCGAAAAAGGGACCGGGTGAGAACCGGGAAAGATAGTATCCAAGCGAGTACAAGAGAATGGTAGAATTCGAGCCAGTACTGGAGAAGGATAGAATCCGTGCGAGTACCGAAAAAGGGACCTGGCGAGAACCGGGAAAGGTAGTATCCAGGCCAGTACAAGAGAATGGTAGAATTCGAGACAGTACTGGACAAGGGTAGAATCCGTGCAAGTACCGAAAAAGGGACCGGGCGACAACCGGGAAAGATAGTATCAAGGCGATTACAAGAGAATGGTAGAATTCGGACCAGTACTGAGAAGGGTAGAATCCGTGCGAGTACCGAAAAAGGGACCGGGCGAGAACCGGGAAAGGTAGTATCCAGGCCAGTACAAGAGAATTATAGAATTCGAGCCAGTACTAGAGAATGGTAGAATCCGTGCAAGTACCGAAAAAGGGACCGGGCGAGAACCGGGAAAGATAGTATCCAAGCGAGTACAAGAGAATGGTAGAATTCGAGCCAGTATTGGAGAAGGATAGAATACGTGCGAGTACCGAAAAACGAACCGGGCGAGAACCGGGAAAGGTAGTATCCAGGCGATTACAAGAGAATGGTAGAATTCGGACCAGTACTGGAGAAGGATAGAATCCGTGCGAGTACCGAAAAAGGGACCGGGCGAGAACCGGGAAAGGTAGTATCCAGGCCAGTACAAGAGAATTACAGAATTCGAGCCAGTACTAGAGAAGGGTAGAAGTCGTGCAAATACCGAAAAAGGGACCGGGCGAGAACCGGGAAATATAGTATCCAGGCGAGTACAAGAGAATGGTAGAATTCGAGCCAGTACTGGAGAAGGATAGAATCCGTGCGAGTACCGAAAAAGGGACCGGGCGAGAACCGGGAAAGGTAGTATCCAGGCCAGTACAAGAGAATTATAGAATTCGAGCCAGTACTAGAGAAGGGTAGAAGCCGTGCAAATACCGAAAAAGGGACCGGGCGAGAACCGGGAAATATAGTATCCAGGCGAGTACAAGAGAATGGTAGAATTCGAGCCAGTACTGGAGAAGGATAGAATCCGTGCGAGTACCGAAAAAGGGACCGGGCGAGAACCGGGACGGGTAGTATCCAGGCGATTACAAGTGAATGGTAGAATTCGGACTAGTACTGAGAAGGGTAGAATCCGTGCGAGTACCGAAAAAGGGACCGGGCTAAAAACCGGGAAAGGTAGTATCCAGGCCAGTGCAAGAGAATGGTAGAATTCGAGCCAGTACTGGAGAAGGGTAGAATCCGTGCAAGTACCGAAAAAGGGATCGGGCGACAACCGGGAAAGATAGTATCAAGGCGATTACAAGAGAATGGTAGAATTCGGACCAGTACTGAGAAGGGTAGAATCCGTGCGAGTACCGAAAAAGGGACCGGGCGAGAACCGGGAAAGGTAGTATCCAGGCGATTACAAGAGAATGGTAGAATTCGGACCAGTACTGAGAAGGGTAGAATCCGTGCGAGTACCGAAAAAGGGACCGGGCGAGAACCGGGAAAGGTAGTATCCAGGCGATTACAAGAGAATGGTAGAATTCGGACCAGTACTGAGAAGGGTAGAATCCGTGCGAGTACCGAAAAAGGGACCGGGCGAGAACCGGGAAAGGTAGTATCCATGCCAGTACAAGAGAATTGTAGAATTCGAGCCAGTACTGGAGAAGGGTAGAATCTGTGCAAGTACCGAAAAAGGGACCGGGCGATAACCGGGAAAGATAGTATCAAGGCGATTACAAGAGAATGGTAGAATTCGGACCAGTACTGAGAAGGGTAGAGTCCGTGCGAGTACCGAAAAAGGGACCGGGCGAGAACCGGGAAAGGTAGTATCCAGGCCAGTACAAGAGAATGGTAGAATTCGAGCCAGTACTGGAGAAGGGTAGAATCCGTGCCAAGTACCGAAAAAGGGACCGGGCGAGAACCGGGAAAGATAGTATCAAGGCGATTACAAGAGAATGGTAGAATTCGGACCAGTACTGAGAAGGGTAGAATCCGTGCGAGTACCGAAAAAGGGACCGGGCGAGAACCGGGAAAGGTAGTATCCAGGCCAGTACAAGAGAATTATAGAATTCGAGCCAGTACTAGAGAATGGTAGAATCCGTGCAAGTACCGAAAAAGGGACCGGGTGAGAACCGGGAAAGATAGTATCCAAGCGAGTACAAGAGAATGGTAGAATTCGAGCCAGTACTGGAGAAGGATAGAATCCGTGCGAGTACCGAAAAAGGGACCTGGCGAGAACCGGGAAAGGTAGTATCCAGGCCAGTACAAGAGAATGGTAGAATTCGAGACAGTACTGGACAAGGGTAGAATCCGTGCAAGTACCGAAAAAGGGACCGGGCGACAACCGGGAAAGATAGTATCAAGGCGATTACAAGAGAATGGTAGAATTCGGACCAGTACTGAGAAGGGTAGAATCCGTGCGAGTACCGAAAAAGGGACCGGGCGAGAACCGGGAAAGGTAGTATCCAGGCCAGTACAAGAGAATTATAGAATTCGAGCCAGTACTAGAGAATGGTAGAATCCGTGCAAGTACCGAAAAAGGGACCGGGCGAGAACCGGGAAAGATAGTATCCAAGCGAGTACAAGAGAATGGTAGAATTCGAGCCAGTATTGGAGAAGGATAGAATACGTGCGAGTACCGAAAAACGAACCGGGCGAGAACCGGGAAAGGTAGTATCCAGGCGATTACAAGAGAATGGTAGAATTCGGACCAGTACTGAGAAGGGTAGAATCCGTGCGAGTACCGAAAAAGGGACCGGGCGAGAACCGGGAAAGGTAGTATCCAGGCCTGTACAAGAGAATTATAGAATTCGAGCCAGTACTAGAGAAGGGTAGAAGCCGTGCAAATACCGAAAAAGGGACCGGGCGAGAACCGGGAAATATAGTATCCAAGTGAGTACAAGAGAATGGTAGAATTCGAGCCAGTACTGGAGAAAGATAGAATCCGTGCGAGTACCGAAAAAGGGACCGGGCGAGAACCAGGAAAGGTAGTATCCAGGCCAGTACAAGAGAATGGTAGAATTCGAGCCAGTACTGGAGCAGGGTAGAATCCGTGCAAGTACCGAAAAAGGGACCGGGCGAAAACCGGGAAAGATAGTATCAAGGCGATTACAAGAGATTGGTAGAATTCGGACCAGTACTGAGAAGGGTAGAGTCCGTGCGAGTACCGAAAAAGGGACCGGGCGAGAACCGGGAAAGGTAGTATCCAGGCCAGTACAAGAGAATGGTAGAATTCGAGCCAGTACTGGAGAAGGGTAGAATCCGTGCCAAGTACCGAAAAAGGGACCGGGCGACAACCGGGAAAGATAGTATCAAGGCGATTACAAGAGAATGGTAGAATTCGGACCAGTACTGAGAAGGGTAGAATCCGTGCGAGTACCGAAAAAGGGACCGGGCGAGAACCGGGAAAGGTAGTATCCAGGCCAGTACAAGAGAATTATAGAATTCGAGCCAGTACTAGAGAATGGTAGAATCCGTGCAAGTACCGAAAAAGGGACCGGGCGAGAACCGGGAAAGATAGTATCCAAGCGAGTACAAGAGAATGGTAGAATTCGAGCCAGTACTGGAGAAGGATAGAATCCGTGCGAGTACCGAAAAAGGGACCGGGCGAGAACCGGGAAAGGTAGTATCCAGGCGATTACAAGAGAATGGTAGAATTCGGACCAGTACTGAGAAGGGTAGAATCCGTGCGAGTACCGAAAAAGGGACCGGGCGAGAACCGGGAAAGGTAGTATCCAGGCGATTACAAGAGAATGGTAGAATTCGGACCAGTACTGAGAAGGGTAGAATCCGTGCGAGTACCGAAAAAGGGACCGGGCGAGAACCGGGAAAGGTAGTATCCAGGCGATTACAAGAGAATGGTAGAATTCGGACCAGTACTGAGAAGGGTAGAATCCGTGCGAGTACCGAAAAAGGGACCGGGCGAGAACCGGGAAAGGTAGTATCCAGGCGATTACAAGAGAATGGTAGAATTCGGACCAGTACTGAGAAGGGTAGAATCCGTGCGAGTACCGAAAAAGGGACCGGGCGAGAACCGGGAAAGGTAGTATCCATGCCAGTACAAGAGAATGGTAGAATTCGAGCTAGTACTGGAGAAGGGTAGAATCCGTGCAAGTACCGAAAAAGGGACCGGGCGATAACCGGGAAAGATAGTATCAAGGCGATTACAAGAGAATGGTAGAATTCGGACCAGTACTGAGAAGGGTAGAGTCCGTGCGAGTACCGAAAAAGGGACCGGGCGAGAACCGGGAAAGGTAGTATCCAAGCCAGCACAAGAGAATGGTAGAATTCGAGCCAATACTGGAGAAGGGTAGAATCCGTGCAAGTACCGAAAAAGGGACCGGGCGACAACCGGGAAAGATAGTATCAAGGCGATTACAAGAGAATGGTAGAATTCGGACCAGTACTGAGAAGGGTAGAATCCGTGCGAGTACCGAAAAAGGGACCGGGCGAGAACCGGGAAAGGTAGTATCCAGGCCAGTACAAGAGAATTATAGAATTCGAGCCAGTACTAGAGAATGGTAGAATCCGTGCAAGTACCGAAAAAGGGACCGGGCGAGAACCGGGAAAGATAGTATCCAGGCGAGTACAAGAGAATGGTAGAATTCGGACCAATACTGAGAAGGGTAGAATCCGTGCGAGTACCGAAAAAGGGACCGGGCGAGAACCTGGAAAGGTAGTATCCAGGCGATTACAAGAAAATGGTAGAATTCGGACCAGTACTGAGAAGGGTAGAATCCGTGCGAGTACCGAAAAAGGGACCGGGCGAGAACCGGGAAAGGTAGTATCCAGGCCAGTAAAAGAGAATGGTAGAATTCGAGCCAGTACTGGAGAAGGGTAGAATCCGTGCAAGTATTCAAAAAAGGACCGGGCGAGAACCGGGAAAGGTAGTATCCAGGCGATTACAAGAGAATGGTAGAATTCGGACCAGTACTGAGAAAGGCAAAATCCGTGCGAGTACCGAAAAAGGGACCGGGCGAGAACCGGGAAAGGTAGTATCCAGGCCAGTACAAGAGAATGGTAGAATTCGAGCCAGTACTGGAGAAGGGTAGAATCCGTGCAAGTACCGAAAAAGGGACCGGGCGACAACCGGGAAAGATAGTATCAAGGCGATTACAAGAGAATGGTAGAATTCGGACCAGTACTAAGAAGGGTAGAATCCGTGCGAGTACCGAAAAAGGGACCGGGCGAGAACCGGGAAAGCTAGTATCCAGGCCAGTGCAAGAGAATTATAGAATTCGAGCCAGTACTAGAGAAGGGTAGAATCCGTGCCAGTACCGAAAAAGGGACCGGGCGAGAACCGGGAAAGATAGTATCCAAGCGAGTACAAGAGAATGGTAGAATTCGAGCCAGTACTGGAGAAGGATAGAATCCGTGCGAGTACCGAAAAAGGGACCGGGCGAGAACCGGGAAAGGTAGTATCCATGCCAGTACAAGAGAATGGTAGAATTCGAGCCAGTACTGGAGAAGGGTAGAATCCGTGCAAGTACCGAAAAAGGGACCGGGCGATAACCGGGAAAGATAGTATCAAGGCGATTACAAGAGAATGGTAGAATTCGGACCAGTACTGAGAAGGGTAGAGTCCGTGCGAGTACCGAAAAAGGGACCGGGCGAGAACCGGGAAAGGTAGTATCCAGGCCAGTACAAGAGAATTATAGAATTCGAGCCAGTACTAGAGAATGGTAGAATCCGTGCAAGTACCGAAAAAGGGACCGGGCGAGAACCGGGAAAGGTAGTATCCAGGCCAGTACAAGAGAATGGTAGCATTCGAGCCAGTACTGGAGAAGGGTAGAATCCGTGCAAGTACCGAAAAAGGGACCGGGCGAGAACCGGGAAAGATAGTATCCAAGCGAGTACAAGAGAATGGTAGAATTCGGACCAGTACTGAGAAGGGTAGAATCCGTGCGAGTACCGAAAAAGGGACCGGGCGAGAACCGGGAAAGGTAGTATCCAGGCGATTACAAGAGAATGGTAGAATTCGGACCAGTACTGAGAAGGGTAGAATCCGTGCGAGTACCAAAAAAGGGACCGGGCGAGAACCGGGAAAGGTAGTATCCAGGCGATTACAAGTGAATGGTAGAATTCGGACCAGTACTGAGAAGGGTAGAATCCGTGCGAGTACCGAAAAAGGGACCGGGCTAAAAACCGGGAAAGGTAGTATCCAGGCCAGTAAAAGAGAATGGTAGAATTCGAGCCAGTACTGGAGAAGGGTAGAATCCGTGCAAGTAATCAAAAAAGGACCGGGCGAGAACCGGGAAAGGTAGTATCCAGGCGATTACAAGAGAATGGTAGAATTCGGACCAGTACTGAGAAAGGCAGAATCCGTGCGAGTACCGAAAAAGGGACCGGGCGAGAACCGGGAAAGGTAGTATCCAGGCCAGTACAAGAGAATTATAGAATTCGAGCCAGTACTGGAGAATGGTAGAATCCGTGCAAGTACCGAAAAAGGGACCGGGCGAGAACCGGGAAAGATAGTATCCAAGCGAGTACAAGAGAATGGTAGAATTCGAGCCAGTACTGGAGAAGGATAGAATCCGTGCGAGTACCGAAAAAGGGACCGGGCGAGAACCGGGAAAGGTAGTATCCAGGCGATTACAAGAGAATGGTAGAATTCGGACCAGTACTGAGAAGGGTAGAATCCGTGCGAGTACCGAAAAAGGGACCGGGCGAGAACCGGGAAAGGTAGTATCCAGGCGATTACAAGAGAATGGTAGAATTCGGACCAGTACTGAGAAGGGTAGAATCCGTGCGAGTACCGAAAAAGGACCGGGCGAGAAACGGGAAAGGTAGTATCCAGGCGATTACAAGAGAATGGTAGAATTCGGACCAGTACTGAGAAGGGTAGAATCCGTGCGAGTACCGAAAAAGGGACCGGGCGAGAACCGGGAAAGGTAGTATCCAGGCGATTACAAGAGAATGGTAGAATTCGGACCAGTACTGAGAAGGGTAGAATCCGTGCGAGTACCGAAAAAGGGACCGGGCGAGAACCGGGAAAGGTAGTATCCAGGCGATTACAAGAGAATGGTAGAATTCGGACCAGTACTGATAAAGGCAGAATCCGTGCGAGTACCGAAAAAGGGACCGGGCGAGAACCGGGAAAGGTAGTATCGAGGCCAGTACAAGAGAATGGTAGAATTCGAGCCAGTACTGGAGAAGGGTAGAATCCGTGCAAGTACCGAAAAAGGGACCGGGCGATAACCGGGAAAGATAGTATCAAGGCGATTACAAGAGAATGGTAGAATTCGGACCAGTACTGAGAAGGGTAGAGTCCGTGCGAGTACCGAAAAAGGGACCGGGCGAGAACCGGTAAAGGTAGTATCCAGGCCAGTACAAGAGAATGGTAGAATTCGAGCCAGTACTGGAGAAGGGTAGAATCCATGCAAGTACCGAAAAAGGGACCGGGCGACAACCGGGAAAGATAGTATCAAGGCGATTACAAGAGAATGGTAGAATTCCGACCAGTACTGAGAAGTGTAGAATCCGTGCGAGTACCGAAAAAGGGACCGGGCGAGAACCGGGAAAGGTAGTATCCAGGCCAGTACCAGAGAATTATAGAATTCGAGCCAGTACTAGAGAAGGGTAGAATCCGTGCAAGTACCGAAAAAGGGACCGGGCGAGAACCGGGAAAGATAGTATCCAAGCGACTACAAGAGAATGGTAGAATTCGAGCCAGTACTGGAGAAGGATAGAATCCGTGCGAGTACCGAAAAAGGGACCGGGCGAGAACCGGGAAAGGTAGTATCCAGGCGATTACAAGAGAATGGTAGAATTCGGACCAGTACTGAGAAGGGTAGAATCCGTGCGAGTACCGAAAAAGGGACCGGGCGAGAACCGGGAAAGGTAGTATCCAGGCGATTACAAGAGAATGGTAGAATTCGGACCAGTACTGAGAAGGGTAGAATCCGTGCGAGTACCGAAAAAGGGACCGGGCGAGAACCGGGAAAGGTAGTATCCATGCCAGTACAAGAGAATGGTAGAATTCGAGCCAGTACTGGAGAAGGGTAGAATCCGTGCAAGTACCGAAAAAGGGACCGGGCAAGAACCGGGAAAGGTAGTATCCAGGCGATTCCAAGAGAATGGTAGAATTCGGACCAGTACTGAGAAGGGTAGAATCCGTGCGAGTACCGAAAAAGGGACCGGGCGAGAACCGGGAATGGTAGTATCCAGGCGAGTACAAGAGAATGGTAGAATTCGAGCCAGTACTGAGAAGGGTAGAATCCGTGCGAGTACCGAAAAAGGGACCGGGCGAGAACCGGGAAAGGTAGTATCTAGGCCAGTACAAGAGAATGGTAGAATTCGAGCCAGTACTGGAGAAGGGTAGAATCCGTGCAAGTACCGAAAAAGGGACCGGGCGACAACCGGGAAAGATAGTATCAAGGCGATTACAAGACAATGGTAGAATTCGGACCAGTACTGAGAAGGGTAGAGTCCGTGCGAGTACCGAAAAAGGGACCGGGCGAGAACCGGGAAAGGTAGTATCCAGGCCAGTACAAGAGAATGGTAGAATTCGAGCCAGTACTGGAGAAGGGTAGAATCCGTGCAAGTACCGAAAAAGGGACCGGGCGACAACCGGGAAAGATAGTATCAAGGCGATTACAAGAGAATGGTAGAATTCGGACGAGTACTGAGAAGGGTAGAATCCGTGCGAGTACCGAAAAAGGGACCGGGCGAGAACCGGGAAAGGTAGTATCCAGGCCAGTACCAGAGAATTATAGAATTCGAGCCAGTACTAGAGAAGGGTAGAATCCGTGCAAGTACCGAAAAAGGGACCGGGCGAGAACCGGGAAAGATAGTATCCAAGCGACTACAAGAGAATGGTAGAATTCGAGCCAGTACTGGAGAAGGATAGAATCCGTGCGAGTACCGATAAAGGGACCGGGCAAGAACCGGGAAAGGTAGTATCCAGGCGATTACAAGAGAATGGTAGAATTCGGACCAGTACTGAGAAGGGTAGAATCCGTGCGAGTACCGAAAAAGGGACCGGGCGAGAACCGGGAAAGGTAGTATCCAGGCGATTACAAGAGAATGGTAGAATTCGGACCAGTACTGAGAAGGGTAGAATCCGTGCGAGTACCGAAAAAGGGACCGGGCGAGAACCGGGAAAGGTAGTATCCAGGCCAGTACAAGATAATGGTAGAATTCGAGCCAGTACTGGAGAAGGGTAGAATCCGTGCCAGTACCGAAAAAGGGACCGGGCGATAACCGGGAAAGATAGTATCAAGGCGATTACAAGAGAATGGTAGAATTCGGACCAGTACTGAGAAGGGTAGAGTCCGTGCGAGTACCGAAAAAGGGACCGGGCGAGAACCGGGAAAGGTAGTATCCAGGCCAGTACAAGAGAATGGTAGAATTCGAGCCAGTACTAGAGAAGGGTAGAATCCGTGCAAGTACCGAAAAAGGGACCGGGCGAGAACCGGGAAAGGTAGTATCCAGGCCAGTAAAAGAGAATGGTAGAATTCGAGCCAGTACTGGAGAAGGGTAGAATCCGTGCAAGTACCGAAAAAGGGACCGGGCGATAAACGGGAAAGATAGTATCAAGGCGATTACAAGAGAATGGTAGAGTTCGGACCAGTACTGAGAAGGGTAGAGTCCGTGCGAGTACCGAAAAAGGGACCGGGCGAGAACCGGGAAAGGTAGTATCCAGGCCAGTACAAGAGAATTATAGAATTCGAGCCAGTACTATAGAAGGGTAGAATCCGTGCAAGTACCGAAAAAGGGACCGGGCGAGAACCGGGAAAGATAGTATCCAAGCGAGTACAAGAGAATGGTAGAATTCGAGCCAGTACTGGAGAAGGATAGAATCCGTGCGAGTACCGAAAAAGGGACCGGGCGAGAACCGGGAAAGGTAGTATCCAGACGATTACAAGAGAATGGTAGAATTCGGACCAGTACTGAGAAGGGTAGAATCCGTGCGAGTACCGAAAAAGGGACCGGGCGAGAACCGGGAAAGGTAGTATCTAGGCCAGTACAAGAGAATGGTAGAATTCGAGCCAGTACTGGAGAAGGGTAGAATCCGTGCAAGTACCGAAAAAGGGACCGGGCGACAACCGGGAAAGATAGTATCAAGGCGATTATAAGAGAATGGTAGAATTCGGACCAGTACTGAGAAGGGTAGAATCCGTGCGAGTACCGAAAAAGGGACCGGGCGAGAACCGGGAAAGGTAGTATCCAGGCCAGTACAAGAGAATTATAGAATTCGAGCCAGTACTAGAGAGTGGTAGAATCCGTGCAAGTACCGAAAAAGGGACCGGGCGAGAACCGGGAAAGATAGTATCCAAGCGAGTACAAGAGAATGGTAGAATTCGAGCCAGTATTAGAGAAGGATAGAATCCGTGCGAGTACCGAAAAAGGGACCGGGCGAGAACCGGGGAAGGTAGTATCTAGGCGATTACAAGAGAATGGTAGAATTCGGACCAATACTGAGAAGGGTAGAATCCGTGCGAGTACCGAAAAAGGGACCGGGCGAGAACCGGGAAAGGTAGTATCCAGGCGATTACAAGAGAATGGTAGAATTCGGACCAGTACTGAGAAGGGTAGAATCCGTGCGAGTACCGAAAAAGGGACCGGGCGAGAACCGGGAAAGGTAGTATCCATGCCAGTACAAGAGAATGGTAGAATTCGAGCCAGTACTGGAGAAGGGTAGAATCCGTGCAAGTACCGAAAAAGGGACCGGGCAAGAACCGGGAAAGGTAGTATCCAGGCGATTCCAAGAGAATGGTAGAATTCGGACCAGTACTGAGAAGGGTAGAATCCGTGCGAGTACCGAAAAAGGGACCGGGCGAGAACCGGGAATGGTAGTATCCAGGCGAGTACAAGAGAATGGTAGAATTCGAGCCAGTACTGAGAAGGGTAGAATCCGTGCGAGTACCGAAAAAGGGACCGGGCGAGAACCGGGAAAGGTAGTATCTAGGCCAGTACAAGAGAATGGTAGAATTCGAGCCAGTACTGGAGAAGGGTAGAATCCGTGCAAGTATCGAAAAAGGGACCGGGCGACAACCGGGAAAGATAGTATCAAGGCGATTACAAGACAATGGTAGAATTCGGACCAGTACTGAGAAGGGTAGAGTCCGTGCGAGTACCGAAAAAGGGACCGGGCGAGAACCGGGAAAGGTAGTATCCAGGCCAGTACAAGAGAATGGTAGAATTCGAGCCAGTACTGCAGAAGGGTAGAATCCGTGCAAGTACCGAAAAAGGGACCGGGCGACAACCGGGAAAGATAGTATCAAGGCGATTACAAGAGAATGGTAGAATTCGGACCAGTACTGAGAAGGGTAGAATCCGTGCGAGTACCGAAAAAGGGACCGGGCGAGAACCGGGAAAGGTAGTATCCAGGCCAGTACAAGAGAATTATAGAATTCGAGCCAGTACTAGAGAAGGGTAGAATCCGTGCAAGTACCGAAAAAGGGACCGGGCGAGAACCGGGAAAGATAGTATCCAAGTGAGTACAACAGAATGGTAGAATTCGAGCCAGTACTGGAGAAGGATAGAATCCGTGCGAGTACCGAAAAAGGGACCGGGCGAGAACCAGGAAAGGTAGTATCCAGGCGATTACAAGAGAATGGTAGAATTCGGACCAGTACTGAGAAGGGTAGAATCCGTGCGAGTACCGAAAAAGGGACCGGGCGAGAACCGGGAAAGGTAGTATCCAGGCCAGTACAAGAGAATTATAGAATTCGAGCCAGTACTAGAGAATGGTAGAATCCGTGCAAGTACCGAAAAAGGGACCGGGCGAGAACCGGGAAAGATAGTATCCAAGCGAGTACAAGAGAATGGTAGAATTCGAGCCAGTATTGGAGAAGGATAGAATCCGTGCGAGTACCGAAAAAGGAACCGGGCGAGAACCGGGAAAGGTAGTATCCAGGCGATTACAAGAGAATGGTAGAATTCGGACCAGTACTGAGAAGGGTAGAATCCGTGCGAGTACCGAAAAAGGGACCGGGCGAGAACCGGGAAAGGTAGTATCCATGCCAGTACAAGAGAATGGTAGAATTCGAGCCAGTACTGGAGAAGGGTAGAATCCGTGCAAGTACCGAAAAAGGGACCGGGCAAGAACCGGGAAAGGTAGTATCCAGGCGATTACAAGAGAATGGTAGAATTCGGACCAGTACTGAGAAGGGTAGAATTCGTGCGAGTACCGAAAAAGGGACCGGGCGAGAACCTGGAAAGGTAGTATCCAGGCGAGTACAAGAGAATGGTAGAATTCGAGCCAGTACTGGAGAAGGATTGAATCCGTGCGAGTACCGAAAAAGGGACCGGGCGAGAACCGGGAAAGGTAGTATCCAGACCAGTACAAGAGAATTATAGAATTCGAGCCAGTACTAGAGAATGGTAGAATCCGTGCAAGTACCGAAAAAGGGACCGGGCGAGAACCGGGAAAGATAGTATCCAAGCAAGTACAAGAGAATGGTAGAATTCGAGCCAGTATTGGAGAAGGATGGAATCCGTGCGAGTACCGAAAAAGGGACCGGGCGAGAACCGGGAAAGCTAGTATCCAGGCGATTACAAGAGAATGGTAGAATTCGGACCAGTACTGAGAAGGGTAGAATCCGTGCGAGTACCGAAAAAGGGACCGGGCGAGAACCGGGAAAGGTAGTATCCAGGCGATTACAAGAGAATGGTAGAATTCGGACCAGTACTGAGAAGGGTAGAATCCGTGCGAGTACCGAAAAAGGGACCGGGCGAGAACCGGGAAAGGTAGTATCCAGGCCAGTACAAGAGAATGGTAGAATTCGAGCCAGTACTGGAGAAGGGTAGAATCCGTGCAAGTACCGAAAAAGGGACCGGGCGACAACCGGGAAAGATAGTATCAAGGCGATTACAAGAGAATGGTAGAATTCGGACCAGTACTGAGAAGGGTAGAATCCGTGCGAGTACCGAAAAAGGGACCGGGCGAGAACCGGGAAAGGTAGTATCCAGGCCAGTACCAGAGAATTATAGAATTCGAGCAAGTACTAGAGAAGGGTAGAATCCGTGCAAGTACCGAAAAAGGGACCGGGCGAGAACCGGGAAAGATAGTATCCAAGCGACTACAAGAGAATGGTAGAATTCGAGCCAGTACTGGAGAAGGATAGAATCCGTGCGAGTACCGATAAAGGGACCGGGCAAGAACCGGGAAAGGTAGTATCCAGGCGATTACAAGAGAATGGTAGAATTCGGACCAGTACTGAGAAGGGTAGAATCCGTGCGAGTACCGAAAAAGGGACCGGGCGAGAACCGGGAAAGGTAGTATCCAGGCGATTACAAGAGAATGGTAGAATTCGGACCAGTACTGAGAAGGGTAGAATCCGTGCGAGTACCGAAAAAGGGACCGGGCGAGAACCGGGAAAGGTAGTATCCAGGCCAGTACAAGATAATGGTAGAATTCGAGCCAGTACTGGAGAAGGGTAGAATCCGTGCCAGTACCGAAAAAGGGACCGGGCGATAACCGGGAAAGATAGTATCAAGGCGATTACAAGAGAATGGTAGAATTCGGACCAGTACTGAGAAGGGTAGAGTCCGTGCGAGTACCGAAAAAGGGACCGGGCGAGAACCGGGAAAGGTAGTATCCAGGCCAGTACAAGAGAATGGTAGAATTCGAGCCAGTACTAGAGAAGGGTAGAATCCGTGCAAGTACCGAAAAAGGGACCGGGCGAGAACCGGGAAAGGTAGTATCCAGGCCAGTAAAAGAGAATGGTAGAATTCGAGCCAGTACTGGAGAAGGGTAGAATCCGTGCAAGTACCGAAAAAGGGACCGGGCGATAAACGGGAAAGATAGTATCAAGGCGATTACAAGAGAATGGTAGAGTTCGGACCAGTACTGAGAAGGGTAGAGTCCGTGCGAGTACCGAAAAAGGGACCGGGCGAGAACCGGGAAAGGTAGTATCCAGGCCAGTACAAGAGAATTATAGAATTCGAGCCAGTACTATAGAAGGGTAGAATCCGTGCAAGTACCGAAAAAGGGACCGGGCGAGAACCGGGAAAGATAGTATCCAAGCGAGTACAAGAGAATGGTAGAATTCGAGCCAGTACTGGAGAAGGATAGAATCCGTGCGAGTACCGAAAAAGGGACCGGGCGAGAACCGGGAAAGGTAGTATCCAGACGATTACAAGAGAATGGTAGAATTCGGACCAGTACTGAGAAGGGTAGAATCCGTGCGAGTACCGAAAAAGGGACCGGGCGAGAACCGGGAAAGGTAGTATCTAGGCCAGTACAAGAGAATGGTAGAATTCGAGCCAGTACTGGAGAAGGGTAGAATCCGTGCAAGTACCGAAAAAGGGACCGGGCGACAACCGGGAAAGATAGTATCAAGGCGATTATAAGAGAATGGTAGAATTCGGACCAGTACTGAGAAGGGTAGAATCCGTGCGAGTACCGAAAAAGGGACCGGGCGAGAACCGGGAAAGGTAGTATCCAGGCCAGTACAAGAGAATTATAGAATTCGAGCCAGTACTAGAGAGTGGTAGAATCCGTGCAAGTACCGAAAAAGGGACCGGGCGAGAACCGGGAAAGATAGTATCCAAGCGAGTACAAGAGAATGGTAGAATTCGAGCCAGTATTAGAGAAGGATAGAATCCGTGCGAGTACCGAAAAAGGGACCGGGCGAGAACCGGGGAAGGTAGTATCTAGGCGATTACAAGAGAATGGTAGAATTCGGACCAATACTGAGAAGGGTAGAATCCGTGCGAGTACCGAAAAAGGGACCGGGCGAGAACCGGGAAAGGTAGTATCCAGGCGATTACAAGAGAATGGTAGAATTCGGACCAGTACTGAGAAGGGTAGAATCCGTGCGAGTACCGAAAAAGGGACCGGGCGAGAACCGGGAAAGGTAGTATCCATGCCAGTACAAGAGAATGGTAGAATTCGAGCCAGTACTGGAGAAGGGTAGAATCCGTGCAAGTACCGAAAAAGGGACCGGGCAAGAACCGGGAAAGGTAGTATCCAGGCGATTCCAAGAGAATGGTAGAATTCGGACCAGTACTGAGAAGGGTAGAATCCGTGCGAGTACCGAAAAAGGGACCGGGCGAGAACCGGGAATGGTAGTATCCAGGCGAGTACAAGAGAATGGTAGAATTCGAGCCAGTACTGAGAAGGGTAGAATCCGTGCGAGTACCGAAAAAGGGACCGGGCGAGAACCGGGAAAGGTAGTATCTAGGCCAGTACAAGAGAATGGTAGAATTCGAGCCAGTACTGGAGAAGGGTAGAATCCGTGCAAGTATCGAAAAAGGGACCGGGCGACAACCGGGAAAGATAGTATCAAGGCGATTACAAGACAATGGTAGAATTCGGACCAGTACTGAGAAGGGTAGAGTCCGTGCGAGTACCGAAAAAGGGACCGGGCGAGAACCGGGAAAGGTAGTATCCAGGCCAGTACAAGAGAATGGTAGAATTCGAGCCAGTACTGGAGAAGGGTAGAATCCGTGCAAGTACCGAAAAAGGGACCGGGCGACAACCGGGAAAGATAGTATCAAGGCGATTACAAGAGAATGGTAGAATTCGGACCAGTACTGAGAAGGGTAGAATCCGTGCGAGTACCGAAAAAGGGACCGGGCGAGAACCGGGAAAGGTAGTATCCAGGCCAGTACAAGAGAATTATAGAATTCGAGCCAGTACTAGAGAAGGGTAGAATCCGTGCAAGTACCGAAAAAGGGAACGGGCGAGAACCGGGAAAGATAGTATCCAAGTGAGTACAACAGAATGGTAGAATTCGAGCCAGTACTGGAGAAGGATAGAATCCGTGCGAGTACCGAAAAAGGGACCGGGCGAGAACCAGGAAAGGTAGTATCCAGGCGATTACAAGAGAATGGTAGAATTCGGACCAGTACTGAGAAGGGTAGAATCCGTGCGAGTACCGAAAAAGGGACCGGGCGAGAACCGGGAAAGGTAGTATCCAGGCCAGTACAAGAGAATTATAGAATTCGAGCCAGTACTAGAGAATGGTAGAATCCGTGCAAGTACCGAAAAAGGGACCGGGCGAGAACCGGGAAAGATAGTATCCAAGCGAGTACAAGAGAATGGTAGAATTCGAGCCAGTATTGGAGAAGGATAGAATCCGTGCGAGTACCGAAAAAGGAACCGGGCGAGAACCGGGAAAGGTAGTATCCAGGCGATTACAAGAGAATGGTAGAATTCGGACCAGTACTGAGAAGGGTAGAATCCGTGCGAGTACCGAAAAAGGGACCGGGCGAGAACCGGGAAAGGTAGTATCCATGCCAGTACAAGAGAATGGTAGAATTCGAGCCAGTACTGGAGAAGGGTAGAATCCGTGCAAGTACCGAAAAAGGGACCGGGCAAGAACCGGGAAAGGTAGTATCCAGGCGATTACAAGAGAATGGTAGAATTCGGACCAGTACTGAGAAGGGTAGAATTCGTGCGAGTACCGAAAAAGGGACCGGGCGAGAACCTGGAAAGGTAGTATCCAGGCGAGTACAAGAGAATGGTAGAATTCGAGCCAGTACTGGAGAAGGATTGAATCCGTGCGAGTACCGAAAAAGGGACCGGGCGAGAACCGGGAAAGGTAGTATCCAGACCAGTACAAGAGAATTATAGAATTCGAGCCAGTACTAGAGAATGGTAGAATCCGTGCAAGTACCGAAAAAGGGACCGGGCGAGAACCGGGAAAGATAGTATCCAAGCAAGTACAAGAGAATGGTAGAATTCGAGCCAGTATTGGAGAAGGATGGAATCCGTGCGAGTACCGAAAAAGGGACCGGGCGAGAACCGGGAAAGCTAGTATCCAGGCGATTACAAGAGAATGGTAGAATTCGGACCAGTACTGAGAAGGGTAGAATCCGTGCGAGTACCGAAAAAGGGACCGGGCGAGAACCGGGAAAGGTAGTATCCAGGCGATTACAAGAGAATGGTAGAATTCGGACCAGTACTGAGAAGGGTAGAATCCGTGCGAGTACCGAAAAAGGGACCGGGCGAGAACCTGGAAAGGTAGTATCCATGCCAGTACAAGAGAATGGTAGAATTCGAGCCAGTACTGGAGAAGGGTAGAATCCGTGCAAGTACCGAAAAAGGGACCGGGCAAGAACCGGGAAAGGTAGTATCCAGGCGATTACAAGAGAATGGTAGAATTCGGACCAGTACTGAGAAGGGTAGAATCCGTGCGAGTACCGAAAAAGGGACCGGGCGAGAACCGGGAAAGGTAGTATCCAGGCGAGTACAAGAGAATGGTAGAATTCGAGCCAGTACTGGAGAAGGATAGAATCTGTGCGAGTACCGAAAAAGGGACCGGGCGAGAACCAGGAAAGGTAGTATCCAGGCGATTACAAGAGAATGGTAGAATTCGGACCAGTACTGAGAAGGGTAGAATCCGTGCGAGTACCGAAAAAGGGACCGGGCGAGAACCGGGAAAGGTAGTATCCAGGCCAGTACAAGAGAATTATAGAATTCGAGCCAGTACTAGAGAATGGTAGAATCCGTGCAAGTACCGAAAGAGGACCGGGCGAGAACCGGGAAAGATAGTATCCAAGCGAGTACAAGAGAATGGTAGAATTCGAGCCAGTATTGGAGAAGGATAGAATACGTGCGAGTACCGAAAAAGGAACCGGGCGAGAACCGGGAAAGGTAGTATCCATGCGATTACAAGAGAATGGTAGAATTCGGACCAGTACTGAGAAGGGTAGAATCCGTGCGAGTACCGAAAAAGGGACCGGGCGAGAACCGGGAAAGGTAGTATCTAGGCCAGTACAAGAGAATGGTAGAATTCGAGCCAGTACTGGAGAAGGGTAGAATCCGTGCAAGTACCGAAAAAGGGACCGGGCGACAACCGGGAAAGATAGTATCAAGGCGATTACAAGACAATGGTAGAATTCGGACCAGTACTGAGAAGGGTAGAGTCCGTGCGAGTACCGAAAAAGGGACCGGGCGAGAACCGGGAAAGGTAGTATCCAGGCCAGTACAAGAGAATGGTAGAATTCGAGCCAGTACTGGAGAAGGGTAGAATCCGTGCAAGTACCGAAAAAGGGACCGGGCGACAACCGGGAAAGATAGTATCAAGGCGATTACAAGAGAATGGTAGAATTCGGACCAGTACTGAGAAGGGTAGAATCCGTGCGAGTACCGAAAAAGGGACCGGGCGAGAACCGGGAAAGGTAGTATCCAGGCCAGTACAAGAGAATTATAGAATTCGAGCCAGTACTAGAGAAGGGTAGAATCCGTGCAAGTACCGAAAAAGGGACCGGGCGAGAACCGGGAAAGATAGTATCCAAGTGAGTACAACAGAATGGTAGAATTCGAGCCAGTACTGGAGAAGGATAGAATCCGTGCGAGTACCGAAAAAGGGACCGGGCGAGAACCAGGAAAGGTAGTATCCAGGCGATTACAAGAGAATGGTAGAATTCGGACCAGTACTGAGAAGGGTAGAATTCGTGCGAGTACCGAAAAAGGGACCGGGCGAGAACCTGGAAAGGTAGTATCCAGGCGAGTACAAGAGAATGGTAGAATTCGAGCCAGTACTGGAGAAGGATTGAATCCGTGCGAGTACCGAAAAAGGGACCGGGCGAGAACCGGGAAAGGTAGTATCCAGACCAGTACAAGAGAATTATAGAATTCGAGCCAGTACTAGAGAATGGTAGAATCCGTGCAAGTACCGAAAAAGGGACCGGGCGAGAACCGGGAAAGATAGTATCCAAGCAAGTACAAGAGAATGGTAGAATTCGAGCCAGTATTGGAGAAGGATGGAATCCGTGCGAGTACCGAAAAAGGGACCGGGCGAGAACCGGGAAAGCTAGTATCCAGGCGATTACAAGAGAATGGTAGAATTCGGACCAGTACTGAGAAGGGTAGAATCCGTGCGAGTACCGAAAAAGGGACCGGGCGAGAACCGGGAAAGGTAGTATCCAGGCGATTACAAGAGAATGGTAGAATTCGGACCAGTACTGAGAAGGGTAGAATCCGTGCGAGTACCGAAAAAGGGACCGGGCGAGAACCTGGAAAGGTAGTATCCATGCCAGTACAAGAGAATGGTAGAATTCGAGCCAGTACTGGAGAAGGGTAGAATCCGTGCAAGTACCGAAAAAGGGACCGGGCAAGAACCGGGAAAGGTAGTATCCAGGCGATTACAAGAGAATGGTAGAATTCGGACCAGTACTGAGAAGGGTAGAATCCGTGCGAGTACCGAAAAAGGGACCGGGCGAGAACCGGGAAAGGTAGTATCCAGGCGAGTACAAGAGAATGGTAGAATTCGAGCCAGTACTGGAGAAGGATAGAATCTGTGCGAGTACCGAAAAAGGGACCGGGCGAGAACCAGGAAAGGTAGTATCCAGGCGATTACAAGAGAATGGTAGAATTCGGACCAGTACTGAGAAGGGTAGAATCCGTGCGAGTACCGAAAAAGGGACCGGGCGAGAACCGGGAAAGGTAGTATCCAGGCCAGTACAAGAGAATTATAGAATTCGAGCCAGTACTAGAGAATGGTAGAATCCGTGCAAGTACCGAAAGAGGACCGGGCGAGAACCGGGAAAGATAGTATCCAAGCGAGTACAAGAGAATGGTAGAATTCGAGCCAGTATTGGAGAAGGATAGAATACGTGCGAGTACCGAAAAAGGAACCGGGCGAGAACCGGGAAAGGTAGTATCCATGCGATTACAAGAGAATGGTAGAATTCGGACCAGTACTGAGAAGGGTAGAATCCGTGCGAGTACCGAAAAAGGGACCGGGCGAGAACCGGGAAAGCTAGTATCCATGCCAGTACAAGAGAATGGTTGAATTCGAGCCAGTACTGGAGAAGGGTAGAATCCGTGCAAGTACCGAAAAAGGGACCGGGCAAGAACCGGGAAAGGTAGTATCCAGGCGATTACAAGAGAATGGTAGAATTCGGACCAGTACTGAGAAGGGTAGAATCCGTGCGAGTACCGAAAAAGGGACCGGGCGAGAACCCGGAAAGGTAGTATCCAGGCGAGTACAAGAGAATGGTAGAATTCGAGCCAGTACTGGAGAAGGATAGAATCCGTGCGAGTACCGAAAAAGGGACCGGGCGAGAACCGGGAAAGGTAGTATCCAGACCAGTACAAGAGAATTATAGAATTCGAGCCAGTACTAGAGAATGGTAGAATCCGTGCAAGTACCGAAAAAGGGACCGGGCGAGAACCGGGAAAGATAGTATCCAAGCGAGTACAAGAGAATGGTAGAATTCGAGCCAGTATTGGAGAAGGATAGAATCCGTGCGAGTACCGAAAAAGGGACCGGGCGAGAACCGGGAAAGGTAGTATCCAGGCGATTACAAGAGAATGGTAGAATTCGGACCAGTACTGAGAAGGGTAGAATCCGTGCGAGTACCGAAAAAGGGACCGGGCGAGAACCGGGAAAGGTAGTATCCAGGCGATTACAAGAGAATGGTAGAATTCGGACCGGTACTGAGAAGGGTAGAATCCGTGCGAGTACCGAAAAAGGGACCGGGCGAGGACCTGGAAAGGTAGTATCCATGCCAGTACAAGAGAATGGTAGAATTCGAGCCAGTACTGGAGAAGGGTAGAATCCGTGCAAGTACCGAAAAAGGGACCGGGCAAGAACCGGGAAAGGTAGTATCCAGGCGATTACAAGAGAATGGTAGAATTCGGACCAGTACTGAGAAGGGTAGAATCCGTGCGAGTACCGAAAAAGCGACCGGGCGAGAACCGGGAAAGGTAGTATCCAGGCGAGTACAAGAGAATGGTAGAATTCGAGCCAGTACTGGAGAAGGATAGAATCCGTGCGAGTACCGAAAAAGGGACCGGGCGAGAACCGGGAAAGGTAGTATCCAGACGATTACAAGAGAATGGTAGAATTCGGACCAGTACTGAGAAGGGTAGAATCCGTGCGAGTACCGAAAAAGGGACCGGGCGAGAACCGGGAAAGGTAGTATCTAGGCCAGTACAAGAGAATGGTAGAATTCGAGCCAGTACTGGAGAAGGGTAGAATCCGTGCAAGTACCGAAAAAGGGACCGGGCGACAACCGGGAAAGATAGTATCAAGGCGATTACAAGACAATGGTAGAATTCGGACCAGTACTGAGAAGGGTAGAGTCCGTGCGAGTACCGAAAAAGGGACCGGGCGAGAACCGGGAAAGGTAGTATCCGGGCCAGTACAAGAGAATGGTAGAATTCGAGCCAGTACTGGAGAAGGGTAGAATCCGTGCAAGTACCGAAAAAGGGACCGGGCGACAACCGGGAAAGATAGTATCAAGGCGATTACAAGAGAATGGTAGAATTCGGACCAGTACTGAGAAGGGTAGAATCCGTGCGAGTATCGAAAAAGGGACCGGGCGAGAACCGGGAAAGGTAGTATCCAGGCCAGTACAAGAGAATTATAGAATTCGAGCCAGTACTAGAGAAGGGTAGAATCCGTGCAAGTACCGAAAAAGGGACCGTGCGAGAACCGGGAAAGATAGTATCCAAGTGAGTACAAGAGAATGGTAGAATTCGAGCCAGTACTGGAGAAGGATAGAATCCGTGCGAGTACCGAAAAAGGGACCGGGCGAGAAGCAAGAAAGGTAGTATCCAGGCGATTACAAGAGAATGGTAGAATTCGGACCAGTACTGAGAAGGGTAGAATCCGTGCGAGTACCGAAAAAGGGACCGGGCGAGAACCGGGAAAGGTAGTATCCAGGCCAGTACAAGAGAATTATAGAATTCGAGCCAGTACTAGAGAATGGTAGAATCCGTGCAAGTACCGAAAAAGGGACCGGGCGAGAACCGGGAAAGATAGTATCCAAGCGAGTACAAGAGAATGGTAGAATTCGAGCCAGTATTGGAGAAGGATAGAATCCGTGCGAGTACCGAAAAAGGAACCGGGCGAGAACCGGGAAAGGTAGTATCCAGGCGATTACAAGAGAATGGTAGAATTCGGACCAGTACTGAGAAGGGTAGAATCCGTGCGAGTATCGAAAAAGGGACCGGGCGAGAACCGGGAAAGGTAGTATCCATGCCAGTACAAGAGAATGGTAGAATTCGAGCCAGTACTGGAGAAGGGTAGAATCCGTGCAAGTACCGAAAAAGGGACCGGGCAAGAACCGGGAAAGGTAGTATCCAGGCGATTACAAGAGAATGGTAGAATTCGGACCAGTACTGAGAAGGGTAGAATCCGTGCGAGTACCGAAAAAGGGACCGGGCGAGAACCCGGAAAGGTAGTATCCAGGCGAGTACAAGAGAATGGTAGAATTCGAGCCAGTACTGGAGAAGGATAGAATCCGTGCGAGTACCGAAAAAGGGACCGGGCGAGAACCGGGAAAGGTAGTATCCAGACCAGTACAAGAGAATTATAGAATTCGAGCCAGTACTAGAGAATGGTAGAATCCGTGCAAGTACCGAAAAAGGGACCGGGCGAGAACCGGGAAAGATAGTATCCAAGCGAGTACAAGAGAATGGTAGAATTCGAGCCAGTATTGGAGAAGGATAGAATCCGTGCGAGTACCGAAAAAGGGACCGGGCGAGAACCGGGAAAGGTAGTATCCAGGCGATTACAAGAGAATGGTAGAATTCGGACCAGTACTGAGAAGGGTAGATTTCGTGCGAGTACCGAAAAAGGGACCGGGCGAGAACCGGGAAAGGTAGTATCCAGGCGATTACAAGAGAATGGTAGAATTCGGACCAGTACTGAGAAGGGTAGAATCCGTGCGAGTACCGAAAAAGGGACCGGGCGAGAACCTGGAAAGGTAGTATCCATGCCAGTACAAGAGAATGGTAGAATTCGAGCCAGTACTGGAGAAGGGTAGAATCCGTGCAAGTACCGAAAAAGGGACCGGGCAAGAACCGGGAAAGGTAGTATCCAGGCGATTACAAGAGAATGGTAGAATTCGGACCAGTACTGAGAAGGGTAGAATCCGTGCGAGTACCGAAAAAGGGACCGGGCGAGAACCGGGAAAGGTAGTATCCAGGCGAGTACAAGAGAATGGTAGAATTCGAGCCAGTACTGGAGAAGGATAGAATCCGTGCGAGTACCGAAAAAGGGACCGGGCGAGAACCGGGAAAGGTAGTATCCAGACGATTACAAGAGAATGGTAGAATTCGGACCAGTACTGAGAAGGGTAGAATCCGTGCGAGTACCGAAAAAGGGACCGGGCGAGAACCGGGAAAGGTAGTATCTAGGCCAGTACAAGAGAATGGTAGAATTCGAGCCAGTACTGGAGAAGGGTAGAATCCGTGCAAGTACCGAAAAAGGGACCGGGCGACAACCGGGAAAGATAGTATCAAGGCGATTACAAGACAATGGTAGAATTCGGACCAGTACTGAGAAGGGTAGAGTCCGTGCGAGTACCGAAAAAGGGACCGGGCGAGAACCGGGAAAGGTAGTATCCGGGCCAGTACAAGAGAATTATAGAATTCGAGCCAGTACTAGAGAATGGTAGAATCCGTGCAAGTACCGAAAAAGGGACCGGGCGAGAACCGGGAAAGATAGTATCCAAGCAAGTACAAGAGAATGGTAGAATTCGAGCCAGTATTGGAGAAGGATAGAATCCGTGCGAGTACCGAAAAAGGGACCGGGCGAGAACCGGGAAAGCTAGTATCCAGGCGATTACAAGAGAATGGTAGAATTCGGACCAGTACTGAGAAGGGTAGAATCCGTGCGAGTACCGAAAAAGGGACCGGGCGAGAACCGGGAAAGGTAGTATCCAGGCGATTACAAGAGAATGGTAGAATTCGGACCAGTACTGAGAAGGGTAGAATCCGTGCGAGTACCGAAAAAGGGACCGGGCGAGAACCTGGAAAGGTAGTATCCATGCCAGTACAAGAGAATGGTAGAATTCGAGCCAGTACTGGAGAAGGGTAGAATCCGTGCAAGTACCGAAAAAGGGACCGGGCAAGAACCGGGAAAGGTAGTATCCAGGCGATTACAAGAGAATGGTAGAATTCGGACCAGTACTGAGAAGGGTAGAATCCGTGCGAGTACCGAAAAAGGGACCGGGCGAGAACCGGGAAAGGTAGTATCCAGGCGAGTACAAGAGAATGGTAGAATTCGAGCCAGTATTGGAGATGGATAGAATCCGTGCGAGTACCGAAAAAGGAACCGGGCGAGAACCGGGAAAGGTAGTATCCAGGCGATTACAAGAGAATGGTAGAATTCGGACCAGTACTGAGAAGGGTAGAATCCGTGCGAGTACCGAAAAAGGGACCGGGCGAGAACCGGGAAAGGTAGTATCTAGGCCAGTACAAGAGAATGGTAGAATTCGAGCCAGTACTGGAGAAGGGTAGAATCCGTGCAAGTACCGAAAAAGGGACCGGGCGACAACCGGGAAAGATAGTATCAAGGCGATTACAAGACAATGGTAGAATTCGGACCAGTACTGAGAAGGGTAGAGTCCGTGCGAGTACCGAAAAAGGGACCGGGCGAGAACCGGGAAAGGTAGTATCCGGGCCAGTACAAGAGAATGGTAGAATTCGAGCCAGTACTGGAGAAGGGTAGAATCCGTGCAAGTACCGAAAAAGGGACCGGGCGACAACCGGGAAAGATAGTATCAAGGCGATTACAAGACAATGGTAGAATTCGGACCAGTACTGAGAAGGGTAGAGTCCGTGCGAGTACCGAAAAAGGGACCGGGCGAGAACCGGGAAAGGTAGTATCCGGGCCAGTACAAGAGAATGGTAGAATTCGAGCCAGTACTGGAGAAGGGTAGAATCCGTGCAAGTACCGAAAAAGGGACCGGGCGACAACCGGGAAAGATAGTATCAAGGCGATTACAAGAGAATGGTAGAATTCGGACCAGTACTGAGAAGGGTAGAATCCGTGCGAGTATCGAAAAAGGGACCGGGCGAGAACCGGGAAAGGTAGTATCCAGGCCAGTACAAGAGAATTATAGAATTCGAGCCAGTACTAGAGAAGGGTAGAATCCGTGCAAGTACCGAAAAAGGGACCGTGCGAGAACCGGGAAAGATAGTATCCAAGTGAGTACAAGAGAATGGTAGAATTCGAGCCAGTACTGGAGAAGGATAGAATCCGTGCGAGTACCGAAAAAGGGACCGGGCGAGAAGCAAGAAAGGTAGTATCCAGGCGATTACAAGAGAATGGTAGAATTCGGACCAGTACTGAGAAGGGTAGAATCCGTGCGAGTACCGAAAAAGGGACCGGGCGAGAACCGGGAAAGGTAGTATCCAGGCCAGTACAAGAGAATTATAGAATTCGAGCCAGTACTAGAGAATGGTAGAATCCGTGCAAGTACCGAAAAAGGGACCGGGCGAGAACCGGGAAAGATAGTATCCAAGCGAGTACAAGAGAATGGTAGAATTCGAGCCAGTATTGGAGAAGGATAGAATCCGTGCGAGTACCGAAAAAGGAACCGGGCGAGAACCGGGAAAGGTAGTATCCAGGCGATTACAAGAGAATGGTAGAATTCGGACCAGTACTGAGAAGGGTAGAATCCGTGCGAGTATCGAAAAAGGGACCGGGCGAGAACCGGGAAAGGTAGTATCCATGCCAGTACAAGAGAATGGTAGAATTCGAGCCAGTACTGGAGAAGGGTAGAATCCGTGCAAGTACCGAAAAAGGGACCGGGCAAGAACCGGGAAAGGTAGTATCCAGGCGATTACAAGAGAATGGTAGAATTCGGACCAGTACTGAGAAGGGTAGAATCCGTGCGAGTACCGAAAAAGGGACCGGGCGAGAACCCGGAAAGGTAGTATCCAGGCGAGTACAAGAGAATGGTAGAATTCGAGCCAGTACTGGAGAAGGATAGAATCCGTGCGAGTACCGAAAAAGGGACCGGGCGAGAACCGGGAAAGGTAGTATCCAGACCAGTACAAGAGAATTATAGAATTCGAGCCAGTACTAGAGAATGGTAGAATCCGTGCAAGTACCGAAAAAGGGACCGGGCGAGAACCGGGAAAGATAGTATCCAAGCGAGTACAAGAGAATGGTAGAATTCGAGCCAGTATTGGAGAAGGATAGAATCCGTGCGAGTACCGAAAAAGGGACCGGGCGAGAACCGGGAAAGGTAGTATCCAGGCGATTACAAGAGAATGGTAGAATTCGGACCAGTACTGAGAAGGGTAGATTTCGTGCGAGTACCGAAAAAGGGACCGGGCGAGAACCGGGAAAGGTAGTATCCAGGCGATTACAAGAGAATGGTAGAATTCGGACCAGTACTGAGAAGGGTAGAATCCGTGCGAGTACCGAAAAAGGGACCGGGCGAGAACCTGGAAAGGTAGTATCCATGCCAGTACAAGAGAATGGTAGAATTCGAGCCAGTACTGGAGAAGGGTAGAATCCGTGCAAGTACCGAAAAAGGGACCGGGCAAGAACCGGGAAAGGTAGTATCCAGGCGATTACAAGAGAATGGTAGAATTCGGACCAGTACTGAGAAGGGTAGAATCCGTGCGAGTACCGAAAAAGGGACCGGGCGAGAACCGGGAAAGGTAGTATCCAGGCGAGTACAAGAGAATGGTAGAATTCGAGCCAGTACTGGAGAAGGATAGAATCCGTGCGAGTACCGAAAAAGGGACCGGGCGAGAACCGGGAAAGGTAGTATCCAGACGATTACAAGAGAATGGTAGAATTCGGACCAGTACTGAGAAGGGTAGAATCCGTGCGAGTACCGAAAAAGGGACCGGGCGAGAACCGGGAAAGGTAGTATCTAGGCCAGTACAAGAGAATGGTAGAATTCGAGCCAGTACTGGAGAAGGGTAGAATCCGTGCAAGTACCGAAAAAGGGACCGGGCGACAACCGGGAAAGATAGTATCAAGGCGATTACAAGACAATGGTAGAATTCGGACCAGTACTGAGAAGGGTAGAGTCCGTGCGAGTACCGAAAAAGGGACCGGGCGAGAACCGGGAAAGGTAGTATCCGGGCCAGTACAAGAGAATTATAGAATTCGAGCCAGTACTAGAGAATGGTAGAATCCGTGCAAGTACCGAAAAAGGGACCGGGCGAGAACCGGGAAAGATAGTATCCAAGCAAGTACAAGAGAATGGTAGAATTCGAGCCAGTATTGGAGAAGGATAGAATCCGTGCGAGTACCGAAAAAGGGACCGGGCGAGAACCGGGAAAGCTAGTATCCAGGCGATTACAAGAGAATGGTAGAATTCGGACCAGTACTGAGAAGGGTAGAATCCGTGCGAGTACCGAAAATGGGACCGGGCGAGAACCGGGAAAGGTAGTATCCAGGCGATTACAAGAGAATGGTAGAATTCGGACCAGTACTGAGAAGGGTAGAATCCGTGCGAGTACCGAAAAAGGGACCGGGCGAGAACCTGGAAAGGTAGTATCCATGCCAGTACAAGAGAATGGTAGAATTCGAGCCAGTACTGGAGAAGGGTAGAATCCGTGCAAGTACCGAAAAAGGGACCGGGCAAGAACCGGGAAAGGTAGTATCCAGGCGATTACAAGAGAATGGTAGAATTCGGACCAGTACTGAGAAGGGTAGAATCCGTGCGAGTACCGAAAAAGGGACCGGGCGAGAACCGGGAAAGGTAGTATCCAGGCGAGTACAAGAGAATGGTAGAATTCGAGCCAGTATTGGAGATGGATAGAATCCGTGCGAGTACCGAAAAAGGAACCGGGCGAGAACCGGGAAAGGTAGTATCCAGGCGATTACAAGAGAATGGTAGAATTCGGACCAGTACTGAGAAGGGTAGAATCCGTGCGAGTACCGAAAAAGGGACCGGGCGAGAACCGGGAAAGGTAGTATCTAGGCCAGTACAAGAGAATGGTAGAATTCGAGCCAGTACTGGAGAAGGGTAGAATCCGTGCAAGTACCGAAAAAGGGACCGGGCGACAACCGGGAAAGATAGTATCAAGGCGATTACAAGACAATGGTAGAATTCGGACCAGTACTGAGAAGGGTAGAGTCCGTGCGAGTACCGAAAAAGGGACCGGGCGAGAACCGGGAAAGGTAGTATCCGGGCCAGTACAAGAGAATGGTAGAATTCGAGCCAGTACTGGAGAAGGGTAGAATCCGTGCAAGTACCGAAAAAGGGACCGGGCGACAACCGGGAAAGATAGTATCAAGGCGATTACAAGAGAATGGTAGAATTCGGACCAGTACTGAGAAGGGTAGAATCCGTGCGAGTACCGAAAAAGGGACCGGGCGAGAACCGGGAAAGGTAGTATCCAGGCCAGTACAAGAGAATTATAGAATTCGAGCCAGTACTAGAGAAGGGTAGAATCCGTGCAAGTACCGAAAAAGGGACCGTGCGAGAACCGGGAAAGATAGTATCCAAGTGAGTACAAGAGAATGGTAGAATTCGAGCCAGTACTGGAGAAGGATAGAATCCGTGCGAGTACCGAAAAAGGGACCGGGCGAGAAGCAAGAAAGGTAGTATCCAGGCGATTACAAGAGAATGGTAGAATTCGGACCAGTACTGAGAAGGGTAGAATCCGTGCGAGTACCGAAAAAGGGACCGGGCGAGAACCGGGAAAGGTAGTATCCAGGCCAGTACAAGAGAATTATAGAATTCGAGCCAGTACTAGAGAATGGTAGAATCCGTGCAAGTACCGAAAAAGGGACCGGGGGAGAACCGGGAAAGATAGTATCCAAGCGAGTACAAGAGAATGGTAGAATTCGAGCCAGTATTGGAGATGGATAGAATCCGTGCGAGTACCGAAAAAGGAACCGGGCGAGAACCGGGAAAGGTAGTATCCAGGCGATTACAAGAGAATGGTAGAATTCGGACCAGTACTGAGAAGGGTAGAATCCGTGCGAGTACCGAAAAAGGGACCGGGCGAGAACCGGGAAAGGTAGTATCCATGCCAGTACAAGAGAATGGTAGAATTCGAGTCAGTACTGGAGAAGGGTAGAATCCGTGCAAGTACCGAAAAAGGGACCGGGCAAGAACCGGGAAAGGTAGTATCCAGGCGATTACAAGAGAATGGTAGAATTCGGACCAGTACTGAGAAGGGTAGAATCCGTGCGAGTACCGAAAAAGGGACCGGGCGAGAACCGGGAAAGGTAGTATCCAGGCCGGTAAAAGAGAATGGTAGAATTCGAGCCAGTACTGGAGAAGGGTAGAATCCGTGCAAGTACCGAAAAAGGGACCGGGCGACAACCGGGAAAGATAGTATCAAGGCGATTACAAGAGAATGGTAGAATTCGGACCAGTACTGAGAAGGGTAGAATCCGTGCGAGTACCGAAAAAGGGACCGGGCGAGAACCGGGAAAGGTAGTATCCAGGCCAGTACAAGAGAATTATAGAATTCGAGCCAGTACTAGAGAAGGGTAGAATCCGTGCAAGTACCGAAAAAGGGACCGTGCGAGAACCGGGAAAGATAGTATCCAAGTGAGTACAAGAGAATGGTAGAATTCGAGCCAGTACTGGAGAAGGATAGAATCCGTGCGAGTACCGAAAAAGGGACCGGGCGAGAACCAAGAAAGGTAGTATCCAGGCGATTACAAGAGAATGGTAGAATTCGGACCAGTACTGAGAAGGGTAGAATCCGTGCGAGTACCGAAAAAGGGACCGGGCGAGAACCGGGAAAGGTAGTATCCAGGCCAGTACAAGAGAATGGTAGAATTCGAGCCAGTACTGGAGAAGGGTAGATTCCGTGCAAGTACCGAAAAAGGGACCGGGCGACAACCGGGAAAGATAGTATCAAGGCGATTACAAGAGAATGGTAGAATTCGGACCAGTACTGAGAAGGGTAGAATCCGTGCGAGTACCGAAAAAGGGACCGGGCGAGAACCGGGAAAGGTAGTATCCAGGCCAGTACAAGAGAATGGTAGAATTCGAGCCAGTACAGGAGAAGGGTAGAATCCGTGCGAGTACCGAAAAAGGGACCGGGCGAGAACCGGGAAAGGTAGTATCCAGGCAAGTACAAGAGAATGGTAGAATTCGAGCCAGTACTGGAGAAGGGTAGAATCCGTGCCAGTACCGAAAAAGGGACCGGGCGAGAACCGGGAAAGGTAGTATCTAGGCGATTACAAGAGAATGGTAGAATTCGGACCAATACTGAGAAGGGTAGAATCCGTGCGAGTACCGAAAAAGAAACCGGGCGAGAACCGGGAAAGGTAGTATCCAGGCCAGTACAAGAGAATTATAGAATTCGAGCCAGTACTAGAGAAGGGTAGAATCCGTGCAAGTACCGAAAAAGAGACCGGGCGAGAACCGGGAAAGATAGTATCCAGGCGAGTACAAGAGAATGGTAGAATTCGAGCCAGTACTGGAGAAGGATAGAATCCGTGCGAGTACCGAAAAGGGACCGGGCGAGAACCGGGAAAGGTAGTATCCAGGCGATTACATGAGAATGGTAGAATTCGGACCAATACTGAGAAGGGTAGAATCCGTGCGAGTACCGAAAAAGGGACCGGGCGAGAACCGGGAAAGGTAGTATGCAGGCCAGTACAAGAGAATTATAGAATTCGAGCCAGTACTAGAGAATGGTAGAAGCCGTGCAAGTACCGAAAAAGGGACGGGGCGAGAACCGGGAAAGATAGTATCCAGGCGAGTCCAAGAGAATGGTAGAATTCGAGCCAGTACTGGAGAAGGATAGAATCCGTGCGAGTACCGAAAAAGGGACCGGGCGAGAACCGGGAAAGGTAGTATCCAGGCGATTACAAGAGAATGGTAGAATTCGGACCAGTACTGAGAAGGGTAGAATCCGTGCGAGTATCGAAAAAGGGACCGGGCGAGAACCGGGAAAGGTAGTATCCATGCCAGTACAAGAGAATGGTAGAATTCGAGCCAGTACTGGAGAAGGGTAGAATCCGTGTAAGTACCGAAAAAGGGACCGGGCGACAACCGGGAAAGATAGTATCAAGGCGATTACAAGAGAATGGTAGAATTCGGACCAGTACTGAGAAGGGTAGAATCCGTGCGAGTACCGAAAAAGGGAACGGGCGAGAACCGGGAAAGGTAGTATCCAGGCCAGTACAAGAGAATGGTAGAATTCGAGCCAGTACAGGAGAAGGGTAGAATCCGTGCGAGTACCGAAAAAGGGACCGGGCGAGAACCGGGAAAGGTAGTATCCAGGCCAGTACAAGAGAATGGTAGAATTCGAGCCAGTACTAGAGAAGGGTAGAATCCGTGCAAGTACCGAAAAAGGGACCGGGCGACAACCGGGAAAGATAGTATCAAGGCGATTACAAGAGAATGGTAGAATTCGGACCAGTACTGAGAAGGGTAGAATCCGTGCGAGTACCGAAAAAGGGAACGGGCGAGAACCGGGAAAGGTAGTATCCAGGCCAGTACAAGAGAATGGTAGAATTCGAGCCAGTACAGGAGAAGGGTAGAATCCGTGCGAGTACCGAAAAAGGGACCGGGCGAGAACCGGGAAAGGTAGTATCCAGGCCAGTACAAGAGAATGGTAGAATTCGAGCCAGTACTGGAGAAGGATAGAATCCGTGCAAGTACCGAAAAAGGGACCGGGCGAGATCCGGGAAATGTAGTATCCAGGCCAGTACAAGAGAATGGTAGAATTCGAGCCAGTACAGGAGAAGGGTAGAATCCGTGCGAGTACCGAAAAAGGGACCGGGCGAGAACCGGGAAATGTAGTATCCAGGCCAGTACAAGAGAATGGTAGAATTCGAGCCAGTACTGGAGAAGGATAGAATCCGTGCAAGTGCCGAAAAAGGGACCGGGCGAGAACCGGGAAATGTAGTATCCAGGCGATTACAAGAGAATGGTAGAATTCGGACCAATACTGAGAAGGGTAGAATCCGTGCGAGTACCGAAAAAGGGACCGGGCGAGAACCGTGAAAGGTAGTATCCAGGCCAGTACAAGAGAATTATAGAATTCGAGCCAGTACTAGAGAAGGGTAGAATCCGTGCAAGTACCGAAAAAGGGACCGGGCGAGCACCGGGAAAGATAGTATCCAGGCGAGTACAAGAGAATGGTAGAATTCGAGCCAGTACTGGAGAATGATAGAATCCGTGCCAGTACCGAAAAAGGGACCGGGCGAGAACCGGGAAAGGTAGTATCCAGGCGATTACAAGAGAATGGTAGAATTCGGACCAGTACTGAGAAGGGTAGAATCCGTGCGAGTACCGAAAAAGGGACCGGGCGAGAACCGGGAAAGGTAGTATCCAGGCGATTACAAGAGAATGGTAGAATTCGGACCAGTACTGAGAAGGGTAGAATCCGTGCGAGTACCGAATAAGGGACCGGGCGAGAACCGGGAAAGGTAGTATCCAGGCCAGTACAAGAGAATGGTAGAATTCGAGCCAGTACTGGAGAAGGGTAGAATCCGTGCAAGTACCGAAAAAGGGACCGGGCGACAACCGGGAAAGATAGTATCAAGGCGATTACAAGAGAATGGTAGAATTCGGACCAGTACTGAGAAGGGTAGAATCCGTGCGAGTACCGAAAAAGGGACCGGGCGAGAACCGGGAAAGGTAGTATCCAGGCCAGTACAAGAGAATGGTAGAATTCGAGCCAGTACAGGAGAAGGGTAGAATCCGTGCGAGTACCGAAAAAGGGACCGGGCGAGAACCGGGAAAGGTAGTATCCAGGCCAGTACAAGAGAATGGTAGAATTCGAGCCAGTACTGGAGAAGGATAGAATCCGTGCAAGTACCGAAAAAGGGACCGGGCGAGAACCGGGAAATGTAGTATCCAGGCCAGTACAAGAGAATGGTAGAATTCGAGCCAGTACAGGAGAAGGGTAGAATCCGTGCGAGTACCGAAAAAGGGACCGGGCGAGAACCGGGAAAGGTAGTATCCAGGCCAGTACAAGAGAATGGTAGAATTCGAGCCAGTACTGGAGAAGGATAGAATCCGTGCAAGTGCCGAAAAAGGGACCGGGCGAGAACCGGGAAATGTAGTATCCAGGCGATTACAAGAGAATGGTAGAATTCGGACCAATACTGAGAAGGGTAGAATCCGTGCGAGTACCGAAAAAGGGACCGGGCGAGAACCGTGAAAGGTAGTATCCAGGCCAGTACAAGAGAATTATAGAATTCGAGCCAGTACTAGAGAAGGGTAGAATCCGTGCAAGTACCGAAAAAGGGACCGGGCGAGCACCGGGAAAGATAGTATCCAGGCGAGTACAAGAGAATGGTAGAATTCGAGCCAGTACTGGAGAAGGATAGAATCCGTGCCAGTACCGAAAAAGGGACCGGGCGAGAACCGGGAAAGGTAGTATCCAGGCGATTACAAGAGAATGGTAGAATTCGGACCAGTACTGAGAAGGGTAGAATCCGTGCGAGTACCGAAAAAGGGACCGGGCGAGAACCGGGAAAGGTAGTATCCAGGCCAGTACAAGAGAATGGTAGAATTTGAGCCAGTACTGGAAAAGGGTAGAATCCGTGCAAGTACCGAAAAAGGGACCGGGCGACAACCGGGAAAGATAGTATCAAGGCGATTACAAGAGAATGGTAGAATTCGGACCAGTACTGAGAAGGGTAGAATCCGTGCGAGTACCAAAAAAGGGACCGGGCGAGAACCGGGAAAGGTAGTGTCCAGGCCAGTACAAGAGAATTATAGAATTCGAGCCAGTACTAGAGAAGGGTAGAAGCCGTGCAAGTACCGAAAAAGGGACCGGGCGAGAACCGGGAAAGATAGTATCCAGGCGAGTCCAAGAGAATGGTAGAATTCGAGCCAGTACTGGAGAAGGATAGAATCCGTGCGAGTACCGAAAAAGGGACCAAGCGAGAACCGGGAAAAGTAGTATCCAGGCGATTACAAGAGAATGGTAGAATTCGAGCCAGTACTGGAGAAGGATAGAATCCGTGCAAGTACCGAAAAAGGGACCGGGCGAGAACCGGGAAATGTAGTATCCTGGCCAGTACAAGAGAATGGTAGAATTCGAGCCAGTACAGGAGAAGGGTAGAATCCGTGCGAGTACCGAAAAAGGGACCGGGCGAGAACCGGGAAAGGTAGTATCCAGGCCAATACAAGAGAATGGTAGAATTCGAGCCAGTACTGGAGAAGGATAGAATCCGTGCAAGTACCGAAAAAGGGACCGGGCGAGAACCGGGAAATGTAGTATCCAGGCCAGTACAAGAGAATGGTAGAATTCGAGCCAGTACAGGAGAAGGGTAGAATCTGTGCCAGTACCGAAAAAGGGACCGGGCGACAACCGGGAAAGGTAGTATCCAGGCCAATACAAGAGAATGGTAGAATTCGAGCCAGTACTGGAGAAGGGTAGAATCTGTGCCAGTACCGAAAAAGGGACCGGGCGACAACCGGGAAAGATAGTATTAAGGCGATTACAAGAGAATGGTAGAATTCGGACCAGTACTGAGAAGGGTAGAATCCGTGCGAGTACCGAAAAAGGGACCGGGCGAGAACCGGGAAAAGTAGTATCCAGGCGATTACAAGAGAATGGTAGAATTCGAGCCAGTACTGGAGAAGGGTAGAATCCGTGCAAGTACCGAAAAAGGGACCGGGCGACAACCGGGAAAGATAGTATCAAGGCGATTACAAGAGAATGGTAGAATTCGGACCAGTACTGAGAAGGGTAGAATCCGTGCGAGTACCAAAAAAGGGACCGGGCGAGAACCGGGAAAGGTAGTGTCCAGGCCAGTACAAGAGAATTATAGAATTCGAGCCAGTACTAGAGAAGGGTAGAAGCCGTGCAAGTACCGAAAAAGGGACCGGGCGAGAACCGGGAAAGATAGTATCCAGGCGAGTCCAAGAGAATGGTAGAATTCGAGCCAGTACTGGAGAAGGATAGAATCCGTGCGAGTACCGAAAAAGGGACCGGGCGAGAACCAGGAAAGGTAGTATCCAGGCCAGTACAAGAGAATGGTAGAATTCGAGCCAGTACTGGAGCAGGGTAGAATCCGTGCAAGTACCGAAAAAGGGACCGGGCGAAAACCGGGAAAGATAGTATCAAGGCGATTACAAGAGATTGGTAGAATTCGGACCAGTACTGAGAAGGGTAGAGTCCGTGCGAGTACCGAAAAAGGGACCGGGATAGAACCGGGAAAGATAGTATCAAGGCGATTACAAGAGAATGGTAGAATTCGAACCAGTACTGAGAAGGGTAGAATCCGTGCGAGTACCGAAAAAGGGACCGGGCGAGAACCGGGAAAGGTAGTATCCAGGCCAGTACAAGAGAATTATAGAATTCGAGCCAGTACCAGAGAAGGGTAGAATCCGTGCAAGTACCGAAAAAGGGACCGGGCGAGAACCGGGAAAGGTAGTATCCAGGCGATTACAAGAGAATTGTAGAATTCGGACTAGTACTCAGAAGGGTAGAATCTGTGCGAGTACCGAAAAAGGGACCGGGCGAGAACCGGGAAAGGTAGTATCCAGGCCAGTAAAAGAGAAAGGTAGAATTCGAGCCAGTACTAGAGAAGGGTAGAATCCGTGCAAGTACCAAAAAAGGGACCGGGCGAGAACCGGGAAGGGTAGTGTCCAGGCCAGTACAAGAGAATTATAGAATTCGAGCCAGTACTAGAGAAGGGTAGAAGCCGTGCAAGTACCGAAAAAGGGACCGGGCGAGAACCGGGAAAGATAGTATCTAGGCGAGTCCAAGAGAATGGTAGAATTCGAGCCAGTACTGGAGAAGGATAGAATCCGTGCGAGTACCGAAAAAGGGACCGGGCGAGAACCGGGAAAGGTAGTATCCAGGCGATTATAAGAGAATGGGTGAATTCGGACCAGTACTGAGAAGGGTAGAATCCGTGCGAGTACCGAAAAAGGGACCGAGCGAGAACCGGGAAAGGTAGTATCCAGGCGATTACAAGAGAATGGTAGAATTCGAGCCAGTACTGGAGAAGGGTAGAATCCGTGCGAGTACCGAAAAAGGGACCGGGCGAGAACCGGGAAAGATAGTATCAAGGCGATTACAAGAGAATGGTAGAATTCGGACCAGTACTGAGAAGGGTAGAATCCGTGCGAGTACCGAAAAAGGGACCGGGCGAGAACCGGGAAAGGTAGTATCCAGGCCAGTACAAGAGAATTATAGAATTCGAGCCAGTACTAGAGAAGGGTAGAATCCGTGCAAGTACCGAAAAAGGGACCGGGCGAGAACCGGGAAAGGTAGTATCCAGGCGATTACAAGAGAATTGTAGAATTCGGACTAGTACTAAGAAGGGTAGAATCTGTGCGAGTACCGAAAAAGGGACCGGGCAAGAACCGGGAAAGGTAGTATCCAGGCCAGTAAAAGAGAAAGGTAGAATTCGAGCCAGTACAAGAGAAGGGTAGAATCCGTGCAAGTACCGAAAAATGGACCGGGCGAGAACCGGGAAAGGTAGTATCCATGCCAGTACAAGAGAATGGTAGAATTCGAGCCAGTACTGGAGAAGGGTAGAATCCGTGTAAGTACCGAAAAAGGGACCGGGCGACAACCGGGAAAGATAGTATCAAGGCGATTACAAGAGAATGGTAGAATTCGGACCAGTACTGAGAAGGGTAGAATCCGTGCGAGTACCGAAAAAGGGAACGGGCGAGAACCGGGAAAGGTAGTATCCAGGCCAGTACAAGAGAATGGTAGAATTCGAGCCAGTACAGGAGAAGGGTAGAATCCGTGCGAGTACCGAAAAAGGGACCGGGCGAGAACCGGGAAAGGTAGTATCCAGGCCAGTACAAGAGAATGGTAGAATTCGAGCCAGTACTAGAGAAGGGTAGAATCCGTGCAAGTACCGAAAAAGGGACCGGGCGACAACCGGGAAAGATAGTATCAAGGCGATTACAAGAGAATGGTAGAATTCGGACCAGTACTGAGAAGGGTAGAATCCGTGCGAGTACCGAAAAAGGGAACGGGCGAGAACCGGGAAAGGTAGTATCCAGGCCAGTACAAGAGAATGGTAGAATTCGAGCCAGTACAGGAGAAGGGTAGAATCCGTGCGAGTACCGAAAAAGGGACCGGGCGAGAACCGGGAAAGGTAGTATCCAGGCCAGTACAAGAGAATGGTAGAATTCGAGCCAGTACTGGAGAAGGATAGAATCCGTGCAAGTACCGAAAAAGGGACCGGGCGAGATCCGGGAAATGTAGTATCCAGGCCAGTACAAGAGAATGGTAGAATTCGAGCCAGTACAGGAGAAGGGTAGAATCCGTGCGAGTACCGAAAAAGGGACCGGGCGAGAACCGGGAAATGTAGTATCCAGGCCAGTACAAGAGAATGGTAGAATTCGAGCCAGTACTGGAGAAGGATAGAATCCGTGCAAGTGCCGAAAAAGGGACCGGGCGAGAACCGGGAAATGTAGTATCCAGGCGATTACAAGAGAATGGTAGAATTCGGACCAATACTGAGAAGGGTAGAATCCGTGCGAGTACCGAAAAAGGGACCGGGCGAGAACCGTGAAAGGTAGTATCCAGGCCAGTACAAGAGAATTATAGAATTCGAGCCAGTACTAGAGAAGGGTAGAATCCGTGCAAGTACCGAAAAAGGGACCGGGCGAGCACCGGGAAAGATAGTATCCAGGCGAGTACAAGAGAATGGTAGAATTCGAGCCAGTACTGGAGAATGATAGAATCCGTGCCAGTACCGAAAAAGGGACCGGGCGAGAACCGGGAAAGGTAGTATCCAGGCGATTACAAGAGAATGGTAGAATTCGGACCAGTACTGAGAAGGGTAGAATCCGTGCGAGTACCGAAAAAGGGACCGGGCGAGAACCGGGAAAGGTAGTATCCAGGCGATTACAAGAGAATGGTAGAATTCGGACCAGTACTGAGAAGGGTAGAATCCGTGCGAGTACCGAATAAGGGACCGGGCGAGAACCGGGAAAGGTAGTATCCAGGCCAGTACAAGAGAATGGTAGAATTCGAGCCAGTACTGGAGAAGGGTAGAATCCGTGCAAGTACCGAAAAAGGGACCGGGCGACAACCGGGAAAGATAGTATCAAGGCGATTACAAGAGAATGGTAGAATTCGGACCAGTACTGAGAAGGGTAGAATCCGTGCGAGTACCGAAAAAGGGACCGGGCGAGAACCGGGAAAGGTAGTATCCAGGCCAGTACAAGAGAATGGTAGAATTCGAGCCAGTACAGGAGAAGGGTAGAATCCGTGCGAGTACCGAAAAAGGGACCGGGCGAGAACCGGGAAAGGTAGTATCCAGGCCAGTACAAGAGAATGGTAGAATTCGAGCCAGTACTGGAGAAGGATAGAATCCGTGCAAGTACCGAAAAAGGGACCGGGCGAGAACCGGGAAATGTAGTATCCAGGCCAGTACAAGAGAATGGTAGAATTCGAGCCAGTACAGGAGAAGGGTAGAATCCGTGCGAGTACCGAAAAAGGGACCGGGCGAGAACCGGGAAAGGTAGTATCCAGGCCAGTACAAGAGAATGGTAGAATTCGAGCCAGTACTGGAGAAGGATAGAATCCGTGCAAGTGCCGAAAAAGGGACCGGGCGAGAACCGGGAAATGTAGTATCCAGGCGATTACAAGAGAATGGTAGAATTCGGACCAATACTGAGAAGGGTAGAATCCGTGCGAGTACCGAAAAAGGGACCGGGCGAGAACCGTGAAAGGTAGTATCCAGGCCAGTACAAGAGAATTATAGAATTCGAGCCAGTACTAGAGAAGGGTAGAATCCGTGCAAGTACCGAAAAAGGGACCGGGCGAGCACCGGGAAAGATAGTATCCAGGCGAGTACAAGAGAATGGTAGAATTCGAGCCAGTACTGGAGAAGGATAGAATCCGTGCCAGTACCGAAAAAGGGACCGGGCGAGAACCGGGAAAGGTAGTATCCAGGCGATTACAAGAGAATGGTAGAATTCGGACCAGTACTGAGAAGGGTAGAATCCGTGCGAGTACCGAAAAAGGGACCGGGCGAGAACCGGGAAAGGTAGTATCCAGGCCAGTACAAGAGAATGGTAGAATTTGAGCCAGTACTGGAAAAGGGTAGAATCCGTGCAAGTACCGAAAAAGGGACCGGGCGACAACCGGGAAAGATAGTATCAAGGCGATTACAAGAGAATGGTAGAATTCGGACCAGTACTGAGAAGGGTAGAATCCGTGCGAGTACCAAAAAAGGGACCGGGCGAGAACCGGGAAAGGTAGTGTCCAGGCCAGTACAAGAGAATTATAGAATTCGAGCCAGTACTAGAGAAGGGTAGAAGCCGTGCAAGTACCGAAAAAGGGACCGGGCGAGAACCGGGAAAGATAGTATCCAGGCGAGTCCAAGAGAATGGTAGAATTCGAGCCAGTACTGGAGAAGGATAGAATCCGTGCGAGTACCGAAAAAGGGACCAAGCGAGAACCGGGAAAAGTAGTATCCAGGCGATTACAAGAGAATGGTAGAATTCGAGCCAGTACTGGAGAAGGATAGAATCCGTGCAAGTACCGAAAAAGGGACCGGGCGAGAACCGGGAAATGTAGTATCCTGGCCAGTACAAGAGAATGGTAGAATTCGAGCCAGTACAGGAGAAGGGTAGAATCCGTGCGAGTACCGAAAAAGGGACCGGGCGAGAACCGGGAAAGGTAGTATCCAGGCCAATACAAGAGAATGGTAGAATTCGAGCCAGTACTGGAGAAGGATAGAATCCGTGCAAGTACCGAAAAAGGGACCGGGCGAGAACCGGGAAATGTAGTATCCAGGCCAGTACAAGAGAATGGTAGAATTCGAGCCAGTACAGGAGAAGGGTAGAATCTGTGCCAGTACCGAAAAAGGGACCGGGCGACAACCGGGAAAGGTAGTATCCAGGCCAATACAAGAGAATGGTAGAATTCGAGCCAGTACTGGAGAAGGGTAGAATCTGTGCCAGTACCGAAAAAGGGACCGGGCGACAACCGGGAAAGATAGTATTAAGGCGATTACAAGAGAATGGTAGAATTCGGACCAGTACTGAGAAGGGTAGAATCCGTGCGAGTACCGAAAAAGGGACCGGGCGAGAACCGGGAAAAGTAGTATCCAGGCGATTACAAGAGAATGGTAGAATTCGAGCCAGTACTAGAGAAGGGTAGAATCCGTGCAAGTACCGAAAAAGGGACCGGGCGACAACCGGGAAAGATAGTATCAAGGCGATTACAAGAGAATGGTAGAATTCGGACCAGTACTGAGAAGGGTAGAATCCGTGCGAGTACCAAAAAAGGGACCGGGCGAGAACCGGGAAAGGTAGTGTCCAGGCCAGTACAAGAGAATTATAGAATTCGAGCCAGTACTAGAGAAGGGTAGAAGCCGTGCAAGTACCGAAAAAGGGACCGGGCGAGAACCGGGAAAGATAGTATCCAGGCGAGTCCAAGAGAATGGTAGAATTCGAGCCAGTACTGGAGAAGGATAGAATCCGTGCGAGTACCGAAAAAGGGACCGGGCGAGAACCAGGAAAGGTAGTATCCAGGCCAGTACAAGAGAATGGTAGAATTCGAGCCAGTACTGGAGCAGGGTAGAATCCGTGCAAGTACCGAAAAAGGGACCGGGCGAAAACCGGGAAAGATAGTATCAAGGCGATTACAAGAGATTGGTAGAATTCGGACCAGTACTGAGAAGGGTAGAGTCCGTGCGAGTACCGAAAAAGGGACCGGGATAGAACCGGGAAAGATAGTATCAAGGCGATTACAAGAGAATGGTAGAATTCGAACCAGTACTGAGAAGGGTAGAATCCGTGCGAGTACCGAAAAAGGGACCGGGCGAGAACCGGGAAAGGTAGTATCCAGGCCAGTACAAGAGAATTATAGAATTCGAGCCAGTACCAGAGAAGGGTAGAATCCGTGCAAGTACCGAAAAAGGGACCGGGCGAGAACCGGGAAAGGTAGTATCCAGGCGATTACAAGAGAATTGTAGAATTCGGACTAGTACTGAGAAGGGTAGAATCTGTGCGAGTACCGAAAAAGGGACCGGGCGAGAACCGGGAAAGGTAGTATCCAGGCCAGTAAAAGAGAAAGGTAGAATTCGAGCCAGTACTAGAGAAGGGTAGAATCCGTGCAAGTACCAAAAAAGGGACCGGGCGAGAACCGGGAAGGGTAGTGTCCAGGCCAGTACAAGAGAATTATAGAATTCGAGCCAGTACTAGAGAAGGGTAGAAGCCGTGCAAGTACCGAAAAAGGGACCGGGCGAGAACCGGGAAAGATAGTATCTAGGCGAGTCCAAGAGAATGGTAGAATTCGAGCCAGTACTGGAGAAGGATAGAATCCGTGCGAGTACCGAAAAAGGGACCGGGCGAGAACCGGGAAAGGTAGTATCCAGGCGATTATAAGAGAATGGGTGAATTCGGACCAGTACTGAGAAGGGTAGAATCCGTGCGAGTACCGAAAAAGGGACCGAGCGAGAACCGGGAAAGGTAGTATCCAGGCGATTACAAGAGAATGGTAGAATTCGAGCCAGTACTGGAGAAGGGTAGAATCCGTGCGAGTACCGAAAAAGGGACCGGGCGAGAACCGGGAAAGATAGTATCAAGGCGATTACAAGAGAATGGTAGAATTCGGACCAGTACTGAGAAGGGTAGAATCCGTGCGAGTACCGAAAAAGGGACCGGGCGAGAACCGGGAAAGGTAGTATCCAGGCCAGTACAAGAGAATTATAGAATTCGAGCCAGTACTAGAGAAGGGTAGAATCCGTGCAAGTACCGAAAAAGGGACCGGGCGAGAACCGGGAAAGGTAGTATCCAGGCGATTACAAGAGAATTGTAGAATTCGGACTAGTACTAAGAAGGGTAGAATCTGTGCGAGTACCGAAAAAGGGACCGGGCAAGAACCGGGAAAGGTAGTATCCAGGCCAGTAAAAGAGAAAGGTAGAATTCGAGCCAGTACAAGAGAAGGGTAGAATCCGTGCAAGTACCGAAAAATGGACCGGGCGAGAACCGGGAAAGGTAGTATCCAGGCCAGTACAAGAGAATTATAGAATTCGAGCCAGTACTAGAGAAGGGTAGAATCCGTGCAAGTACCGAAAAAGGGACCGGGCGAGAACCGGGAATGATAGTATCCAGGCGAGTACAAGAGAATGGTAGAATTCGAGCCAGTACTGGAGAAGGATAGAATCCGTGCGAGTGCCAAAAAAGGGACCGGGCGAGAACCGGGAAAGGTAGTATCCAGGCCAGTACAAGAGAATTATAGAATTCGAGCCAGTACTAGAGAAGGGTAGAAGCCGTGCAAGTACCGAAAAAAGGACCGGGCGAGAACCAGGAAAGATAGTATCCAGGCGAGTCCAAGAGAATGGTAGAATTCGAGCCAGTACTGGAGAAGGATAGAATCCGTGCGAGTACCGAAAAAGGGACCGGGCGAGAACCGGGAAAGGTAGTATCCAGGCGATTACAAGAGAATGGGTGAATTCGGACCAGTACTGAGAAGGGTAGAATCCGTGCGAGTACCGAAAAAGGGACCGAGCGAGAACCGGGAAAGGTAGTATCCAGGCGATTACAAGAGAATGGTAGAATTCGAGCCAGTACTGGAGAAGGGTAGAATCCGTGCGAGTACCGAAAAAGGGACCGGGCGAGAACCGGGAAAGATAGTATCAAGGCGATTACAAGAGAATGGTAGAATTCGGACTAGTACTGAGAAGGGTAGAATCCGTGCGAGTACCGAAAAAGGGACCGGGCGAGAACCGGGAAAGGTAGTATCCAGGCCAGTACAAGAGAATTATAGAATTCGAGCCAGTACCAGAGAAGGGTAGAATCCGTGCAAGTACCGAAAAAGGGACCGGGCGAGAACCGGGAAAGGTAGTATCCAGGCGATTACGAGAGAATTGTAGAATTCGGACTAGTACTGAGAAGGGTAGAATCTGTGCAAGTACCGAAAAAGGGACCGGGCGAGAACCGGGAAAGGTAGTATCCAAGCCAGTAAAAGAGAAAGGTAGAATTCGAGCCAGTACTAGAGAAGGGTAGAATCCGTGCAAGTACCGAAAAATGGACCGGGCGAGAACCGGGAAAGGTAGTATCCAGGCCAGTACAAGAGAATTATAGAATTCGAGCCAGTACTAGAGAAGGGTAGAATCCGTGCAAGTACCGAAAAAGGGACCGGGCGAGAACCGGGAAAGGTAGTATCCAGGCGATTACAAGAGAATTGTAGAATTCGGACTAGTACTAAGAAGGGTAGAATCTGTGCTAGTACCGAAAAAGGGACCGGGCAAGAACCGGGAAAGGTAGTATCCAGGCCAGTAAAAGAGAAAGGTAGAATTCGAGCCAGTACTAGAGAAGGGTAGAATCCGTGCAAGTACCGAAAAATGGACCGGGCGAGAACCGGGAAAGGTAGTATCCAGGCCAGTACAAGAGAATTATAGAATTCGAGCCAGTACTAGAGAAGGGTAGAATCCGTGCAAGTACCGAAAAAGGGACCGGGCGAGAACCGGGAATGATAGTATCCAGGCGAGTACAAGAGAATGGTAGAATTCGAGCCAGTACTGGAGAAGGATAGAATCCGTGCGAGTACCAAAAAAGGGACCGGGCGAGAACCGGGAAAGGTAGTATCCAGGCCAGTACAAGAGAATTATAGAATTCGAGCCAGTACTAGAGAAGGGTAGAAGCCGTGCAAGTACCGAAAAAGGGACCGGGCGAGAACCAGGAAAGATAGTATCCAGGCGAGTCCAAGAGAATGGTAGAATTCGAGCCAGTACTGGAGAAGGATAGAATCCGTGCGAGTACCAAAAAAGGGACCGGGCGAGAACCGGGAAAGGTAGTATCCAGGCCAGTACAAGAGAATTATAGAATTCGAGCCAGTACTAGAGAAGGGTAGAAGCCGTGCAAGTACCGAAAAAGGGACCGGGCGAGAACCAGGAAAGATAGTATCCAGGCGAGTCCAAGAGAATGGTAGAATTCGAGCCAGTACTGGAGAAGGATAGAATCCGTGCGAGTACCGAAAAAGGGACCGGGCGAGAACCGGGAAAGGTAGTATCCAGGCGATTACAAGAGAATGGGTGAATTCGGACCAGTACTGAGAAGGGTAGAATCCGTGCGAGTACCGAAAAAGGGACCGAGCGAGAACCGGGAAAGGTAGTATCCAGGCGATTACAAGAGAATGGTAGAATTCGAGCCAGTACTGGAGAAGGGTAGAATCCGTGCGAGTACCGAAAAAGGGACCGGGCGAGAACCGGGAAAGATAGTATCAAGGCGATTACAAGAGAATGGTAGAATTCGGACTAGTACTGAGAAGGGTAGAATCCGTGCGAGTACCGAAAAAGGGACCGGGCGAGAACCGGGAAAGGTAGTATCCAGGCCAGTACAAGAGAATTATAGAATTCGAGCCAGTACCAGAGAAGGGTAGAATCCGTGCAAGTACCGAAAAAGGGACCGGGCGAGAACCGGGAAAGGTAGTATCCAGGCGATTACGAGAGAATTGTAGAATTCGGACTAGTACTGAGAAGGGTAGAATCTGTGCGAGTACCGAAAAAGGGACCGGGCGAGAACCGGGAAAGGTAGTATCCAGGCCAGTAAAACAGAAAGGTAGAATTCGAGCCAGTACTAGAGAAGGGTAGAATCCGTGCAAGTACCGAAAAATGGACCGGGCGAGAACCGGGAAAGGTAGTATCCAGGCCAGTACAAGAGAATTATAGAATTCGAGCCAGTACTAGAGAAGGGTAGAATCCGTGCAAGTACCGAGAAAGGGACCGGGCGAGAACCGGGAATGATAGTATCCAGGCGACTACAAGAGAATGGTAGAATTCGAGCCAGTACTGGAGAAGGATAGAATCCGTGCGAGTACCAAAAAAGGGACCGGGCGAGAACCGAGAAAAGTAGTATCCAGGCGATTACAAGAGAATGGTAGAATTCGGACCAGTACTGAGAAGGTTAGAATCCATGCGAATACCGAAAATGGGACCGGGCGAGAACCGGGAAAAGTAGTATCCAGGCGAGGACAAGAGAATGGTAGAATTCGATCCAGTACTGGAGAAGGGTAGAATCCGTGCGAGTACCGAAAAAGGGACCGGGCGAGAACCGGGAAAGTTAGTATCCAGGCCAGTAAAAGAGAATGGTAGAATTCGAGCCAGTACTGGAGAAGGGTAGAATCCGTGCAAGTACCGAAAATGGGACCGGGCGACAACCGGGAAAGGTAGTATCTAGGCGATTACAAGAGAATGGTAGAATTCGAGCCAGTACAGGAGAAGGGTAGAATCCGTGCGAGTACGGAAAAAGGGACCGGGCGAGAACCGGGAAAGGTAGTATCCAGGCCAGTACAAGAGAATGGTAGAATTCGAGCCAGTACTGGAGAAGGGTAGAATCCGTGCAAGTACCGAAAAAGGGACCGGGCGAGAACCGGGAAAGGTAGTATCCAGGCGATTACAAGAGAATGGTAGAATTCGGACCAGTACTGAGAAGGGTAGAATCCGTGCGAGTACCGAAAAAGGGACCGGGCGAGAACTGGCATAGGTAGTGTCCAGGCCAGTAGAAGAGAATGGTAGAATTCGGGCCAGTGCAGGAGAAGGATAGAATCCGTGCGAGTACCGAAAAAAGGACTGGGCGAGAACCGGGAAAGGTAGTATGTAGGCGAGTACAAGAGAATGGTAGAATTCGGGCCAGTACTGGAGAAGGGTAGAATCCAAGCGAGTACCGACAAAGGGACAGGGTGAGAATCGGGAAAGGTAGTATCCAGGGGAGTACAAGAGAATGGTAGAATTCAAGCCAGTACTGGAGAAGGGTAGAATCCGTGCGAGTACCGAAAAAGGGACCGGGCGAGAACCGAGAAAGGTAGTATCCAGGAGATTACAAGAGAATGGTAGAATTCGGACCAGTACTGAGAAGGGTAGAATCCGTGCGAGTACCGAAAAAGAGACCGGGCGAGAACCGGGAAAGGTAGTATCCAGGCGAGTAGAAGAGAATGGTACAATTCGATCCAGTACTGGAGAAGGGTAGAATCCGTGCAAGTACCGAAAAAGGGACCGGGCGAGAATCGGGAAAGGTAGTATCCAGGCGATTACAAGAGAATGGTAGAATTCGAGCCAGTACTGGAGAAGTGTAGAATCCGTGCGAGTACCGAAAAAGGGACCGGGCGACAAACGAGAAAGGTTGTATCCAGGCGAGTAGAAGGGAATGGTAGAATTCGGGCTAGTACTGCAGGAGGTTAGAATCCGTGCGAATACCGAAAAAGGGACCGGGCGAGAACCGGGAAAAGTAGTATCCAGGCGAGGACAAGATAATGGTAGAATTCGATCCAGTACTGGAGAAGGGTAGAATCCGTGCGAGTACCGAAAAGGGGACCGGGCGAGAACCGGGAAAGGTAGTATCCAGGCGATTACAAGAGAATGGTAGAATTTGGACCAGTACAGGAGAAGGGTAGAATCCGTGCGAGTACCGAAAAAGGGACCGGGCGAGAACCGAGAAAGGTAGTATCCAGGAGATTACAAGAGAATGGTAGAATTTGGACCAGTACTGAGAAGGGTAGAATCCGTGCGAGTACCGAAAAAGGGACTGGGCGAGAACCGGGAAAGGTAGTATCCAGGCGAGTAGAAGAGAATGGTACAATTCGATCCAGTACTGGAGAAGGGTAGAATCCGTGCGAGTACCGAAAAAGGGACCGGGCGAGAACCGGGAAAGATAGTATCCAGGCGAGTACAAGAGAATGGTAGAATTCGAGCCAGTACTGGAGAAGGGTAGAATCCGTGCGAGTACCGAAAAAGGGACCGGGCGACAAACGAGAAAGGTTGTATCCAGGCGAGTAGAAGGGAATGGTAGAATTCGGGCTAGTACTGCAGCAGGTTAGAATCCGTGCGAATACCGAAAAAGGGACCGGGCGAGAACCGAGAAAAGTAGTATCCAGGCGATTACAAGAGAATGGTAGAATTCGGACCAGTACTGAGAAGGGTAGAATCCGTGCGAGTACCGAAAAAGGGACAGGGCGACAAACGAGAAAGGTTGTATCCAGGCGAGTAGAAGGGAATAGTAGAATTCGGGCTAGTACTGCAGAAGGTTAGAATCCGTGCGAATACCGAAAAAGGGACCGGGCGAGAACCGGGAAAAGTAGTATCCAGGCGAGGACAAGAGAATGGTAGAATTCGATCCAGTACTGGAGAAGGGTAGAATCAGTGCGAGTACCGAAAAAGGGACCGGGCGAGAACCGGGAAAGGTAGTATCCAGGCCAGAAAAAGAGAATGGTAGAATTCGAGCCAGTACTGGAGAAGGGTAGAATCCGTGCAAGTACAGAAAATGGGACCGGGCGACAACCGGGAAAGGTAGTATCTAGGCGATTACAAGAGAATGGTAGAATTCGAGCCAGTACAGGAGAAGGGTAGAATCCGTGCGAGTACGGAAAAAGGGACCGGGCGAGAACCGGGAAAGGTAGTATCCAGGCCAGTACAAGAGAATGGTAGAATTCGAGGCAGTACTGGAGAAGGGTAGAATCCGTGCAAGTACCGAAAAAGGGACCGGGCGAGAACCGGGAAAGGTAGTATCCAGGCGATTACAAGAGAATGGTAGAATTCGGACCAGTACTGAGAAGGGTAGAATCCGTGCGAGTACCGAAAAAGGGACCGGGCGAGAACTGGCAAAGGTAGTGTCCAGGCCAGTAGAAGAGAATGGTAGAATTCGGGCCAGTGCAGGAGAAGGATAGAATCCGTGCGATTAGCGAAAAAAGGACTGGGCGAGAACCGGGAAAGGTAGTATGTAGGCGAGTACAAGAGAATGGTAGAATTCGGGCCAGTACTGGAGAAGGGTAGAATCCATGCGAGTACCGACAAAGGGACAGGGTGAGAATCGGGAAAGGTAGTATCCAGGGGAGTACAAGAGAATGGTAGAATTCAAGCCAGTACTGGAGAAGGGTAGAATCCGTGCGAGTACCGAAAAAGGGACCGGGCGAGAACCGAGAAAGGTAGTATCCAGGAGATTACAAGAGAATGGTAGAATTCGGACCAGTACTGAGAAGGGTAGAATCCGTGCGAGTACCGAAAAAGAGACCGGGCGAGAACCGGGAAAGGTAGTATCCAGGCGAGTAGAAGAGAATGGTACAATTCGATCCAGTACTAGAGAAGGGTAGAATCCGTGCAAGTACCGAAAAAGGGACCGGGCGAGAATCGGGAAAGGTAGTATCCAGGCGATTACAAGAGAATGGTAGAATTCGAGCCAGTACTGGAGAAGTGTAGAATCCGTGTGAGTACCGAAAAAGGGACCGGGCGACAAACGAGAAAGGTTGTATCCAGGCGAGTAGAAGGGAATGGTAGAATTCGGGCTAGTACTGCAGCAGGTTAGAATCCGTGCGAATACCGAAAAAGGGACCGGGCGAGAACCGGGAAAAGTAGTATCCAGGCGAGGACAAGAGAATGGTAGAATTCGATCCAGTACTGGAGAAGGGTAGAATCCGTGCGAGTACCGAAAAGGGGACCGGGCGAGAACCGGGAAAGGTAGTATCCAGGCGATTACAAGAGAATGGTAGAATTTGGACCAGTACAGGAGAAGGGTAGAATCCGTGCGAGTACCGAAAAAGGGACCGGGCGAGAACCGAGAAAGGTAGTATCCAGGAGATTACAAGAGAATGGTAGAATTTGGACCAGTACTGAGAAGGGTAGAATCCGTGCGAGTACCGAAAAAGGGACTGGGCGAGAACCGGGAAAGGTAGTATCCAGGCGAGTAGAAGAGAATGGTACAATTCGATCCAGTACTGGAGAAGGGTAGAATCCGTGCGAGTACCGAAAAAGGGACCGGGCGAGAACCGGGAAAGATAGTATCCAGGCGAGTACAAGAGAATGGTAGAATTCGAGCCAGTACTGGAGAAGGGTAGAATCCGTGCGAGTACCGAAAAAGGGACCGGGCGACAAACGAGAAAGGTTGTATCCAGGCGAGTAGAAGGGAATGGTAGAATTCGGGCTAGTACTGCAGCAGGTTAGAATCCGTGCGAATACCGAAAAAGGGACCGGGCGAGAACCGGGAAAAGTAGTATCCAGGCGAGGACAAGAGAATGGTAGAATTCGATCCAGTACTGGAGAAGGGTCGAATCCGTGCGAGTACCAACAAGGGGACCGGGCGAGAACCGGGAAAGGTAGTATCCAGGCGATTACAAGAGAATGGTAGAATTTGGACCAGTACAGGAGAAGGGTAGAATCCGTGCGCGTACCGAAAAAGGGACCGGGCGAGAACAGGGAAAGGTAGTATCCAGGCGAGTAGAAGAGAATGGTAGAATTCGGGCCAGTACAGGAGAAGGATAGAATCCGTGCGAATACCGAAAAAGGGACCGGGCGAGAACCGGGAAAGGTAGTATCAAGGCGATTTCAAGAGAATGGTAGAATTCGGACCAGTACCGAAAAGGGTAGAATCCGTGCGAGTACCGAAAAAGGGACCGGGCGAGAACCGGGAAAGGTAGTATCCAAGCCAGTACAAGAGAATGGTAGAATTCGAGCCAGTACTGGAGAAGGGTAGAATCCGTGCAAGTACCGAAAAAGGGACCAGGCGAGAACCGGGAAAGGTAGTATCCAGGCGATTACAAGAGAATGGTAGAATTCGGACCAGTACTGAGAAGGGTAGAATCCGTGCGAGTACCGAAAAAGTGACCGGGCGAGAACCGGGAAAGGTAGTATCCAGGCGAGTAGAAGAGAATGGTAGAATTCGGGCCAGTACAGGAGAAGGATAGAATCCGTTCGAATACCGAAAAAGGGACCGGGCGAGAACTGGGAAAGGTAATATCCAGGCGAGGACAAGAGAATGGTAGAATTCGATCCAGTACTGGAGAAGGGTAGAATCCGTGCAAGTACCGAAAAAGGGACCGGGCGAGAACCGGGAAAGGTAGTATCTAGGCGATTACAAGAGAATGGTAGAATTTGGACCCGTACAGGAGAAGGGTAGAATCCGTGCGAGTACCGAAAAAGGGACCAGGCGAGAACCGGGAAAGGTAGTATCCAGGCGAGTAGAAGAGAATGGTAGAATTCGGGCCAGAATAGGAGAAGGATAGAATCCGTGCGAGTACCGAAAAAGGGACCGGGCGAGAACCGGGAAAGGTAGTATCCAAGCGATTACAAGAGAATGGTAGAATTCGAGCCAGTACTGGAGAAGGGTAGAATCCGTGCGAGTACCGAAAAAGGGACCGGGCGACAAACGAGAAAGGTTGTATCCAGGCGAGTAGAAGGGAATGGTAGAATTCGGGCTAGTACTGCAGCAGGTTAGAATCCGTGCGAATACCGAAAAAGGGACCGGGCGAGAACCGGGAAAAGTAGTATCCAGGCGAGGACAAGAGAATGGTAGAATTCGATCCAGTACTGGAGAAGGGTCGAATCCGTGCGAGTACCAACAAGGGGACCGGGCGAGAACCGGGAAAGGTAGTATCCAGGCGATTACAAGAGAATGGTAGAATTTGGACCAGTACAGGAGAAGGGTAGAATCCGTGCGCGTACCGAAAAAGGGACCGGGCGAGAACAGGGAAAGGTAGTATCCAGGCGAGTAGAAGAGAATGGTAGAATTCGGCCCAGTACAGGAGAAGGATAGAATCCGTGCGAATACCGAAAAAGGGACCGGGCGAGAACCGGGAAAGGTAGTATCAAGGCGATTTCAAGAGAATGGTAGAATTCGGACCAGTACCGAAAAGGGTAGAATCCGTGCGAGTACCGAAAAAGGGACCGGGCGAGAACCGGGAAAGGTAGTATCCAAGCCAGTACAAGAGAATGGTAGAATTCGAGCCAGTACTGGAGAAGGGTAGAATCCGTGCAAGTACCGAAAAAGGGACCAGGCGAGAACCGGGAAAGGTAGTATCCAGGCGATTACAAGAGAATGGTAGAATTCGGACCAGTACTGAGAAGGGTAGAATCCGTGCGAGTACCGAAAAAGTGACCGGGCGAGAACCGGGAAAGGTAGTATCCAGGCGAGTAGAAGAGAATGGTAGAATTCGGGCCAGTACAGGAGAAGGATAGAATCCGTTCGAATACCGAAAAAGGGACCGGGCGAGAACTGGGAAAGGTAATATCCAGGCGAGGACAAGAGAATGGTAGAATTCGATCCAGTACTGGAGAAGGGTAGAATCCGTGCAAGTACCGAAAAAGGGACCGGGCGAGAACCGGGAAAGGTAGTATCTAGGCGATTACAAGAGAATGGTAGAATTTGGACCCGTACAGGAGAAGGGTAGAATCCGTGCGAGTACCGAAAAAGGGACCAGGCGAGAACCGGGAAAGGTAGTATCCAGGCGAGTAGAAGAGAATGGTAGAATTCGGGCCAGAATAGGAGAAGGATAGAATCCGTGCGAGTACCGAAAAAGGGACCGGGCGAGAACCGGGAAAGGTAGTATCCAAGCGATTACAAGAGAATGGTAGAATTTGGACCAGTACAGGAGAAGGGTAGAATCCGTGCGAGTACCGAAAAAGGGACCGGGCGAGAACCGAGAAAGGTAGTATCCAGGAGATTACAAGAGAATGGTAGAATTTGGACCAGTACTGAGAAGGGTAGAATCCGTGCGAGTACCGAAAAAGGGACTTGGCGAGAACCGGGAAAGGTAATATCCAGGCGAGTAGAAGAGAATGGTACAATTCGATCCAGTACTGGAGAAGGGTAGAATCCGTGCGAGTACCGAAAAAGGGACCGGGCGAGAACCGGGAAAGATAGTATCCAGGCGAGTACAAGAGAATGGTAGAATTCGAGCCAGTACTGGAGAAGGGTAGAATCCGTGCGAGTACCGAAAAAGGGACCGGGCGACAAACGAGAAAGGTTGTATCCAGGCGAGTAGAAGGGAATGGTAGAATTCGGGCTAGTACTGCAGCAGGTTAGAATCCGTGCGAATACCGAAAAAGGGACCGGGCGAGAACCGGGAAAAGTAGTATCCAGGCGAGGACAAGAGAATGGTAGAATTCGATCCAGTACTAGAGAAGGGTAGAATCCGTGCGAGTACCAACAAGGGGACCGGGCGAGAACCGGGAAAGGTAGTATCCAGGCGATTACAAGAGAATGGTAGAATTTGGACCAGTACAGGAGAAGGGTAGAATCCGTGCGCGTACCGAAAAAGGGACCGGGCGAGAACAGGGAAAGGTAGTATCCAGGCGAGTAGAAGAGAATGGTAGAATTCGGGCCAGTACAGGAGAAGGATAGAATCCGTGCAAATACCGAAAAAAGGACCGGGCGAGAACCGGGAAAGGTAGTATCAAGGCGATTTCAAGAGAATGGTAGAATTCGGACCAGTACCGAAAAGGGTAGAATCCGTGCGAGTACCGAAAAAGGGACCGGGCGAGAACCGGGAAAGGTAGTATCCAAGCCAGTACAAGAGAATGGTAGAATTCGAGCCAGTACTGGAGAAGGGTAGAATCCGTGCAAGTACCGAAAAAGGGACCAGGCGAGAACCGGGAAAGGTAGTATCCAGGCGATTACAAGAGAATGGTAGAATTCGGACCAGTACTGAGAAGGGTAGAATCCGTGCGAGTTCCGAAAAAGGGTCCGGGCGAGAACCGGGAAAGATAGTATCCAGGCCAGTACAAGAGAATGGTAGAATTCGAGCCAGTACTGGAGAAGGGTAGAATCCGTGCAAGTACCGAAAAAGGGACCGAGCGAGAACCGGGAAAGGTAGTATCCAGGCGATTACAAGAGAATGGTAGAATTCGAGCCAGTACTGGAGAAGGGTAGAATCCGTGCGAGTACCGAAAAAGGGACCGGGCGACAAACGAGAAAGGTTGTATCCAGGCGAGTAGAAGGGAATGGTAGAATTCGGGCTAGTACTGCAGCAGGTTAGAATCCGTGCGAATACCGAAAAAGGGACCGGGCGAGAACCGGGAAAAGTAGTATCCAGGCGAGGACAAGAGAATGGTAGAATTCGATCCAGTACTAGAGAAGGGTAGAATCCGTGCGAGTACCAACAAGGGGACCGGGCGAGAACCGGGAAAGGTAGTATCCAGGCGATTACAAGAGAATGGTAGAATTTGGACCAGTACAGGAGAAGGGTAGAATCCGTGCGCGTACCGAAAAAGGGACCGGGCGAGAACAGGGAAAGGTAGTATCCAGGCGAGTAGAAGAGAATGGTAGAATTCGGGCCAGTACAGGAGAAGGATAGAATCCGTGCAAATACCGAAAAAAGGACCGGGCGAGAACCGGGAAAGGTAGTATCAAGGCGATTTCAAGAGAATGGTAGAATTCGGACCAGTACCGAAAAGGGTAGAATCCGTGCGAGTACCGAAAAAGGGACCGGGCGAGAACCGGGAAAGGTAGTATCCAAGCCAGTACAAGAGAATGGTAGAATTCGAGCCAGTACTGGAGAAGGGTAGAATCCGTGCAAGTACCGAAAAAGGGACCAGGCGAGAACCGGGAAAGGTAGTATCCAGGCGATTACAAGAGAATGGTAGAATTCGGACCAGTACTGAGAAGGGTAGAATCCGTGCGAGTTCCGAAAAAGGGTCCGGGCGAGAACCGGGAAAGATAGTATCCAGGCCAGTACAAGAGAATGGTAGAATTCGAGCCAGTACTGGAGAAGGGTAGAATCCGTGCAAGTACCGAAAAAGGGACCGAGCGAGAACCGGGAAAGGTAGTATCCAGGCGATTACAAGAGAATGGTAGAATTCGAGCCAGTACTGGAGAAGGGTAGAATCCGTGCGAGTACCGAAAAAGTGACCGGGCGAGAACCGGGAAAGGTAGTATCCAGGCGAGTAGAAGAGAATGGTAGAATTCGGGCCAGTATAGGAGAAGGATAGAATCCGTTCGAATACCGAAAAAGGGACCGGGCGAGAACTGGGAAAGGTAATATCCAGGCGAGGACAAGAGAATGGTAGAATTCGATCCAGTACTGGAGAAGGGTAGAATCCGTGCAAGTACCGAAAAAGGGACCGGGCGAGAACCGGGAAAGGTAGTATCCAGGCGATTACAAGAGAATGGTAGAATTTGGACCCGTACAGGAGAAGGGTAGAATCCGTGCGAGTACCGAAAAAGGGACCGGGCGAGAACCGGGAAAGGTAGTATCCAGGCGAGTAGAAGAGAATGGTAGAATTCGGGCCAGAATAGGAGAAGGATAGAATCCGTGCGAGTACCGAAAAAGGGACCGGGCGAGAACCGGGAAAGGTAGTATCCAGGCGATTACAAGAGAATGGTAGAATTCGGACCAGTACAGAGAAGGATAGAATCAGTGCGAGTACGGAAAAAGGGACCGGGCGAGAACCGGGAAAGGTAGTATCCAGGCCAGTACAAGGGAATTGTAGAATTCGAGCCAGTACTAGAGAAGGGTAGAATCCGTACAAGTACCGAAAAAGTGACCGGGCGAGAACCGGGAAAGGTAGTATCCAGGCGAGTAGAAGAGAATGGTAGAATTCGGGCCAGTACAGGAGAAGGATAGAATCCGTGCGAATACCGAAAAAGCGACCGGGCGAGAACCGGGAAAGGTAGTATCCAGGCGAGGACAAGAGAATGGTAGAATTCGGGCCAGAACAGGAGAGGGATAGAATCCGTGCAAGTACCGAAAAAGGGACCGGGCGAGAACCGGGAAAGGTAGTATCCAGGCCAGTAGAAGAGAATGGAAGAATTCGGGCCAGTACAGGAGAAGAATAGAATCCGTGCGAATACCGAAAAAGGGACCGGGCGAGAACCGGGAAAGGTAGTATCCAGGCCAGTGCAAGAGAATTGTAGAATTCGAGCCAGTACTAGAGAAGGGTAGAATACGTACAAGTACCGAAAAAGGGACCGGGCGAGAACCGGGAAAGGTAGTATCCAGGCCAGTACAAGAGAATTGTAGAATTCGAGCCAGTACTAAAGAAGGGTAGAATCCGTACAAGTACCGAAAAAGGGACCGGGCGAGAACCGGGAAAGGTAGTAGTATCCAGGCGAGTAGAAGAGAATGGTAGAATTCGATCAAGTACTGGAGAAGGGTAGAATCCGTGCGAGTACCGAAAAAGGGACCGGGCGAGAACCGGGAAAGGTAGTATCAAGGCGATTACAAGAGAATGGTAGAATTCGAACCAGTACTGAGAAGGGTAGAATCCGTGCGAGTACCGAAAAAGGGACCGGGTGAGAACCGGGAAAGGTAGTATCCAGGCGATTACAAGAGAATGGTAGAATTCGAGCCAGTACTGGAGAAGGGTAGAATCCGTGCGAGTACCGAAAAAGTGACCGGGCGAGAACTGGGAAAGGTACTATCCAGGCAAGTAGAAGAGAATGGAAGAATTCGGGCCAGTACAGGAGAAGAATAGAATCCGTGCGAATACCGAAAAAGGGACCGGGCGAGAACCGGGAAAGGTAGTATCCAGGCCAGTACAAGAGAATTGTAGAATTCGAGCCAGTACTAGAGAAGGGTAGAATCCGTACAAGTACCGAAAAAGGGACCGGGCGAGAACCTGGAAAGGTAGTATCCAGGCGAGTAGAAGAGAATTGTAGAATTCGATCCAGTACTGGAGAAGGGTAGAATCCGTGCGAGAACCGAAAAGGGACCGGGCGAGAACCGGGAAAGTTAGAATCCAGGCGAGTACAAGAGAATGGTAGAATTCGAGCCAGTACTGGAGAAGGATAGAATCCGTGCGAATACCGAAAAAGGGACCGGGCGAGAACCGGGAAAGGTAGTATCCAGGCCAGTACAAGGGAATTGTAGAATTCGAGCCAATACTAGAGAAGGGTAGAATCCGTACAAGTACCGAAAAAGGGACCGGGCGAGAACCGGGAAAGGTAGTATCCAGGCCAGTACAAGAGAATTGTAGAATTCGAGCCAATACTAGAGAAGGGTAGAATCCGTACAAGTACCGAAAAAGGGACCGGGCGAGAACCGGGAAAGGTAGTATCCAGGTGAGTAGAAGAGAATGGTAGAATTCGATCCAGTACTGGAGAAGGGTAGAATCCGTGCGACTACCGAAAAAGGGACTGGGCGAGAACCGGGAAAGGTAGCATCCAGGCGAGTACAAGAGAATAGTAGAATTCGAGCCAGTACTGGAGAAGGATAGAATCCGTGCGAGTACCGAAAAAGGGACCGGGCGAGAACTGGGAAAGGTAGTATCAAGGCGATTACAAGAGAATGGTAGAATTCGGACCAGTACTGAGAAGGGTAGAATCCGTGCGAGTACCGAAAAAGGGACCGGGCGAGAACCGGGAAAGGTAGTATCCAGGCCAGTACAAGGAAATTGTAGAATTCGAGCCAGTACTAGAGAATGGTAGAATCCATACAAGTACCGAAAAAGGGACTGGGCGAGAACCGGGAAAGGTAGTATGCAGGCGAGTAGAAGAGAATGGTAGAATTCGATCCAGTACTGGAGAAGGGTAGAATCCGTGCGAGTACCGAAAAAGGGACCGGGCGAGAACCGGGAAAGGTAGCATCCAGGCGAGTACAAGAGAATAGTAGAATTCGAGCCAGTACTGGAGAAGGATAGAATCCGTGCGAGTAGCGAAAAAGGGACCGGGCGAGAACCGGGAAAGGTAGTATCAAGGCGATTACAAGAGAATGGTAGAATTCGGACCAGTACTGAGAAGGGTAGAATCCGTGCGAGTACCGAAAAAGGGACCGGGTGAGAACCGGGAAAGGTAGTATCCAAGCGATTACAAGAGAATGGTAGAATTCGAGCCAGTACTGGAGAAGGGTAGAATCCGTGCGAGTACCGAAAAAGTGACCGGGCGAGAACCGGGAAAGGTAGTATCCAGGCAAGTAGAAGAGAATGGAAGAATTCGGGCCAGTACAGGAGAAGAATAGAATCCGTGCGAATACTGAAAAAGGGACCGGGCGAGAACCGGGAAAGGTAGTATCCAGGCCAGTGCAAGAGAATTGTAGAATTCGAGCCAGTACTAGAGAAGGGTAGAATACGTACAAGTACCGAAAAAGGGACCGGGCGAGAACCGGGAAAGGTAGTATCCAGGCCAGTACAAGAGAATTGTAGAATTCGAGCCAGTACTGGAGAAGGGTAGAATCGTACAAGTACCGAAAAAGGGACCGGGCAAGAACCGGGAAAGGTAGTATCCAGGTGAGTAGAAGAGAATGGTAGAATTCGATCCAGTACTGGAGAAGGGTAGAATCCGTGCGAGTACCGAAAAAAGGACCGGGCGAGAACCGGCAAAGGTAGTATCCAGGCAAGTAGAAGAGAATGGAAGAATTCGGGCCAGTACAGGAGAAGGATAGAATCCGTCCGAATACCGAAAAAGGGACCGGGCGAGAACCGGGAAAGGTAGTATCCAGGCCAGTACAAGAGAATTGTAGAATTCGAGCCAGTACTAGAGAAGGGTAGAATCCGTACAAGTACCGAAAAAGGGACCGGGCGAGAACCGGGAAAGGTAGTATCCAGGTGAGTAGAAGAGAATGGTAGAATTTGATCCAGTACTGGAGAATGGTAGAATCCGTGCGAGTACCGAAAAAGGGACCGGGCGAGAACCGGGAATGGTAGTATCCAGGTGAGTACAAGAGAATGGTAGAATTCGAGCCAGTACTGGAGAAGGATAGAATCCGTGCGAGTACCGAAAAAGGGACCGGACGAGAACCGGGAAAGGTAGTATCAAGGCGATTACAAGAGAATGGTAGAATTCGGACCAGTACTGAGAAGGGTAGAATCCGTGCGAGTACCGAAAAAGGGACCGGGCGAGAACCGGGAAAGGTAGTATCCAGGCCAGTACAAGGAAATTGTAGAATTCGAGCCAGTACTAGAGAATGGTAGAATCCATACAAGTACCGAAAAAGGGACCGGGCGAGAACCGGGAAAGGTAGTATGCAGGCGAGTAGAAGAGAATGGTAGAATTCGATCCAGTACTGGAGAAGGGTAGAATCCGTGCGAGTACCGAAAAAGGGACCGGGCGAGAACCGGGAAAGGTAGCATCCAGGCGAGTACAAGAGAATAGTAGAATTCGAGCCAGTACTGGAGAAGGATAGAATCCGTGCGAGTACCGAAAAAGGGACCGGGCGAGAACCGGGAAAGGTAGTATCAAGGCGATTACAAGAGAATGGTAGAATTCGGACCAGTACTGAGAAGGGTACAATCCGTGCGAGTACCGAAAAAGGGACCGCGTGAGAACCGGGAAAGGTAGTATCCAGGCGATTACAAGAGAATGGTAGAATTCGAGCCAGTACTGGAGAAGGGTAGAATCCGTGCGAGTACCGAAAAAGTGACCGGGCGAGAACCGGGAAAGGTAGTATCCAGGCAAGTAGAAGAGAATGGAAGAATTCGGGCCAGTACAGGAGAAGAATAGAATCCGTGCGAATACCGAAAAAGGGACCGGGCGAGAACCGGGAAAGGTAGTATCCAGGCCAGTGCAAGAGAATTGTAGAATTCGAGCCAGTACTAGAGAATGGTAGAATACGTACAAGTACCGAAAAAGGGACCGGGCGAGAACCGGGAAAGGTAGTATCCAGGCCAGTACAAGAGAATTGTAGAATTCGAGCCAGTACTAGAGAAGGGTAGAATCCGTACAAGTACCGAAAAAGGGACCGGGCGAGAACCGGGAAAGGTAGTATCCAGGCGAGTAGAAGAGAATGGTAGAATTCGATCAAGTACTGGAGAAGGGTAGAATCCGTGCGAGTACCGAAAAAGGGACCGGGCGAGAACCGGGAAAGGTAGTATCAAGGCGATTACAAGAGAATAGTAGAATTCGGACAAGTACTGAGAAGGGTAGAATCCGTGCGAGTACCGAAAAAGGGACCGGGTGAGAACCGGGAAAGGTAGTATCCAGGCGATTACAAGAGAATGGTAGAATTCGAGCCAGTACTGGAGAAGGGTAGAATCCGTGCGAGTACCGAAAAAGTGACCGGGCGAGAACCGGGAAAGGTAGTATCCAGGCAAGTAGAAGAGAATGGAAGAATTCGGGCCAGTACAGGAGAAGAATAGAATCCGTGTGAATACCGAAAAAGGGACCGGGCGAGAACCGGGAAAGGTAGTATCCAGGCCAGTGCAAGAGAATTGTAGAATTCGAGCCAGTACTAGAGAAGGGTGGAATACGTACAAGTACCGAAAAAGGGACCGGGCGAGAACTGGGAAAGGTAGTATCCAGGCCAGTACAAGAGAATTGTAGAATTCGAGCCAGTACTAGAGAAGGGTAGAATCCGTACAAGTACCGAAAAAGGGACCGGGCGAGAACCGGGAAAGGTAGTATCCAGGCGAGTAGAAGAGAATGGTAGAATTCGATCAAGTACTGGAGAAGGGTAGAATCCGTGCGAGTACCGAAAAAGGGACCGGGCGAGAACCGGGAAAGGTAGTATCCAGGCGAGTATAAGAGAATGGTAGAATTCGAGCCAGTACTAGAGACAGATAGAATCCGTGCGAGTACCGAAAAAGGGACCGGGCGAGAACCGGGAAAGGTAGTATCCAGGCGAGTACAAGAGAATGGTAGAATTCGAGCCAGTACTAGAGAAGGATAGAATCCGTGCGAGTACCGAAAAAGGGACCGGGCGAGAACCGGGAAAGGTAGTATCAAAGCCAGTACAAGAGAATTGTAGAATTTGAGCCAGTACTGAGAAGGGTAGAATCCGTACAAGTACCGAAAAAGGGATCGGGCGAGAACCTGGAAAGGTAGTATCCAGGCCAGTACAAGAGAATTGTAGAATTCGGACCAGTACTGAGAAGGGTAGAATCCGTGCGAGTACCGAAAAAGGGACCGGGCGAGAACCGGGAAAGGTAGTATCCAGGCCAGTACAAGAGAATGGTAGAATTCGAGCCAGTACTGGAGAAGGGTAGAATCCGTGCAAGTACCGAAAAAGGGACCGGGCGAGAATCGGGAAAGGTAGTATCGAGGCCAGTACAAGAGAATTGTAGAATTCGAGCCAGTACTAGAGAAGGGTAGAATCCGTACAAGTACCGAAAAATAGACCGGGCGAGAACCGGGAAAGGTAGTATCAAGGCGATTACAAGAGAATGGTAGAATTCGGACCAGTACTGAGAAGGGTAGAATCAGTGCGAGTACCGAAAAAGGGACCGGGCGAGAACCGGGAAAGATAGTATCCAGGCCAGTACAAGGGAATTGTACAATTCGAGCCAGTACTAGAGAAGGGTAGAATCCGTACAAGTACCGAAAAAGAGATCGGGCGAGAACCTAGAAAGGTAGTATCCAGGCCAGTACAAGAGAATTGTAGAATTCGAGCCAGTACTAGAGAAGGGTAGAATCGTACAAGTACCGAAAAAGGGACCGGGCAAGAACCGGGAAAGGTAGTATCCAGGTGAGTAGAAGAGAATGGTAGAATTCGATCCAGTACTGGAGAAGGGTAGAATCCGTGCGAGTACCGAAAAAGGGACCGGGCGAGAACCGGCAAAGGTAGTATCCAGGCAAGTAGAAGAGAATGGAAGAATTCGGGCCAGTACAGGAGAAGGATAGAATCCGTCCGAATACCGAAAAAGGGACCGGGCGAGAACCGGGAAAGGTAGTATCCAGGCCAGTACAAGAGAATTGTAGAATTCGAGCCAGTACTAGAGAAGGGTAGGATCCGTACAAGTACCGAAAAAGGGACCGGGCGAGAACCGGGAAAGGTAGTATCCAGGTGAGTAGAAGAGAATGGTAGAATTCGATCCAGTACTGGAGAATGGTAGAATCCGTGCGAGTACCGAAAAAAGGACCGGGCGAGAACCGGGAAAGGTAGTATCGAGGCCAGTACAAGAGAATTGTAGAATTCGAGCCAGTACTAGAGAAGGGTAGAATCCGTACAAGTACCGAAAAACAGACCGGGCGAGAACCGGGAAAGGTAGTATCAAGGCGATTACAAGAGAATGGTAGAATTCGGACCAGTACTGAGAAGGGTAGAATCAGTGCGAGTACCGAAAAAGGGACCGGGCAAGAACCGGGAAAGGTAGTATCCAGGCCAGTACAAGGGAATTGTACAATTCGAGCCAGTACTAGAGAAGGGTAGAATCCGTACAAGTACCGAAAAAGGGACCGGGCGAGAACCGGGAAAGGTAGTATGCAGGCGAGTAGAAGAGAATGGTAGAATTCGATCCAGTACTGGAGAAGGGTAGAATCCGTGCGAGTACCGAAAAAGGGACCGGGCGAGAACCGGGAAAGGTAGCATCCAGGCGAGTACAAGAGAATAGTACAATTCAAGCAAGTACTGGAGAAGGACAGAATCCGTGCGAGTACCGAAAAAGGGACCGGGCGAGAACCGGGAAAGGTAGTATCAAGGCGATTACAAGAGAATGGTAGAATTCGGACCAGTACTGAGAAGGGTAGAATCCGTGCGAGTACCGAAAAGGGGACCGGGCGAGAACCGGGAAAGGTAGTATCCAGGCCAGTACAAGGGAATTGTAGAATTCGAGCCAGTACTAGAGAAGGGTAGAATCCGTACAAGTACCGAAAAAGGGACCGGGCGAGAACCGGGAAAGGTAGTATCCAGGTGAGTAGAAGAGAATGGTAGAATTCGATCCAGTACTGGAGAAGGGTAGAATCCGTGCGAGTACCGAAAAAGGGACTGGGCGAGAACCGGGAAAGGTAGCATCCAGGCGAGTACAAGAGAATAGTAGAATTCGAGCCAGTACTGGAGAAGGATAGAATCCGTGCGAGTACCGAAAAAGGGACCGGGCGAGAACCGGGAAAGGTAGTATCAAGGCGATTACAAGAGAATGGTAGAATTCGGACCAGTACTGAGAAGGGTAGAATCCGTGCGAGTACCGAAAAAGGGACCGGGCGAGAACCGGGAAAGGTAGTATCCAGGCCAGTACAAGGAAATTGTAGAATTCGAGCCAGTACTAGAGAATGGTAGAATCCATACAAGTACCGAAAAAGGGACCGGGCGAGAACCGGGAAAGGTAGTATGCAGGCGAGTAGAAGAGAATGGTAGAAGTCGATCCAGTACTGGAGAAGGGTAGAATCCGTGCGAGTACCGAAAAAGGGACCGGGCGAGAACCGGGAAAGGTAGCATCCAGGCGAGTACAAGAGAATAGTAGAATTCGAGCCAGTACTGGAGAAGGATAGAATCCGTGCGAGTACCGAAAAAGGGACCGGGCGAGAACCGGGAAAGGTAGTATCCAGGCCAGTGCAAGAGAATTGTAGAATTCGAGCCAGTACTAGAGAATGGTAGAATACGTACAAGTACCGAAAAAGGGACCGGGCGAGAACCGGGAAAGGTAGTATCCAGGCCAGTACAAGAGAATTGTAGAATTCGAGCCAGTACTAGAGAAGGGTAGAATCCGTACAAGTACCGAAAAAGGGACCGGGCGAGAACCGGGAAAGGTAGTATCCAGGCGAGTAGAAGAGAATGGTAGAATTCGATCAAGTACTGAAGAAGGGTAGAATCCGTGCGAGTACCGAAAAAGGGACCGGGCGAGAACCGGGAAAGGTAGTATCAAGGCGATTACAAGAGAATGGTAGAATTCGGACCAGTACTGAGAAGGGTAGAATCCGTGCGAGTACCGAAAAAGGGACCGGGTGAGAACCGGGAAAGGTAGTATCCAGGCGATTACAAGAGAATGGTAGAATTCGAGCCTGTACTGGAGAAGGGTAGAATCCGTGCGAGTACCGAAAAAGTGATCGGGCGAGAACCGGGAAAGGTAGTATCCAGGCAAGTAGAAGAGAATGGAAGAATTCGGGCCAGTACAGGAGAAGAATAGAATCCGTGCGAATACCGAAAAAGGGACCAGGCGAGAACCGGGAAAGGTAGTATCCAGGCCAGTGCAAGAGAATTGTAGAATTCGAGCCAGTACTAGAGAAGGGTAGAATACGTACAAGTACCGAAAAAGGGACCGGGCGAGAACGGGGAAAGGTAGTATCCAGGCCAGTACAAGAGAATTGTAGAATTCGAGCCAGTACTAGAGAAGGGTAGAATCCGTACAAGTACCGAAAAAGGGACCGGGCGAGAACCGGGAAAGGTAGTATCCAGGCGAGTAGAAGAGAATGGTAGAATTCGATCAAGTACTGGAGAAGGGTAGAATCCGTGCGAGTACCGAAAAAGGGACCGGGCGAGAACCGGGAAAGGTAGTATCCAGGCCAGTACAAGGAAATTGTAGAATTCGAGCCAGTACTAGAGAATGGTAGAATCCATACAAGTACCGAAAAAGGGACCGGGCGAGAACCGGGAAAGGTAGTATGCAGGCGAGTAGAAGAGAATGGTAGAATTCGATCCAGTACTGGAGAAGGGTAGAATCCGTGCGAGTACCGAAAAAGGGACCGGGCGAGAACCGGGAAAGGTAGCATCCAGGCGAGTACAAGAGAATAGTAGAATTGGAGCCAGTACTGGAGAAGGATAGAATCCGTGCGAGTACCGAAAAAGGGACCGGGCGAGAACCGGGAAAGGTAGTATCAAGGCGATTACAAGAGAATGGTAGAATTCGGACCAGTACTGAGAAGGGTAGAATCCGTGCGAGTACCGAAAAAGGGACCGCGTGAGAACCGGGAAAGGTAGTATCCAGGCGATTACAAGAGAATGGTAGAATTCGAGCCAGTACTGGAGAAGGGTAGAATCCGTGCGAGTACCGAAAAAGGGACCGGGCGAGAACCGGGAAAGGTAGTATCAAGGCGATTACAAGAGAATGGTAGAATTCGGACCAGTACTGAGAAGGGTAGAATCCGTGCGAGTACCGAAAAAGGGACCGGGCGAGAACCGGGAAAGGTAGTATCCAGGCCAGTACAAGGAAATTGTAGAATTCGAGCCAGTACTAGAGAATGGTAGAATCCATACAAGTACCGAAAAAGGGACCGGGCGAGAACCGGGAAAGGTAGTATGCGGGCGAGTAGAAGAGAATGGTAGAATTCGATCCAGTACTGGAGAAGGGTAGAATCCGTGCGAGTACCGAAAAAGGGACCGGGCGAGAACCGGGAAAGGTAGCATCCAGGCGAGTACAAGAGAATAGTAGAATTCGAGGCAGTACTGGAGAAGGATAGAATCCGTGCGACTACCGAAAAAGGGACCGGGTGAGAACCGGGAAAGGTAGTATCCAAGCGATTACAAGAGAATGGTAGAATTCGAGCCAGTACTGGAGAAGGGTAGAATCCGTGCGAGTACCGAAAAAGTGACCGGGCGAGAACCGGGAAAGGTAGTATCCAGGCAAGTAGAAGAGAATGGAAGAATTCGGGCCAGTACAGGAGAAGAATAGAATCCGTGCGAATACCGAAAAAGGGACCGGGCGAGAACCGGGAAAGGTAGTATCCAGGCCAGTGCAAGAGAATTGTAGAATTCGAGCCAGTACTAGAGAAGGGTAGAATACGTACAAGTACCGAAAAAGGGACCGGGCGAGAACCGGGAAAGGTAGTATCCAGGCCAGTACAAGAGAATTGTTGAATTCGAGCCAGTACTAGAGAAGGGTAGAATCCGTACAAGTACCGAAAAAGGTACCGGGCGAGAACCTGGAAAGGTAGTATCCAGGCCAGTACAAGAGAATTGTAGAATTCGAGCCAGTACTAGAGAAGGGTAGAATCGTACAAGTACCGAAAAAGGGACCGGGCAAGAACCGGGAAAGGTAGTATCCAGGTGAGTAGAAGAGAATGGTAGAATTCGATCCAGTACTGGAGAAGGGTAGAATCCGTGCGAGTACCGAAAAAGGGACCGGGCGAGAACCGGCAAAGGTAGTATCCAGGCAAGTAGAAGACAATGGAAGAATTCGGGCCAGTACAGGAGAAGGATAGAATCCGTCCGAATACCGAAAAAGGGACCGGGCGAGAACCGGGAAAGGTAGTATCCAGGCCAGTACAAGAGAATTGTAGAATTCGAGCCAGTACTAGAGAAGGGTAGAATCCGTACAAGTACCGAAAAAGGGACCGGGCGAGAACCGGGAAAGGTAGTATCCAGGTGAGTAGAAGAGAATGGTAGAATTTGATCCAGTACTGGAGAATGGTAGAATCTGTGCGAGTACCGAAAAAGGGACCGGGCGAGAACCGGGAAAGGTAGTATCCAGGTGAGTACAAGAGAATGGTAGAATTCGAGCCAGTACTGGAGAAGGATAGAATCCGTGCGAGTACCAAAAAAGGGACCGGGCGAGAACCGGGAAAGGTAGTATCAAGGCGATTACAAGAGAATGGTAGAATTCGGACCAGTACTGAGAAGGGTAGAATCCGTGCGAGTACCGAAAAAGGGACCGGGCGAGAACCGGGAAAGGTAGTATCCAGGCCAGTACAAGGAAATTGTAGAATTCGAGCCAGTACTAGAGAATGGTAGAATCCATACAAGTACCGAAAAAGGGACCGGGCGAGAACCGGGAAAGGTAGTATGCGGGCGAGTAGAAGAGAATGGTAGAATTCGATCCAGTACTGGAGAAGGGTAGAATCCGTGCGAGTACCGAAAAAGGGACCGGGCGAGAACCGGGAAAGGTAGCATCCAGGCGAGTACAAGAGAATAGTACAATTCGAGCAAGTAATGGAGAAGGACAGAATCCGTGCGAGTACCGAAAAAGGGACCGGGCGAGAACCGGGAAAGGTAGTATCAAGGCGATTACAAGAGAATGGTAGAATTCGGACCAGTACTGAGAACGGTAGAATCCGTGCGAGTACCGAAAAGGGGACCGGGCGAGAACCGGGAAAGGTAGTATCCAGGCCAGTACAAGGGAATTGTAGAATTCGAGCCAGTACTAGAGAAGGGTAGAATCCGTACAAGTACCGAAAAAGGGACCGGGCGAGAACCGGGAAAGGTAGTATCCAGGCGAGTAGAAGAGAATGATAGAATTCGATCCAGTACTGGAGAAGGGTAGAATCCGTGCGAGTACCGAAAAAGGGACCGGGCGAGAACCGGGAAAGGTAGCATCCAGGCGAGTACAAGAGAATAGTACAATTCGAGCCAGTACTGGAGAAGGACAGAATCCGTGCGAGTACCGAAAAAGGGACCGGGCGAGAACCGGGAAAGGTAGTATCCAGGCAAGTAGAAGAGAATGGAAGAATTCGGGCCAGTACAGGAGAAGGATAGAATCCGTGCGAATACCGAAAAAAGGACCGGGCGAGAACCGGGAAAGGTAGTATCCAGGCCAGTACAATAGAATTGTAGAATTCGAGCCAGTACTAGAGAAGGGTAGAATCCGTACAAGTACCGAAAAAGGGACCGGGCGAGAACCGGGAAAGGTAGTACCAGGCCAGTACAAGAGAATTGTAGAATTCGAGCCAGTACCGGAGAAGGGTAGAATCCGTGCAAGTACCGAAAAAGGGACCGGGCGAGAACCGGGAAAGGTAGTATCCAGGCCAGTACAAGAGAATTGTAGAATTCAAGCCAGTACTGAGAAGGGTAGAATCTGTGCGAGTACCGAAAAAGGGACCGGGCAAGAACTGGGAAAGGTAGTATCCAGGCCAGTACAAGAGAATTGTAGAATTCGAGCCAGTACTAGAGAAGGGTAGAATCCGTACAAGTACCGAAAAAGGGACCGGGCGAGAACCGGGAAAGGTAGTATCCAGGCCAGTACAAGAGAATTGTAGAATTCGAGCCAGTACTAGAGAAGGATAGAATCCGTACAAGTACCGAAAAAGGGACCGGGCGAGAACCGGGAAAGGTAGTATCCAGGCCAGTACAAGAGAATTGTAGAATTCGAGCCAGTACTGGAGAAGGGTAGAATCCGTACAAGTACCGAAAAAGGGACCGGGCGAGAACCGGGAAAGGTAGTATCCAGGCGAGTAGAAGAGAATTGTAGAATTCGATCCAGTACTGGAGAAGGGTAGAATCCGTGCGAGAACCGAAAAGGGATCGGGCGAGAACCGGGAAAGTTAGTATCCAGGCGAGTACAAGAGAATGGTAGAAATCGAGCCAGTACTGGAGAAGGATAGAATCCGTGCGAATACCGAAAAAGGGACCGGGCGAGAACCGGGAAAGGTAGTATCCAGGCCAGTACAAGAGAATTGTAGAATTCGAGCCAGTACTGAGAAGGGTAGAATCCGTGCGAGTACCGAAAAAGGGACCGGGCGAGAACTGGGAAAGGTAGTATCCAGGCCAGTACAAGAGAATTGTAGAATTCGAGCCAGTACTAGAGAAGGGTAGAATCCGTACAAGTACCGAAAAAGGGACCGGGCGAGAACCGGGAAAGGTAGTATCCAGGCCAGTACAAGAGAATTGTAGAATTCGAGCCAGTACTAGAGCAGGGTAGAATCCGTACAGGTACCGAAAAAGGGACCGGGCGAGAACCGGGAAAGATAGTATCCAGGCAAGTAGAAGAGAATGGAAGAATTTGGGCCAGTACAGGAGAAGGATAGAATCCGTGCGAATACCGAAAAAGGGACCGGGCGAGAACCGGGAAAGGTAGTATCCAGGCCAGTACAAGAGAATTGTAGAATTCGAGCCAGTACTAGAGAATGGTAGAATCCGTACACGTACCGAAAAAGGGACCGGGCGAGAACCGGGAAAGGTAGTATCCAGGCCAGTACAAGAGAATTGTAAAATTCGAGCCAGTACTAGAGAAGGGTAGAATCCGTACAAGTACCGAAAAAGGGACCGGGCGAGAACCGGGAAAGGTAGTATCCAGGCGAGTAGAAGAGAATTGTAGAATTCGATCCAGTACTGGAGAAGGGTAGAATCCGTGCGAGAACCGAAAAAGGGACCGGGCGAGAACCGGGAAAGTTAGTATCCAGGCGAGTACAAGAGAATGGTAGAATTCGAGCCAGTACTGGAGAAGGATAGAATCCGTGCGAGTACCGAAAAAGGGACCGGGCGAGAACCGGGAAAGGTAGTATCAAGGCGATTACAAGAGAATGGTAGAATTCGGACCAGTACTGAGAAGGGTAGAATCCGTGCGAGTACCGAAAAAGGGACCGGGCGAGAACCGGGAAAGGTAGTATCCAGGCCAGTACAAGAGAATGGTAGAATTCGAGCCAGTACTGGAGAAGGGTAGAATCCGTGCAAGTACCGAAAAAGGGACCGGGCGAGAATCGGGAAAGGTAGTATCGACGCCAGTACAAGAGAATTGTAGAATTCGAGCCAGTACTAGAGAAGGGTAGAATCCGTACAAGTACCGAAAAACAGACCGGGCGAGAACCGGGAAAGGTTGTATCAAGGCGATTACAGGAGAATGGTAGAATTCGGACCAGTACTGAGAAGGGTAGAATCAGTGCGAGTACCGAAAAAGGGACCGGGCGAGAACCGGGAAAGGTAGTATCCAGGCCAGTACAAGGGAATTGTAGAATTCGAGCCAGTACTAGAGAAGGGTAGAATCCGTACAAGTACCGAAAAAGGGACCGGGCGAGAACTGGGAAAGGTAGTATCCAGGCCAGTACAAGAGAATTGTAGAATTCGAGCCAGTACTAGAGAAGGGTAGAATCCGTACAAGTACCGAAAAAGGGACCGGGCGAGAACCGGGAAAGGTAGTATCCAGGCCAGTACAAGAGAATTGTAGAATTCGAGCCAGTACTAGAGCAGGGTAGAATCCTTACAAGTACCGAAAAAGGGACCGGGCGAGAACCGGGAAAGATAGTATCCAGGCAAGTAGAAGAGAATGGAAGAATTTGGGCCAGTACAGGAGAAGGATAGAATCCGTGCGAATACCGAAAAAGGGACCGGGCGAGAACCGGGAAAGGTAGTATCCAGGCCAGTACAAGAGAATTGTAGAATTCGAGCCAGTACTAGAGAATGGTAGAATCCGTACACGTACCGAAAAAGGGACCGGGCGAGAACCGGGAAAGGTAGTATCCAGGCCAGTACAAGAGAATTGTAAAATTCGAGCCAGTACTAGAGAAGGGTAGAATCCGTACAAGTACCGAAAAAGGGACCGGGCGAGAACCGGGAAAGGTAGTATCCAGGCGAGTAGAAGAGAATTGTAGAATTCGATCCAGTACTGGAGAAGGGTAGAATCCGTGCGAGAACCGAAAAAAGGACCGGGCGAGAACCGGGAAAGTTAGTATCCAGGCGAGTACAAGAGAATGGTAGAATTCGAGCCAGTACTGGAGAAGGATAGAATCCGTGCGAGTACCGAAAAAGGGACCGGGCGATAACCGGGAAAGGTAGTATCAAGGCGATTACAAGAGAATGGTAGAATTCGGACCAGTACTGAGAAGGGTAGAATCCGTGCGAGTACCGAAAAAGGGACCGGGCGAGAACCGGGAAAGGTAGTATCCAGGCCAGTACAAGAGAATGGTAGAATTCGAGCCAGTACCGGAGAAGGGTAGAATCCGTGCAAGTACCGAAAAAGGGACCGGGCGAGAATCGGGAAAGGTAGTATCGACGCCAGTACAAGAGAATTGTAGAATTCGAGCCAGTACTAGAGAAGGGTAGAATCCGTACAAGTACCGAAAAACAGACCGGGCGAGAACCGGGAAAGGTTGTATCAAGGCGATTACAGGAGAATGGTAGAATTCGGACCAGTACTGAGAAGGGTAGAATCAGTGCGAGTACCGAAAAAGGGACCGGGCGAGAACCGGGAAAGGTAGTATCCAGGCCAGTACAAGGGAATTGTAGAATTCGAGCCAGTACTAGAGAAGGGTAGAATCCGTACAAGTACCGAAAAAGGGACCGGGCGAGAACCGGGAAAGGTAGTATCCAGGCGAGTAGAAGAGAATGATAGAATTCGATCCAGTACTGGAGAAGGGTAGAATCCGTGCGAGTACTGAAAAAGGGACCGGGCGAGAACCGGGAAAGTTAGCATCCAGGCGAGTACAAGAGAATAGTAGAATTCGAGCCAGTACTGGAGAAGGATAGAATCCGTGCGAGTACCGAAAAAGGGACCGGGCGAGAACCGGGAAAAGTAGTATCAAGGCGATTACAAGAGAATGGTAGAATTCGGACCAGTACTGAGAAGGGTAGAATCCGTGCGAGTACCGAAAAAGGGACCGGGCGAGAACCGGGAAAGGTAGTATCCAGGCCAGTACAAGAGAATGGTAGAATTCAAGCCAGTACCGGAGAAGGGTAGAATCCGTGCAAGTACCGAAAAAGGGACCGGGCGAGAATCGGGAAAGGTAGTATCGAGGCCAGTACAAGAGAATTGTAGAATTCGAGCCAGTACTAGAGAAGGGTAGAATCCGTACAAGTACCGAAAAACAGACCGGGCGAGAACCGGGAAAGGTAGTATCAAGGCGATTACAAGAGAATGGTAGAATTCGGACCAGTACTTAGAAGGGTAGAATCAGTGCGAGTACCGAAAAAGGGACCGGGCGAGAACCGGGAAAGGTAGTATCCAGGCGAGTAGAAGAGAATGGTAGAATTCGATCCAGTACTGGAGAATGGTAGAATCCGTGCGAGTACCGAAAAAGGGACCGGGCGAGAACCGGGAAATGTAGCATCCAGGCGAGTACAAGAGAATAGTACAATTCGAGCCAGTACTGGAGAAGGACAGAATCCGTGCGAGTACCGAAAAAGGGACCGGGCGAGAACCGGGAAAGGTAGTATCAAGGCGATTACAAGAGAATGGTAGAATTCGGACCAGTACTGAGAAGGGTAGAATCCGTGCGAGTACCGAAAAAGGGACCGGGCGAGAACCGGGAAAGGTAGTATCCAGGCCAGTACAAGGGAATTGTAGAATTCGAGCCAGTACTAGAGAAGGGTAGAATCCGTACAAGTATCGAAAAAGGGACCGGGCGAGAACCGGGAAAGGTAGTATCCAGGCGAGTAGAAGAGAATTATAGAATTCAATCCAGTACTGGAGAAGGGTAGAATCCGTGCGAGTACCAAAAAAGGGACCGGGCGAGAACCGGGAAAGTTAGCATCCAGGCGAGTACAAGAGAATAGTAGAATTCGAGCCAGTACTGGAGAAGGATAGAATCCGTGCGAGTACCGAAAAAGGGACCGGGCGAGAACCGGGAAAGGTAGTAACAAGGCGATTACAGGAGAATGGTAGAATTCGGACCAGTACTGAGAAGGGTAGAATCAGTGCGAGTACCGAAAAAGGGACCGGGCGAGAACCGGGAAAGGTAGTATCCAGGCCAGTACAAGGGAATTGTACAATTCGAGCCAGTACTAGAGAAGGGTAGAATCCGTACAAGTACCGAAAAAGGGACCGGGCGAGAACCGGGAAAGGTAGTATCCAGGCGAGTAGAAGAGAATTGTAGAATTCGAGCCAGTACTGGAGAAGGGTAGAATCCGTGCGAGTACCGAAAAAGTGACCGGGCGAGAACCGGGAAAGGTAGTATCCAGGCAAGTAGAAGAGAATGGAAGAATTCGGGACAGTACAGGAGAAGGATAGAATCCGTGCGAATACCGAATAAGGGACCGGGCGAGAACCGGGAAAGGTAGTATCCAGGCCAGTACAAGGGAATTGTACAATTCGAGCCAGTACTAGAGAAGGGTAGAATCCGTACAAGTACCGAAAAAGGGACCGGGCGAGAACCGGGAAAGGTAGTATCCAGGCGAGTAGAAGAGAATTATAGAATTCAATCCAGTACTGGAGAAGGGTAGAATCCGTGCGAGTACCAAAAAAGGGACCGGGCGAGAACCGGGAAAGTTAGCATCCAGGCGAGTACAAGAGAATAGTAGAATTCGAGCCAGTACTGGAGAAGGATAGAATCCGTGCGAGTACCGAAAAAGGGACCGGGCGAGAACCGGGAAAGGTAGTAACAAGGCGATTACAGGAGAATGGTAGAATTCGGACCAGTACTGAGAAGGGTAGAATCAGTGCGAGTACCGAAAAAGGGACCGGGCGAGAACCGGGAAAGGTAGTATCCAGGCCAGTACAAGGGAATTGTAGAATTCGAGCCAGTACTAGAGAAGGGTAGAATCCGTACAAGTACCGAAAAAGGGACCGGGCGAGAACCGGGAAAGGTAGTATCCAGGCGAGTAGAAGAGAATGATAGAATTCGATCCAGTACTGGAGAAGGGTAGAATCCGTGCGAGTACCGAAAAAGGGACCGGGCGAGAACCGGGAAAGTTAGCATCCAGGCGAGTACAAGAGAATAGTAGAATTCGAGCCAGTACTGGAGAAGGATAGAATCCGTGCGAGTACCGAAAAAGGGACCGGGCGAGAACCGGGAAAAGTAGTATCAAGGCGATTACAAGAGAATGGTAGAATTCGGACCAGTACTGAGAAGGGTAGAATCCGTGCGAGTACTGAAAAAGGGACCGGGCGAGAACCGGGAAAGGTAGTATCCAGGCGATTACAAGAGAATGGTAGAATTCGAGCCAGTACTGGAGAAGGGTAGAATCCGTGCGAGTACCGAAAAAGTGACCGGGCGAGAAACGGGAAAGGTAGTATCCAGGCAAGTAGAAGAGAATGGAAGAATTCGGGACAGTACAGGAGAAGGATAGAATCCGTGCGAATACCGAATAAGGGACCGGGCGAGAACCGGGAAAGGTAGTATCCAGGCCAGTACAAGAGAATTGTAGAATTCGAGCCAGTACTAGAGAATGGTAGAATCCGTACAAGTACCGAAAAAGGGACCGGGCGAGAACCGGGAAAGGTAGTATCCAGGCGAGTAGAAGAGAATGATAGAATTCGATCCAGTACTGGAGAAGGGTAGAATCCGTGCGAGTACCGAAAAAGGGACCGGGCGAGAACCGGGAAAGTTAGCATCCAGGCGAGTACAAGAGAATAGTAGAATTCGAGCCAGTACTGGAGAAGGATAGAATCCGTGCGAGTACCGAAAAAGGGACCGGGCGAGAACCGGGAAAGGTAGTAACAAGGCGATTACAAGAGAATGGTAGAATTCGGACCAGTACTGAGAAGGGTAGAATCCGTGCGAGTACTGAAAAAGGGACCGGGCGAGAACCGGGAAAGTTAGCATCCAGGCGAGTACAAGAGAATAGTAGAATTCGAGCCAGTACTGGAGAAGGATAGAATCCGTGCGAGTACCGAAAAAGGGACCGGGCGAGAACCGGGAAAGGTAGTAACAAGGCGATTACAGGAGAATGGTAGAATTCGGACCAGTACTGAGAAGGGTAGAATCAGTGCGAGTACCGAAAAAGGGACCGGGCGAGAACCGGGAAAGGTAGTATCCAGGCCAGTACAAGGGAATTGTAGAATTCGAGCCAGTACTAGAGAAGGGTAGAATCCGTACAAGTACCGAAAAAGGGACCGGGCGAGAACCGGGAAAGGTAGTATCCAGGCGAGTAGAAGAGAATGATAGAATTCGATCCAGTACTGGAGAAGGGTAGAATCCGTGCGAGTACCGAAAAAGGGACCGGGCGAGAACCGGGAAAGTTAGCATCCAGGCGAGTACAAGAGAATAGTAGAATTCGAGCCAGTACTGGAGAAGGATAGAATCCGTGCGAGTACCGAAAAAGGGACCGGGCGAGAACCGGGAAAAGTAGTATCAAGGCGATTACAAGAGAATGGTAGAATTCGGACCAGTACTGAGAAGGGTAGAATCCGTGCGAGTACTGAAAAAGGGACCGGGCGAGAACCGGGAAAGGTAGTATCCAGGCGATTACAAGAGAATGGTAGAATTCGAGCCAGTACTGGAGAAGGGTAGAATCCGTGCGAGTACCGAAAAAGTGACCGGGCGAGAAACGGGAAAGGTAGTATCCAGGCAAGTAGAAGAGAATGGAAGAATTCGGGACAGTACAGGAGAAGGATAGAATCCGTGCGAATACCGAATAAGGGACCGGGCGAGAACCGGGAAAGGTAGTATCCAGGCCAGTACAAGAGAATTGTAGAATTCGAGCCAGTACTAGAGAATGGTAGAATCCGTACAAGTACCGAAAAAGGGACCGGGCGAGAACCGGGAAAGGTAGTATCCAGGCGAGTAGAAGAGAATGATAGAATTCGATCCAGTACTGGAGAAGGGTAGAATCCGTGCGAGTACCGAAAAAGGGACCGGGCGAGAACCGGGAAAGTTAGCATCCAGGCGAGTACAAGAGAATAGTAGAATTCGAGCCAGTACTGGAGAAGGATAGAATCCGTGCGAGTACCGAAAAAGGGACCGGGCGAGAACCGGGAAAGGTAGTAACAAGGCGATTACAGGAGAATGGTAGAATTCGGACCAGTACTGAGAAGGGTAGAATCAGTGCGAGTACCGAAAAAGGGACCGGGCGAGAACCGGGAAAGGTAGTATCCAGGCCAGTACAAGGGAATTGTAGAATTCGAGCCAGTACTAGAGAAGGGTAGAATCCGTACAAGTACCGAAAAAGGGACCGGGCGAGAACCGGGAAAGGTAGTATCCAGGCGAGTAGAAGAGAATGATAGAATTCGATCCAGTACTGGAGAAGGGTAGAATCCGTGCGAGTACCGAAAAAGGGACCGGGCGAGAACCGGGAAAGTTAGCATCCAGGCGAGTACAAGAGAATAGTAGAATTCGAGCCAGTACTGGAGAAGGATAGAATCCGTGCGAGTACCGAAAAAGGGACCGGGCGAGAACCGGGAAAAGTAGTATCAAGGCGATTACAAGAGAATGGTAGAATTCGGACCAGTACTGAGAAGGGTAGAATCCGTGCGAGTACTGAAAAAGGGACCGGGCGAGAACCGGGAAAGGTAGTATCCAGGCGATTACAAGAGAATGGTAGAATTCGAGCCAGTACTGGAGAAGGGTAGAATCCGTGCGAGTACCGAAAAAGTGACCGGGCGAGAACCGGGAAAGGTAGTATCCAGGCCAGTACAAGAGAATGGTAGAATTCGCGCCAGTACCGGAGAAGGGTAGAATCCGTGCCAGTACCGAAAAAGGGACCGAGCGAGAACCGGGAAAGGTAGTATCGAGGCCAGTACAAGAGAATTGTAGAATTCGAGCCACTACTAGAGAAGGGTAGAATCCGTACAAGTACCGAAAAAGGGACCGGGCGAGAACCGGGAAAGGTAGTATCTAGGCCAGTACAAGAGAATTGTAGAATTCGAGCCAGTACTAGAGAAGGGTAGAATCCGTACAAGTACCGAAAAAGGGACCGGGCGAGAACCGGGAAAGGTAGTATCCAGGCGAGTAGAAGAGAATTGTAGAATTCGATCCAGTACTGGAGAAGGGTAGAATCCGTGCGAGAACCGAAAAAGGGACCGGGCGAGAACCGGGAAAGTTAGTATCCAGGCGAGTACAAGAGAATGGTAGAATTCGAGCCAGTACTGGAGAAGGATAGAAACCGTGCGAGTACCGAAAAAGGGACCGGGAGGGAACCGGGAAAGGTAGTATCAAGGCGATTACAAGAGAATGGCAGAATTCGGACCAGTACTGAGAAGGGTAAAATCCATGCGAGTACCGAAAAAGGGACCGGGCGAGAACCGGGAAAGGTAGTATCCAGGCGAGTACAAGAGAATGGTAGAATTCGAGCCAGTACCGGAGAAGGGTAGAATCCGTGCAAGTACCGAAAAAGGGACCGGGCGAGAATCGGGAAAGGTAGTATCGAGGCCAGTACAAGAGAATTGTAGAATTCGAGCCAGTACTAGAGAAGGGTAGAATCCGTACAAGTACCGAAAAACAGACCGGGCGAGAACCGGGAAAGGTAGTATCTAGGCGATTACAAGAGAATGGTAGAATTCGGACCAGTACTGAGAAGGGTAGAATCGTGCGAGTACCGAAAAAGGGACCGGGCGAGAACCGGGAAAGGTAGTATCCAGGCCAGTACAAGAGAATGGTAGAATTCGAGCCAGTACCGGAGAAGGGTAGAATCCGTGCAAGTACCGAAAAAAGGACCGAGCGAGAACCGGGAAAGGTAGTATCGAGGCCAGTACAAGAGAATTGTAGAATTCGAGCCACTACTAGAGAAGGGTAGAATCCGTACAAGTACCGAAAAAGGGACCGGGCGAGAACCGGGAAAGGTAGTATCTAGGCCAGTACAAGAGAATTGTAGAATTCGAGCCAGTACTAGAGAAGGGTAGAATCCGTACAAGTACCGAAAAAGGGACCGGGCGAGAACCGGGAAAGGTAGTATCCAGGCGAGTAGAAGAGAATTGTAGAATTCGATCCAGTACTGGAGAAGGGTAGAATCCGTGCGAGAACCGAAAAAGGGACCGGGCGAGAACCGGGAAAGTTAGTATCCAGGCGAGTACAAGAGAATGGTAGAATTCGAGCCAGTACTGGAGAAGGATAGATTCCGTGCGAGTACCGAAAAAGGGACCGGGCGAGAACCGGGAAAGGTAGTATCAAGGCGATTACAAGAGAATGGTAGAATTCGGACCAGTACTGAGAAGGGTAGAATCCGTGCGAGTACCGAAAAAGGGACCGGGCGAGAACCGGGAAAGGTAGTATCCAGGCCAGTACAAGAGAATGGTAGAATTCGAGCCAGTACCGGAGAAGGGTAGAATCCGTGCAAGTACCGAAAAAGGGACCGGGCGAGAATCGGGAAAGGTAGTATCGAGGCCAGTACAAGAGAATTGTAGAATTCGAGCCAGTACTAGAGAAGGGTAGAATCCGTACAAGTACCGAAAAAGGGACCGGGCGAGAACCGGGAAAGGTAGTATCCAGGCGAGTAGACGAGAATTGTAGAATTCGATCCAGTACTGGAGAAGGGTAGAATCCGTGCGAGAACCGAAAAAGGGACCGGGCGAGAACCGGGAAAGTTAGTATCCAGGCGAGTAGAAGAGAATTGTAGAATTCGATCCAGTACTGGAGATGGGTAGAATCCGTGCGAGAACCGAAAAAGGGACCGGGCGAGAACCGGGAAAGTTAGTATCCAGGCGAGTACAAGAGAATGGTAGAATTCGAGCCAGTACTGGAGAAGGATAGAATCCGTGCGAGTACCGAAAAAGGGACCGGGCGAGAACCGGGAAAGGTAGTATCAAGGCGATTACAAGAGAATGGTAGAATTCGGACCAGTACTGAGAAGGGTAGAATCCGTGCGAGTACCGAAAAAGGGACCGGGCGAGAACGGGGAAAGGTAGTATCCAGGCCAGTACAAGAGAATGGTAGAATTCAAGCCAGTACCGGAGAAGGGTAGAATCCGTGCAAGTACCGAAAAAGGGACCGGGCGAGAATCAGGAAAGGTAGTATCGAGGCCAGTACAAATAGAATTGTAGAATTCGAGCCAGTACTAGAGAAGGGTAGAATCCGTACAAGTACCGAAAAACAGACCGGGCGAGAACCGGGAAAGGTAGTATCAAGGCGATTACAAGAGAATGGTAGAATTCGGACCAGTACTGAGAAGGGTAGAATCAGTGCGAGTACCGAAAAAGGGACCGGGCGAGAACCGGGAAAGGTAGTATCCAGGCGAGTAGAAGAGAATGGTAGAATTCGATCCAGTACTGGAGAATGGTAGAATCCGTGCGAGTACCGAAAAAGGGACCGGGCGAGAACCGGGAAATGTAGCATCCAGGCGAGTACAAGAGAATAGTACAATTCGAGCCAGTACTGGAGAAGGACAGAATCCGTGCGAGTACCGAAAAAGGGACCGGGCGAGAACCGGGAAAGGTAGTATCAAGGCGATTACAAGAGAATGGTAGAATTCGGACCAGTACTGAGAAGGGTAGAATCCGTGCGAGTACCGAAAAAGGGACCGGGCGAGAACCGGGAAAGGTAGTATCCAGGCCAGTACAAGGGAATTGTAGAATTCGATCCAGTACTGGAGAAGGGTAGAATCCGTGCGAGTACCGAAAAAGGGACCGGGCGAGAACCGGGAAAGTTAGCATCCAGGCGAGTACAAGAGAATAGTAGAATTCGAGCCAGTACTGGAGAAGGATAGAATCCGTGCGAGTACCGAAAAAGGGACCGGGCGAGAACCGGGAAAGGTAGTATCAAGGCGATTACAAGAGAATGGTAGAATTCGGACCAGTACTGAGAAGGGTAGAATCCGTGCGAGTACTGAAAAAGGGACCGGGCGAGAACCGGGAAAGGTAGAATCCAGGCGATTACAAGAGAATGGTAGAATTCGAGCCAGTACTGGAGAAGGGTAGAATCCGTGCGAGTACCGAAAAAGTGACCGGGCGAGAACCGTAAAGGTAGTATCCAGGCAAGTAGAAGAGAATGGAAGAATTCGGGACAGTACAGGAGAAGGATAGAATCCGTGCGAATACCGAAAAAGGGACCGGGCGAGAACCGGGAAAGGTAGTATCCAGGCCAGTACAAGAGAATTGTAGAATTCGAGCCAGTACTAGAGAATGGTAGAATCCGTACACGTACCGAAAAAGGGACCGGGCGAGAACCGGGAAAGGTAGTATCCAGGGCAGTACAAGAGAATTGTAGAATTCGAGCCAGTACTGGAGAAGGGTAGAATCCGTACAAGTACCGAAAAAGGGACCGGGCGAGAACCGGGAAAGGTAGTATCCAGGCGAGTAGAAGAGAATGGTAGAATTCGATCCAGTACTGGAGAAGGGTAGAATCCGTGCGAGTACCAAAAAAGGGACCGGGCGAGAACCGGGAAAGGTAGTATCCAGGCGAGTACAAGAGAATGGTAGAATTCGAGCCAGTACTGGAGAAGGATAGAATCTGTGCGAGTACCGAAAAAGGGACCGGGCGAGAACCGGGAAAGGTAGTATCAAGGCGATTAAAAGAGAATGGTAGAATTCAGACCAGTATTGAGAAGGGTAGAATCAGTGCGAGTACCGAAAAAGGGACCGGGCGAGAACCGGGAAAGGTAGTATCCAGGCCAGTACAAGGGAATTGTAGAATTCGAGCCAGTACTAGAGAAGGGTAGAATCCGTACAAGTACCGAAAAAGGGACCGGGCGAGAACCGGGAAAGGTGGTATCCAGGCGAGTAGAAGAGAATGGTAGAATTCGAGCCAGTACTGGAGAAGGATAGAATCCATGCGAGTACCGAAAAAGGGACCGGGCGAGAACCGGGAAAGGTAGTATCAAGGCGATTACAAGAGAATGGTAGAATTCGGACCAGTACTGAGAAGGGTAGAATCCGTGCGAGTACCGAAAAAGGGACCGGGCGAGAACCGGGAAAGGTAGTATCCAGGCCAGTACAAGGGAATTGTAGAATTCGAGCCAGTACTAGAGAAGGGTAGAATCCGTACAAGTACCGAAAAAGGGACCGAGCGAGAACCGGGAAAGTTAGTATCCAGGCGAGTACAAGAGAATGGTAGAATTCGTGCGAGTACCAAAAAAGTGACCGGGCGAGAACCGGGAAAGGTAGTATCCAGGCAAGTAGAAGAGAATGGAAGAATTCGGGACAGTACAGGAGAAGGATAGAATCCGTGCGAATACCGAAAAAGGGACCGGGCGAGAACCGGGAAAGGTAGTATCCAGGCCAGTACAAGAGAATTGTAGAATTCGAGCCAGTACTAGAGAATGGTAAAATCCGTACACGTACCGAAAAAGGGACCGGGCGAGAACCGGGAAAGGTAGTATCCAGGCCAGTACAAGAGAATTGTAGAATTCGAGCCAGTACTAGAGAAGGGTAGAATCCGTACAAGTACCGAAAAAGGGACCGGGCGAGAACCGGGAAAGGTAGTATCCAGGCGAGTAGAAGAGAATGGTAGAATTCGATCCAGTACTGGAGAAGGGTAGAATCCGTGTGAGTACCGAAAAAGGGACCGGGCGAGAACCGGGAAAGGTAGTATCCAGGCGAGTACAAGAGAATGGTAGAATTCGAGCCAGTACTGGAGAAGGATAGAATCTGTGCGAGTACCGAAAAAGGGACCGGGCGAGAACCGGGAAAGGTAGTATCAAGGCGATTACAAGAGAATGGTAGAATTCGGACCAGTACTGAGAATGGTAGAATCCGTGCGAGTACCGAAAAAGGGACCGGGCGAGAACCGGGAAAGGTAGTATCGAGGCCAGTACAAGAGAATTGTAGAATTCGAGCCAGTACTAGAGAAGGGTAGAATCCGTACAAGTACCGAAAAAGGGACCGGGCGAGAACCGGGAAAGTTAGTATCCAGGCGAGTACAAGAGAATGGTAGAATTCGAGCCAGTACTGGAGAAGGAGAGAATCCGTGCGAGTACCGAAAAAGGGACCGGGCGAGAACCGGGAAAGGTAGTATCAAGGCGATTACAAGAGAATGGTAGAATTCGGACCAGTACTGAGAAGGGTAGAATCCGTGCGAGTACCGAAAAAGGGACCGGGCGAGAACCGGCAAAGGTAGTATCCAGGCCAGTACAAGAGAATGGTAGAATTCGAGCCAGTACTGGAGAAGGGTAGAATCCGTGCAAGTACCGAAAAAGGGACCGGGTGAGAACCGGGAAAGGTAGTATCCAGGCGATTACAAGAGAATGGTAGAATTCGAGCCAGTACTGGAGAAGGGTAGAATCCGTGCGAGTACCGAAAAAGTGACCGGGCGAGAACCGGGAAAGGTAGTATCCAGGCGAGTACAAGAGAATGGTAGAATTCGAGCCAGTACTGGAGAAGGGTAGAATCCGTGCGAGTACCGAAAAAGGGACCGGGCGAGAACCGGGAAAGGTAGTATCCAGGCCAGTACAAGAGAATTGTAGAATTCGAGCCAGTACTAGAGAAGGGTAGAATCCGTACAAGTACCGAAAAAGGGACCGGGCGAGAACCGGGAAAGGTAGTATCCAGGCGAGTAGGAGAGAATGGTAGAATTCGATCCAGTACTGGAGAAGGGTAGAATCCGTGCGAGTACCGAAAAAGGGACCGGGTGAGAACCGGGAAAGGTAGTATCCAGGCGAGTACAAGAGAATGGTAGAATTCGAGCCAGTACTGGAGAATGATAGAATCTGTGCGAGTACCGAAAAAGGGACCGGGCGAGAACCGGGAAAGGTAGTATCCAGGCCAGTACAAGGGAATTGTAGAATTCGAGCCAGTACTAGAGAAGGGTAGAATCCGTACAAGTACCGAAAAATGGACCGGGCGAGAACCGGGAAAGGTAGTATCCAGGCGAGTAGAAGAGAATGATAGAATTCGATCCAGTACTGGAGAAGGGTAGAATCCGTGCGAGTACCGAAAAAAGGACCGGGCGAGAACCGGGAAAGTTAGCATCCAGGCGAGTACAAGAGAATAGTAGAATTCGATCCAGTACTGGAGAAGGATAGAATCCATGCGACTACCGAAAAAGGGACCGGGCGAGAACCGGGAAAGGTAGTATCACGGCGATTACAAGAGAATGGTAGAATTCGGACCAGTACTGAGAAGGGTAGAATCCGTGCGAGTACTGAAAAAGGGACCGGGCGAGAACCGGGAAAGGCAGTATCCAGGCGATTACAAGAGAATGGTAGAATTCGAGCCAGTACTGGAGAAGGGTAGAATCCGTGCGAGTACCGAAAAAGTGACCGGGCGAGAACCGGGAAAGGTAGTATCCAGGCCAGTACAAGGGAATTGTAGAATTCGAGCCAGTACTAGAGAAGGGTAGAATCCGTACAAGTACCGAAAAAGGGACCGGGCGAGAACCGGGAAAGTTAGTATCCAGGCGAGTACAAGAGAATGGTAGAATTCGTGCGAGTACCAAAAAAGTGACCGGACGAGAACCGGGAAAGGTAGTATCCAGGCAAGTAGAAGAGAATGGAAGAATTCGGGACAGTACAGGAGAAGGATAGAATCCGTGCGAATACCGAAAAAGGGACCGGGCGAGAACCGGGAAAGGTAGTATCCAGGCCAGTACAAGAGAATTGTAGAATTCGAGCCAGTACTAGAGAATGGTAAAATCCGTACACGTACCGAAAAAGGGACCGGGCGAGAACCGGGAAAGGTAGTATCCAGGCCAGTACAAGAGAATTGTAGAATTCGAGCCAGTACTAGAGAAGGGTAGAATCCGTACAAGTACCGAAAAAGGGACCGGGCGAGAACCGGGAAAGGTAGTATCCAGGCGAGTAGAAGAGAATGGTAGAATTCGATCCAGTATTGGAGAAGGATAGAATCCGTGCGAATACCGAAAAAGGGACCGGGCGAGAACCGGGAAAGGTAGTATCCAGGCCAGTACAAGAGAATTGTAGAATTCGAGCCAGTACTAGAGAAGGGTAGAATCCGTACAAGTACCGAAAAAGGGACCGGGCGAGAACCGGGAAAGGTAGTATCCAGGCGAGTAGACGAGAATTGTAGAATTCGATCCAGTACTGGAGAAGGGTAGAATCCGTGCGAGAACCGAAAAAGGGACCGGGCGAGAACCGGGAAAGTTAGTATCCAGGCGAGTAGAAGAGAATTGTAGAATTCGATCCAGTACTGGAGATGGGTAGAATCCGTGCGAGAACCGAAAAAGGGACCGGGCGAGAACCGGGAAAGTTAGTATCCAGGCGAGTACAAGAGAATGGTAGAATTCGAGCCAGTACTGGAGAAGGATAGAATCCGTGCGAGTACCGAAAAAGGGACCGGGCGAGAACCGGGAAAGGTAGTATCAAGGCGATTACAAGAGAATGGTAGAATTCGGACCAGTACTGAGAAGGGTAGAATCCGTGCGAGTACCGAAAAAGGGACCGGGCGAGAACGGGGAAAGGTAGTATCCAGGCCAGTACAAGAGAATGGTAGAATTCAAGCCAGTACCGGAGAAGGGTAGAATCCGTGCAAGTACCGAAAAAGGGACCGGGCGAGAATCAGGAAAGGTAGTATCGAGGCCAGTACAAATAGAATTGTAGAATTCGAGCCAGTACTAGAGAAGGGTAGAATCCGTACAAGTACCGAAAAACAGACCGGGCGAGAACCGGGAAAGGTAGTATCAAGGCGATTACAAGAGAATGGTAGAATTCGGACCAGTACTGAGAAGGGTAGAATCAGTGCGAGTACCGAAAAAGGGACCGGGCGAGAACCGGGAAAGGTAGTATCCAGGCGAGTAGAAGAGAATGGTAGAATTCGATCCAGTACTGGAGAATGGTAGAATCCGTGCGAGTACCGAAAAAGGGACCGGGCGAGAACCGGGAAATGTAGCATCCAGGCGAGTACAAGAGAATAGTACAATTCGAGCCAGTACTGGAGAAGGACAGAATCCGTGCGAGTACCGAAAAAGGGACCGGGCGAGAACCGGGAAAGGTAGTATCAAGGCGATTACAAGAGAATGGTAGAATTCGGACCAGTACTGAGAAGGGTAGAATCCGTGCGAGTACCGAAAAAGGGACCGGGCGAGAACCGGGAAAGGTAGTATCCAGGCCAGTACAAGGGAATTGTAGAATTCGATCCAGTACTGGAGAAGGGTAGAATCCGTGCGAGTACCGAAAAAGGGACCGGGCGAGAACCGGGAAAGTTAGCATCCAGGCGAGTACAAGAGAATAGTAGAATTCGAGCCAGTACTGGAGAAGGATAGAATCCGTGCGAGTACCGAAAAAGGGACCGGGCGAGAACCGGGAAAGGTAGTATCAAGGCGATTACAAGAGAATGGTAGAATTCGGACCAGTACTGAGAAGGGTAGAATCCGTGCGAGTACTGAAAAAGGGACCGGGCGAGAACCGGGAAAGGTAGAATCCAGGCGATTACAAGAGAATGGTAGAATTCGAGCCAGTACTGGAGAAGGGTAGAATCCGTGCGAGTACCGAAAAAGTGACCGGGCGAGAACCGTAAAGGTAGTATCCAGGCAAGTAGAAGAGAATGGAAGAATTCGGGACAGTACAGGAGAAGGATAGAATCCGTGCGAATACCGAAAAAGGGACCGGGCGAGAACCGGGAAAGGTAGTATCCAGGCCAGTACAAGAGAATTGTAGAATTCGAGCCAGTACTAGAGAATGGTAGAATCCGTACACGTACCGAAAAAGGGACCGGGCGAGAACCGGGAAAGGTAGTATCCAGGGCAGTACAAGAGAATTGTAGAATTCGAGCCAGTACTGGAGAAGGGTAGAATCCGTACAAGTACCGAAAAAGGGACCGGGCGAGAACCGGGAAAGGTAGTATCCAGGCGAGTAGAAGAGAATGGTAGAATTCGATCCAGTACTGGAGAAGGGTAGAATCCGTGCGAGTACCAAAAAAGGGACCGGGCGAGAACCGGGAAAGGTAGTATCCAGGCGAGTACAAGAGAATGGTAGAATTCGAGCCAGTACTGGAGAAGGATAGAATCTGTGCGAGTACCGAAAAAGGGACCGGGCGAGAACCGGGAAAGGTAGTATCAAGGCGATTAAAAGAGAATGGTAGAATTCAGACCAGTATTGAGAAGGGTAGAATCAGTGCGAGTACCGAAAAAGGGACCGGGCGAGAACCGGGAAAGGTAGTATCCAGGCCAGTACAAGGGAATTGTAGAATTCGAGCCAGTACTAGAGAAGGGTAGAATCCGTACAAGTACCGAAAAAGGGACCGGGCGAGAACCGGGAAAGGTGGTATCCAGGCGAGTAGAAGAGAATGGTAGAATTCGAGCCAGTACTGGAGAAGGATAGAATCCATGCGAGTACCGAAAAAGGGACCGGGCGAGAACCGGGAAAGGTAGTATCAAGGCGATTACAAGAGAATGGTAGAATTCGGACCAGTACTGAGAAGGGTAGAATCCGTGCGAGTACCGAAAAAGGGACCGGGCGAGAACCGGGAAAGGTAGTATCCAGGCCAGTACAAGGGAATTGTAGAATTCGAGCCAGTACTAGAGAAGGGTAGAATCCGTACAAGTACCGAAAAAGGGACCGAGCGAGAACCGGGAAAGTTAGTATCCAGGCGAGTACAAGAGAATGGTAGAATTCGTGCGAGTACCAAAAAAGTGACCGGGCGAGAACCGGGAAAGGTAGTATCCAGGCAAGTAGAAGAGAATGGAAGAATTCGGGACAGTACAGGAGAAGGATAGAATCCGTGCGAATACCGAAAAAGGGACCGGGCGAGAACCGGGAAAGGTAGTATCCAGGCCAGTACAAGAGAATTGTAGAATTCGAGCCAGTACTAGAGAATGGTAAAATCCGTACAGGTACCGAAAAAGGGACCGGGCGAGAACCGGGAAAGGTAGTATCCAGGCCAGTACAAGAGAATTGTAGAATTCGAGCCAGTACTAGAGAAGGGTAGAATCCGTACAAGTACCGAAAAAGGGACCGGGCGAGAACCGGGAAAGGTAGTATCCAGGCGAGTAGAAGAGAATGGTAGAATTCGATCCAGTACTGGAGAAGGGTAGAATCCGTGTGAGTACCGAAAAAGGGACCGGGCGAGAACCGGGAAAGGTAGTATCCAGGCGAGTACAAGAGAATGGTAGAATTCGAGCCAGTACTGGAGAAGGATAGAATCTGTGCGAGTACCGAAAAAGGGACCGGGCGAGAACCGGGAAAGGTAGTATCATGGCGATTACAAGAGAATGGTAGAATTCGGACCAGTACTGAGAATGGTAGAATCCGTGCGAGTACCGAAAAAGGGACCGGGCGAGAACCGGGAAAGGTAGTATCGAGGCCAGTACAAGAGAATTGTAGAATTCGAGCCAGTACTAGAGAAGGGTAGAATCCGTACAAGTACCGAAAAAGGGACCGGGCGAGAACCGGGAAAGTTAGTATCCAGGCGAGTACAAGAGAATGGTAGAATTCGAGCCAGTACTGGAGAAGGAGAGAATCCGTGCGAGTACCGAAAAAGGGACCGGGCGAGAACCGGGAAAGGTAGTATCAAGGCGATTACAAGAGAATGGTAGAATTCGGACCAGTACTGAGAAGGGTAGAATCCGTGCGAGTACCGAAAAAGGGACCGGGCGAGAACCGGCAAAGGTAGTATCCAGGCCAGTACAAGAGAATGGTAGAATTCGAGCCAGTACTGGAGAAGGGTAGAATCCGTGCAAGTACCGAAAAAGGGACCGGGTGAGAACCGGGAAAGGTAGTATCCAGGCGATTACAAGAGAATGGTAGAATTCGAGCCAGTACTGGAGATGGGTAGAATCCGTGCGAGTACCGAAAAAGTAACCGGGCGAGAACCGGGAAAGGTAGTATCCAGGCGAGTACAAGAGAATGGTAGAATTCGAGCCAGTACTGGAGAAGGGTAGAATCCGTGCGAGTACCGAAAAAGGGACCGGGCGAGAACCGGGAAAGGTAGTATCCAGGCCAGTACAAGAGAATTGTAGAATTCGAGCCAGTACTAGAGAAGGGTAGAATCCGTACAAGTACCGAAAAAGGGACCGGGCGAGAACCGGGAAAGGTAGTATCCAGGCGAGTAGGAGAGAATGGTAGAATTCGATCCAGTACTGGAGAAGGGTAGAATCCGTGCGAGTACCGAAAAAGGGACTGGGTGAGAACCGGGAAAGGTAGTATCCAGGCGAGTACAAGAGAATGGTAGAATTCGAGCCAGTACTGGAGAATGATAGAATCTGTGCGAGTACCGAAAAAGGGACCGGGCGAGAACCGGGAAAGGTAGTATCCAGGCCAGTACAAGGGAATTGTAGAATTCGAGCCAGTACTAGAGAAGGGTAGAATCCGTACAAGTACCGAAAAATGGACCGGGCGAGAACCGGGAAAGGTAGTATCCAGGCGAGTAGAAGAGAATGATAGAATTCGATCCAGTACTGGAGAAGGGTAGAATCCGTGCGAGTACCGAAAAAAGGACCGGGCGAGAACCGGGAAAGTTAGCATCCAGGCGAGTACAAGAGAATAGTAGAATTCGATCCAGTACTGGAGAAGGATAGAATCCATGCGACTACCGAAAAAGGGACCGGGCGAGAACCGGGAAAGGTAGTATCAAGGCGATTACAAGAGAATGGTAGAATTCGGACCAGTACTGAGAAGGGTAGAATCCGTGCGAGTACTGAAAAAGGGACCGGGCGAGAACCGGGAAAGGCAGTATCCAGGCGATTACAAGAGAATGGTAGAATTCGAGCCAGTACTGGAGAAGGGTAGAATCCGTGCGAGTACCGAAAAAGTGACCGGGCGAGAACCGGGAAAGGTAGTATCCAGGCCAGTACAAGGGAATTGTAGAATTCGAGCCAGTACTAGAGAAGGGTAGAATCCGTACAAGTACCGAAAAAGGGACCGGGCGAGAACCGGGAAAGTTAGTATCCAGGCGAGTACAAGAGAATGGTAGAATTCGTGCGAGTACCAAAAAAGTGACCGGACGAGAACCGGGAAAGGTAGTATCCAGGCAAGTAGAAGAGAATGGAAGAATTCGGGACAGTACAGGAGAAGGATAGAATCCGTGCGAATACCGAAAAAGGGACCGGGCGAGAACCGGGAAAGGTAGTATCCAGGCCAGTACAAGAGAATTGTAGAATTCGAGCCAGTACTAGAGAATGGTAAAATCCGTACACGTACCGAAAAAGGGACCGGGCGAGAACCGGGAAAGGTAGTATCCAGGCCAGTACAAGAGAATTGTAGAATTCGAGCCAGTACTAGAGAAGGGTAGAATCCGTACAAGTACCGAAAAAGGGACCGGGCGAGAACCGGGAAAGGTAGTATCCAGGCGAGTAGAAGAGAATGGTAGAATTCGATCCAGTATTGGAGAAGGGTAGAATCCGTGTGAGTACCGAAAAAGGGACCGGGCGAGAACCGGGAAAGGTAGTATCCAGGCGAGTACAAGAGAATGGTAGAATTCGAGCCAGTACTGGAGAAGGATAGAATCTGTGCGAGTACCGAAAAAGGGACCGGGCGAGAACCGGGAAAGGTAGTATCAAGGCGATTACAAGAGAATGGTAGAATTCGGACCAGTACTGAGAATGGTAGAATCCGTGCGAGTACCGAAAAAGGGACCGGGCGAGAACCGGGAAAGGTAGTATCGAGGCCAGTACAAGAGAATTGTAGAATTCGAGCCAGTACTAGAGACGGGTAGAATCCGTACAAGTACCGAAAAAGTGACCGGGCGAGAACCGGGAAAGGTAGTATCCAGGCGAGTACAAGAGAATGGTAGAATTCGAGCCAGTACTGGAGAAGGGTAGAATCCGTGCGAGTACCGAAAAAGGGACCGGGCGAGAACCGGGAAAGGTAGTATCCAGGCCAGTACAAGAGAATTGTAGAATTCGAGCCAGTACTAGAGAAGGGTAGAATCCGTACAAGTACCGAAAAAGGGACCGGGCGAGAACCGGGAAAGGTAGTATCCAGGCGAGTAGGAGAGAATGGTAGAATTCGATCCAGTACTGGAGAAGGGTAGAATCCGTGCGAGTACCGAAAAAGGGACCGGGTGAGAACCGGGAAAGGTAGTATCCAGGCGAGTACAAGAGAATGGTAGAATTCGAGCCAGTACTGGAGAATGATAGAATCTGTGCGAGTACCGAAAAAGGGACCGGGCGAGAACCGGGAAAGGTAGTATCCAGGCCAGTACAAGGGAATTGTAGAATTCGAGCCAGTACTAGAGAAGGGTAGAATCCGTACAAGTACCGAAAAATGGACCGGGCGAGAACCGGGAAAGGTAGTATCCAGGCGAGTAGAAGAGAATGATAGAATTCGGTCCAGTACTGGAGAAGGGTAGAATCCGTGCGAGTACCGAAAAAAGGACCGGGCGAGAACCGGGAAAGTTAGCATCCAGGCGAGTACAAGAGAATAGTAGAATTCGATCCAGTACTGGAGAAGGATAGAATCCATGCGACTACCGAAAAAGGGACCGGGCGAGAACCGGGAAAGGTAGTATCAAGGCGATTACAAGAGAATGGTAGAATTCGGACCAGTACTGAGAAGGGTAGAATCCGTGCGAGTACTGAAAAAGGGACCGGGCGAGAACCGGGAAAGGCAGTATCCAGGCGATTACAAGAGAATGGTAGAATTCGAGCCAGTACTGGAGAAGGGTAGAATCCGTGCGAGTACCGAAAAAGTGACCGGGCGAGAACCGGGAAAGGTAGTATCCAGGCCAGTACAAGGGAATTGTAGAATTCGAGCCAGTACTAGAGAAGGGTAGAATCCGTACAAGTACCGAAAAAGGGACCGGGCGAGAACCGGGAAAGTTAGTATCCAGGCGAGTACAAGAGAATGGTAGAATTCGTGCGAGTACCAAAAAAGTGACCGGACGAGAACCGGGAAAGGTAGTATCCAGGCAAGTAGAAGAGAATGGAAGAATTCGGGACAGTACAGGAGAAGGATAGAATCCGTGCGAATACCGAAAAAGGGACCGGGCGAGAACCGGGAAAGGTAGTATCCAGGCCAGTACAAGAGAATTGTAGAATTCGAGCCAGTACTAGAGAATGGTAAAATCCGTACACGTACCGAAAAAGGGACCGGGCGAGAACCGGGAAAGGTAGTATCCAGGCCAGTACAAGAGAATTGTAGAATTCGAGCTAGTACTAGAGAAGGGTAGAATCCGTACAAGTACCGAAAAAGGGACCGGGCGAGAACCGGGAAAGGTAGTATCCAGGCGAGTAGAAGAGAATGGTAGAATTCGATCCAGTACTGGAGAAGGGTAGAATCCGTGTGAGTACCGAAAAAGGGACCGGGCGAGAACCGGGAAAGGTAGTATCCAGGCGAGTACAAGAGAATGGTAGAATTCGAGCCAGTACTGGAGAAGGATAGAATCTGTGCGAGTACCGAAAAAGGGACCGGGCGAGAACCGGGAAAGGTAGTATCAAGGCGATTACAAGAGAATGGTAGAATTCGGACCAGTACTGAGAATGGTAGAATCCGTGCGAGTACCGAAAAAGGGACCGGGCGAGAACCGGGAAAGGTAGTATCGAGGCCAGTACAAGAGAATTGTAGAATTCGAGCCAGTACTAGAGAAGGGTAGAATCCGTACAAGTACCGAAAAAGGGACCGGGCGAGAACCGGGAAAGTTAGTATCCAGGCGAGTACAAGAGAATGGTAGAATTCGAGCCAGTACTGGAGAAGGATAGAATCCGTGCGAGTACCGAAAAAGGGACCGGGCGAGAACCGGGAAAGGTAGTATCAAGGCGATTACAAGAGAATGGTAGAATTCGGACCAGTACTGAGAAGGGTAGAATCCGTGCGAGTACCGAAAAAGGGACCGGGCGAGAACCGGCAAAGGTAGTATCCAGGCCAGTACAAGAGAATGGTAGAATTCGAGCCAGTACTGGAGAAGGGTAGAATCCGTGCAAGTACCGAAAAAGGGACCGGGTGAGAACCGGGAAAGGTAGTATCCAGGCGATTACAAGAGAATGGTAGAATTCGAGCCAGTACTGGAGAAGGGTAGAATCCGTGCGAGTACCGAAAAAGTGACCGGGCGAGAACAGGGAAAGGTAGTATCCAGGCGAGTACAAGAGAATGGTAGAATTCGAGCCAGTACTGGAGAAGGGTAGAATCCGTGCGAGTACCGAAAAAGGGACCGGGCGAGAACCGGGAAAGGTAGTATCCAGGCCAGTACAAGAGAATTGTAGAATTCGAGCCAGTACTAGAGAAGGGTAGAATCCGTACAAGTACCGAAAAAGGGACCGGGCGAGAACCGGGAAAGGTAGTATCCAGGCGAGTAGAAGAGAATGGTAGAATTCGATCCAGTACTGGAGAAGGGTAGAATCCGTGCGAGTACCGAAAAAGGGACCGGGTGAGAACCGGGAAAGGTAGTATCCAGGCGAGTACAAGAGAATGGTAGAATTCGAGCCAGTACTGGAGAATGATAGAATCTGTGCGAGTACCGAAAAAGGGACCGGGCGAGAACCGGGAAAGGTAGTATCCAGGCCAGTACAAGGGAATTGTAGAATTCGAGCCAGTACTAGAGAAGGGTAGAATCCGTACAAGTACCGAAAAATGGACCGGGCGAGAACCGGGAAAGGTAGTATCCAGGCGAGTAGAAGAGAATGATAGAATTCGATCCAGTACTGGAGAAGGGTAGAATCCGTGCGAGTACCGAAAAAAGGACCGGGCGAGAACCGGGAAAGTTAGCATCCAGGCGATTACAAGAGAATAGTAGAATTCGATCCAGTACTGGAGAAGGATAGAATCCATGCGACTACCGAAAAAGGGACCGGGCGAGAACCGGGAAAGGTAGTATCAAGGCGATTACAAGAGAATGGTAGAATTCGGACCAGTACTGAGAAGGGTAGAATCCGTGCGAGTACTGAAAAAGGGACCGGGCGAGAACCCGGAAAGGCAGTATCCAGGCGATTACAAGAGAATGGTAGAATTCGAGCCAGTACTGGAGAAGGGTAGAATCCGTGCGAGTACCGAAAAAGTGACCGGGCGAGAACCGGGAAAGGTAGTATCCAGGCAAGTAGAAGAGAATGGAAGAATTCGGGACAGTACAGGAGAAGGATAGAATCCGTGCGAATACCGAAAAAGAGACCGGGCGAGAACCGGGAAAGGTAGTATCCAGGCCAATACAAGAGAATTGTAGAATTCGAGCCAGTACTAGAGAATGGTAAAATCCGTACACGTACCGAAAAAGGGACCGGGCGAGAACCGGGAAAGGTAGTATCCAGGCCAGTACAAGAGAATTGTAGAATTCGAGCCAGTACTAGAGAAGGGTAGAATCCGTACAAGTACCGAAAAAGGGACCGGGCGAGAACCGGGAAAGGTAGTATCCAGGCGAGTAGAAGAGAATGGTAGAATTCGATCCAGTACTGGAGAAGGGTAGAATCCGTGCGAGTACCGAAAAAGGGACCGGGCGAGAACCGGGAAAGGTAGTATCCAGGCGAGTACAAGAGAATGGTAGAATTCGAGCCAGTACTGGAGAAGGATAGAATCTGTGCGAGTACCGAAAAAGGGACCGGGCGAGAACCGGGAAAGGTAGTATCAAGGCGATTACAAGAGAATGGTAGAATTCGGACCAGTACTGAGAATGGTAGAATTCGTGCGAGTACCGAAAAAGGGACCGGGCGAGAACCGGGAAAGGTAGTATCCAGGCCAGTACAAGAGAATGGTAGAATTCGAGCCAGTACCGGAGAAGGGTAGAATCCGTGCAAGTACCGAAAAGGGACCGAGCGAGAACCGGGAAAGGTAGTATCGAGGCCAGTACAAGAGAATTGTAGAATTCGAGCCACTACTAGAGAAGGGTAGAATCCGTACAAGTACCGAAAAAGGGACCGGACGAGAACCGGGAAAGGTAGTATCTAGGCCAGTACAAGAGAATTGTAGAATTCGAGCCAGTACTAGAGAAGGGTAGAATCCGTACAAGTACCGAAAAAGGGACCGGGCGAGAACCGGGAAAGGTAGTATCCAGGCGAGTAGAAGAGAATTGTAGAATTCGATCCAGTACTGGAGAAGGGTAGAATCCGTGCGAGAACCGAAAAATGGACCGGGCGAGAACCGGGAAAGTTAGTATCCAGGCGAGTACAAGAGAATGGTAGAATTCGAGCCAGTACTGGAGAAGGATAGAATCCGTGCGAGTACCAAAAAAGGGACCGGGCGAGAACCGGGAAAGGTAGTATCCAGGCGAGTAGAAGAGAATGGTAGAATTCGATCCAGTACTGGAGAAGGGTAGAATCCGTGCGAGTACCGAAAAAGGGACCGGGCGAGAACCGGGAAAGGTAGTATCCAGGCCAGTACAAGAGAATTGTTGAATTCGAGCCAGTACTAGAGAAGGGTAGAATCCGTACAAGTACCGAAAAAGGGACTGGGCGAGAACCGGGAAAGGTAGTATCCAGGCGATTACAAGAGAATGGTCGAATTCGATCGAGTACTGGAGAAGGGTAGAATCCGTGCGAGTACCGAAAAAGGGACCGGGCGAGAACCGGGAAAGGTAGTATCCAGGCGAGTACAAGAGAATGGTAGAATTCGATCCAGTACTGGGGAAGGGTAGAATCCGTGCGAGTACCGAAAAAGGGACCGGGTGAGAACCGGGAAAGGTAGTATCCAGGCGAGTACAAGAGAATGGTAGAATTCGAGCCAGTACTGGAGAATGATAGAATCCGTGCGAGTACCGAAAAAGGGACCGGGCGAGAACCGGGAAAGGTAGTATCCAGGCGATTACAAGAGAATGGTAGAATTCGAGCCAGTACTGGAGAAGGGTAGAATCCGTGCGAGTACCGAAAAAGGGACCGAGCGAGAACCGGGAAAGGTAGTATCCAGGCGAGTAGAAGAGAATGGTAGAATTCGATCCAGTACTGGAGAAGGGTAGAATCCGTGCGAGTACCGAAAAAGGGACCGGGCGAGAACCGGGAAAGGTAGTATCCAGGCCAGTACAAGAGAATTGTTGAATTCGAGCCAGTACTAGAGAAGGGTAGAATCCGTACAAGTACCGAAAAAGGGACTGGGCGAGAACCGGGAAAGGTAGTATCCAGGCGATTACAAGAGAATGGTCGAATTCGATCGAGTACTGGAGAAGGGTAGAATCCGTGCGAGTACCGAAAAAGGGACCGGGCGAGAACCGGGAAAGGTAGTATCCAGGCGAGTACAAGAGAATGGTTCAATTCGAGCCAGTACTGGAGAAGGATAGAATTCGTGCGAGTACCGAAAAAGGGACCGGGCGAGAACCGGGAAAGGTAGTATCCAGGCGATTACAAGAGAATGGTAGAATTCGGACCAGTATTGAGAAGGGTAGAATCCGTGCGAGTACCGAAAAAGGGACCGGGCGAGAACAGGGAAAGGCAGTATCCAGGCCAGTACAAGAGAACGGTAGAATTCGAGCCAGTACTGGAGAAGGGTAGAATCCGTGCAAGTGCCGAAAAAGGGACCAGGCGAGAACAAGAGAATTGTAGAATTCGATCCAGTACTGGAGAAGGGTAGAATCCGTGCAAGTACCGAAAAAGGGACCGAGCGAGAACCGGGAAAGGTAGTATCCAGGCGAGTAGAAGAGAATGGTAGAATTCGGGCCGTATAGGAGAAGGATAGAATCCGTGCGAATACCGAAAAAGGGACCGGGCGAGAACCGGGAAAGGTAGTATCCAGGCGAGTAGAATAGAATGGTGGAATTCGGGCCAGTACAGGAGAAGGATAGAATCCGTGCGAATATCGAAAAAGGGACCGGGCGAGAACTAGAGAATTGTAGAATTCGATCCAGTACTGGAGAAGGGTAGAATCCGTGCAAGTACCGAAAAAGGGACCGAGCGAGAACCAGGAAAGGTAGTATCCAGGCGAGGACAAGAGAATGGTAGAATTCGATCCAGTACTGGAGAAGGGTAGAATCCGTGCGATTACCGAAAAAGGGACCGGGCGAGAACCGGGAAAGGTAGTATCCAGGCGAGTAGAAGAGAATGGTAGAATTCGGACCAGTATTGAGAAGGGTAGAATCCGTGCGAGTACCGAAAAAGGGACCGGGCGAGAACAGGGAAAGGTAGTATCCAGGCCAGTACAAGAGAACGGTAGAATTCGAGCCAGTACTGGAGAAGGGTAGAATCCGTGCAAGTGCCGAAAAAGGGACCAGGCGAGAACAAGAGAATTGTAGAATTCGATCCAGTACTGGAGAAGGGTAGAATCCGTGCAAGTACCGAAAAAGGGACCGAGCGAGAACCGGGAAAGGTAGTATCCAGGCGAGTAGAAGAGAATGGTAGAATTCGGGCCGTACAGGAGAAGGATAGAATCCGTGCGAATACCGAAAAAGGGACCGGGCGAGAACCGGGAAAGGTAGTATCCAGGCGAGGACAAGAGAATGGTAGAATTCGATCCAGTACTGGAGAAGGGTAGAATCCGTGCGATTACCGAAAAAGGGACCGGGCGAGAACCGGGAAAGGTAGTATCCAGGCGTGTAGAAGAGAATGGTAGAATTCGATCCAGTACTGGGGAAGGGTAGAATCCGTGCGAGTACCGAAAAAGGGACCGGGTGAGAACCGGGAAAGGTAGTATCCAGGCGAGTACAAGAGAATGGTAGAATTCGAGCCAGTACTGGAGAATGATAGAATCCGTGCGAGTACTGAAAAAGGGACCGGGCGAGAACCAGGAAAGGTAGTATCCAGGCGATTACAAGAGAATGGTAGAATTCGAGCCAGTGCTGGAGAAGGGTAGAATCCGTGCGAGTACCGAAAAAGGGACCGAGCGAGAATCGGGAAAGGTAGTATCCAGGCGAGTAGAAGAGAATGGTAGAATTCGGGCCAGTACAGGAGAAGGATAGAATCCGTGCGAATACCGAAAAAGGGACCGGGCGAGAACCGGGAAAGGTAGTATCCAGGCGAGGACAAGAGAATGGTAGAATTCGATCCAGTACTGGAGAAGGATAGAATCCGTGCGAGTACCGAAAAAGGGACCGGGCGAGAACCGGGAAAGGTAGTATCCAGGCGATTAAAAGAGAATGGTAGAATTCGGACCAGTACTGAGAAGGGTAGAATCCGTGCGAGTACCGAAAAAGGGACCGGGCGAGAACCGGGAAAGGTAGTATCCAGGCCAGTACAAGAGAATTGTAGAATTCGAGCCAGTACTAGAGAAGGGTAGAACTGTACAAGTACCGAAAAAGGGACCGGGCGAGAACCGGGAAAGGTAGTATCCAGGCGAGTAGGAGAGAATGGTAGAGTTCGATCCAGTACTGGAGAAGGGTAGAATTCGTGCGAGTACCGAAAAAGGGACCGGGCGAGAACCGGGAAAGGTAGTGTCCAGGCCAGTACAAGAGAATTGTAGAATTCGAGCCAGTACTAGAGAAGGGTAGAATCCGTACAAGTACCGAAAAAGGGACCGGGCGAGAACCGGGAAAGGTAGTATCCAGGCGAGTAGAAGAGAATGGTAGAATTCGATCGAGTACTGGAGAAGGGTAGAATCCATGCGAGTACCGAAAAAGGGACCGGGCGAGAACCGGGAAAGGTAGTATCCAGGCGAGTACAAGAGAATGGTAGAAGTCGAGCCAGTACTGGAGAAGGATAGAATCCGTGCGAGTACCGAAAAAGGGACCGGGCGAGAACCGGGAAAGGTAGTATCCAGGCGATTACAAGAGAATGGTAGAATTCGGACCAGTACTGAGAAGGGTAGAATCCGTGCGAGTACCGAAAACGGGACCGGGCGAGAACCGGGAAAGGTAGTATCCAGGCCAGTACAAGAGAACGGTATAATTCGAGCCAGTAGTGGAGAAGGGTAGAATCCGTGCAAGTGCCGAAAAAGGGACCGGGCGAGAACAAGAGAATGGTAGAATTCGATCCAGTACTGGAGAAGGGTAGAATCCGTGCAAGTACCGAAAAATGGACCGGGCGAGAACCGGGAAAGGTAGTATCCAGGCGATTACAAGAGAATGGTAGAATTTGAGCCAGTACTGGAGAAGGGTAGAATCCGTGCGAGTACCGAAAAAGGGACCGGGCGAGAACCAGGAAAGGTAGTATCCAGGCGAGCACAAGGGAAAGGTGGAATTCGGGCAAGTACTGGAGAAGGGTAGAGTTCATGCGAGTACCGACAAAGGGACCGGGCGAGAACCGGGAAAGGTTGTATCCAGGGGAGTACAAGAGAATGGTAGAATTGGAGCCAGTACTGGAGAAGGGTAGAATCGGTGCGAGTACCGAAAAGGGGCCCGGGCGAGAACCGAGAAAGGTAGTATCCAGGCGAGGACAAGAGAATGGTAGAATTCGGGCCAGTACTGAAGAAGTTAGAATCCGTGCGAGTACCGAAAAAGGGACCGGGCGAGAACCGGGAAAGGTAGTATCCAGGCGAGTATAAGAGAACGGTAGAATTCGGGCCAGTACTGGAGAAGGTTAGAATCCGTTCGAGTACCGAAAAAGGGACCGGGCGACAAACGGAAAAGGTAGTATCTAGGCGAGCACAAGGGAATGGTGGAATTAGGGCCAGTACTGGAGAAGGGTAGAATCCATGCGAGTACCGACAAAGGGACCGGGCGAGAACCGGGAAAGGTAGTATCCAGGGGAGTACAAGAGAATGGTAGAATTCGAGCTAGTACTGGAGAAGGGTAGAATCTGTGCGAGTACCGAAAAAGGGACCGGGCGAGAACCGGGAAAGGTAGTATCCAGGCGAGGACAAGAGAATGGTAGAATTCGAGCCAGTACTGGAGAATGGTAGAATCCGTGCGAGTACCGAAAAAGGGACCGGGCGAGAACCGGAAAAGGTAGTGCCCAGGCGATTACAAGAGAATGGTAGAATTCGTACCAATACTGGAGAAGGGTAGAATTCGAACCAATACAGGAGAAGGGTAGAATCCGTGCGAGTACCGAAAAAGGGACCGGGCGAGAACCGGGAAAGGTAGTATCCAGGCGAGTAGAAGATAATGGTAGAATTCGGGCCAGTACAGGAGAAGGACAGAATCCGTGCGAGTACCGAGAAAAGGAATGGGCAAGAACCGAGAAAGGTAGTATGTAGGCGAGTACAAGAGAATGGTAGAATTCGGGCCAGTACTGGAGAAGGCTAGAATCCATGCGAGTACCGACAAATGGACCGAGTGAGATCCGGGAAAGGTAGTATGCAGGGGAGTACAATAGAATGGTAGAATTCTGGCCAGTACTGGAGAAGGGTAGAATCCATGCGAGTACCGACAAAGGGACCGGGCGAGAAACGGGAAAGGTAGTATCCAGGCGAGGACAAGAGAATGGTAGAATTCGAGCCAGTACTGGAGAATGGTAGAATCCGTGTGAGTACCGAAAAAGGGACCGGGCGAGAACCGGGAAAGGTAGTATCCAGGCGATTATAAGAGAATGGTAGAATTCGAACCAGTACTAGAGAAGGGTAGAATCTGTGCGAGTACCGAGAAAAGGACCGGGCAAGAACCGGGAAAGGTAGTATCCAGGCGAGTACAAGAGAATGGTAGAATTCGAGCCAGTACTGGAGAAGGGTAGTATCCGTGCGAGTACCTAAAAACGGACCGAACGAGAACTGGGAAAGGTAGTATCCAGGCGAGTACAAGAGAATGGTAGAATTCGAACCAGTACTAGAGAAGGGTAGAATCTGTGCGAGTACCGAGAAAAGGACCGGGCAAGAACCGGGAAAGGTAGTATCCAGGCGAGTACAAGAGAATGGTAGAATTCGAGCCAGTACTGGAGAAGGGTAGTATCCGTGCGAGTACCTAAAAACGGACCGAACGAGAACTGGGAAAGGTAGTATCCAGGCGAGTACAAGAGAATGGTAGAATTCGAACCAGTACTAGAGAAGGGTAGAATCTGTGCGAGTACCGAGAAAAGGACCGGGCAAGAACCGGGAAAGGTAGTATCCAGGCGAGTACAAGAGAATGGTAGAATTCGAGCCAGTACTGGAGAAGGGTAGTATCCGTGCGAGTACCTAAAAACGGACCGAACGAGAACTGGGAAAGGTAGTGTCCAGGCGACTACAAGAGAATGGTAGAATTCGAGCCAGTACTGGAGAATGGTAGAATCCGTCAGAGTACCGAAAAAGGGACCGGGCGAGAACCGGAAAAGGTAGTGCCCAGGCGATTACAAGAGAATGGTAGAATTCGGACCAGTACTGGAGAAGGGTAGAATCCGTGCGAGTACCGAAAAAGGGACCGGGCGAGAACCGGGAAAGGTAGTATCCATGCGAGTAGAAGATAATGGAAGAATTCGGGCCAGTACAGGAGAAGGATAGAATCCGTGCGAGTACCGAAAAAAGGAATGGGCGAGAACCGGGAAAGGTAGTATGTAGGCGAGTACAAGAGAATGGTAGAATTCGGGCCAGTACTGGAGAAGGGTAGAATCCATGCGAGTACCGACAAATGGACCGGGCGAGATCCGGGAAAGGTAGTATCCAGGGGAGTACAATAGAATGGTAGAATTCGGGACAGTATTGGAGAAGGGTAGAATCCGTGTGAGTACCGAAAAAATGACCGGGCGAGAACCGGGAAAGGCAATATCCAGGCGAGTACCAGAGAATGGTAGAATTCGAGCTAGTACTGGAGAAGAGTAGAATCCGTGCGAGTACCGAAAAAGGGACCGGGCGAGAACCGGGAAAGGTAGTATCCAGGCGAGTACAAGAGAATGGTAAAATTCGAGCCAGTACTGGAAAAGGGTAGAATCCGTGTGAGTACCGAAAAAATGACCGGGCGAGAACCGGGAAAGGCAATATCCAGGCGAGTACCAGAGAATGGTAGAATTCGAACCAGTACTGGAGAAGAGTAGAATCCGTGCGAGTACCGAAAAAGGGACCGGGCGAGAACCGGGAAAGGTAGTATCCAGGCGAGTACCAGAGAATGGTAGAATTCGAGCCAGTACTGGAGAAGGGTAGTATCCGTGCGAGTACCGAGAAAAGGACCAGGCGAGAACGGGGAAAGGTATTATGTACGCGAGTACAAGGGAATGGTAGAATTCGGGCCTGTACTGGACAAGGTTAGAATCCGTGCGAGTACCGAAAAAGGGACCGGGCGAGAACCGGGAAAGGTTGTATCCAGGCGACTACAAGAGAATGGTAGAATTCGAACCAGTACTAGAGAAGGGTAGAATCTGTGCGAGTACCGAGAAAAGGACCGGGCAAGAACCGGGAAAGGTAGTATCCAGGCGAGTACAAGAGAATGGTAGAATTCGAGCCAGTACTGGAGAAGGGTAGTATCCGTGCGAGTACCTAAAAACGGACCGGGCGAGAACCGGGAAAGGTAGTATCCAGGCGAGTAGAAGAGAATAGTACAATTCGATCCAGTACTGGAGAAGGGTAGAATCCGTACGAGCACCTAAAAAGGGACCGAGCGAGAATTGGGAAAGGTAGTATCCAGGCGAGGACAAGAGAATGGTAAAATTCGAGCCAGTACTAGAGAAAAGTAGAATCCGTGCGAGTACCGAAAAAGGGACCGGGCGAGAACCGGGCAAAGGTATTATCCAGCCAAGTAGAAAAGCATGGTAGAATTCGAGGCAATGCTGGAGAAGGGTAGAATCCGTGCGAGTACCGAAAAAGGGATCGGGCGAGAACCGGGAAAGGTAGTATTCAGGCGAGTACAAGAGAATGGTAGAATTCGAGCCAGTACTGGAGAAGGGTAGAATCCGTGCGAGTATCTAAAAACGGACCGAGCGAGAACCGGGAAAGGTAGTATCCAGGCGAGTTGAAGAGAATAGTACAATTCGATCCAGTATTGGAGAAGGGTAGAATCCGTGCGAGCACCTAAAAAGGGACCGGGCGAGAATTGGGAAAGGTAGTATCCAGGCGAGGACAAGAGAATGGTAAAATTCGAGCCAGTACTGGAAAATAGTAGAATCCGTGCGAGTACCGAAAAAGGGACCGGGCGAGAACCAGGAAAGGTCGTATCCAAGCGAGTACAAAAGAACGGTAGAATTCGAGAAAGTACTGGAGAAGGGTAGAATCCGTGCGAGCACCTAAGAAGAGACCGGGCGAGAACTGGGAAAGGTAGTATCCAGGCGAGTACAAGAGAATGGTAAAATTCGAGCCAGCACTGAAAATGGTAGAATCCGTGCGAGTACCTCAAAAGGGAACCGGGCGAGAACCGGGAAAGGTAGTATCCAGGCGAGTACAAGAGAATGGTAAAATTCTAGCCAGTACTGGAAAATGGTAGAATCCGTGCGAGTACCGAAAAAATGACCGGGCGAGAACTGGGAAAGGCAATATCCAGGCGAGTACCAGAGAATGGTAGAATTCGAGCCAGTACTGGAGAAGGGTAGTATCCGTGCGAGTACCGAGAAAAGGACCAGGCGAGAACTGGGAAAGGTATTATGTACGCGAGTACAAGAGAATGGTAGAATTCGGGCCTGTACTGGACAAGGTTAGAATCCGTGCGAGTACCGAAAAAGGGACCGGGCGAGAACCGGGAAAGGTTGTATCCAGGCGACTACAAGAGAATGGTAGAATTCGAACCAGTACTAGAGAAGGGTAGAATCTGTGCGAGTACCGAGAAAAGGACCGGGCAAGAACCGGGAAAGGTAGTATCCAGGCGAGTACAAGAGAATGGTAGAATTCGAGCCAGTACTGGAGAAGGGTAGTATCCGTGCGAGTACCTAAAAACGGACCGGGCGAGAACCGGGAAAGGTAGTATCCAGGCGAGTAGAAGAGAATAGTACAATTCGATCCAGTACTGGAGAAGGGTAGAATCCGTACGAGCACCTAAAATGGGACCGGGCGAGAATTGGGAAAGGTAGTATCTAGGCGAGGACAAAAGAATGGTAAAATTCGAGCCAGTACTAGAGAAAGGTAGAATCCGTGCGAGTACCGAAAAAGGGACCGGGCGAGAACCGGGCAAAGGTATTATCCAGCCAAGTAGAAAAGCATGGTAGAATTCGAGGCAATGCTGGAGAAGGGTAGAATCCGTGCGAGTACCGAAAAAGGGATCGGGCGAGAACCGGGAAAGGTAGTATTCAGGCGAGTACAAGAGAATGGTAGAATTCGAGCCAGTACTGGAGAAGGGTAGAATCCGTGCGAGTATCTAAAAACGGACCGAGCGAGAACCGGGAAAGGTAGTATCCAGGCGAGTAGAAGAGAATAGTACAATTCGATCCAGTATTGGAGAAGGGTAGAATCCGTGCGAGCACCTAAAAAGGGACCGGGCGAGAACTGGGAAAGGTAGTATCTAGGCGAGTACAAGAGAATGGTAAAATTCGAGCCAGCACTGAAAATGGTAGAATCCGTGCGAGTACCTCAAAAGGGAACCGGGCGAGAACCGGGAAAGGTAGTATCCAGGCGAGTACAAGAGAATGGTAAAATTCGAGCCAGTACTGGAAAATGGTAGAATCCGTGCGAGTACCGAAAAAATGACCGGGCGAGAACTGGGAAAGGCAATATCCAGGCGAGTACTAGAGAATGGTAGAATTCGAGCCAGTACTGGAGAAGGGTAGTATCCGTGCGAGTACCGAGAAAAGGACCAGGCGAGAACTGGGAAAGGTATTATGTAGGCGAGTACAAGAGAATGGTAGAATTCGGGCGAGCACCTAAAAAGAGACCGGGTGAGAACTGGGAAAGGTAGTATCCAGGCGAGTACAAGAGAATGGTAAAATTCGAGCCAGCACTGAAAATGGTAGAATCCGTGCGAGTACCTAAATAGGGAACCGGGCGAGAACCAGGAAAGGTAGTATCCAGGCGAGTACAAGAGAATGGTAGAATTCGAGCCAGTACTGGAGAAGGGTAGAATCCGTGCGAGTACCGAAAAAGGGACCGGGCGAGAACCGGGAAAGGTAGTATCCAGGCGATTACAAGAGAATGGTAGAATTCGAGCCAGTACTGGAGAAGGGTAGTATCCGTGCGAGTACCTAAAAACGGACCGAGTGAGAACTGGGAAAGGTAGTATCCAAGCGAGTACAAGAGAATGGTAAAATTCGAGCCAGCACTGAAAATGCTAGAATCCGTGCAAGTACCTAAAAAGGGAACCGGGCGAGAACCGGGAAAGGTAGTATCCAGACGAGTACAAGAGAATGGTAGAATTTGAGCCAGTACAGGAGAAGGGTAGAATCCATGCGAGTACCGAAAAAAGGACCGGGCGAGAACCGGGAAAGGTAGTATCCAGGCGAGTACAAGAGAATGGTAAAATTCGAGCCAGTACTGGAAAAGGGTAGAATCCGTGCGAGTACCGAAAAAGGGACTGGGCGAGAACCGGGAAAGGTAGTATCCAGGCGAGTAGAAGAGAATGGTAGAATTCGGGACAGTACTGGAGAAGGGTAGAATCCGTGCGAGTACCGAAAAAGGGACCGGGCGAGAACCGGGAAATGTAATACCCAGGCGAGTACAAGAGAATGGTATAATTCGAGCCAGTACTAGAGAAGAGTATAATCGGTGCGAGTACCTAAAAAGGCACCGGGCGAGAACAGGCAAAGGTATTATCTAGCCAAGTAGAAAAGCATGGTAGAATTCGAGGCAATGCTGGAGAAGGGTAGAATCCGTGCGAGTACCGAAAAAGGGACTGGGCGAGAATCGGGAAAGGTAGTATCAAGGCGAGTACAAGAGAATGGTAGAATTCGAGCCAGTACTGGAGAAGGGTAGAATCCGTGCGAGTATGTAAAAACGGACCGAGCGAGAACCGGGAAAGGTAGTATCCAGGCGAGTACAAGAGAATGGTAAAATTCGAGCCAGTACTGGAAATGGGTAGAATCCGTGCGAGTACCGAAAAAGGGACCGGGCGAGAACCGGGAAAGGTAGTATCCAGGCGAGTAGAAGAGAATGGTAGAATTCGGGACAATATTGGAGAAGGGTAGAATCCGTGCGAGTACGAAAAAGGGGACCGAGCGAGAACTAGGAAAGGTAGTATCCAGGCGAGTACAAGAAAATGGTAAAATTCGAGCCAGCACTGAAAATGGTAGAATCCGTGCGAGTACCTAAAAAGGGAACCGGGCGAGAACCGGGAAAGGTAGTGTCCAGGCGAGTACAAGAGAATGGTAGAATTCGAGCCAGTACTGGAGAAGGGTAGAATCCATGCGAGTACCGAAAAAGGGACCGGGCGAGAACCGGGAAAGGTAGTATCCAGGCGATTACAAGAGAATGGTAGAATTCGAACCAGTACCAGAGAAGGGTAGAATCTGTGGGAGTACCGAGAAAAGGACCGGGCAAGAACCGGGAAAGGTAGTATCCAGGCGAGTACAAGAGAATGGTAGAATTCGAGCCAGTACTGGAGAAGGGTAGTATCCGTGCGAGTACCTAAAAACGGACCGAGCGAGAACTGGGAAAGGTAGTATCCAGGCGAGTACAAGAAAATGGTAAAATTCGAGCCAGCACTGAAAATGGTACAATCCGTGCGAGTACCTAAAAAGGGAACCAGGCGAGAACCGGGAAAGGTAGTGTCCAGGCGAGTACAAGAGAATGGTAGAATTCGAGCCAGTACTGGAGAAGGGTAGAATCCATGCGAGTACCGAAAAAGGGACCGGGCGAGAATCGGGAAAGGTAGTATCCAGGCGATTACAAGAGAATGGTAGAATTCGAACCAGTACCAGAGAAGGGTAGAATCTGTGGGAGTACCGAGAAAAGGACCGGGCAAGAACCGGGAAAGGTAGTATCCAGGCGAGTACAAGAGAATGGTAGAATTCGAGCCAGTACTGGAGAAGGGTAGTATCCGTGCGAGTACCTAAAAATGGACCGAGCGAGAACTGGGAAAGGTAGTATCCAGGCGAGTACAAGAAAATGGTAAAATTCGAGCCAGCACTGAAAATGGTAGAATCCGTGCGAGTACCTAAAAAGGGAACCGGGCGAGAACTGGGAAAGGTAGTGTCCAGGCGAGTACAAGAGAATGGTAGAATTCGAGCCAGTACTGGAGAAGGGTAGAATCCATGCGAGTACCGAAAAAGGGACCGGGCGAGAACCGGGAAAGGTAGTATCCAGGCGATTACAAGAGAATGGTAGAATTCGAACCAATACTAGAGAAGGGTAGAATCTGTGGGAGTACCGAGAAAAGGACCGGGCAAGAACCGGGAAAGGTAGTATCCAGGCGAGTACAAGAGAATGGTAGAATTCGAGCCAGTACTGGAGAAGGGTAGTATCCGTGCGAGTACCTAAAAACGGACCGAGCGAGAACTGGGAAAGGTAGTATCCAGGCGAGTACAAGAAAATGGTAAAATTCGAGCCAGCACTGAAAATGGTAGAATCCGCGCGAGTACCTAAAAAGGGAACCGGGCGAGAACCGGGAAAGGTAGTGTTCAGGCGAGTACAAGAGAATGGTAGAATTCGAGCCAGTACTGGAGAAGGGTAGAATCCATGCGAGTACCGAAAAAGGGACCGGGCGAGAACCGGGAAAGGTAGTATCCAGGCGATTACAAGAGAATGGTAGAATTTGAACCAGTACTAGAGAAGGGTAGAATCTGTGGGAGTACCGAGAAAAGGACCGGGCAAGAACCGGGAAAGGTAGTATCCAGGCGAGTACAAGAGAATGGTAGAATTCGAGCCAGTATTGGAGAAGGGTAGTATCCGTGCGAGTACCTAAAAACGGACCGAGCGAGAACTGGGAAAGGTAGTATCCAGGCGAGTACAAGAAAATGGTAAAATTCGAGCCAGCACTGAAAATGGTAGAATCCGTGCGAGTACCTAAAAAGGGAACCGGGCGAGAACTGGGAAAGGTAGTGTCCAGGCGAGTACAAGAGAATGGTAGAATTCGAGCCAGTACTGGAGAAGGGTAGAATCCATGCGAGTACCGAAAAAGGGACCGGGCGAGAACCGGGAAATGTAATATCCAGGCGAGTACAAGAGAATGGTATAATTCGAGCCAGTATTGGAGAAGGGTAGAATCCGTGCGAGTACCAAAAAAGGGACCGGGCGAGAACCGGGAAAGGTAGTATCCAGGCGAGTACAAGAGAATGGTAGAATTCGAGCCAGTACTGGAGAAGGGTAGTATCCGTGCGAGTACCTAAAAACGGACCGAGCGAGAACTGGGAAAGGTAGTATCCAGGCGAGTACAAGAAAATGGTAAAATTCGAGCCAGCACTGAAAATGGTAGAATCCGCGCGAGTACCTAAAAAGGGAACCGGGCGAGAACCGGGAAAGGTAGTGTTCAGGCGAGTACAAGAGAATGGTAGAATTCGAGCCAGTACTGGAGAAGGGTAGAATCCATGCGAGTACCGAAAAAGGGACCGGGCGAGAACCGGGAAAGGTAGTATCCAGGCGATTACAAGAGAATGGTAGAATTTGAACCAGTACTAGAGAAGGGTAGAATCTGTGGGAGTACCGAGAAAAGGACCGGGCAAGAACCGGGAAAGGTAGTATCCAGGCGAGTACAAGAGAATGGTAGAATTCGAGCCAGTATTGGAGAAGGGTAGTATCCGTGCGAGTACCTAAAAACGGACCGAGCGAGAACTGGGAAAGGTAGTATCCAGGCGAGTACAAGAAAATGGTAAAATTCGAGCCAGCACTGAAAATGGTAGAATCCGTGCGAGTACCTAAAAAGGGAACCGGGCGAGAACCGGGAAAGGTAGTGTCCAGGCGAGTACAAGAGAATGGTAGAATTCGAGCCAGTACTGGAGAAGGGTAGAATCCATGCGAGTACCGAAAAAGGGACCGGGCGAGAACCGGGAAAGGTAGTATCCAGGCGATTACAAGAGAATGGTAGAATTCGAACCAGTACTAGAGAAGGGTAGAATCTGTGGGAGTACCGAGAAAATGACCGGGCAAGAACCGGGAAAGGTAGTATCCAAGCGAGTACAAGAGAATGGTAGAATTCGAGCCAGTACTGGAGAAGGGTAGTATCCGTGCGAGTACCTAAAAACGGACCGAGCGAGAACTGGGAAAGGTAGTATCCAGGCGAGTACAAGAGAATGGTAAAATTCGAGCCAGCATTGAAAATGGTAGAATCCGTGCGAGTACCTAAAAAGGGAACCGGGCGAGAACCGGGAAAGGTAGTATCCAGGCGAGTACAAGAGAATGGTAGAATTCGAGCCAGTACTGGAGAAGGGTAGAATCCATGCGAGTACCGAAAAAGGGACCGGGCGAGAACCGGGAAAGGTAGTATCCAGGCGAGTAGAAGAGAGTAGTACAATTCGATCCAGTACTGGAGAAGGGTAGAATCCGTGCGAGCACCTTAAAAGGGATTGGGCGAGAATTGGGAAAGGTAGTATCCCGGCGAGGACAAGAGAATGGTAATATTGGAGCCAGTACTAGAGAAAGGTAGAATTCGTGCGAGTACCGAAAAAGGGACCGGGCGAGAACCGGGCAAAGGTATTATCCAGCCAAATAGAAAAGCATGGTAGAATTCGAGGCAATGCTGGAGAAGGGTAGAATCCGTGCGAGTTCCGAAAAAGGGACCGGGCGAGAACCGGGAAAGGTAGTATTCAGGCGAGTACAAGAGAATGGTAGAATTCGAGCCAGTACTGGAGAAGGGTAGAATCCGTGCGTGTATCTAAAAACGGACCGAGCGAGAACCGGGAAAGGTAGTATCCAGGCGAGTAGAAGAGAATGGTAGAATTCGGGACAGTATTGGAGAATGGTAGAATCCTTGCGAGTACCGAAAAAGGGACCGGGCGAGAACTGGGAAAGGTAGTAACCAGGCTAGTACAAGAGAATGGTAAAATTCGAGCCAGTATTGGACAAGGGTAGAATCCTTGCGAGTACCGAAAAAGGGACCGGGCGAGAACCGGGAAAGGTAGTATCCAGGCGAGTAGAAGAGAATGGTAGAATTCGGGACAGTGCTGGAGAAGGGTAGAATCCGTGCGAGTACCTAAAAACGGAGCGAGCGAGAACTGGGAAAGGTAGTATCATGGCGAGTACAAGAGAATGGTAAAATTCGAGCCAGCACTGCAAATGGTAGAATCCGTGCGAGTACCTAAAAAGGGAACCGGGCGAGAACCGGGAAAGGTAGTATCCAGGCGAGTACAAGAGAATGGTAGAATTCGAGCCAGTACTGGAGAAGGGTAGAGTCCGTGCGAGTACCGAAAAAGGGACCGGGCGAGAACCGGGAAAGGCAGTATCCAGGCGAGTAGAAGAGAATAGTACAATTCGATCCAGTACTGGAGAAGGGTAGAATCCGTGCGAGCACCTAAAAAGGGACCGGGCGAGAATTGGGAAAGGTAGTATCCAGGCGAGGACAAGAGAATGGTAAAATTCGAGCCAGTACTAGAGAAAGGTAGAATCCGTGCGAGTACCGAAAAAGGGACCGGGCGACAACCGGGCAAAGGTATTATCCAGCCAAGTAGAAAAGCATGGTAGAATTCGAGGCAATGCTGGAGAAGGGTAGAATCCGTGCGAGTACCGAAAAAGGGACCGGGCGACAACCGGGCAAAGGTAGTATTCAGGCGAGTACAAGAGAATGGTAGAATTCGAGCCAGTACTGGAGAAAGGTAGAATCCGTGCGAGTATCTAAAAACGGACCGAGCGAGAACCGGGAAAGGTAGTATCCAGGCGAGTAGAAGAGAATGGTAGAATTCGGGACAGTATTGGAGAATGGTAGAATCCGTGCGAGCACCTAAAAAGAGACCGGGCGAGAACTGGGAAAGGTAGTAACCAGGCTAGTACAAGAGAATGGTAAAATTCGAGCCAGTACTGGAAAAGGGTAGAATCCTTGCGAGTACCGAAAAAGGGACCGGGCGAGAACCGGGAAAGGTAGTATCCAGGCGAGTAGAAGAGAATGGTAGAATTCGGGACAGTGCTGGAGAAGGGTAGAATCCGTGCGAGTACCGAAAAAGGGACCGGGCGAGAACCGGGAAATGTAATATCCAGGCGAGTACAAGAGAATGGTATAATTCGAGCCAGTATTGGAGAAGGGTAGAATCTGTGCGAGTACCAAAAAAGGGACCGGGCGAGAACCGGGAAAGGTAGTATCCAGGCGAGTACAAGAGAATGGTAGAATTCGAGCCAGTACTGGAGAATGATAGAATCTGTGCGAGTACCGAAAAAGGGACCGGGCGAGAACCGGGAAAGGTAGTATCCAGGCGATTACAAGAGAATGGTAGAATTCGAGCCAGTACTGGAGAAGGGTAGAATCCGTGCGAGTACCGAAAAAGGGACCGAGCGAGAACCGGGAAAGGTAGTATCCAGGCGAGTACAAGAGAATGGTAGAATTCGAGCCAGTACTGGAGAATGATAGAATCTGTGCGAGTACCGAAAAAGGGACCGGGCGAGAACCGGGAAAGGTAGTATCCAGGCGATTACAAGAGAATGGTAGAATTCGAGCCAGTACTGGAGAAGGGTAGAATCCGTGCGAGTACCAAAAAAGGGACCGGGCGAGAACCGGGAAAGGTAGTATCCAGGCGAGTACAAGAGAATGGTAGAATTCGAGCCAGTACTGGAGAAGGGTAGTATCCGTGCGAGTACCTAAAAACGGACCGAGCGAGAACTGGGAAAGGTAGTATCCAGGCGAGTACAAGAGAATGGTAAAATTCGAGCCAGCACTGAAAATGGTAGAATCCGTGCGAGTACCTAAAAAGGGAACCGGGCGAGAACCGGGAAAGGTAGTATCCAGGCGAGTACAAGAGAATGGTAGAATTCGAGCCAGTACTGGAGAAAGGTAGAATCCCTGCGAGTATCTAAAAACGGACCGAGCGAGAACCGGGAAAGGTAGTATCCAGGCGAGTAGAAGAGAATGGTAGAATTCGGGACAGTATTGGAGAATGGTAGAATCCGTGCGAGCACCTAAAAAGAGACCGGGCGAGAACTGGGAAAGGTAGTAACCAGGCTAGTACAAGAGAATGGTAAAATTCGAGCCAGTACTGGAAAAGGGTAGAATCCTTGCGAGTACCGAAAAAGGGACCGGGCGAGAACCGGGAAAGGTAGTATCCAGGCGAGTAGAAGAGAATGGTAGAATTCGGGACAGTGCTGGAGAAGGGTAGAATCCGTGCGAGTACCGAAAAAGGGACCGGGCGAGAACCGGGCAAGGTAGTATCCAGGCGAGTACAAGAGAATGGTAGAAGTCGGGCCAGTACTGGAGAAAGGTAGAATCCGTGCGAGTATCTAAAAACGGACCGAGCGAGAACCGGGAAAGGTAGTATCCAGGCGAGTAGAAGAGAATGGTAGAATTCGGGACAGTATTGAAGAATGGTAGAATCCGTGCGAGCACCTAAAAAGAGACCGGGCGAGAACTGGGAAAGGTAGTAACCAGGCTAGTACAAGAGAATGGTAAAATTCGAGCCAGTACTGGAAAAGGGTAGAATCCTTGCGAGTACCGAGAAAGGGACCGGGCGAGAACCGGGAAAGGTAGTATCCAGGCGAGTATAAGAGAATGGTAGAATTCGGGACAGTGCTGGAGAAGGGTAGAATCCGTGCGAGTACCGAAAAAGGGACCGGGCGAGAACCGGGAAATGTAATATCCAGGCGAGTACAAGAGAATGGTATAATTCGAGCCAGTATTGGAGAAGGGTAGAATCCGTGCGAGTACCAAAAAAGGGACCGGGCGAGAACCGGGAAAGGTAGTATCCAGGCGAGTACAAGAGAATGGTAGAATTCGAGCCAGTACTGGAGAAGGGTAGTATCCGTGCGAGTACCTAAAAACGGACCGAGCGAGAACTGGGAAAGGTAGTATCCAGGCGAGTACAAGAGAATGGTAAAATTCGAGCCAGCACTGAAAATGGTAGAATCCGTGCGAGTACCTAAAAAGGGAACCGGGCGAGAACCGGGAAAGGTAGTATCCAGGCGAGTACAAGAGAATGGTAGAATTCGGGACAGTATTGGAGAATGGTAGAATCCGTGCGAGCACCTAAAAAGAGACCGGGCGAGAACTGGGAAAGGTAGTAACCAGGCTAGTACAAGAGAATGGTAAAATTCGAGCCAGTACTGGAAAAGGGTAGAATCCTTGCGAGTACCGAAAAAGGGACCGGGCGAGAACCGGGAAAGGTAGTATCCAGGCGAGTAGAAGAGAATGGTAGAATTCGGGACAGTGCTGGAGAAGGGTAGAATCCGTGCGAGTACCGAAAAAGGGACCGGGCGAGAACCGGGAAATGTAATATCCAGGCGAGTACAAGAGAATGGTATAATTCGAGCCAGTATTGGAGAAGGGTAGAATCCGTGCGAGTACCAAAAAAGGGACCGGGCGAGAACCGGGAAAGGTACTATCCAGGCGAGTACAAGAGAATGGTAGAATTCGAGCCAGTACTGGAGAAGGGTAGTATCCGTGCGAGTACCTAAAAACGGACCGAGCGAGAACTGGGAAAGGTAGTATCCAGGCGAGTACAAGAGAATGGTAAAATTCGAGCCAGCACTGAAAATGGTAGAATCCGTGCGAGTACCTAAAAAGGGAACCGGGCGAGAACCGGGAAAGGTAGTATCCAGGCGAGTAGAAGAGAATGGTAGAATTCGGGACAGTATTGGAGAATGGTAGAATCCGTGCGAGCACCTAAAAAGAGACCGGGCGAGAACTGGGAAAGGTAGTAACCAGGCTAGTACAAGAGAATGGTAAAATTCGAGCCAGTACTGGAAAAGGGTAGAATCCTTGCGAGTACCGAAAAAGGGACCGGGCGAGAACCGGGAAAGGTAGTATCCAGGCGAGTAGAAGAGAATGGTAGAATTCGGGACAGTGCTGGAGAAGGGTAGAATCCGTGCGAGTACCGAAAAAGGGACCGGGCGAGAACCGGGCAAGGTAGTATCCAGGCGAGTACAAGAGAATGGTAGAAGTCGGGCCAGTACTGGAGAAAGGTAGAATCCGTGCGAGTATCTAAAAACGGACCGAGCGAGAACCGGGAAAGGTAGTATCCATGCGAGTAGAAGAGAATGGTAGAATTCGGGACAGTATTGGAGAATGGTAGAATCCGTGCGAGCACCTAAAAAGAGACCGGGCGAGAACTGGGAAAGGTACTAACCAGGCTAGTACAAGAGAATGGTAAAATTCGAGCCAGTACTGGAAAAGGGTAGAATCCTTGCGAGTACCGAAAAAGGGACCGGGCGAGAACCGGGAAAGGTAGTATCCAGGCGAGTAGAAGAGAATGGTAGAATTCGGGACAGTGCTGGAGAAGGGTAGAATCCGTGCGAGTACCGAAAAAAGGACCGGGCGAGAACCGGGCAAGGTAGTATCCAGGCGAGTACAAGAGAATGGTAGAAGTCGGGCCAGTACTGGAGAAAGGTAGAATCCGTGCGAGTATCTAAAAACGGACCGAGCGAGAACCGGGAAAGGTAGTATCCAGGCGAGTAGAAGAGAATGGTAGAATTCGGGACAGTATTGGAGAATGGTAGAATCCGTGCGAGCACCTAAAAAGAGACCGGGCGAGAACTGGGAAAGGTAGTAACCAGGCTAGTACAAGAGAATGGTAAAATTCGAGCCAGTACTGGAAAAGGGTAGAATCCTTGCGAGTACCGAGAAAGGGACCGGGCGAGAACCGGGAAAGGTAGTATCCAGGCGAGTATAAGAGAATGGTAGAATTCGGGACAGTGCTGGAGAAGGGTAGAATCCGTGCGAGTACCGAAAAAGGGACCGGGCGAGAACCGGGAAATGTAATATCCAGGCGAGTACAAGAGAATGGTATAATTCGAGCCAGTATTGGAGAAGGGTAGAATCCGTGCGAGTACCAAAAAAGGGACCGGGCGAGAACCGGGAAAGGTAGTATCCAGGCGAGTACAAGAGAATGGTAGAATTCGAGCCAGTACTGGAGAAGGGTAGTATCCGTGCGAGTACCTAAAAACGGACCGAGCGAGAACTGGGAAAGGTAGTATCCAGGCGAGTACAAGAGAATGGTAAAATTCGAGCCAGCACTGAAAATGGTAGAATCCGTGCGAGTACATAAAAAGGGAACCGGGCGAGAACCGGGAAAGGTAGTATCCAGGCGAGTACAAGAGAATGGTAGAATTCGAGCCAGTACTGGAGAAAGGTAGAATCCGTGCGAGTATCTAAAAACGGACCGAGCGAGAACCGGGAAAGGTAGTATCAGGCGAGTAGAAGAGAATGGTAGAATTCGGGACAGTATTGGAGAATGGTAGAATCCGTGCGAGCACCTAAAAAGAGACCGGGCGAGAACTGGGAAAGGTAGTAACCAGGCTAGTACAAGAGAATGGTAAAATTCGAGCCAGTACTGGAAAAGGGTAGAATCCTTGCGAGTACCGAAAAAGGGACCGGGCGAGAACCGGGAAAGGTAGTATCCAGGCGAGTAGAAGAGAATGGTAGAATTCGGGACAGTGCTGGAGAAGGGTAGAATCCGTGCGAGTACCGAAAAAGGGACCGGGCGAGAACCGGGAAATGTAATATCCAGGCGAGTACAAGAGAATGGTATAATTCGAGCCAGTATTGGAGAAGGGTAGAATCCGTGCGAGTACCAAAAAAGGGACCGGGCGAGAACCGGGAAAGGTACTATCCAGGCGAGTACAACAGAATGGTAGAATTCGAGCCAGTACTGGAGAAGGGTAGTATCCGTGCGAGTACCTAAAAACGGACCGAGCGAGAACTGGGAAAGGTAGTATCCAGGCGAGTACAAGAGAATGGTAAAATTCGAGCCAGCACTGAAAATGGTAGAATCCGTGCGAGTACCTAAAAAGGGAACCGGGCGAGAACCGGGAAAGGTAGTATCCAGGCGAGTAGAAGAGAATGGTAGAATTCGGGACAGTATTGGAGAATGGTAGAATCCGTGCGAGCACCTAAAAAGAGACCGGGCGAGAACTGGGAAAGGTAGTAACCAGGCTAGTACAAGAGAATGGTAAAATTCGAGCCAGTACTGGAAAAGGGTAGAATCCTTGCGAGTACCGAAAAAGGGACCGGGCGAGAACCGGGAAAGGTAGTATCCAGGCGAGTAGAAGAGAATGGTAGAATTCGGGACAGTGCTGGAGAAGGGTAGAATCCGTGCGAGTACCGAAAAAGGGATCGGGCGAGAACCGGGCAAGGTAGTATCCAGGCGAGTACAAGAGAATGGTAGAAGTCGGGCCAGTACTGGAGAAAGGTAGAATCCGTGCGAGTATCTAAAAACGGACCGAGCGAGAACCGGGAAAGGTAGTATCCAGGCGAGTAGAAGAGAATGGTAGAATTCGGGACAGTATTGGAGAATGGTAGAATCCGTGCGAGCACCTAAAAAGAGACCGGGCGAGAACTGGGAAAGGTAGTAACCAGGCTAGTACAAGAGAATGGTAAAATTCGAGCCAGTACTGGAAAAGGGTAGAATCCTTGCGAGTACCGAAAAAGGGACCGGGCGAGAACCGGGAAAGGTAGTATCCAGGCGAGTAGAAGAGAATGGTAGAATTTGGGACAGTGCTGGAGAAGGGTAGAATCCGTGCGAGTACCGAAAAAGGGACCGGGCGAGAACCGGGCAAGGTAGTATCCAGGCGAGTACAAGAGAATGGTAGAAGTCGGGCCAGTACTGGAGAAAGGTAGAATCCGTGCGAGTATCTAAAAACGGACCGAGCGAGAACCGGGAAAGGTAGTATCCAGGCGAGTAGAAGAGAATGGTAGAATTCGGGACAGTATTGGAGAATGGTAGAATCCGTGCGAGCACCTAAAAAGAGACCGGGCGAGAACTGGGAAAGGTAGTAACCAGGCTAGTACAAGAGAATGGTAAAATTCGAGCCAGTACTGGAAAAGGGTAGAATCCTTGCGAGTACCGAGAAAGGGACCGGGCGAGAACCGGGAAAGGTAGTATCCAGGCGAGTATAAGAGAGTGGTAGAATTCGGGACAGTGCTGGAGAAGGGTAGAATCCGTGCGAGTACCGAAAAAGGGACCGGGCGAGAACCGGGAAATGTAATATCCAGGCGAGTACAAGAGAATGGTATAATTCGAGCCAGTATTGGAGAAGGGTAGAATCCGTGCGAGTACCAAAAAAGGGATCGGGCGAGAACCGGGAAAGGTAGTATCCAGGCGAGTACAAGAGAATGGTAGAATTCGAGCCAGTACTGGAGAAGGGTAGTATCCGTGCGAGTACCTAAAAACGGACCGAGCGAGAACTGGGAAAGGTAGTATCCAGGCGAGTACAAGAGAATGGTAAAATTCGAGCCAGCACTGAAAATGGTAGAATCCGTGCGAGTACCTAAAAAGGGAACCGGGCGAGAACCGGGAAAGGTAGTATCCAGGCGAGTACAAGAGAATGGTAGAATTCGAGCCAGTACTGGAGAAAGGTAGAATCCGTGCGAGTATCTAAAAACGGATCGAGCGAGAACCGGGAAAGGTAGTATCAGGCGAGTAGAAGAGAATGGTAGAATTCGGGACAGTATTGGAGAATGGTAGAATCCGTGCGAGCACCTAAAAAGAGACCGGGCGAGAACTGGGAAAGGTAGTAACCAGGCTAGTACAAGAGAATGGTAAAATTCGAGCCAGTACTGGAAAAGGGTAGAATCCTTGCGAGTACCGAAAAAGGGACCGGGCGAGAACCGGGAAAGGTAGTATCCAGGCGAGTAGAAGAGAATGGTAGAATTCGGGACAGTGCTGGAGAAGGGTAGAATCCGTGCGAGTACCGAAAAAGGGACCGGGCGAGAACCGGGAAATGTAATATCCAGGCGAGTACAAGAGAATGGTATAATTCGAGCCAGTATTGGAGAAGGGTAGAATCCGTGCGAGTACCAAAAAAGGGACCGGGCGAGAACCGGGAAAGGTACTATCCAGGCGAGTACAAGAGAATGGTAGAATTCGAGCCAGTACTGGAGAAGGGTAGTATCCGTGCGAGTACCTAAAAACGGACCAAGCGAGAACTGGGAAAGGTAGTATCCAGGCGAGTACAAGAGAATGGTAAAATTCGAGCCAGCACTGAAAATGGTAGAATCCGTGCGAGTACCTAAAAAGGGAACCGGGCGAGAACCGGGAAAGGTAGTATCCAGGCGAGTACAAGAGAATGGTAGAATTCGAGCCAGTACTGGAGAAAGGTAGAATCCGTGCGAGTATCTAAAAACGGACCGAGTGAGAACCGGGAAAGGTAGTATCCAGGCGAGTAGAAGAGAATGGTAGAATTCGGGACAGTATTGGAGAATGGTAGAATCCGTGTGAGTACCGAAAAAATGACCGGGCGAGAACTGGGAAAGGCAATATCCAGGCGAGTACCAGAGAATGGTAGAATTCGAGCTAGTACTGGAGAAGAGTAGAATCCGTGCGAGTACCGAAAAAGGGACCGGGCGAGAACCGGGAAAGGTAGTATCCAGGCGAGTACAAGAGAATGCTAAAATTCGAGCCAGTACTGGAAAATGGTAGAATCCGTGTGAGTACCGAAAAAATGACCGGGCGAGAAACGGGAAAGGCAATATCCAGGCGAGTACCAGAGAATGGTAGAATTCGAACCAGTACTGGAGAAGAGTAGAATCCGTGCGAGTACCGAAAAAGGGACCGGGCGAGAACCGGGAAAGGTAGTATCCAGGCGATTACAAGAGAATGGTAGAATTCGAACCAGTACTAGAGAATCGTAGAATCTGTGCGAGTACAGAGAAAAGGACCGGGAAAGGTAGTATCCAGGCGAGTACAAGAGAATGGTAAAATTCGAGCCAGCACTGAAAATGGTAGAATGCGTGCGAGTACCTAAAAAGGGAACCGGGCGAGAACCGGGAAAGGTAGTATCCAGGCGAGTACAAGAGAATGGTAGAATTCGAGCCAGTACTGGAGAAGGGTAGTATCCGTGCGAGTACCTAAAAACGGACCGAGCGAGAACTGGGAAAGGTAGTATCCAGGCGAGTACAAGAGAATGGTAAAATTCGAGCCAGCACTGAAAATGGTAGAATCCGTGCGAGTACCTAAAAAGGGAACCGGGCGAGAACCGGGAAAGGTAGTATCCAGGCGAGTACAAGAGAATGGTAGAATTCGAGCCAGTACTGGAGAAAGGTAGAATCCGTGCGAGTATCTAAAAACGGACCGAGCGAGAACCGGGAAAGGTAGTATCAGGCGAGTAGAAGAGAATGGTAGAATTCGGGACAGTATTGGAGAATGGTAGAATCCGTGCGAGCACCTAAAAAGAGACCGGGCGAGAACTGGGAAAGGTAGTAACCAGGCTAGTACAAGAGAATGGTAAAATTCGAGCCAGTACTGGAAAAGGGTAGAATCCTTGCGAGTACCGAAAAAGGGACCGGGCGAGAACCGGGAAAGGTAGTATCCAGGCGAGTAGAAGAGAATGGTAGAATTCGGGACAGTGCTGGAGAAGGGTAGAATCCGTGCGAGTACCGAAAAAGGGACCGGGCGAGAACCGGGAAATGTAATATCCAGGCGAGTACAAGAGAATGGTATAATTCGAGCCAGTATTGGAGAAGGGTAGAATCCGTGCGAGTACCAAAAAAGGGACCGGGCGAGAACCGGGAAAGGTACTATCCAGGCGAGTACAAGAGAATGGTAGAATTCGAGCCAGTACTGGAGAAGGGTAGTATCCGTGCGAGTACCTAAAAACGGACCGAGCGAGAACTGGGAAAGGTAGTATCCAGGCGAGTACAAGAGAATGGTAAAATTCGAGCCAGCACTGAAAATGGTAGAATCCGTGCGAGTACCTAAAAAGGGAACCGGGCGAGAACCGGGAAAGGTAGTATCCAGGCGAGTAGAAGAGAATGGTAGAATTCGGGACAGTATTGGAGAATGGTAGAATCCGTGCGAGCACCTAAAAAGAGACCGGGCGAGAACTGGGAAAGGTAGTAACCAGGCTAGTACAAGAGAATGGTAAAATTCGAGCCAGTACTGGAAAAGGGTAGAATCCTTGCGAGTACCGAAAAAGGGACCGGGCGAGAACCGGGAAAGGTAGTATCCAGGCGAGTAGAAGAGAATGGTAGAATTCGGGACAGTGCTGGAGAAGGGTAGAATCCGTGCGAGTACCGAAAAAGGGACCGGGCGAGAACCGGGCAAGGTAGTATCCAGGCGAGTACAAGAGAATGGTAGAAGTCGGGCCAGTACTGGAGAAAGGTAGAATCCGTGCGAGTATCTAAAAACGGACCGAGCGAGAACCGGGAAAGGTAGTATCCAGGCGAGTAGAAGAGAATGGTAGAATTCGGGACAGTATTGGAGAATGGTAGAATCCGTGCGAGCACCTAAAAAGAGACCGGGCGAGAACTGGGAAAGGTACTAACCAGGCTAGTACAAGAGAATGGTAAAATTCGAGCCAGTACTGGAAAAGGGTAGAATCCTTGCGAGTACCGAAAAAGGGACCGGGCGAGAACCGGGAAAGGTAGTATCCAGGCGAGTAGAAGAGAATGGTAGAATTCGGGACAGTGCTGGAGAAGGGTAGAATCCGTGCGAGTACCGAAAAAAGGACCGGGCGAGAACCGGGCAAGGTAGTATCCAGGCGAGTACAAGAGAATGGTAGAAGTCGGGCCAGTACTGGAGAAAGGTAGAATCCGTGCGAGTATCTAAAAACGGACCGAGCGAGAACCGGGAAAGGTAGTATCCAGGCGAGTAGAAGAGAATGGTAGAATTCGGGACAGTATTGGAGAATGGTAGAATCCGTGCGAGCACCTAAAAAGAGACCGGGCGAGAACTGGGAAAGGTAGTAACCAGGCTAGTACAAGAGAATGGTAAAATTCGAGCCAGTACTGGAAAAGGGTAGAATCCTTGCGAGTACCGAGAAAGGGACCGGGCGAGAACCGGGAAAGGTAGTATCCAGGCGAGTATAAGAGAATGGTAGAATTCGGGACAGTGCTGGAGAAGGGTAGAATCCGTGCGAGTACCGAAAAAGGGACCGGGCGAGAACCGGGAAATGTAATATCCAGGCGAGTACAAGAGAATGGTATAATTCGAGCCAGTATTGGAGAAGGGTAGAATCCGTGCGAGTACCAAAAAAGGGACCGGGCGAGAACCGGGAAAGGTAGTATCCAGGCGAGTACAAGAGAATGGTAGAATTCGAGCCAGTACTGGAGAAGGGTAGTATCCGTGCGAGTACCTAAAAACGGACCGAACGAGAACTGGGAAAGGTAGTATCCAGGCGAGTACAAGAGAATGGTAAAATTCGAGCCAGCACTGAAAATGGTAGAATCCGTGCGAGTACATAAAAAGGGAACCGGGCGAGAACCGGGAAAGGTAGTATCCAGGCGAGTACAAGAGAATGGTAGAATTCGAGCCAGTACTGGAGAAAGGTAGAATCCGTGCGAGTATCTAAAAACGGACCGAGCGAGAACCGGGAAAGGTAGTATCAGGCGAGTAGAAGAGAATGGTAGAATTCGGGACAGTATTGGAGAATGGTAGAATCCGTGCGAGCACCTAAAAAGAGACCGGGCGAGAACTGGGAAAGGTAGTAACCAGGCTAGTACAAGAGAATGGTAAAATTCGAGCCAGTACTGGAAAAGGGTAGAATCCTTGCGAGTACCGAAAAAGGGACCGGGCGAGAACCGGGAAAGGTAGTATCCAGGCGAGTAGAAGAGAATGGTAGAATTCGGGACAGTGCTGGAGAAGGGTAGAATCCGTGCGAGTACCGAAAAAGGGACCGGGCGAGAACCGGGAAATGTAATATCCAGGCGAGTACAAGAGAATGGTATAATTCGAGCCAGTATTGGAGAAGGGTAGAATCCGTGCGAGTACCAAAAAAGGGACCGGGCGAGAACCGGGAAAGGTACTATCCAGGCGAGTACAAGAGAATGGTAGAATTCGAGCCAGTACTGGAGAAGGGTAGTATCCGTGCGAGTACCTAAAAACGGACCGAGCGAGAACTGGGAAAGGTAGTATCCAGGCGAGTACAAGAGAATGGTAAAATTCGAGCCAGCACTGAAAATGGTAGAATCCGTGCGAGTACCTAAAAAGGGAACCGGGCGAGAACCGGGAAAGGTAGTATCCAGGCGAGTAGAAGAGAATGGTAGAATTCGGGACAGTATTGGAGAATGGTAGAATCCGTGCGAGCACCTAAAAAGAGACCGGGCGAGAACTGGGAAAGGTAGTAACCAGGCTAGTACAAGAGAATGGTAAAATTCGAGCCAGTACTGGAAAAGGGTAGAATCCTTGCGAGTACCGAAAAAGGGACCGGGCGAGAACCGGGAAAGGTAGTATCCAGGCGAGTAGAAGAGAATGGTAGAATTCGGGACAGTGCTGGAGAAGGGTAGAATCCGTGCGAGTACCGAAAAAGGGACCGGGCGAGAACCGGGCAAGGTAGTATCCAGGCGAGTACAAGAGAATGGTAGAAGTCGGGCCAGTACTGGAGAAAGGTAGAATCCGTGCGAGTATCTAAAAACGGACCGAGCGAGAACCGGGAAAGGTAGTATCCAGGCGAGTAGAAGAGAATGGTAGAATTCGGGACAGTATTGGAGAATGGTAGAATCCGTGCGAGCACCTAAAAAGAGACCGGGCGAGAACTGGGAAAGGTAGTAACCAGGCTAGTACAAGAGAATGGTAAAATTCGAGCCAGTACTGGAAAAGGGTAGAATCCTTGCGAGTACCGAAAAAGGGACCGGGCGAGAACCGGGAAAGGTAGTATCCAGGCGAGTAGAAGAGAATGGTAGAATTTGGGACAGTGCTGGAGAAGGGTAGAATCCGTGCGAGTACCGAAAAAGGGACCGGGCGAGAACCGGGCAAGGTAGTATCCAGGCGAGTACAAGAGAATGGTAGAAGTCGGGCCAGTACTGGAGAAAGGTAGAATCCGTGCGAGTATCTAAAAACGGACCGAGCGAGAACCGGGAAAGGTAGTATCCAGGCGAGTAGAAGAGAATGGTAGAATTCGGGACAGTATTGGAGAATGGTAGAATCCGTGCGAGCACCTAAAAAGAGACCGGGCGAGAACTGGGAAAGGTAGTAACCAGGCTAGTACAAGAGAATGGTAAAATTCGAGCCAGTACTGGAAAAGGGTAGAATCCTTGCGAGTACCGAGAAAGGGACCGGGCGAGAACCGGGAAAGGTAGTATCCAGGCGAGTATAAGAGAGTGGTAGAATTCGGGACAGTGCTGGAGAAGGGTAGAATCCGTGCGAGTACCGAAAAAGGGACCGGGCGAGAACCGGGAAATGTAATATCCAGGCGAGTACAAGAGAATGGTATAATTCGAGCCAGTATTGGAGAAGGGTAGAATCCGTGCGAGTACCAAAAAAGGGATCGGGCGAGAACCGGGAAAGGTAGTATCCAGGCGAGTACAAGAGAATGGTAGAATTCGAGCCAGTACTGGAGAAGGGTAGTATCCGTGCGAGTACCTAAAAACGGACCGAGCGAGAACTGGGAAAGGTAGTATCCAGGCGAGTACAAGAGAATGGTAAAATTCGAGCCAGCACTGAAAATGGTAGAATCCGTGCGAGTACCTAAAAAGGGAACCGGGCGAGAACCGGGAAAGGTAGTATCCAGGCGAGTACAAGAGAATGGTAGAATTCGAGCCAGTACTGGAGAAAGGTAGAATCCGTGCGAGTATCTAAAAACGGATCGAGCGAGAACCGGGAAAGGTAGTATCAGGCGAGTAGAAGAGAATGGTAGAATTCGGGACAGTATTGGAGAATGGTAGAATCCGTGCGAGCACCTAAAAAGAGACCGGGCGAGAACTGGGAAAGGTAGTAACCAGGCTAGTACAAGAGAATGGTAAAATTCGAGCCAGTACTGGAAAAGGGTAGAATCCTTGCGAGTACCGAAAAAGGGACCGGGCGAGAACCGGGAAAGGTAGTATCCAGGCGAGTAGAAGAGAATGGTAGAATTCGGGACAGTGCTGGAGAAGGGTAGAATCCGTGCGAGTACCGAAAAAGGGACCGGGCGAGAACCGGGAAATGTAATATCCAGGCGAGTACAAGAGAATGGTATAATTCGAGCCAGTATTGGAGAAGGGTAGAATCCGTGCGAGTACCAAAAAAGGGACCGGGCGAGAACCGGGAAAGGTACTATCCAGGCGAGTACAAGAGAATGGTAGAATTCGAGCCAGTACTGGAGAAGGGTAGTATCCGTGCGAGTACCTAAAAACGGACCAAGCGAGAACTGGGAAAGGTAGTATCCAGGCGAGTACAAGAGAATGGTAAAATTCGAGCCAGCACTGAAAATGGTAGAATCCGTGCGAGTACCTAAAAAGGGAACCGGGCGAGAACCGGGAAAGGTAGTATCCAGGCGAGTACAAGAGAATGGTAGAATTCGAGCCAGTACTGGAGAAAGGTAGAATCCGTGCGAGTATCTAAAAACGGACCGAGTGAGAACCGGGAAAGGTAGTATCCAGGCGAGTAGAAGAGAATGGTAGAATTCGGGACAGTATTGGAGAATGGTAGAATCCGTGTGAGTACCGAAAAAATGACCGGGCGAGAACTGGGAAAGGCAATATCCAGGCGAGTACCAGAGAATGGTAGAATTCGAGCTAGTACTGGAGAAGAGTAGAATCCGTGCGAGTACCGAAAAAGGGACCGGGCGAGAACCGGGAAAGGTAGTATCCAGGCGAGTACAAGAGAATGCTAAAATTCGAGCCAGTACTGGAAAATGGTAGAATCCGTGTGAGTACCGAAAAAATGACCGGGCGAGAAACGGGAAAGGCAATATCCAGGCGAGTACCAGAGAATGGTAGAATTCGAACCAGTACTGGAGAAGAGTAGAATCCGTGCGAGTACCGAAAAAGGGACCGGGCGAGAACCGGGAAAGGTAGTATCCAGGCGATTACAAGAGAATGGTAGAATTCGAACCAGTACTAGAGAATCGTAGAATCTGTGCGAGTACAGAGAAAAGGACCGGGAAAGGTAGTATCCAGGCGAGTACAAGAGAATGGTAAAATTCGAGCCAGCACTGAAAATGGTAGAATGCGTGCGAGTACCTAAAAAGGGAACCGGGCGAGAACCGGGAAAGGTAGTATCCAGGCGAGTACAAGAGAATGGTAGAATTCGAGCCAGTACTGGAGAAGGGTAGTATCCGTGCGAGTACCTAAAAACGGACCGAGCGAGAACTGGGAAAGGTAGTATCCAGGCGAGTACAAGAGAATGGTAAAATTCGAGCCAGCATTGAAAATGGTAGAATCCGTGCGAGTACCTAAAAAGGGAACCGGGCGAGAACCGGGAAAGGTAGTATCCAGGCGAGTACAAGAGAATGGTAGAATTCGAGCCAGTACTGGAGAAAGGTAGAATCCGTGCGAGTATCTAAAAACGGACCGAGCGAGAACCGGGAAAGGTAGTATCAGGCGAGTAGAAGAGAATGGTAGAATTCGGGACAGTATTGGAGAATGGTAGAATCCGTGCGAGCACCTAAAAAGAGACCGGGCGAGAACTGGGAAAGGTAGTAACCAGGCTAGTACAAGAGAATGGTATAATTCGAGCCAGTATTGGAGAAGGGTAGAATCCGTGCGAGTACCAAAAAAGGGACCGGGCGAGAACCGAGAAAGGTAGTATCCAGGCGAGTACAAGAGAATGGTAGAATTCGAGCCAGTACTGGAGAAGGGTAGTATCCGTGCGAGTACCTAAAAACGGACCGAGCGAGAACTGGGAAAGGTAGTATCCAGGCGAGTACAAGAGAATGGTAAAATTCGAGCCAGCACTGAAAATGGTAGAATCCGTGCGAGTACCTAAAAAGGGAACCGGGCGAGAACCGGGAAAGGTAGTATCCAGGCGAGTACAAGAGAATGGTAGAATTCGAGCTAGTACTGGAGAAGGGTAGAATCCATGCGAGTACCGAAAAAGGGACCGGGCGAGAACCGGGAAAGGTAGTATCCAAGCGAGTACAAGAGAATGGTAAAATTCGAGCCAGTACTGGAAAAGGGTCGAATCCGTGCGAGTACCGAAAAAGGGACCGGGCGAGAACCGGCAAAGGTAGTATCCAGGCGAGTAGAAGAGAATGGTAGAATTCGGGACAGTGCTGGAGAAGGGTAGAATCCGTGCGAGTACCGAAAAAGGGACCGAGCGAGAACCGTGAAATGTAATATCCAGGCGAGTACAAGAGAATGGTAAAATTCGAGCCAGTACTACAGAAGGGTAGAATCCGTGCGAGTACCGAAAAAGGGACCGGGCGAGAACCGGGCAAAGGTATTATCCAGCCAAGTAGAAAAGCATGGTACAATTCGAGGCAATGCTGGAGAAGGGTAGAATCCGTGCGAGTACCGAAAAAGGGACCGGGCGAGAACCGGGAAAGGTAGTGTCCAGGCGAGTACAAGAGAATGGTAGAATTCGAGCCAGTACTGGAGAAGGGTAGAATCCGTGCGAGTATCTAAAAACGAACCGAGCGAGAACCGAGAAAGCTAGTATCCAGGCGAGTAGAAGAGAATGGTAGAATTTGATCCAGTACTGGAGAAGGGTAGAATCCGTGCGAGCACCTAAAAAGGTACCGGGCGAGAATTGGAAAAGGTAGTGTCCAGGCGAGTACAAGAGGATGGTAAAATTCGAGCCAGTACTGGAAAATGGTAGAATCCGTGCGAGTTCCGAAAAAGGGACCGGGCGAGAACCGGGAAAGGTCGTATCCAGGCGAGTACAAAAGAACGGTAGAATTCGAGCCAGTACTGGAGAAGGGTAGAATCCGTGCGAGCACCTAAAAAGAGACCGGGCAAGAACTGGGAAAGGTAGTATCCAGGCGAGTACAAGAGAATGGTAAAATTCCAGCCAGCACTGAAAATGGTAGAATCCGTGCGAGTACCTAAAAAGGGAACCGGACGAGAACCGGGAAAGGTAGTATCCAGGCGAGTACAAGAGAAGGGCAGAATTCCGCGCCAGTACTGGACAAGGGTAGAATCCGTGCGAGTACCGAAAAAGGGACCGGGTGAGAAACGGGAAAGGTAGTATGCAGGCGAGTGCAAGAGAATGGTAAAATTCGAGCCAGTACTGGAGAATGGTTAGAATCCATGTGAGTACCGAAAAAGGGACCAGGCGAGAACCGGGAAAGGTAGTATCCGGGTGAGTACCAGAGAATGGTAGAATTTGAGCCAGTACTGGAGAAGAATAGAATCCGTGCGAGTACCGAAAAAGGGACCGGGCGAGAACCGGGAAAGGTAGTATCCAGGCGATTACAAGAGAATGATAAAATTCGGACCAGTACTGGAGAAGGGTAGAATCTGTGCGAGTACCGAGAAAAGGACCGGGCGAGAACCGGGAAAGGTAGTATGTAGGCGAGTACAAGAGAATGGTAGAATTCGGGCCAGTACTGGAGAAGGTTAGATTCCATTCGAGTACCGAAAAAGGGACCGGGCGAGAATTGGGAAAGGTAGTATCCAGGCGAGTACAAGAGAATGGTAAAATTCGAGCCAGTACTGGAAAATGGTACACAATCCGTGCGAGTACCGAAAAAGGGACCGGGCGAGAACCGGGAAAGGTAGTATCCAAGCGACTACAAGAGAATGGTAGAATTCGACCCAGTACTGGAGAAGGGTAGAATCCGTGCGAGTATCTAAAAACGAACCGAGCCAGAACCGGGAAAGCTAGTATCCAGGCGAGTAGAAGAGAATGGTAGAATTCGATCCAGTACTGGAAAAGGGTAGAATCCGTGCGAGCACCTAAAAAGGGACCGGGCGAGAATTGGAAAAAGTAGTATCCAGGCGAGTACAAGAGAATGGTAAAATTCGAGCTAGTACTGGAAAATGGTAGAATCCGTGCGAGTTCCGAAAGAGGGACCGGGCGAGAACCGGGAAAGGTCGTATCCAGGCGAGTACAAAAGAACGGTAGAATTCGAGCCAGTACTGGAGAAGGGTAGAATCCGTGCGAGCTCCTAAAAAGAGACCGGGCAAGAACTGGGAAAGGTAGTATCCAGGCGAGTACAAGAGAATGGTAAAATTCGAGCCAGCACTGAAAATGGTAGAATCCGTGCGAGTACCTAAAAATGGAACCGGGCGAGAACCGGGAAAGGTAGTATCCAGGCGAGTACAAGAGAATGGCAGAATTCCGGCCAGTACTGGACAAGGGTAGAATCCGTGCGAGTACCGAAAAAGGGACCGGGTGAGAAACGGGAAAGGTAGTATGCAGGCGAGTGCAAGAGAATGGTAAAATTTGAGCCAGTACTGGAGAAGGGTTAGAATCCATGCGAGTACCGAAAAAGGGACCGGGCGAGAACCGGGAAAGGTAGTATCCAGGCGAGTACCAGAGAATGGTAGAATTCGAGCCAGTACTGGAGAAGAATAGAATCCGTGCTAGTACCGAAAAAGGGACCGGGCGAGAACCGGGAAAGGTAGTATCCAGGCGATTACAAGAGAATGATAGAATTCGGACCAGTACTAGAGAAGGGTAGAATCTGTGCGAGTACCGAGAAAAGGACCGGGCGAGAACCGGGAAAGGTAGTATGTAGGCGAGTACAAGAGAATGGTAGAATTCGGGCCAGTACTGGAGAAGGTTAGAATCCATTCGACTACCGAAAAAGGGACCGGGCGAGAATTGGGAAAGGTAGTATCCAGGCGAGTACAAGAGAATGGTAAAATTCGAGCCAGTACTGGAAAATGGTACAATCCGTGCGAGTACCGAAAAAGGGACCGGGCGAGAACCGGGAAAGGTCGTATCCAGGCGAGTACAAAAGAACGGTAGAATTCGAGCCAGTACTGGAGAAGGGTAGAATCCGTGCGAGCACCTAAAAAGAGACCGGGCAAGAACTGGGAAAGGTAGTATCCAGGCGAGTACAAGAGAATGGTAGAATTCGGGCCAGTACTGGAGAAGGGTAGAATCCGTGCGAGTACCGAAAAAGGGACCGAGCGAGAACCGGGAAATGTAATATCCAGGCGAGTACAATAGAATGGTAAAATTCGAGCCAGTACTACAGAAGGGTAGAATCCGTGCAAGTACCGAAAAAGGGACCGGGCGAGAACCGGGAAAGGTAGTATCCAGGCGAGTAGAAGAGAATAGTACAATTCGATCCAGTACTGGAGAAGGGTAGAATCCGTGCGAGCACCTAAAAAGGGACCAGGCGAGAATTGGGAAAAGTAGTATCCAGGCGAGGACAAGAGAATGGTAAAATTCGAGCCAGTACTGGAAAATGGTAGAATCCGTGCGAGTACCGAAACAGGGACCGGGCGAGAACAGGGAAAGGTAGTGTCCAGGCGAGTACAAGAGAATGGTAGAATTCGAGCCAGTACTAGAGAAGGGTAGAATCTGTGCGAGTACCGAGAAAAGGACCGGGCGAGAACCGGGAAAGGTAGTATGTAGGCGAGTACAAGAGAATGGTAGAATTCGGGCCGGTACTGGAGAAGGTTAGATTCCATTCGAGTACCGAAAAAGGGACCGGGCGAGAATTGGGAAAGGTAGTATCCAGGCGAGTACAAGAGATTGGTAAAATTCAAGCCAGTACTGGAAAAGGGTAGAATCCGTGCGAGTACCGAAAAAATGACCGGGCGACAACCGGGAAAGGCAATATCCAGGCGAGTACCAAAGAATGGTAGAATTCGAGCCAGTATTCGAGAAGAGTAGATTCCGTGCGAGTACCGAAAAAGGGACCGGGCGAGGACCGGGAAAGGTAGTATCCAGGCGAGTGCAACAGAATGGTAGAATTCTAGCCAGTACTTGAGGAGGGTAGAATCCGTGCGAGCATCGAAAAAGGGATCGGGCGAGAACCGGGAAAGGTAGTATCCAGGCGAGTCCAAGAGAATGGTAGAATTCGGGCCAATACTAGAGAAGAGTAGAATCTGAGCGAGTATCGAAAAAGGGATCGGGCGAGAACCGGGAAAGGTAGTATCCAGGCGAATACAAGAGAATGGTAGAATTCGGGCTAGTACTGGAGAAGGGTTGAATCGGTGCGGCTACCTAAAAAGGGACCGGGTGAGAGCGGGGAAAGGTAGTATCCAGGCGAGTAGAAGAGAATGGTAGAATTCGGGCCAGTACTGGAGAAAGGTAGAATCCGTTTGAGTACCGAAAAAAGGACCGGGCGAGAACCGGGAAAGGTAGTATCCAGACGAGTACAAGATAATGGTAGAATTCGGGCCAATACTGGAGAAGGGTAGAATCCGTGCCAGTAGCGAAAAAGGGGCCGGGCGAGAAACGGGAAAGGTAGTATCCAGGTGAGTACCGGAGAATGGTAGAATTCGGGTCTGTACTGGAAAAGGATAGAATCCGTGCGAGTACCGAAAAAAGGACCGAGCAAGAACCGGGATAGGTAGTATCCAGGCGAATACCGGAGAATGGTAGAATTCGGGTCTACAGTGGAAAAGGGTACAATCCGTGTGAGTACCGAAAAAGGGATGGGGCGAGAACCTAGAAAGGTAGTATCCCGGCGAGTACAAGAGAATGGTAGAATTCGAGCCAGTACTGGACAAGGGTAGAATCCATGCGAGTACCGAAAAACGGACCGGGTGAGAAACAGGAAAGATAGTATCCAGGCGAGGGTAAGAGAATGGTAGAATTCGAGCCAGTATTGGAGAAGGGTAGAAATCGTGCAAGTACCGAAAAAGGGACCGGGCGAGAACCAGGAAATGTAGTATCCAGGCGAGTACAAGAGAATGGTTGAATTCGGGCCAATACTGGAGAAGGGTAGAATCCGTGCCAATACCTAAAAAGGGACCGGACGAGAACCGGGAAAGGTAGTATCCAGGCGAGTACAAGATAATGGTAGAATTCGAGCCAGTACAGGAGAAGCGTATAATCCGTGCCAGTACCTAAAAAGAGACCGGGCGAGAACCGGGAAAGGTAGTATACAGGCGAGTACCGGAGAATGGTAGAACTCAGATCAGTACTGGAAAAGGGTAGAATCCGTGCGAATATCGAAAAGGAGACTTGGCAAGAACTGGGAAAGGTAGTATCCAGGCGAGTGCAAGAGAATGGTAGAATTCGTGCCAGTACTGGAGAAGGGAAGAATCCGTGCGAGTACCAAAAAAGGGACCGGGCGAGAACCAGGAAAGGTAGTATCCAGGCGAGTACAAGAGAATGGTAGAATTCGAGCTAGTACTGGAGAAGGGTAGAATCCATGCGAGTATTGAAAAAGAGACCGGGCAAGAACTGGGAAAGGTAGTATCCAAGCGAGTGCAAGAGAATGGTAGAATTCGAGCCAGTACTGGAGAAGGGAAGAATCCGTGTGAGTACCGAAAAAGGGACCGACCGAGAACCGGGAAATGTTGTATCCAAGTGAGTAGAAGAGAATTGTAGAATTCGAGCCAAGAAAGGAGAATGGAGAATCCGTGCGAGTACCGAAAAAGGGACCCGGCAAGAACCAGGAAAGGTACTGTCCAGGCGAGTACAAGAGAATGGTAGAATTCGAGCCAGTACTGGAGAAGGGTAGAATCCGTGTGAGTACCGAAAAATGGACCGGGCGAGAACTGGGAAAGGTAGTATACAGGCCAGTACCAGAGAATGGTAGAATTAGGGTCAGTACTGGAAAAGGGTAGAATCCGTGCAAGTACCGAAAAAGGGACCGGGCAAGAACCGGGAAAGGTAGTATCCAGGCGAGTACAAGAGAATGTTAGAATTCGGGCCAGTACTGGAGAAGGGTAGAATCCGTGTGAGTACCGAAAAATGGACCGGGCGAGAACTGGGAAAGGTAGTATACAGGCGAGTATAAGAGAATGGTAGAATTCGGGCCAGTACTGAGTAAGGGTAGCATCCGTGCGAGTACCGAAAAAGGGACCGGGCGAGAACCGGGAAAGGTAGTATCCAGGTGAGTACAAGAGAATGGTAGAATTCGGGCCAGTACTAGAGAAGGGTAGAATACGTGCCAGTACCTAAAAAGGGATCGGGCGAGAACCGGGAAAGGTAGTATCCAGGCGAGCACAAGATAATAGTAGAATTCGAGCCAGTACTGGAGAAGGGTAGAATCCATGCGAGTACCGAAAAAGGGACCGGGCGAGAACCGGGAAAGGTAGTATCCAGGCAAGTAGAAAAGAATGGTAGAATTCGGGCCAGTACTGGAGAAGGGTAGAAGCCGTGCCAGTACCTCAAAAGGGATCGGGCGAGAACCGGGAAAGGTAGTATCCAGGCGAGCACAAGATAATGGTAGAATTCAAGCCAGTACTGGAGAAGGGTAGAATCCGTGCGAGTACCGAAAAAGGGACCGATGGAGAACCGGGAAAGGTAGTATCCAGGCGAGTACAAGAGCATGGTAGAATTCCAGCCAGTACTGGAGAAGGGTAGAATCCATGCGAGTACCAAAAAAGGGACTGAGCGAGAACCGGGAAGGTAGTATCCAGGCGAGTACAAGAGAATGGTCGAATTCGGGCCAGTACTAGGGAAGGGTAGCATCCGTGCGAGTATCGAAAAAGGAACCGGGCGAGAACCGGGCAAGGTGGTATCCAGGCGAGTACAAGAGAATGGTAGAAGTCGGGCCAGTACTGGAGAAGGGTAGAATCCGTGCGAGTACCGAAAAAGGGACCGATGGAGAACCGGGAATGGTTGTATCCAGGCGAGTACAAGAGAATGGTAGAATTGGGTCCAGTATTGGAGAAGGGTAGAATCCGTGCGTGGTCCGAAAAAGGGACCGGGCGAGAACCGGGAAAGGTAGTATCCAGGCGAGTACAAGAGAATGGTAGAATTCGGGCCAGTACTGGAGAAGGGTAGAATCCGTGCGAGTACCGAAAAAGGGATCGGGCGAGAACCGGGAAAGGTAGTATCCAGGCGAGCACAAGATAATAGTAGAATTCGAGCCAGTACTGGAGAAGGGTAGAATCCGTGCGAGTATCGAAAAAGGGACCGGGCGAGAACCGGGAAAGGTAGTATCCAGGCAAGTAGAAAAGAATGGTAGAATTCGGGCCAGTACTGGAGAAGGGTAGAAGCCGTGCCAGTACCTCAAAAGGGATCGGGCGAGAACCGGGAAAGGTAGTATCCAGGCGAGCACAAGATAATGGTAGAATTCAAGCCAGTACTGGAGAAGGGTAGAATCCGTGCGAGTACCGAAAAAGGGACCGATGGAGAACCGGGAAAGGTAGTATCCAGGCGAGTACAAGAGCATGGTAGAATTCGAGCCAAAACTGGAGAAGGGTAAAATCCATGCGAGTACCAAAAAATGGACTGAGCGAGAACCGGGAAGGTAGTATCCAGGCGAGTACAAGAGAATGGTCGAATTCGGGCCAGTACTAGGGAAGGGTAGCATCCGTGCGAGTATCGAAAAAGGAACCGGGCGAGAACCGGGCAAGGTGGTATCCAGGCGAGTACAAGAGAATGGTAGAAGTCGGGCCAGTACTGGAGAAGGGTAGAATCCGTGAGAGTACCGAAAAAGGGACCGATGGAGAACCGGGAATGGTTGTATCCAGGCGAGTACAAGAGAATGGTAGAATTGGGTCCAGTATTGGAGAAGGGTAGAATCCGTGCGTGGTCCGAAAAAGGGACCGGGCGAGAACCGGGAAAGGTAGTATCCAGGCGAGTACAAGAGAATGGTAGAATTCGGGCCAGTACTGGAGAAGGGTAGAATCCGTGCGAGTACCGAAAAAGGGACCGGGCGAGAACCGGGAAAGGTAGTATCCAGGCAAGTAGAAGAGAATGGTAGAATTCGGGCCAGTACTGGAGAAGGGTAGAATCCGTGCCAGTACCTCAAAAGGGATCGGGCGAGAACCGGGAAAGGTAGTATCCAGGCGAGCACAAGATAATGGTAGAATTCGAGCCAGTACTGGAGAAGGGTAGAATCCGTGCGAGTACCGAAAAAGGGACTTGTGGAGAACCGGGAAAGGTAGTATCCAGGCGAGTACAAGAGAAAGGTAGAATTCGAGCCAGTATTGGAGAAGGGTAGAATCCGTGCCAGTACCTAAAAAAGAACCGGGCGAGAACCGGAAAAGGTAGTATCCAGGCGAGCACAAGATAATCGTAGAATTCGAGCCAGTACTGGATAAGGGTAGAATCCATACGAGTACCGAAAAAGGGACCGGGCGAGAACCGGGAAAGGTTGTATCCAGGCGAGTACAAGAGAATGGTAGAATTGGGTCCAGTATTGGAGAATGGTAGAATCCATGCGAGTACCGAAAAAGGGACCGGGCGAGAACCGGGAAAGATAGTATCCAGGCGAGTACAAGAGAATGTTAGAATTCGGGTCAGTACTGGAGAAGGGTAGAATCCCTGTGAGTACCGAAAAATGGACCGGGCGAGAACCGGGAAAGGTAGTATCCAGGCGAGTACAAGAGAATGGTAGAATTCGGGCCAGTACTGGGTAAGGGTAGCATCCGTGCGAGTACCGAAAAAGGTACAGGGCGAGAACAGGCAAAGGTAGTATCCAGGCGAGTACAACAGAGTGGTAGAAGTTGGGCCAGTACTGGAGAAGGGTAGAATCCATGCGTGTACCGAAAAAGGGACCGGTGGAGAACCGGGAAAGCTAGTATCCAGGCGAGTACAAGAGAATGGTAGAATTCCAGCCATTACTGGAGAAGGGTAGAATCCGAGCCTGTACATAAAAAGGGATCGAGCGAGAACCAGAAAAGGTAGTATCCAGGCGAGCACAAGATAATGGTAGAATTCGAGCCAGTACTGGATAAGGGTAGAATCCATGCGAGTATCTAAAAAGGGACTGGGCGAGAACCGGGAAAGGTAGTATCCAGGCGAGTACAAGAGAATGGTCGAATTCGGGCCAGTACTGGGGAAGGGTAGCATCCGTGCGAGTACCGAAAAAGGGACCGGGCGAGAACCGGGCAAGGTAGTATCCAGGCGAGTACAAGAGAATGGTAGAAGTCGAGCCAGTACTGGAGAAGGGTAGAATCCGTGCGAGTACCGAAAAAGGGACCGATGGAGAACCGGGAATGGTTGTATCCAGGCGAGTACAAGAGAATGGTAGAATTGGGTCCAGTATTGGAGAAGGGTAGAATCCGTGCGTGGTCCGAAAAAGGGACCGGGCGAGAACCGGGAAAGGTAGTATCCAGGCGAGTACAAGAGAATGGTAGAATTCGGGCCAGTACTGGAGAAGGGTAGAATCCGTGCGAGTACCGAAAAAGGGACCGGGCGAGAACCGGGAAAGGTAGTATCCAGGCAAGTAGAAGAGAATGGTAGAATTCGGGCCAGTACTGGAGAAGGGTAGAATCCGTGCCAGTACCTCAAAAGGGATCGGGCGAGAACCGGGAAAGGTAGTATCCAGGCGAGCACAAGATAATGGTAGAATTCGAGCCAGTACTGGAGAAGGGTAGAATCCGTGCGAGTACCGAAAAAGGGACTGGTGGAGAACCGGGAAAGGTAGTATCCAGGCGAGTACAAGAGAAAGGTAGAATTCGAGCCAGTATTGGAGAAGGGTAGAATCCGTGCCAGTACCTAAAAAAGAACCGGGCGAGAACCGGAAAAGGTAGTATCCAGGCAAGCACAAGATAATCGTAGAATTCGAGCCAGTACTGGATAAGGGTAGAATCCATACGAGTACCGAAAAAGGGACCGGGCGAGAACCGGGAAAGGTTGTATCCAGGCGAGTACAAGAGAATGGTAGAATTGGGTCCAGTATTGGAGAATGGTAGAATCCGTGCGAGTACCGAAAAAGGGACCGGGCGAGAACCGGGAAAGATAGTATCCAGGCGAGTACAAGAGAATGTTAGAATTCGGGTCAGTACTGGAGAAGGGTAGAATCCCTGTGAGTACCGAAAAATGGACCGGGCGAGAACCGGGAAAGGTAGTATCCAGGCGAGTACAAGAGAATGGTAGAATTCGGGCCAGTACTGGGTAAGGGTAGCATCCGTGCGAGTACCGAAAAAGGTACAGGGCGAGAACAGGCAAAGGTAGTATCCAGGCGAGTACAACAGAGTGGTAGAAGTTGGGCCAGTACTGGAGAAGGGTAGAATCCATGCGTGTACCGAAAAAGGGACCGGTGGAGAACCGGGAAAGCTAGTATCCAGGCGAGTACAAGAGAATGGAAGAATTCCAGCCATTACTGGAGAAGGGTAGAATCCGAGCCTGTACATAAAAAGGGATCGAGCGAGAACCAGAAAAGGTAGTATCCAGGCGAGCACAAGATAATGGTAGAATTCGAGCCAGTACTGGATAAGGGTAGAATCCATGCGAGTACCTAAAAAGGGACTGGGCGAGAACCGGGAAAGGTAGTATCTAGGCGAGTACAAGAGAATGGTCGAATTCGGGCCAGTACTGGGGAAGGGTAGCATCCGTGCGAGTACCGAAAAAGGGACCGGGCGAGAACCGGGCAAGGTAGTATCCAGGCGAGTACAAGAGAATGGTAGAAGTCGAGCCAGTACTGGAGAAGGGTAGAATCCGTGCGAGTACCGAAAAAGGGACCGATGGAGAACCGGGAATGGTTGTATCCAGGCGAGTACAAGAGAATGGTAGAATTGGGTCCAGTATTGGAGAAGGGTAGAATCCGTGTGTGGTCCGAAAAAGGGACCGGGCGAGAACCGGGAAAGGTAGTATCCAGGCGAGTACAAGAGAATGGTAGAATTCGGGCCAGTACTGGAGAAGGGTAGAATCCGTGCGAGTACAGAAAAAGGGACCGGGCGAGAACCGGGAAAGGTAGTATCCAGGCAAGTAGAAGAGAATGGTAGAATTCGGGCCAGTACTGGAGAAGGGTAGAATCCGTGCCAGTACCTCAAAAGGGATCGGGCGAGAACCGGGAAAGCTAGTATCCAGGCAAGCACAAGATAATGGTAGAATTCGAGTCAGTACTGGAGAAGGGTAGAATCCGTGCGAGTACCGAAAAAGGGACCGATGGAGAACCGGGAAAGGTAGTATCCAGGCGAGTACAAGAGAATGGTAGAATTTGAGCCAGTACTAGAGAAGGCTAGAATCCGTGCCAGTACCGAAAAAGGGACCGGGCGAGAACCGGGAAAGGTTGTATCCAGGCGAGTACAAGAGAATGGTAGAATTGGGTCCAGTATTGGAGAATGGTAGAATCCGTGCGAGTACCGAAAAAGGGACCGGGCGAGAACCGGGAAAGGTAATATCCAGGCGAGTACAAAAGAAAGGTAGAATTGGAGCCAGTACTGGGGAAGGGTAGCATCCGTGCGTCTACCGAAAAAGGGACCGGTGGAGAACCGGGAAAGGTAGTATCCTGGCGAGTACAAGAGAATGGTAGAATTCGAGCCAGTACTGGAGAAGGGTAGAATCCGAGCCAGTACATAAAAAGGGACCGGGCGAGAACCGGAAAAGGTAGTATCTAGGCGAGCACAAGATAATGGTAGAATTCGAGCCAATACTGGATAAGGGCAGAATCCATGCGAGTACCGAAAAAGGGACCGGGCGAGAACCAGGAAACGTAGTATCCAGGCGAGTACAAGAGAATGGTCGAATTCGTGCCAGTACTGGAGAAGGGTAGAATACGTGCCAGTACCTAAAAAGGGATCGGGCGAGAACCGGGAAAGGTAGTGTCCAGGCGAGCACAAGATAATGGTAGAATTCGAGCCAGTACTGGAGAAGGGTAGAATCCGTGCGAGTACCGAAAAAGGGACCGATGGAGAACCGAGAAAGGTAGTATCCAGGTGAGTACAAAAGAAAGGTAGAATTCGAGCCAGTACTGGAGAAGGGTAGAATCCGTGCGAGTACCGAAAAAGGGACTAGTGGAGAACCGGGAAAGGTAGTATCCAGGCGAGTACAAGAGAATGGTAGAATTCGAGCCAGTATTGGAGAAGGGTAGAATCCGTGCCAATACCTAAAAAAGGATCGGGCGAGAACCGGAAAAGGTAGTATCCAGGCGAGCACAAGATAATGGTAGAATTCGAGCCAGTACTGGATAAGGGTGGAATCCGTACGAGTACCGAAAAAGGGACCGGGCGAGAACCGGGAAAGGTAGTATCCAGGCGAGTACAAGAGAATGGTAGAATTCGGGCCAGTACTGGGTAAGGGTAGCATCCGTGCGAGTACCGAAAAAGGTACAGGGCGAGAATCGGCAAAGGTAGTATCCAGGCGAGTGCAACAGAGTGGTAGAAGTTGGGCCAGTACTGGAGAAGGGTAGAATCCATGCGTGTACCGGAAAAGGGACCGGTGGAGAACCGGGAAAGCTAGTATCCAGGCGAGTACAAGAGAATGGTAGAATTCGAGCCATTACTGGAGAAGGGTAGAATCCGAGCCAGTACATAAAAAGGGATCGGGCGAGAACCGGAAAAGGTAGTATTCAGGCGAGCACAAGATAATGGTAGAATTCGAGCCAGTACTGGATAAGGGTAGAATCCATGCGAGTACCGAAAAAGAGACTGGGCGAGAACCGGGAAAGGTAGTATCCAGGCGAGTACAAGAGAATGGTCGAATTCGGGCCAGTACTGGGGAAGGGTAGCATCCGTGCGAGTACCGAAAAAGGGACCGGGCGAGAACCGGGCAAGGTAGTATCCAGGCGAGTACAAGAGAATGGTAGAAGTCGGGCCAGTACTGGAGAAGGGTAGAATCCGTGCGAGTACCGAAAAAGGGACCGATGGAGAACCGGGAATGGTTGTACCCAGGCGAGTACAAGAGAATGGTAGAATTGGGTCCAGTATTGGAGAAGGGTAGAATCCGTGCGTGGTCCGAAAAAGGGACCGGGCGAGAACCGGGAAAGGTAGTATCCAGGCGAGTACAAGAGAATGGTAGAATTCGGGCCAGTACTAGAGAATGGTAGAATCCGTGCGAGTACCGAAAAAGGGACCGGGCGAGAACCGGGAAAGGTAGTATCCAGGCAAGTAGAAGAGAATGGTAGAATTCGGGCCAGTACTGGAGAAGGGTAGAATCCGTGCCAGTACCTCAAAAGGGATCGGGCGAGAACCGGGAAAGGTAGTATCCAGGCGAGCACAAGATAATGGTAGCTTAGCTTTAAAGGCGTATCAACAAAATTTATACCTTAAATACTATTACTAAAGTAGCCAAGCTACTATACCATAGTGGTTCTAGGATCGTTCACTGGGAAGGGTTTTCGCAAACACAAGTGATATTCAAATTAGGAAAATAGGTGATTTTCTTATGGATGTTAGCTTTAAAAGAAGATGAAAATGTTTTAAAGAGATTTAAACTAACTTAAGCTAACATTAAAGACTAAAATGAAAGGGTGTAAAAACAAGTTTCTCAAAGCTTTGGATAGCCATGCTTAACTCACGGTGTAAAAATGGAGATTTTGGGACTTTTCACCTCGAGTTGGGGAAGCAACTAAGGTGATGCTTACTTCCCGAACCGGTATGAGTTTAACAACTAGGTTTTAGTCCTTGAAAACTTACAAAAAGGGTAGCTGAACCTCATAAATGCTCTCTTATTGATATAGGACATCTCCTCCCCTTGCAATACAATGGCTCGTAGGAGATAACTAATGAACGTCAATGGATCTAACAATAAGAATCCACTGAGACCAAAAGGTTATCAAGTATTGGCCATTCAAAGCAAGTCAGAGGGATTAAAAGCTTTACTTTGAATGAAAACATTTATGATGCTTGGCTACTTACATTTATGGCTTGGAAATCTCCATCCTCACACGGGAGCTTCACATGGCATCCATTACTTCAAGAAACTAAAAGGTTTTAGCCTCTCATCCTTGGGGGGATGTTTGGCTACTAAGAAAATGAGAAAGAAAGGAGAAAAGAAGCTTTTGAACAAAAGAGCTCTTATAATTTCTAAGGTTACGGGTTACAAGCTCTCTTTTTGTCTAAGGCTCTTCACCTCTATTTAAAGACAATAACAAGCTAAATTACAAAAGCTAATACAAAAGCAACCTTTTCATTGGTTGATTACAAGGTTACAAAAGGAATTTACATGAGAAAATATCAAGCTAAAAAATATGGGAAGTCGGTGGTGCGTGCGTGGAAAAACAGAGGAAATTCAGCATTTTCGCAATGTGCCTAAATCCTCCTTGCGAAATTTCGCAAGGAGAAATTCACCTTGCGAAATTTTCACAAGATTTGATGCAGTTGTCTTCCGAAGGCCATATCTTCCTCATTTTAGCTCCAAATTGTACACGATTTGAAGCGTTGGATTCTTGACTTCCTGAGCTTTGAAATGGTATATAGCATGTAGAAAATGGACTTCGGGAAATGCTCCAAAAGTTCGAAAGAAGACTGCAGCTGCTGTCCTCTGTTTTCCTCTTCACTTTGCTTGTTTTTCCTCTTTGCATTCTCTTTGCTTGTGCTCGTGTTTCCACTTGAAATTCAAGCCTGTAGACTTCCAAAATCCTTGCTTTAACTTGTCTAATTAGCTCCTCCATCATTTGGCATGCTTGAATTGATTCATAAGCTGATAAAAACATGTAAACTTGCCACAAAATGGTTAAAACCAATTACTAAGGACCTTAATGAATTAATTGGGTTAAATGAATATGATTACTACACAAAGGTGCTTAACACCATTATAATTAGGTCTACAAAATAGCACTTTTTGGTAGTAATCAAGGGCAGCATCCGTGCGAGTACCGAAAAAGGGACCGGGCTAGAACCGGGAAAGGTAGTATCCAGGCGAGTACAATAGAATGGTAGAAGTCGGGCCAGTACTGGAGAAGGGTAGAATCCGTGCGAGTACCGAAAAATGGACCGATGGAGAACCGGGAATGGTTGTATCCAAGCGAGTACAAGAGAATGGTAGAATTGGGTCCAGTATTGGAGAAGGGTAGAATCCGTGCGAGGACCGAAAAAGGGACCTGGCGAGAACCGGGAAAGGTAGTATCCAGGCGAGTACAAGAGAATGGTAGAATTCGGGCCAGTACTAGAGAATGGTAGAATCCGTGCAAGTGCCGAAAAAGGGACCGGGCGAGAACCGGGAAAGGTAGTATCTAGGCGAGTACAAGAGAATGGTAGAATTCGGGCCAGTACTGGAGAAGGGTAGAATCCGTGCCAGTACCTAAAAAGGGATCGGGCGAGAACCGGGAAAGGTAGTATCCAGGCGAGCACAAGATAATGGTAGAATTCGAGCCAGTACTGGATAAGGGTAGAATCCGTGCAAGTACCGAAAAAGGGACCGGGCGAGAACCGGGAAAGGTAGTATCCAGGCGAGTACAAGAGAATGGTAGAATTCGAGCCAGTACTGGAGAAGGGTAGAATCCGTGCGAGTACCAAAAAAGGGACCGGGCGACTATCAGGAAAGGTAGTATCCAGGCGAGTACAAGAGAATGGTAGAATTGGGTCCAATATTGGAGAAATGTAGAATCCGTGCGAGTATCGAAAAAGGGACCGGGCGAGAACCGGGAAAGGTAGTATCCAGGCGAGTACAAGAGAATGGTAGTAGTCGGGCCAGTACTGGAGAAGGGTAGAATTCGTGCGAGTACCGAAAAACGGACCGATGGAGAACCAGGAAAGGTAGTATCCGGGCGAGTACAAGAGAGTGGTAGAATTCGAGCCAGTACTGGAGAAGGGTAGAATACGTGCCAGTACCTAAAAAAGGATCGGGCGAGAACCGGGAAAGGTAGTTTCCAAGCGAGCACAAGATAATGGTAGAATTCGGACCAGTACTGGAGAAGGGTAGAATCCGTTCGAGTACCGAAAAAGGAACCGGGTGAGAACCGGGAAAGGTAGTATCCAGGCGAGTACAAGAGAATGGTCGAATTCGGGCCAGCACTAGGGAAGGGCTGCATCCGTGCGAGTACCGAAAAAGGGACCGGGCTAGAACCGGGAAAGGTTGTATCCAGGCGAGTACAAGAGAATGGTAGAATTCGAGCCAGTACTGGAGAAGGGTGGAATCCTTGCCAGTACCTAAAAAGGGTTCGAGCGAGAACCGGGAAAGGTAGTATCCAGGCGAGCACAAGATAATGGTAGAATTCGAGCCAGTACTGGATAAGGGTAGAATCCGTGCGAGTACCGAAAAAGGGACCGATGGAGAACCGGGAAAGTTAGTATCCAGGCGAGTAGAAAAGAAAGGTTGAATTCGAGCCAGTACTGGAGAAGGGTAGAATCCGTGCGAGTACCGAAAAAGGGACCGGTGGAGAACCGGGAAAGGTAGTATCCAGGCGAGTACAAGAGAATGGTAGAATTCGAGCCAGTACTGGAGAAGGGTAGAATCCGTGCCAGTACCTAAAAATGGACCGGGCGAGAACCGGAAAAGGTAGTATCCAGGCGAGCACAAGATAATGGTAGAATTCGAGCCAGTACTGGATAAGGGTAGAATCCGTGCAAGTACCGAAAAAGGGACCGGATATGAACCGGGAAAGGTAGTATCCAGGCGAGTACAAGAGAAAGGTAGAATTCGAGCCAGTACTGGAGAAGGGTAGAATCCGTGCGAGTACCGAGAAAGGGACCGGACGAGAACCGGGAAAGGTTGTATCCAGGCGAGTAAAAGAGAATGGTAGAATTGGGTCCAGTATTGGAGAAGGTAGAATCCGTGCGAGTACCGAAAAAGGGACCGGGCGAGAACCCGAAAAGATAGTATCCAGGCAAGTGCAAGAGAATGGTAGAATTCGGGCCAGTACTGGAGAAGGGTAGAATCCGTGCGAGTACCGAAAAAGGGACCGGGCGAGAACCGGGAAAGGTAGTATCCAAGCGTGTACAAGAGAATGGTAGAATTGGGTCCAATATTGGAGAAATGTAGAATCCGTGCGAGTATCGAAAAAGGGACCGGGCGAGAACCGGGAAAGGTAGTATCCAGGCGTGTACAAGAGAATGGTAGAAGTCGGGCCAGTACTGGAGAAGGGTAGAATCCATGCGAGTACCAAAAAAGGGACCGGTAGAGAACCGACAAAGGTAGTATCCAGGCGAGTACAAGAGAATGGTAGAATTCGAGCCAGTACTGGAGAAGGGTAGAATCTGTGCGAGTACCGAAAAAGGGACTGGGTGAGAACAGGGAAAGGTAGTATACAGGCGAGTGCCGGAGAATGGTAGAATTAGGGTCAGTACTGGAAAATGGTAGAATCCGTGCGAGTATCGAAAAAGGGACCGGGCAAGAACCGGGAAAGGTAGTACCCAGGCGAGTACAAGAGAATGGTAGAATTCGGGCCAGTACTGGAGAAGGGTAGAATCCGTGCGAGTACCTAAAAAGGGATCGGGCGAGAACCGGGAAGGTAGTATCCGGGCGAGTACAAGAGAGTGGTAGAATTCGAGACAGTACTGGAGAAGGGTAGAATACGTGCCAGTACCTAAAAAAGGATCGGGCGAGAACCGGGAAAGGTAGTATCCAAGCGAGCACAAGATAATGGTAGAATTCGGACCAGTACTGGAGAAGGGTAGAATCCGTTCGAGTACTGAAAAAAGAACCGGGCGAGAACCGGGAAAGGTAGTATCCAGGCGAGTACAAGAGAATGGTCGAATTCGGGCCAGTACTGGGGAAGGGATGCATCCGTGCGAGTACTGAAAAAGGGACCGGGCTAGAACCGGGAAAGGTTGTATCCAAGCGAGTACAAGAGAATGGTAGAATTCGAGCCAGTACTGGAGAAGGGTGGAATCCTTGCCAGTACCTAAAAAGGGTTCGAGCGAGAACCGGGAAAGGTAGTATCCAGGCGAGCACAAGATAATGGTAGAATTCGAGCTAGTACTGGATAAGGGTAGAATCAGTGCGAGTACCGAAAAAGGGACCGATGGAGAACCGGGAAAGGTAGTATCCAGGCGAGTACAAAAGAAAGGTTGAATTCGAGCCAGTACTGGAGAAGGGTAGAATCCGTGCGAGTACCGAAAAAGGGACCGGTGGAGAACCGGGAAAGGTAGTATCCAGGCGAGTACAAGAGAATGGTAGAATTCGAGCCAGTACTGGAGAAGGGTAGAATTCGTGCCAGTACCTAAAAAAGGACCGGGCGAGAACCGGAAAAGGTAGTATCCAGGCGAGCACAAGAGAATGGTCGAATTCGAGCCAGTACTGGAGAATGGTAGAATCCATGCGTGTACCGAAAAAGGGACCGGGCGACTACCGGGAAAGGTAGTATCTAGGCGAGTACAAGAGAATGGTAGAATTGGGTCCACTATAGGAGAAGGGTAGAATCCGTGCGAGTATCGAAAAAGGGACCGGGCGAGAACCGGGAAAGGTAGTATCCAGGCGAGTACAAGAGAATGGTAGCAGTCGGGCCAGTACTAGAGAAGGGTAGAATCCGTGCGAGTACCGAAAAAGGGATCGGTGGAGAACCGGGAAAGGTAGTATTCGGGCCAGTACAAGAGAATGGTAGAATTCGAGCGAGTACTGGAGAAGGGTAGAATCCGTGCCAGTACCTAAAAAGGGACCGGGCGAGAACCGGGAAAGGTAGTATCCAGGCGAGCACAAGATAATGGTAGAAGTCGGGCCAGTACCGAAGAAGGGTAGAATCCGTGCGAGTACCGAAAAAGGGACCGGTGGAGAACCGGGAATAGTAGTATCCAGGCGAGTACAAGAGAATGGTTGAATTCGAGCCAGTACTGGAGAAGGGTAGAATCCGTGCCAGTACCTAAAAAGGGACCGGGCGACTACCGGGAAAGGTAGTATCCAGGCGAGTACAAGAGAATGGTAGAATTGGGTCCAATATTGGAGAAGGGTAGAATCCGTGCGAGTATCGAATAAGGGACCGGGCGAGAACCGGGAAAGGTAGTATCCAGGCGAGTACAAGAGAATGGTAGAAGTCGGGCCAGTACTGGAGAAGGGTAGAATCCGTGCGAGTAACGAAAAAGGGACCGGTGGAGAACCGGGAAAGGTAGTATCCGGGCCAGTACAAGAGAATGGTAGAATTCGAGCCAGTACTGGAGAAGGGTAGAATCCGTGCCAGTACCTAAAAAGGGACCGGGCGAGAACCGGGAAAGGTAGTATCCAGGCGAGCACAAGATAATGGTAGAATTCGAGCCAGTACTGGCGAAGGGTAGAATCCTTGCCAGTACCTAAAAAGGGACCGGGCGAGAACCGGAAAAGGTAGTATCCAGGCGAGCACAAGATAATGGTAGAATTCGAGCCAGTACTGGAGAAGGGTAGAATCCGTAGAAGTACCGAAAAAGGGACCGGTGGAGAACCGGGAAAGGTAGTATCCAGGCGAGTACAAGAGAAAGGTAGAATTCGAGCCAGTACTGGAGAAGGGTAGAATCCGTGCGAGTACCGAAAAAGGGACCGGGCAAGTACCGAAAAATGGTAGAATCGGTGTGAGTACCCAAGAATGGTGCAATCCGGGCCAGTACCAGGATCAGGTGGTCTCCGTGCCAGTACGGAAAAACTGACCGGGAGAGTACTGAAAAAGGGTAGAATCGGTGTGAGTACCCAAAAATGGTACAATCCGGCCTAGTACCGGGATCAGTTGCAATCCATGCGAGTACCGAAAAAATGACCGGGCGAGTACCAAAAAAGGGTAGAATCTGTGTGAGTACCCAAGAATGGTGCAATCCGGGCGAGTACCGAAAAAGGGTAGAATCGGTGTGAGTACCCAAAAATGGTACAATCCGGCCCAGTACCGGGATCAGGCGCAATCCGTGCGAGTATCGAAAAATTGAATGGGCGAGTACCGGAAAAGGGTAGAATCGGTGTGAGTACCCAAAAATGGTACAATTCGGCCTAGTACCGGGATCAGGTGCAATCCATGCGAGTACCGAAAAACTGACCGGGCGAGTACCAAAAAAGGGTAGAATCTGTGTGAGTACCCAAAAAACGTACAATCCGGTCCAGTACCGGGATCAGGTGGAATCCGTGCGAGTACCGAAAATATGACCGGGCGAGTACCGAAAAAGGGTAGAATCGGTGTGAGTACCCAAAAATGGTACAATTCGGCCCAGTACCGGGATCAGGTGCAATCCGTGCGAGTACCGAAAAACTGACCGGGCGAGTACCGGAAAAGGGTACAATTGGTGTGAGTACCATAAAATGGTACAATCCGGACCGGTACCGAGATCACGTGGAATCCGTGCGAGTACCGAAAAACTGATCCGGCGCGTACCGAAAAATTGAACGGGCGAGTACTGGAAAATGGTAGAATCGGTGTGAGTACCCAAGAAATGTGCAATCCGGGCGAGTACCGAGATCAGGTGGTCTCCGTGCCAGTACGGAAAAACAGAACGGGCGAGTACCGAAAAAGGGTAGAATCGGTGTGAGTACCCAAGAATGGTGCATTCCGGGCCAGTACCGGGATCAGGTGCAATCCGTGCCGGTACCGAAAAACTCACCGGGCGAGTACCGGAAAAGGGTAGAATCGGTGTAAGTACCCAAAAATGGTACAATCCGGCCTAGTACCGGGATCAGTTGCAATCCATGCGAGTACCGAAAAACTGACCGGGCGAGTACCGAAAAAGGGTAGAATCGGTGTGAGTACCCAAGAATGGTGCAATCCGGGCGAGTACCAAAAAAGGGTAGAATCGGTGTGAGTACCCAAAAATGGTACAATCCGGCCTAGTACCGGGATCAGGTGCAATCCGTGCGAGTACCGAAAAACTGAACGGGCGAGTACCGGAAAAGGGTAGAATCGTTGTGAGTACCCAAAAATGGTACAATCCGGCCCAGTACCGGGATCAGCTGCAATCCGTGCGAGTACCGAAAATTGACCGGGCGAGTACCGGTAAAGGGTGCAATCGGTGTGAGTACCATTAAATGGTACAATCCGGGCCGGTACCTGGATCACGTGGAATCCGTGCGTGTACCGAAAAACTGATCCGACGAGTACTGAAAAAGGGTGGAATCGGTGTGTGTACCCAAAAATGGTACAATCCGGCCCAGTACCGGGATCAGGTGCAATCCGTGCGAGTACCGAAAAACTGACCGGGCGAGTTTCGGAAAAAGGGTAGAATCGGTGTGAGTACCCAAAAATGGTGCAATCCAGGCCAGTACCGGGATCAGGTGGAATCCGTGCGAGTACCGAAAAACTGACCGGGCGAGTTCTGGAAAAGGGTAGAATTGGTGTGAGTACCCAAGAATGGTGCAATCCGGGCCAGTACCGGGATCAGGTGGAATCCGTGCCAGTACCGAAAAATTGACCGGGCGACTACCAGAAAATGGTGGAATCGGTGTGAGTACACAAAAATGGTACAATCCGACCCAGTACCGGGATCAGGTGCAATCCGTACGAGTACCGAACAACTGACCGGGCGAGTACCGAAAAAGGGTAGAATCGGTGTGAGTACCCAAAAAATGGTACAATCCGGCCCAGTACCGGGATCAGGTGCAATCCGTGCGAGTACCGAAAAACTGACCGGGTGAGAACCAGAGAATGGTAGAGTCGGTGTGAGTACCCAAAAAAGGTACAATCCGGCCCAGTACCGGGATCAGTTGGAATCCATGCGAGTACCGCAAAAATGACTCGGCGAGTATCGGAAAAGGGTTGAATCGGTGTGAGTACCCAAGAATGGTGCAATCCGGGCCAGTACCGGGATCAGGTGGAATCCGTGCCAGTACCGAAAAATTGACCGGGCGAGTGCCGGAAAAGGGTAGAATCAGTGTGAGTACCCAAAAATGGTACAATCCGGCCCAGTACCGGGATCAAGTGCAATCCGTGCGAGTACCGAAAAACTGACCGGGGCGAGTTCCGGAAAAGGGTAGAATCGGTGTGAGTACCCAAGAATGGTGCAATCCGGGCCAGTACCGGGATCAGGTGGAATTCGTGCCAGTACCGAAAAACTGACCGGGCGAGTACCGGAAAAGGGTAGAATCGGTGTGAGTACCCAAGAATGGTGCAATCAGGGCCAGTACCGGGATCAGGTGGTCTCCGTGCCAGTACCGAAAAACTGACCGGGCCAGTACCGAAAAGGGGTAAAATCGGTGTGAGTACCAAAAAATGGTACAATCCGGGCCAATACCGGGAATCAGGTGGAATCCGTGCGAGTACCAAAAAACTGAACGGGCGAGTTCCGGAAAAGGGTAGAATCGGTGTGAGTACCCATGAATGGTGCAATCCGGGCCAGTACCGGGATCAGGTGGAATCCGTGCCAGTACCGAAAAACTGACCGGGCGAGTACCGGAAAAGGGTAGAATCCGTGTGAGTACCAAAAAATGGTACAATCCGGCCCAGTACCGGGATCTGGTGGAATCCGTGCTAGTACCGAAAAACTGACCGAGCGAGTACCGGAAAAGGGTAGAATCGGTGTGAGTACCATAAAATGGTACAATCCGGGCCGGTACCGGGATCACGTGGAATCCGTGCGAGTACCGAAACACTGATCCGGCGAGTACCGGAAAGGGGTAGAATCGGTGTGAGTACCCAAAAATGGTACAATCCGGCCCAGTACCGAAATCAGGTGCAATCCGTGCGAGTACCGAAAAACTGACCGGGCGAGTACCGGAAAAGGGTAGAATCCGTGTGAGTACGAAAAAATGGTACAGTCCGGCCCAGTACCGGGATCTGGTGGAATCCGTGCTAGTACCGAAAAACTGACCGAGCGAGTACCGGAAAAGAGTAGAATCGGTGTGAGTACCATAAAATGGTACAATCCTGGCCGGTACCAGGATCACGTGGAATCCGTGCGAGTACCAAAAAACTGATCCGGCGAGTACCGGAAAGGGGTAGAATCGGTGTGAGTACCCAAAAATGGTACAATCCGGCCCAGTACCGAAATCAGGTGCAATCCGTGCGAGTACCGAAAAACTGACCGGGTGAGTTCCGGAAAAAGGATAGAATCGGTGTGAGTACCCAAGAATGGTGCAATCTGGGCCAGTACCGGGATCAGGTTGAATCCGTGCCAATACCGAAAAATTGACCGGGCGACTACCAGAAAAGGGTGGAATCGGTGTGAGTACACAAAAATGGTACAATCCGACCTAGTACCGGGATCAGGTGCAATCCGTATGAGTACCGAAAAACTGACCGGGCGAGTACCGAAAAAGGGTAGAATCGGTGTGAGTACCTAAAAAATGGTACAATCCGGCCCAGTACCGGGATCAGGTGGAATCCGTGCGAGTACCGAAAAACTGACTGGGCGAGTTCTGGAAAAGGGTAGAATTGGTGTGAGTACCCAAGAATGGTGCAATCCGGGCCAGTACCGGGATCAGGTGGAATCCGTGCCAGTACCGAAAAATTGACCTGGCGAGTACCGGAAAAGGGTAGAATCGGTGTGAGTACCCAAAAATGGTACAATCCGGCCCATTACCGAGATCAGGTGCAATCCGTGCGACTACCGAAAAACTAATCCAGCGAGTACCGGAAAGGAGTAGAATCGGTGGGAGTACCCAAAAATGGTACAATCCGGCCCAGTACCGGGATCAGGTGCAATCCGTGCGAGTACCGAAAAACTGACCGGGCGAGTTCCGAAAAATGGTAGAATTGGTGTGAGTACCCAAAAATGGTACAATCCAGCCCAGTACCGGGATCAGTTGGAATCCATGCGAGTACCGAAAAACTGACCCGGCGAGTACCGGAAAAGGGTAGAATTGGTGTGAGTACCCAAGAATGGTGCAATCCGGGCCAGTACCGGGATCAGGTGGAATTCGTGCCAGTACCGAAAAACTGACCGGGCGAGTACCGGAAAAGTGTAGAATCGGTGTGAGTACCCAAGAATGGTGCAATCAGGGCCAGTACCGGGATCAGGTGGTCTCCGTGCCAGTACCGAAAAACTGACCGGGCCAGTACCGAAAAGGGGTGAAATCGGTGTGAGTACACAAAAATGGTAGAATCCGGGCCAGTACCGGGATCAGGAGGAATCCGTGCGAGTACCGAAAAACTGAACGGACGAGTTCCGGAAAAGGGTAGAATCGGTGTGAGTACCCAAGAATGGTGCAATCCGGGCCAGTACCGGGATCAGGTGGAATCCGGGCCAGTACCGGGATCAGGTGGAATCCGGGCCAGTACCGGGATCAGGTGGAATCCGTGCCAGTACCGAAAAACTGACCGGGCGAGTACCGGAAAAGGGTAGAATCCGTGTGAGTACCAAAAAATGGTACAATCCGGGCCAGTACCGGGATCTGGTGGAATCCTTGCTAATACCGAAAAACTGACCGAGCGAGTACCGGAAAAGGGTAGAATCGGTGTGAGTACCATAAAATGGTACAATCCGGGCCGGTACCGGGATCACGTGGAATCCGTGCGAGTACCGAAAAACTGATCCGGCGAGTACCGGAAAGGGGTAGAATCGGTGTGAGTACCCAAAAATGGTACAATCCGGCCCAGTACCGGGATCTGGTGCAATCCGTGCGAGTACCGAGAAACTGACCGGGCGAGTTCCGGAAAAAGGGTAGAATCGGTGTGAGTACCCAAGAATGGTGCAATCTGGGTAGTACCGGGATCAGGTGGAATCCGTGCCAGTACCGAAAAACTGACCGGGGCGAGTACCGGAAAATGGTAGAATCCGTGTGAGTACCAAAAAATGGTACAATCTGGCCCAGTACCGGGATCTGGTGGAATCCGTGCTAGTACTGAAAAACTGACCGAGCGAGTACCGGAAAAGGGTAGAATCGGTGTGAGTACCATAAAATGGTACAATCCGGACCGGTACCGGGATCACGTGGAATCCGTGCGAGTACCGAAAAACTGATCCGGCGAGCACCGGAAAGGGGTAGAATTGGTGTCAGCACCCAAAAATGGTACAATCCGGCCCAGTACCGGGATCAGGTGCAATCCGTGCGAGTACCAAAAAACTGACCGGGCGAGTTCTGGAAAAGGGTAGAATTGGTGTGAGTACCCAAGAATGCTGCAATCCGGGCTAGTACCGGGATCAGGTGGAATCCGTGCCAGTACCAAAAAATTGACTTGGCGAGTACCAGAAAAGGGTAGAATCGGTGTGAGTACCCAAAAATGGTACAATCCGGCCCATTTCCGAGATCAGGTGCAATCCGTGCGAGTATCGAAAAACTGATCCAGCGAGTACCGGAAAGGAGTAGAATCGGTGTGAGTACCCAAAAATGGTACAATCCGGCCCAGTACCTGGATTAGGTGCAATCCGTGCGAGTACCGAAAAACTGACCGGGCGAGTTCCGGAAAAGGGTAGAATCGGTGTGAGTACCCAAAAATGGTGCAATCCGGGCCAATACCGGGATCAGGTGGAATCCGTGCCAGTACCGAAAAACTGACCGGGCGAGTACCGAAAAAGGGTAGAATCGGTCTGAGTACCCAAGAATGGTGCAATCAAGGCCAGTACCGGGATCAGGTGGTCTCCGTGCCAGTACCGAAAAACTGACCGGGCCAGTACCGAAAAGGGGTAAAATCGGTGTGAGTACCCAAAAATGGTAGAATCCAGGCCAGTACCGGGATCAGGTGCAATCCGTGCGAGTACCGAAAAACTGACCGGGCGAGTTCCGGAAAAGGGTAGAATTGGTGTGAGTACCCAAGAATGGTGCAATCCGGGCCAGTACCGGGATCAGGTCGAATCCGTGCCAGTACCGAAAAACTGACCGGGCGAGTACCGAAAAAGGGTAGAATCGGTGTGAGTACCAAAAAATGGTACAATCCGGCCCAGTACCGGGATCTGGTGGAATTTGTGCTAGTACCGAAAAACTGACCGAGTGAGTACCGGAAAAGGGTAGACTCGGTGTGAGTACCATAAAATGGTACAATCTGGGCCGGTACCGGGATCACGTGGAATCCGTGCGAGTACCGAAAAACTGATCCGGCGAGTACCGGAAAGGGGTAGAATCGGTGTGAGTACCCAAAAATGGTACAATCCGGCCCAGTACCGGGATCAGGTGCAATCCGTGCGAGTACCGAAAAACTGACCGGGCGAGTTCCGAAAAATGGTAGAATCGGTGTGAGTACCCAAGAATGGTGCAATCTGGGCCAGTATCGGGATTAGGTGGAATCCGTGCCAGTACCGAAAAATTGACAGGGCGACTACCGGGAAAGGGTAGAATCGGTGTGAGTACACAAAAATGGTACAATCCGGCCGAGTGCCGGGATCAGGTGCAATCCGTACGAGTACCGAAAAACTGACCGAGCGAGTACCGAAAAAGGGTAGAATCGGTGTGAGTACCCAAAAAATGGTACAATCTGGTCAGTACCGGGATCAGGTGCAATCCGTGCGAGTACCGAAAAACTGACCGGGCGAGAACCAGAAAACGGTAGAGTCGGTGTGAGTACCCAAAAAAGGTACAATCCAGCCCAGTACCGGGATCAGTTGGAATCCATTCGAGTACCGAAAAACTGACTCGGCGAGTATCGGAAAAGGGTAGAATCGGTGTGAGTACCCAAGAATGGTGCAATCCGGGCCAGTACCGGGATCAGGTGGAATCCGTGCCAGTACCGAAAAACTGACCGGGCGAGTATCGGAAATGGATAGAATCGGTGTGAGTACACAAAAATGGTACAATCCGGCCCAGTACCGGGATCAGGTGCAATCCGTGCGAGTACCAAAAAACTGACCGGGCGAGTACCGAAAAAGGGTAGAATCGGTGTGAGAACCCAAAAATGGTACAATCCGGCCCAGTACCGGGATCAGGTGGAATCCGTGCGAGTACCGAAAAACTGACCAGGCGAATACCGGAAAAGGGTAGAATCGGTGTGAGTACCCAAGAATGGTGCAATCCGGGCCAGTACCGGAATCAGGTGGTCTCCGTGCCAATACCGAAAAACTAACCGGGCCAGTACTGAAAACGGGTAGAATCGGTGTGAGTACCAAAAAAATGGTACAATCCAGCCCAGTACCGGGATCAGGTGCAATCCGTGCGAGTAACGAAAAAGTGACCGGGCGAGTTCCGGAAAAGGGTAGAATCGGTGTGAGTACCCAAGAATGGTGCAATTCGGGCCAATACCGGGATCAGGTGGAATCTGTGCCAGTACCGAAAAATTGACCGAGCGAGTACCGAAAAATGGTAGAATCGGTGTGAGTACCCAAAAATGGTACAATCCGGCCCATTACCAAGATCAGGTGCAATCCATGCGAGTACCGAAAAACTGATCCGGCGAGTACCGGAAAAGGGTAGAATCGGTGTGACTACCCAAAAATGGTACAATCCGGCCCAGTACCGGGATCAGGTGCAATCCGTGCGAGTAACGAAAAACTGACCGGGCGAGTTCCAGAAAAGGGTAGAATCGGTGTGAGTACCCAAGAATGGTGCAATTCGGGCCAGTACCGGGATCAGGTGGAATCCGTGCGAGTACCGAAAAACTGACTGGGCGAGTTCCGAAAAAGGGTAGAATCGGTGTGAGTATCCAAGAATGGTGCAATCCGGGCCAGTACCGGGATCAGGTGGAATCCGTGCCAGTACCGAAAAACTGACCGGGCGAGTACCGGAAAATGTTAGAATCGGTGTGAGTTCCCAAAAATGGTACAATCCGGCCCAGTACCGGGATCAGGTGGAATCCGTGCTAGTACCGAAAAATTGACCCAGCTAGTACCAGAAAAGGGTAGAATCGGTGTGAGTACCATAAAATGGTACAATCCGGGCCGGTACCGGGATCACGTGGAATCCGTGCGAGTACCGAAAAACTGATCCGGCGAGTACCGGAAAAGGGTAGAATCGGTGTGAGTACCCAAAATTGGTACAATCCGGCCCAGTACCGGGATCAGGTGCAATCCGTGCGAGTCCCGAAAAACTGACCGGGCGAGTTCCGGAAAAGGGTAGAATCGGTGTGAGTACCCAAGAATGGTGCAATCTGGGCCAGTACCGGGATCAGGTGGAATCCGTGCCAGTACCGAAAAATTGACCGGGCGACTATCGGAAAAGGGTAGAATCGATGTGAGTACACAAAAATGGTACAATCCGGCCCAGTACCGGGATCAGGTGCAATCCGTGCGAGTACCGAAAAACTGATCGGGCGAGTACCGTAAAAGGGTAAAATCGGTGTGAGTACCCAAAAATGGTAGAATCCGGGCCAGTATCGGGATAAGGTGGAATCCGTGCGAGTATCGAAAAACTGACTGGACGAGTACCGGAAAATGGTAGAATCAGTGTTACTACCCAAAAATGGTACAATCCGGCCCAGTACCGGGATCAGGTGGAATCCGTGCGAGTATCGAAAAACTAATCGGGCGAGTACCGAAAATGGGTAGAATCGGTGTCAGTACCGAAAAATGGTAGAATCCGGGCCAATACCGGGATCAGGTTGAATCCGTGTGAGTACCGAAAAATTGACCGGGCGAGTACCGGAAAAGGGTAGAATCAGTGTCAGTACCCAAAAATGGTAGAATCCGGGCCAGTACCGGGATCAGGTGGAATCCGTACGAGTGTCAAAAAACTGACCGGGCGAGTACCGGAAAAGGGTAGAATCAGTGTTAGTACCCAAAAATGGTAGAATCCGGGCCAGTACCCGGATCAGGTTGACTCCGTGCGAGTATCGACAAACTAATCGGGCGAGTACCGAAAAAGGGTAGAATTGATGTGAGTACCCAAAAATGGTAGAATCCGAACCAGTACCGGGATCAAGTGGAATCCGTGCGAGTACCGAAAAACTGACCGAGCGAGTACCGGAAAAGGGTAGAATCCGTGTCAGTACCCAAAAATGATAGAATCTGGGCCAGTACCGGGATCAGGTGGAATCCGTGCGAGTACCAAAAGACTGACTGGGCGAGTATCGGAAAAGGGTAGTGATTACTACCGAAAAGTGCGATTTTGTAGACCTAATTATAAGGGTTTTAAGCACCTTTGAGTAGTGATCATATTCATTTAACCTAATTAATTCATTAAGCTCCTTAGTAATTAGTTCTAACCATTTTGAGTGGCAAGTTTACATGTTTTTCATCAGATTATGAACCAATTCAAGCATGCCAATTGATGGAGGAGCTACTTGGGCGAGTTAAGCAAGGATTTTGGACGTTTACAGGCTTGAATTTCAAGTGGAAACGCGAACACAAGCAATGGGAACACCATTTCGCAATGGGAGGCAATTCACTTGCCAAATGACCAATTTCGTAAGGTGAATTTCACCTTGCCAAAATTTCGCAAGGGGATTTTCCTCATGGTGCGAAATTTGGCCATTTCGCACCATGAAGAAACCACCTTGCGAAATTTCGCAATGTGGCTTTTCACCTTGCAAAATTTGGACCTTTCATCTTCCCCCTTGCGAAATGCCTTTGAAATCCCCTGTTTTGAGACGCTGTTGATGATATTCCACTACCGGTTCTCCAAGATATTTTGCTTGACTTTTAGCTTTGTAAATACCTATTTTACCATTGTAATCAACCAATGAAAAGATTGCTTTTGTAATAGCTCTTGTAATTTAGCTTTTTATTGTCTTTAAATAGAGGTAAAGAGTCTCAGACACGATAATCTTGTAACCTGTAACTTTATAAGTTATAAGAGCACTTTTGTTCATACGCTTCTTTTCTCTTTTCTTTCTCATTTTCTTATTAGCCAAACATCCTTGGATGATGAAATCCCCAAGGATGAGAGGCTAAAACCTTTTAGTTTCTTGAAGTAATGGATGCCATGTGAAGCTCCCGTGTCAGGATGGAGATTTCCAAGCCATAAATGTAAGTAGCTGAGCGTCATAAATGTTTTCATTCAAAGTAAATCTTTTAATCCCTCTGACTTGCTTTGAATGGCCAATACTTGATAACCTTTTGGTCTCAGTGGATTCTTATTGTTAGATCCACTAACGTTCATTAGTTATCTCCTACGAGCCATTGTATTGCAATTCGAGGAGATGACCTATACCAATAAAAGAACATTTATGAGGTTCAGCTACCCCTTTTGTAAGTTTTCAAGGACTAAAACTCAGTTGTTAAACTCATACCGGTTCGGGAAGTAAGCATCACCTTAGTTGCTTCCCCAACTCGAGGTGAAAAGTCCCAAAATCTCCATTTTTACACAGTGAGTTAAGCATGGCTATCCAAAGCTTTGAGAAACTTCTTTTTCCATCTTTTAACCTATTTTCATGTTAGTTTAGTTTACAACACCTTCATCTTTTTATGTTTTCATCTTAACCTAATTTTTATTAAGAAAAGTTCACTCCATCCTCCGAACTTCACCAGTTAAAGTAAAAACCCTTCCCAGTGTTCAATCCTAGAGCCACTATGCTATAGTAGCTTTGCTACTTTAGTGTAAGGACCTTAGGTATAAATTTTGTTGATACCCTTACATGCCAAGCTACCAAGAGTCAGGTTATCAAATGGCGTCGGTGCCGGGGAGGGTGCTACTTCACTGTGAATACATCAGCCGGAGGTAACTTGTGAGACTTCTCATGAGTGAGGTGAATTCTATCTCATTTTCATTTACTAACTTTTTATTTTAGTTTTAGAACATTTTTAACTTAGTTTAGATAAGTTTCTTTTAGCTTTTAACTTTCATTTTTAGTTTATTTTTCATACTCGGTTTTTCCTTCCGCATGCTCTGTTTTTTTTTTCTTTTTCTTTGTTTTGTTTATTTGTTTTATTCCAGCTGAATCCGTGCATGCCCTATTGGATTAGAGACCAAGAGGGAAGGTTAGTGCGGATAGAGACTCCACGAGCTACTGAATTAGAGATTATCTTGGAAGTCATGGAGAATCAGTCAGAGAATCAACATTCACAACACGGGTAGGAGAATGATCCGAACTTGTGTCCATGAGGGACAGGATGCACCCTCTGAGGATGAGTGCACCATCTTGCATCATTCCTCATACAGAGCAATTGATTATCAGGCCACACATCGTGCCTCTGCTTCTTACTTTCCATGGGATGGAAAGTGAAAATCCATATGCGCACATAAAGGAATTCGAAGATGTGTGCAATACTTTTCAAGAAGGGGGAACAGCTATTGAGCTTATGAGGTTGAAGCTCTTTCCATTCACATTAAAGGACAAAGCCAAGATATGGCTCAATTCCTTGAGGCTGAGAAGCATAAGAGCATGGACAGAACTTCAAGTTGATTTTTTGAAGAAGTTTTTCCCTACTCACAGAACAAATGGATTGAAGAGACAAATCTCCAACTTCTCAGCACGTGAGAATGAAAAACTTTATGAATGCTGGGAGAGGTATATGGAGGCCATCAATGCATGTCCTTACCACGACTTTGATACATGGCTTTTGGTGAGCTATTTTTATGATGGCATGTCATCTTCGATGAAGCAGATATTGGAGACAATGTGTGGGGGTGATTTCATGAGCAAAGACCCTGAGGAGGCTATGGATTTCCTAAGTTATGTCTCAGAGGTTTCCCGTGGATGGGATGAGCCCAATAATAGAGAAATGGGGAAGAGGCCAGTTCAGCAAATGTCAAGAGGGGGGATGTACAATCTAAGTGAAGACATGGAGATGAAAGCCAAGGTAGCTGCCATGGCTAGAAAAATAGAGGAAATGGAGTTGAAAAAAGTTCACGAAGTCCAAGCTATTTCAGAACCTCAACAACAAGCCAATCCTTGCTCCATCTGTCAATCATTTGAACATATGGTGGAAGAATGTCCCACCATTCCAGCAGCAAGAGAAATGTTCGGTGAACAAGCTAACCTGATTGGCCAAGGGAAGCCAAATTCAAATGCTCCCTATGGCAACACGTACAACTCTAGCTGGAGGAACCACCCAAACTTTGCATGGAAGCCAAGGCCAAACCCATATCAGTCACCAGCCCAATCTAGCCAACAGAGTCAAGGTCAATCCTCAGTTGAGCAAGCACTCATAAGCCTTAGCAAGGTTATGGGTGACTTTGTGAGTGAGCAAAAATCCATCAACTCTCAACTAAATCAAAAGATTGACAACGTAGAGAGTACATTGAACAAGAAGATAGATGGGATGCATAATGAGTTGTCTCAGAAAATTGACAACATCCAATATTCCATCTCAAGGCTCACAAATTTGAACACTGTCAATGAGAAAGGGAAGTTTCCCTCTCAGCCTCACCAAAATCCTAAGAGGATACATGAAGTGGAATCCAAAGATGAGGATTCTTCAAAGGTGAGGGACATGCAAGCTATTATCACTTTGAGAAGTGGTAAGGAAGTGCATCAGCCGGAGCATGATCAGAGGAAAGCCAAAGAAGACAAGGTCGATAGAAAAGAAGAAAAGAAGAAAGAAAAAAAGGGAAAGGAAGTTCAGATGAAAGAAAGCATCATTCCTAGCATGGATGAGGAACCTCAAATTCTTTTAAAGGAAGGCATGATGAAGAAGCACATGCCTCCTCCATTTTCTCAAGCCTTACGTGGGAAGAAACCGATCAAGAATGCTTCTGAGATTCTTGATGTGCTAAGACAAGTGAAGGTGAATATTCCTTTACTTGATATGATCAAGCAAACACCCACATATGCAAAGTTTTTGAAGGACTTGTGCACTGTGAAAAGAGGACTCAATGTTACAAAGCAAGCCTTCCTAACCGAGCAAGCGAGTGCTATAATCCAATGCAAGTCTCCAATCAAATACAAAGATCCGGGGTGTCCTACAATCTCAGTCAATATTGGAGGAACCCAAGTGGAGAAGGCATTGCTTGATTTGGGGGCAAGTGTTAACTTGCTTCCATACTCTATATACAAGGAGCTGGGGTTGGGAGAACTCAAGCCAACATCGATCACCCTATCCTTAGCTGACCGATCAGTGAAAATCCCCAGGGGGGTAATAGAGGATGTATTGGTTCAAGTTGACAAATTCTACTATCCAGTAGATTTTGTGGTGCTTGATACGGATCCCATTGTCAAAGGGATCAACTATGTTCCAATCATCCTTGGAAGACCATTCCTTGCAACATCCAATGCAATCATCAATTGTAAGAATGGGGTCATGCAACTCACTTTTGGGAATATGACATTGGAACTCAACATCTTCCATCTATGTCAAAAGCACATCCATCCTGAAGAAAATGAGGGCCCAGAAGAAGTGTGTATGATAGATACCCTGGTGGAGGAGCATTGTAATCAGAGTATGCTTGATCAGTTTGAAGAGAATCCAGATGAAAGCCATGAAGATCTTGATGATGGGTTAGCTGAACCCATGGGAATGAATGCCGTTATGTCAAGTTGGAGACAAAAGCCAGTGATCCTCCCTTTGTTCAAGGATGAGGAAGAGATGAAAGAAGCTAAGGATGCAATCCTTAAGCTTGAATTGAAGACCCTTCCTGCCGAGTTGAAGTATGCTTACTTGGAGGAAGGCAATAAAGCCCCGGTGGTAATTTCTTCTTCTTTAACCGTTTCACAAGAGGACAATCTTCTAAGAATCCTTAGAAAGCACAAGAAGGCCATCGGATGGCAAATTTCTGATTTGAAGGGGATAAGCCCATTGATTTGCACGCACCATATTTATATGGAGGAGGGAGCTAAGCCAACTCGTCAGCCATAGAGGAGATTGAATCCTCATATGCAAGAGGTAGTAAGGGTTGAAGTGTTGAAGCTTCTTCAAGCGGGCATCATTTACCCCATTTCAGATAGCACTTAGGTGAGTCCAACCCAAGTTGTTCCAAAGAAGTCCGGGATAACCGTAGTTAAGGGGGAAAATGGAGATGAAGTGTCCACACGCCTCACAACTGGTTGGAGGGTGTGCATTGACTACAGGAAGCTGAACACAGTAACGAGAAAGGATCACTTCCCTTTACCTTTCATGGATCAAGTCCTTGAGAGAGTATCTGGGCATCCTTTTTATTGCTTCTTGGATGGGTATTCCGGGTATTTTCAAATAGAGATTGATGTGGAGGACCAAGAGAAGATTACCTTCACTTGTCCATTTGGATTATGCAACGCTCCTGCTACCTTCCAAAGATGCATGCTTAACATCTTCAGTGACATGGTTGAACGAATCACGGAAGTCTTCATGGATGACATAACTGTGTATGGGACTTCTTTTGAGGATTGTTTGTCACATCTTGAAGATGTTTTGAAAAGATGCATAGAGAAAGACCTCGTACTCAATTGGGAGAAGTGTCATTTTATGGTAAATCAAGGTATTGTTCTTGGGCACGTAATCTCAAAGAAGGGTATAGAGGTAGATAGAGCTAAGGTGGAACTAATTGTGAAGTTGCCACCTCCCACCAATGTAAAAGGAATAAGGCAATTCCTTGGGCATGCCGGGTTCTATAGGAGGTTTATAAAGGATTTTGCCAAGATTGCCAAACCTCTTTGTGAATTATTGGTGAAGGATGCCAAGTTTGAGTGGAATGATAAATGTCAAAGGAGTTTTGAGCTTCTTAAGCAATTCTTGACATCAGCGCCCATTGTGAGAGCACCAAATTGGAGTTGCCATTTGAAGTGATGTGTGACTCAAGTGATTATGCCATTGGGGCTGTTTTGGGACAAAGAGAAGATGGTAAACCTTATGTGATCTACTATGCAAGCAAGTCTTTGAATGATGCTCAAAGGAATTACACCACCACTGAGAAGGAATTACTTGTTGTGGTGTATGCTTTGGACAAATTCAGAGCTTATTTGATAGGGTCTTCCATTGTGGTATTCACGGATCATTCAGCTTTGAAGTATTTGCTAACCAAGCAAGATGCCAAGGCTAGGTTGATTAGGTGGATACTTTTGCTTCAAGAGTTCAACCTCCAGATCAGAGATAAAAAGGTGTTGAGAATGTGGTAGTTGACCACTTGTCAAGGCTCAACATCGCTCATGACACCCATGGACTTCCCATTAATGATGATTTCCCTGAGGAATCCTTGATGCTTGTGGAGGAAGTGCCATGGTTTGCACACATTGCCAATTACTTGGTCACGGGAGAAATACCAAGTGAATGGAGCTCTCAGGACAAGAAGAATTTCTTTGCCAAGGTCCATGCATATTATTGGGAGGAGCCTTTTCTTTTCAAGTATTGTGCGGACCAAATTATAAGGAAGTGTGTGCCTGAACAAGAGAAGCATGGGATCCTATCTCATTGCCATGGGAATGCATGTGGAGGCCACTTTGCCTCTCAAAAGACGGCAATGAGAGTTCTTCAATCGGGCTTTTGGTGGCCCTCACTTTTTAAGGATGCCCATGAGGTAAGTAAAGGATGTGATAAGTGCCAAAGACTAGGCAAGCTTTCAAGGAGAAACATGATGCCTTTGAACCTCATCTTGATAGTGGATCTTTTTTATGTTTGGGGCATAGACTTCATGGGACCTTTCCCTATGTCTTTTGGCCACTCCTACATCTTGGTAGGAGTTGATTATGTTTCAAAGTGGGTTGAAGCTATACCCTGTAGAACCAATGATCACAAAGTGGTTCTCAAGTTCCTAAAAGAAAACATCTTCTCGAGGTTTGGAGTGCCTAAAGCAATCATCAGTGATGGAGGCACTCACTTTTGCAACAAGCCCTTTGAAGCTCTTTTGGCCAAGTACGGAATTAAGCATAAGGTAGCTACACCTTATCATCCTCAGACGAGTGGCCAAGTAGAGCTAGCCAACCGGGAAATTAAGAACATCTTGATGAAGGTGGTGAACACCAATAGGAAAGATTGGTCTGTTAAGCTCCTTGATTCCCTATGGGCGTATAGGACGGCTTATAAGACTATCCTTGGGATGTCACCGTACCGTCTTGTTTATGGCAAAGCTTGCCATCTTCCCGTTGAGATTGAGTTCAAGGCATGGTGGGCCATTAAAAAGCTCAACATGGATTTAACTAAGGCTGGGCTAAAGAGGAGTTTGGATTTGAATGAGCTTGAGGAATTGAGAAATGATGCCTATCTCAACTCAAAAATAGCTAAGGAAAAGCTAAAGAGATGGCATGATCAGTTGGTGACCAAGAAAGAATTTTTCAAGGGACAAAGAGTCTTGCTATATGACTCTAAGCTTCACCTATTTCCGGGAAAGCTCAAATCAAGGTGGGTAGGGCCTTTTTTCATCCACCAAGTGCACTCACATGGAGTAATTGAGTTACTCAACTCAAAAAGTGCAAAGACCTTCAAGGTAAATGGGCAAAGACTCAAGCCCTACATCGAGCCATTTTCCCTTGACAAGGAGGTACTCATCCTCCATGACCCATATCATCCTTGAGAAAGTGTGGTAAGTTGATGAGCTTAGCATGAAAAGCTAAGTGCTCATCTCTTTTTGTTTTAATTTTAGTATTACATTCTTGTTTACTTTGCATTTTTAATACTTTTGCACATATTTTGTTTAGGTTTCTTAGTTTTGATTTTTATTTTTTATGTTTTTAATGGAGTTTTGATGTCCAATAGCAGGTACGAAAGCTCACAAGCTCACAAATGTGGAGAGAAAGATGAAATAGGGGAGAAATATATCTAAGTCCAAGCTTAAAAGCCCATTTCGCAACTCAAAAAGTGAGTTGCGAAAATTTGGCAAGGTGAATTTCACCTTGCGAAATGCACATTTTGGCAAGATGCAATTTACAACCTCTCGGGATTGCACTTTCGCAAGGAGTAACCAGTGCGAAAATTTTCGCAAGTCATTTTTTCACCTTGCGAAATTGTTTTCAAAGCAAATATCAAAATGCAACCTCTCGGGATTGGTTTTTAAGGGGAGTAGCCAGTGCGAAAATTTGGCAAGGTGAATTTTCACCTTGCGAAATTTTTTCTTCATGCTTACCAAGGATTTGATTCTTTTTAAATTCATTTTCAAACTTCAATTTTGTAGTTTTAACACTCCTCAGTTCATCCCCGTACTTTGAAAAATTTTCAAATTTTTTTTTTTTCATGGCCAAAAACCCTTTTTAAAAGCCTTCTCAACTTCATTTTTCTTGCATAAAACACTATTCCCCTTGCATTTCCTCTCTAGGCCGCGTGCTTCATTGTTCCAAGGTGAGTAATTTTTCATTTTTCTCCATTTTTGGCTCCTTAAATTGCTTGTTTATGTCATTTCTATGTTTTAGGAACCATAAACATGCATTTTCATCCGTTAAAACCATTTCAAAAATCCATTTTTTTCAAATCAAAGACCCACATGGCCGGGCACCATCTTTGCAAAAATCTCTATCTTGAAATGTGTTTTAGGCTCCCAAACTTACTCCATTGCATTTAGAATCATGTTTCCATTAAAAGCATACCCTTTTTCTGAATTTTAAACCGTTAAAAATGAAAACTCAAATTCAAAGTAAGCATTGGAGAAGAAGATGAATAGTGCCTGTGAATAGTGCTGCGTGAATAGTACCCGTTGCCAAATTTAGCAACCACTATTCATGCCTTGCAAATTTTGCACTGGTTACCATTTCAACTATATTTTTGACATTTTACCCCTGGGATGCTCTATTTTTCGTGCTTTTCAGTCTTATTTCAGTATTTATTCCATGGCACGGACACGGGGGGCATCCTCTTCAGCTAGTCAGCGTGGGGCCCACTCACAGAGAGGTGGTCATTCTACACCATCTCAGCCTGCCCAAACCCCAGTTCCCTCTACTCAGCACGGATACGGGACCAGACGATCATCTGGGTCTTCCAAGGCACCAGTGCCACCCCCTGTGAGTAGTCCTCCACCTAAGAGGACTAGGATTTCAGGACCAGGCGAGTCCTCCAGAGCCCCTCCATCACCTCCAGCATCTACTATCCCAGGCTCTTCACACCTAGCAGAGGTCCTCAAGCGGCCTATGATAGCAGGGCCACCCCTCCCAGGCAACACAGATATCAGAGATAGGCCATTTCACGATGAGATCTATATGGAGCATGAGACTCTCCGCCTATTACCAGAGCTAGAGGAGTCATACCGCCTTTTGCAGAGGTACCACATCGAGCCATTTATGACTCCTAGGTCCTTCTATTACCCTAGGGTAGTCTTAGATTTCTACCAGACTATGACTACTAGAGGCGTCCAGGACCCCATAGCCATTCATTTTTTTATTGATGGCCAGCATGGTATTTTAGAGGCCCGAGATATAGCCGCCCCTATGCATTTTCCGCTTATCCCTGAGAACCTTGGTTCCTTCCGGCATTGGTCTCAGTATTCAGAGCCCGACATGGTGTCTACCTTATCAGGAGGTAGAGTCACTGGTAGGACCATTTTGAGGAGGGAGCTTCCTCCACGGATGTTACTTATAGATTTGGTGCTCCACACCAATCTTTTTCCACTCCAGCATGTCGTCCAGAGGAGAGGTGCTATCCTAGATGCGCTTTACCGCATCTCTAAGGGATTCTACTTTGGACCCCACCATCTAGTCATGGCTGCTCTTACCTATTTTGAGGAGAAGGTGCATAGAAGCGCCTACGCAGAGCTGGCACTATTCCACTCTTATTTCCAAGGCTGATCTCTCAGGTCTTAGAGGATATGGGATACCCTTCTCAGCCCCACCTAGAGCGTCGTCATCATTGTCGAGAGCTCTTTACCAGTGAGAGTTGGACCCATTTCTTAGACCGTTCACCCATGGACCAGGGTATCCCTAGACCATTAGCTCCCGCGCCTCCAGATTCTCCAACAGCCTCAGCACCTACAGTACAAACATCACCAGAGCAGGACCCACATACCACAGAGCCTTCTTCTTCAGTACCTACTCCAGTGACTTGCATTACTGATACTCCCGCACCACCAGTCACTCCTGCTCCAGCCTATGCTGAGTCTTCAGTCGGGCCATCCATCATTGTCTCCGCTACAGAGTTCAGAGCTCTCATGTCGTCCTTTCACTCATTAAGCGCCTCTCAGGCCACCTTAGTCCGTGAGATGCAGGCCATCAGACGACAGATGGATACCATACAGACACATCAGGCTCAGCATATAACTATCCTGGACCAGCACTCCGCCATGTTCTCTCAGATCCACCATCACCTGGGCATATCACCTCCTCCACCTCAGGAGCCACATCCATGATTGGATATTTCTATCTCCATTTTGTATATGTTTTTTGTATATGATACATGTTTTATATTCTGAGATTGTATGTACCTCATGCTTATATCTTGTACTCAACTCTCTTAGTTTATATAAGCATCATTTTTTGTATCTTATTTCTTCTCTCACGTTTCTTATGGTTTTTGAATCATGTGGATGCACTCACACGCCTTGAATACCACATCACCATAAGGTATATCATTCCTTCCTCGTCTTTTTCGATAGAAACATTGGGGACAATGTTCATCTCGGTTGGGGGGAGAGTTGAGGAAGTAAGTATTTCCTATTTTAGTTAGTTATTTTGTTGATTTAGTAGTTTTTGACATTTTTCAAAATTTTTTGTTTCATTCTCTATGGTTGTTAAAGATAATTTCTCAAAATAAAATAGGATAAGTCGAGTTTTAACTTAATTACTTAAGTGTTAGAGTTTGTTTTATGCTTTCAAAGTTGATAATCTATTGAAGCCCTCTTTGATTTTGAACTTATTTCTTCCATTTCAAGCTTTACACACACCGTGCACATTAGATCCCGGATATATGATGTAAAACTTTCTCACCCTCTAAGCTTAGGAAAATTTTGACTTGGTTCATTACTTAACCTCTTTTTAATAGTGTTGGGACACCTCAAAAAGACTAATGAGTCTTAAAAAAAAAAAAAAAAAAAAAAAAAGAGGGAATAAGCTTCTATTCTTTCCTTGAAACCTAAGCATGATCCGAAGGGGTGGCGAAAGCCTTTAAAACCCGATGCCCTAAACCTTGATTGGTTGGGAGTCATTGATCCTCTGCTTGCTACATAGGTGAATTGGTTAAGTTTAGTGAGTAAAAAGAATTGTGAATGAGAATGTGCGTTCCTAACCTATTAAGAGTTGGTTAATTTTGCCAAGGTTCGAGAAAAGCTTAGGTTGGGGGAGAGGATAGTTGTACATACTATATCCGGAAGCTAATCTCATTAACACTTAGCTCATTATGGAAGAGTTTGATCCGGAACCTTGAGAGTAGAGATTCTTTTGATACTTAATTGCATAATCTCCACTCTTTGTACTTTTTGTTTAAGTTTTAGCTTTGACAACTCCTATTGCATTTTGAATTTTCATATCTTTAGTTCACCATGTGAGATGTGTTTTGATATCAGTCATGCCACTCAATTATTTTTTGGAGTGATTTGCATGACCTCTTTTTTGTATATTATTATGTTTGCTTAGTTTTTATCTCCTCCATTGCTAAGGGACTAGCAATGACTCGGTTGGGGGGGTGTGATTACTACCGAAAAGTGCTATTTTGTAGACCTAATTATAAGGGTTTTAAGCACCTTTGAGTAGTAATCATATTCATTTAACCTAATTAATTCATTAAGCTCCTTAGTAATTAGTTCTAACCATTTTTAGTGGCAAGTTTACATGTTTTTCATCAGCTTATGAACCAATTCAAGCATGCCAATTGATGGAGGAGCTACTTGGGCGAGTTAAGCAAGGATTTTGGATGTTTACAGGCTTAAATTTCAAGTGGAAACGCGAGCACAAGCAATGGGAACACCATTTCGCAAGGGGAGGCAATTCACTTGCCAAATGACCAATTTCGCAAGGTGAATTTCACCTTGCCAAAATTTCGCAAGGGGATTTTCCTTATGGTGCGAAATTTGGCCATTTCGCACCATGAAGAAACCACCTTGCGAAATTTCGCAAGGTGGCTTTTCACCTTGCGCAATTTGGACCTTTCATCTTCCCCCTTGCGAAATGCCTTTGAAATCCACTGTTTTGAGACGCTGTTGATGATATTCCACTGCCGGTTCTCCAAGATATTTTGCCTGACTTTTAGCTTTGTAAATACCTATTTTACCCTTGTAATCAACCAATGAAAAGGTTGCTTTTGTAATAGCTCTTGTAATTTAGCTTTTTATTGTCTTTAAATAGAGGTGAAGAGCCTCAGACACGATAATCTTGTAACCTGTAACTTTATAAGTTATAAGAGCACTTTTGCTCATACGCTTCTTTTCTCTTTTCTTTCTCATTTTCTTAGTAGCCAAACATCCTTGGAGGATGAAATCCCCAAGGATGAGAGGCTAAAACCTTTTAGTTTCTTGAAGTAATGGATGCCATGTGAAGCTCCCGTGTCAGGATGGAGATTTCCAAGCCATAAATGTAAGTAGCTGAGCGTCATAAATGTTTTCATTCAAAGTAAAGCTTTTAATCCCTCTGACTTGCTTTGAATGGCCAATACTTGATAACCTTTTGGTCTCAGTGGATTCTTATTGTTAGATCCACTAACGTTCATTAGTTATCTCCTACGAGCCATTGTATTGCAAGTCGAGGAGATGACCTATACCAATAAAAGAACATTTATGAGGTTCAGCTACCCTTTTTGTAAGTTTTCAAGGACTAAATCTCAGTTGTTAAACTCATACCGGTTCGGGAAGTAAGCATCACCTCAGTTGCTTCCCCAACTCGAGGTGAAAAGTCCCAAAATCTCCATTTTTACACAGTGAGTTAAGCATGGCTATCCAAAGCTTTGAGAAACTTCTTTTTCCATCTTTTAACCTATTTTCATGTTAGTTTAGTTTACAACACCTTCATCTTTTTATGTTTTCATCTTAACCTAATTTTTATTAAGAAAAGTTCACTCCATTCTCCGAACTTCACCAGTTAAAGTAAAAACCCTTCCCAGTGTTCGATCCTAGAGCCACTATGCTATAGTAGCTTTGCTACTTTAGTGTAAGGACCTTAGGTATAAATTTTGTTGATACCTTTACATGCCAAGCTACCAAGAGTCGGGTTATCAAGTAGAATCAGTGTGAGTACCCAAAAATGGTAGAATCCGGAACAGTACCGGGATCAGGTGGAATCCGTGCGAGTACCGAAAAACTGACCGGGCGAGTACCGGAAAAGGGTAGAATCAGTGTGATTACCCAAAAATGGTAGAATCCGGGTCAGTACCGGGATCAGGTGGAATCCGTGCGAGTACTGAAAAATTGACCGGGCGAGTACCGGAAAAGGGTAGAATCAGTGTGATTACCCAAAAATGGCAGAATCCGGGCCAGTAACGGGATCCGGTGGAATCAGTGCGAGTATCGAAAAACTGACCGGGCGAGTACCGAAAAAGGGTAGAATCCGTGTGAGTACCCAAAAATGGTAGAATCTGGGCCAGTACCGATGTAACACCTAGTACTAATGAATTAATTAGGCAATAATGATTATTTTAGTACTTAACTTTAAGCTTGCTTAATTAGATGTTAAAACTAGTTTAGTACTAATCATGTTTAATTATGAATTAAACTTTGATTAAGGTTAAGTGGGATTAGTTAATGATCTAAGCATGCTTATTAGGTTCTTAGGGACTGATTAGGGTTATGAAAACCTAAAGGACTAATGGGCAATTATGGGTTTTATTTTTGATAACTTGAAGGACTAAAGTGCAAAATTGGGAAATTGGAGTTAGTGGAATGCCACCTCCTACTTGGGTGGATTGGTGGCAGCCATGTGGGCTACCACCTCGTGCTTGGGTGCATGGAGACCCTTTATAAGGGGGCTACAGCTCGTTTTACACCATTTCACCTGCAGCAACTTGGGTTAGAGAGAGAATCTAGAGAGAGAAAGTGTAGATTTGAGGTAAGCAAGTTGTTTAATTTTGTAATTTTCGTTTATTTTGGTTCCTAATGGTATGTTGAAAAGAATTAACTGTAAAAATTGTGTAAAAGTTGAGTATAATTAGCTATAAACCCGTTTTAGTTAAGAATCACAATTAATTAAAGATTAAAGTATTTTAAGTTAAGTATTTTATTAATGGTAAGATTAGCATAAATCTTTGTTTAATTTGGTTTGATTGAAAAATAGATTAGTAAACATGTGATGAATTGGGTTATTTGGACACTTGGGATTTGTTAATAGGTTAGGCTTTAAGAAAATCAAAAGAATTAGTGTTTGGTAATTAATTAGGGAAATTAATATGCATTGTAAATATTGTTTAATTCAATTCAAATTTGATTTGAAAACATGTAGGTTATAGATTAGAGAATGTGAGAATTAAAAATTTGCAACAATAAACTAAAACCTAAATTATGTTGTTTCATTTCAGTTCCTCATAATAGGCAAAGATCGCCTACTTAGAAGAAACACAAAAAGGAAGTCGGTGTAAGGTAGGGAATTTTATGCTATTCTATGGTGTATTTGATTTCTTTCCTTGAATTATTTGTTGGAATTTCATGTTATTTCTATGATTTCATAAAATGTTTTAAAGTGTCATTGCATCTTGTTTTATTGCATTGAGATGTTACCATGATATTGGAACGTCTATTGGTATGAAGATTCATGGTTTGTGTGGTCGAAACGGTTCATGGTGGGGTTGCATTGCAAGAAGGATATGGAGTTATCACAGATGATATTCAGAGAATTTATTGGTGGCGAAGTGCTTATGTGATGCTACAGGCCTTATCATTTGATATATTGTTTATGTGGTACCGTGGGTCCTTGGGTGAAAGTCCCTAAAGCCCTCGAGGAAGACACTCCGATGTGGGTGTATGGGGTTGGTCCTGCCCCTGGGTTTTAGTCCCTAAAGACACGGGGTTGGTCCTGCCCTTGGGTATGAGTCCCAAAAGACACGGGGTATGACTTGCCCTTGGGTGATGTCCCAGAATAGTCATTATTATATTGATCGAGTTTCTTGTGGAGCATTGTATCTGCTGTGTAGATTGTTGGGAGTCAGCAATTTATCAGTTGTGAAAGGATGAATGGGGAAAAGCAATGATGAAACCAACAAACACATGCATACATGTTTGACATGATTACACATTTGTTAATGGTTATTAAATGTTTATCATGCATGCTATTAAACGTTTAATTCATGGTTTTTAAGGGTATACTTAGGATGGTTATAAACTTTCCTACTGAGTTGTGAACTCACCCTATCCCTTCCACCTCTAGATGCAGGTCAGAAGACCTATGCAGGAAATAATGCTTGAGCAATGCTTTACTGTGATTGGATGTTGTTTGCTCATATTGAAAGTCTTTTGAGGCCATGCCTTTTGTATTAAGACTAAACCTTTTGTTGGAATGATGTAATGTATATATTTGTCAGATACACTTGTAGTATGGGCTACCCGTAGTAAACAATGGGGTTTGGTATATGTAAATTAATGTTGTACAAGTTTCTTTTGTGAAACAAAACATATTTTGTTAACTTAATAGTCACAATGTTTAATACAGGATATACTCTTTATAATAGGTTTTCCATATCCTCTTTTTGAACAAATTCAAGTAGGAACTCTACATTTAAATTTTTGAGAGCACTTATATTGTATTTGAGTATCAATTGTTTAGTTGGAAGAATAAATAATAATAAAATAAAAAAAATTGGGGTGTGACAACCGGGATCAGGTTGAATCCGTGCGAGTATCGAAAAATTGACCGAGCGAGTACCGGAAAAGGGTAGAATCCGTGTCAGTACAAAAAAATGGTAGAATCTGGGCCAATACCGGGATCAGGTGGAATTCGTGCGAGTACCAAAACACTGACCGGGCGAGTACCGGAAAAGAGTAGAATCAGTGTCAGTACCCAAAAATGGTAGAATCCGGGCCAGTACCCGGATCAGGTTCAATCCGTGTGAGTACCGACAAACTGACTGGGCGAGTACCGGAAAAGGGTAGAATCAGTGTCAGTACCCAAAAATGGTAGAATCCGGGCCAGTACGGCGATCAGGTGGAATCCGTGCCAGTACCGAAAAACTGACCGGGCGAGTACCGGAAAATGGTAGAATCGGTGTGAGTACCCAAAAATGGTAGAATCCGGGCCAGTACCGGGATCAGGTGGAATCCGTGTGAGTACCGAAAAACTGACCGGGCGAGTACCGGAAAAGGGTAGACTCCGTGTGAGTACCCAGAAATGGTAGAATCCGGGCCAGTACGGGGATCAGGTGGAATCTGTGCCAATACCGAAAAACTGACCGGGCGAGTACCAGAAAAGGGTAGAATCGGTGTGAGTACCGAAAAATGGTAAAATCCGGGCCAGTACCGGGATCAGGTAGAATCCGTTCGAGTACCAAAAACTGACCGGGCGAGTACCAAAAAATGGTAGAATCAGTGTCAGTACCTAAAAATGGTAGAATCCGGGCCAGTACCGGGATCAGGTGGAATCCATGCGAGTACCGGAAAAGGGTAGAATGAGTGTGAGTACCCAGAAATGGTAGAATCCATGCCAGTACCGGATCAGGTGGAATCCATGCGAGTAATGAAAAATTGACCGGGCGAGTACCGGAAAAGGGTAGAATCCGTGTCAGTACCCAAAAATGATAGAATCCGAGCTAGTACCGGGATCAAGTGGAATCCGTGCGAGTACCAAAAAACTGACCGGGCGAGTACTGGAAAAGGGTAGAATCATTGTCAGTACCCAAAAATGGTAGAATCCGAGCCAGTACAGGGATCAGGTGGAATCCGTGCCAGTACCGAAAAACTGACCGGACGAGTACCGGAAAAGGGTAGAATTAGTGTGAGTACCCAGAAATGGTAGAATCCGGGCCAGTACCGGGATCAGGTGGAATCCGTGCGAGTACCGAAAATCTGATCGGGGGAGTACCGAAAAATGGTAGAATCAGTGTCAGTACCGAAAATGGTAGAATCCGGACCAGTACCGGGATCAGGTGGAATCCGTGCCAGTACCGAAAAACTGACCGGGTGAGTACCGGCAAAAGGGTAGAATCCGTGTCAGTACCCAAAAAGGATAGAATTCGGGCCAGTACCCGGATCAAGTTCAATCCGTGCGAGTACCGAAAAACTGACCGGGCGAGTACCGGAAAAGGGTAGAATCATTGTCAGTACCCAAAAATGGTAAAATCCGAGCCAGTACGGGGATCAGGTGAAATCCGTGCCAGTACAGAAAAACTGACCGGGCGAGTACCGGAAAAGGGTAGAATCAGTGTGAGTACCCAGAAATGGTAGAATCTGGGCCAGTACCGGGATCAGGTGGAATCCGTGCGAGTACCGAAAATCTGATCGGACGAGTACCGAAAAAGGGTAGAATCAGTGTCAGTACCGAAAATGGTAGAATCCGGGCCAGTACCAGGATCAGGAGGAATCTGTGCGAGTACCGAAAAACTGACCGGGCGAGTACCGAAAAAGGGTAGAATCCGTGTTAGTACCGAAAAATGGTAGAATCCGGGCCAGTACCGGGATCAGGTGGAATCCGTGCGAGTACCGAAAAACTGACCGGACGAGTACCGGAGAAGGGTAGAATCAATGTCAGTACCCAAAAATGGTAGAATCCAGGCCAGTACCGGGATCAGGTTGAATCCGTGCGAGTACCGAAAAACTGACCGGGCAAGTATCGGAAAAGAGTAGAATCAGTGTCAGTACCGAAAAATGGTAGAATCCGGGCGAATACCGAAAAAATGACCGGACGAGTACCGAAAAATGGTAGAATCCGTGCCAGTACGCGGATCAGGTAGAATCCGTGCAAGTACCGAAAAATTGATTGGGCGAGTACCGGAAAAGGGTAGAATCAGTGTGAGTACCTCACTCTTCACCGGTTCGTTAAGCAGCTCCTCTGCCTCCCTTGTCCAGGAATCCCATATCGAATCCCCTAATCCAGAAGAAGAAGTCCCAGAAAGGCCCGCAGTAACCCCCTAAAGTAGAAAAGGGGTACGTACCTGATTCGCACCCCTCCGTGGTTGCTTGAACAAGTCCAAGTGCCAGAGGGCACATCTCTTGCATCGTAATATGTTGGAGAACCCCGGCTGACGCTTCCTTTGTGAGCCCTAGTGTAACACCTAGTACTAATGAATTAATTAGGCAATAATGATTATTTTAGTATTTAACTTTAAGCTTTCTTAATTAGATGTTAAAACTAGTTTAGTGCTAATCATGTGTAATTATGAATTAAACTTTGATTAAGGTTAAGTGGGATTAGTTAATGATCTAAGCATGCTTATTAGGTTCTTAGGGACTGATTAGGGTTATGAAAACCTAAAGGACTAATGGGAAATTATGGGTTTTATTTTTGATAACTTGAAGGACTAAAGTGCAAAATTAGGAAATTGGAGTTAGTGGAATGCCACCTCCTACTTGGGTGGATTGGTGGCAGCCATGTGGGCTGCCACCTCGTGCTTGGGTGCATGGAGACCCTTTATAAGGGGGCTGAGCTCGTTTTACACCATTTCACCTACAGCAACTTGGGTTAGAGAGAGAATCTAGAGAGAGAAATTGTAGATTTGAGTTCCTCGTAATAGGCAAAGATCGCCTACTTAGAAGAAACACAAAAAGGAAGTCGGTGTAAGGTAGGGAATTTTATGCTATTCTATGGTGTATTTGATTTCTTTCCTTGAATTATTTGTTGGAATTTCATGTTATTTCTATGATTTCATAAAATGTTTTAAAGTGTCATAGCATCTTGTTTTATTGCATTGAAATGTTACCATGATATTGGAACGTATATTGGTATGAAGATTCATGGTTTGTGTTGTCGAAATGGTTCGTGGTGGGGTTGCATTGCAAGAAGGATATGGAGTTATCACAGATGATATTCAGAGAATTGATTGCTGGGAAGTGTTTATGTGATGCTACAGGCATTATCAATTGATATATTGTTTATGTGGGACCGTGGGTCCTTGGGTGAAAGTCCCTAAAGCCCTCGAGAAAGACACTCCGATGTGGGTGTATGGGGTTGGTCCTGCCCCTGGGTTTTAGTCCCTAAAGACACGGGGTTGGTCCTGCCCTTGGGTATGAGTCCCAAAAGACACGGGGTATGACTTGCCCTTGGGTGATGTTCCAGAATAGTCATTATTATATTGATCGAGTTTCTTGTGGAGCATTGTATCTGCTGTGTAGATTGTTGGGAGTCAGCAATTTATCAGTTGTGAAAGGATGGATGGGGAAAAGCAATGATGAAACCAACAAACACATGCATACATGTTTGACATGATTACACATTTGTTAATAGTTATGAAATGTTTATCATGCATGCTATTAAACGTTTAATTCATGGTTTTTAAGGATATACTTAGGATGATTATAAACTTTCCTACTGAGTTGTGAACTCACCCTATCCCTTCCACCTTTAGATGCAGGTCAGAAGACTTATGTAGGAAATAATGCTTGAGCAATGCTTTACTGTGATTGGATGCTGTTTGCTCATATTGAAAGTCTTTTGAGGCCATGCCTTTTGTATCAAGACTAAACCTTTTGTTGGAATGATGTAATGTATATATTTGTCAGATACACTTGTAGTATGGGCTACCCGTAGTAAACAATGGGGTTTGGTATATGTAAATTAATGTTGTACAAGTTTCTTTTGTGAAACAAAACATATTTTGTTAACTTAATAGTTACAATGTTTAATGCAGGATGTGCTCTTTATAACAGGTTTTCCATATCCTCTTTTTGAACAAATTCAAGTAGGAACTTAACATTTAAATTTTTTAGAGCACTTATATTGTATTTGAGTATCAATTGTTTAGTTGAAGAATAAAAAAAAAAAAAAAAAAAGTGACACCTAGTGAGCCGCCTCGCCCTCTTTAGAAGCCCTAAGGGGAAATACGTGGCAGAGGCCCCTAATCCACTCGAGCCCTCATCCACACGCACCAAGGCGCGTGAAATAACACCATCCTCTTCCTGCAAATTGGGGTCCCTTCTCTCCGCCATCAGTTTTCCCTTGGACTTTGTAACAGCATCTACCTGTAGGGCCGAAAACCACACCGAATCTTCCCACAACGGGATAGAAAAAGAAGCAAAACCCGCTATCACTTCCAGCTTTCCATGCACCTCCTTACCATTGTTTTTAACCAGGATTCTAACCCATTACATGTTGCGGGAATATTTGGTCTCATCATCCACTGCTATGTCCTGCAAGCATCCCCACCTTTCTGAAAAACTCCAAGTCCCAGAATTGTAGCCCTCTGGAAGTCCATCCGAGAGCATCCTACTGTTGGAACCCACCAATCTAGAAAGCATTATGGTATATTTATCTGTGAGGTTGATTTATATCATCAGTAGCACAATGTTTTTGTCTCTAGTTGGATGGAGGATAAAAAAAAAAAAAAAAAAAGCATGTCATGCCTAATAATTTGTCAAAAAGAGAATGGTGTGTTGTATCTTATTGGGACATACTTAGAAGGTTTATATATCTATGCTTTAAGGATAGAAAAATACACACCAAGAATGGACCATTCACCAGGAAATCATTAAATGCTCTATTACTAGTGATACGATCTCATACATATTAGACATGAACACCAAGTTAGGAAAAAAGAAAGTGTATTTAACAATAGAACTGTCTATTAACTAGCTGGAACAGCATGCTCAGCTAGGTAGAAACACTTGTTGAAGAGGTTGAAATTAATTTGTGCCTAATTATTTGGCAGATATTTGTAAAGTTAAGGGTAAAAATGCTAGCTACCATTTGGGGCTCTTTCAATTAAAAGAAAAACTAGTAAAACTAAAAAAATTAATTATTGTATGAAAAGGATGAAATAATCTCCACAACTATAAAGTTGTGGTTTTCCTCTTCGACTTTTAGATCTGACTGCATTCTCCTGCCAGCAACAAATATATATGAGGACTCATTCCATTGTTTCATGCATGCTACACGTATAGTAGTAGCTAGTAGGTTTTACTTTCTGCAACAAAAAAATAAAAATCCATTTTTCTTGTTATAGGGGAATAAATTTCATTGTCCCTTTTCATTATCCTACTTTCAATAGTGAAGAGACCTCATTTCAAATCAATATAAAGATAATGAAAACAAAATATTCTATAGCAGGCAAAAAGTGAGCTAAATGGTTAACAAGAATATACTTCTTTCTGAACATATAGAAACTCCAAACATCTATGAGTTAAATAGGATTCAAAATTTACAAGGGTTCGAAACCCAATTTAGTAAAAACAGAACACTTGAGTTGAGAGGATCCCATCTTAAAGTACTCATAATCATCTATCAACTCTCGATCAGGTTCTTTGCTTCCCTCTTCCTGAACAACCACACAAAATCCAATTAGTCTTTTATATAAAATATAAGAAATGAAAATCCAATCCTCTCTTCCTGAAGGGTAAAAAATCATATATTCAAAACTTCAGTTCAAAACTCTTTTAAGTGTATTCCAAAATATTTTATCAGAACTTACTTCATCAATCATAGCCTTCCATTTTCACCACCTTCCTTTGCAACTTGGATTAACAACACAAAGTGCTCTTAAATCAACCATGAATTAGAATACTAGAAATACCAGAAATAGAGGATATAATGGCATGGGGTTGGATTCATTCTTCAAGGACACCCCCAAGTTTGGAATCATTTACTCAATAACACATTTGAATTGATAAATAAGCTAGAATACAAGATCATTATTATACAATAAATGGCTGAGTGGAGGGATAACAACCTACATTTAATAATAAATAGGATAAATTGGACATCAAAGATGCAAGCAACTTGAAGCACATCAAAGATGAGCTAATTAAAAAAAATTAGACAAAGATATTCCAAAACATTACTTCATCATCAAATGTTCCAAAACATTACTTCATCATAAAATATCCTCTTTGGTGCTCTGATTTCATCTAATCCTATTATTATTATTTTTTTCTAACAGCAACATTACCTACAATATAATGTATAAATTAGTGATATACATGCAAAAAAATTTATATGCATATGGAAAACACAGGAACACAACTCAACTGAAGAAGGCCTTATCCCATAAATCAAGTAGTTAATTGCATTAAAAAATATATATATAAAATGGATGTGGCTAACTTATACTTTATATCATAACACACTTATATTCACCAAAGATATGGTGGAGTCTATTGCTCCATTTCAATGCTTCATGCATTTCACATATCATGAATGTACACAACAAGATACCCAAATATTCCTTAGGAAGACACTGTTCCAAAACTGTGGTTAACTAGTCACATTGTTCCAACAGAAGACATGCCGATACATAACAAGCAAACCTAAGCGACACAACTAATTGAGCCAACTTGCAAGCAACCATGGGTTGGTAACAGGATTAAACAGCTCGTGGCAGCTTATAAATAATGACTTGTTTTCCTTTGCACCCTGTTTGGTTGCCAAGAACAAATAAGGAAAATGAAAAAAACTAAATAAATACAAATTTTAATGAAACCTCAACCCAACTAAGCCAAATGGAGTGGTGTTAGGCTCAATTTGAGGAGAAGTTCTAAACGAAAAACCTAAACATTTTCTTTCCCTAAAAGTTTTGCAACAGCCAAATAAATTCATGGAGATGTATATATATATATATATATATATTGTGAATTCAATTAAATAGAAAGTAATAAAAGCACTAAGCATACAAAAAATGGAATGAATTGCTTTTAGTCTTACAAGAATTCCCAAATTAAACTTCCTTATGTTCTTTATAAAACAGCAACGACAAGAGGAATTAAAAAAGATAAGTAATGGAAATCGAGTTTTTTTTCCTTGGGGAAAAAGAGAAAGAAATGATGGGAATGTGGGAGGGTGGACCTGAGAAAATGCCATGAGAAGCACAAAAGTTTCAAAAATTGGAATAGATTATTGGGTACTCACATTCAAGAGATTTCTACGAATCCGAATCCATCTATCTCCGCTCCACTGTAGGGAGGTCGCACACGTTTTACCTTAAGAGTTCTCTTCTAAAAGGTTCCATGTAGTTTCCATTTTCTGGCTACTTTTCCCAATGTTTTTTTTTTTTTTCTATGTTTTGTCTCTATTTCTCCTCTGTCAATCCATATTCCCAAAGAAAAAGAACAAACAATAATCCTCACTAATTGCCAAGAAGAAAAAGATCAAACATTGATTTCATAAAGAAAAAGAAACAAATCAAGACAAATCAGTAGTGGTTAAAGGGCAAAATTAATGTTCCACCTTTAAGCTTACTTCTCTTAGCTGCCACTCTCCCAGCAACCAAACAGAAATCCCAAAAACCCATAACACGGATTGTTAAAAAAAAATATTGGCCAAGAAACAATAGCATGAATATCATCGACAATTAGGTAAAAAAACATACCAAATCCATAACGAAACAAACCGGAAAAGTTTAGAAAAATTCTGGGGAAATTTAAGGAACGGGAAAGGGGAAAGCAACCCAGAAAATGAAAGGAATTACCTAAAGGTCGTAGAAAAAACGAAAAGGATCTCAGCCTCAGTAATGGAAAAAACAGAACAAAGAGGAAAAAGTAAATCCTTCCAAGAAAATTTTTACTATTATTTTCTAGGTAACCAAACAAAGAACCCAAGAGAGAGAGCGCGCTTACTTTGGGTTCCGGGTTATTCTGAGCATGAGGTGGGAGCCGTCGTCGGCGCTAGTGGAAACTAGAGTGAAGAGGACGAAGGTTACCTCTTATTTTTATTAGGGTATCGAGATTTTCCGAGCAATTACGGCTTTTCAGATTTTCTTTATTTTTTTGGAAAAGTGGCATCACATCGACATCAAGACCGTATCCACAGCAGATTCACAGATTTCATCATCACGAATTTGGTTTAAGGGATTTTTTTTCAGCATTCTGAAGAGGATAGGAGAGATTCTGGAGGGTTCTCGTCAACAGCAACACTCCCACTTCATTGGTGCGGGATCATCAGAGCTTTGGGGAGGTACAAGTCCATTGGGAAGATCATAACGGCCACGCTATCTTGATTGGCAGTTCATCTTCATTAGTTTATCTTCAGGAGTGCGCAGCACCGGCAGATCAGAAGACCATCACTGCACATTCATTTTGGATCATTCGTCATTCATTTTTTGGTGAGGGGAGCTATCACCGACTTTGGAGGGCAATATCGAGAGGATTCTGGACTTTTCTTTGAAGAGGAGATCATCATATACCATCATATACCGAGGGAGAATTCTGGCGGTTTTTGGCTTTCATCTTCTGGCCGGAAAAGAAAGAAACAGAGAGTGGAAGATCGATCTTGAGAGAGGAGAAGTTTTCATCTAGGCGTGAGGATCGATCTGGAGGTTTTTCATCTTTCATCTTTTGGGGATCTTTTGGCCGGAAAAGAAAGAAACAGAGAGGGAAGGATCAATCTCGAGAGAGAATTTTTCATCTAAGCTTTAGCGACTGTACGACGAATTCTGGAGGTTTTTCATCTTTCATCTTTCGGGGATGCCGGAAAAGAAAGAAACAGAGAGCGGAGGATCGATCTTGAGACAAAAGTTTTCATAGGGGACTGCGTCACGGATCCAGTTGGAGGAGATCACTGCTATCGACCATCATCACCAGTTCCGAGTGGAGGAGATTGACACAGCGACAGTCTCCGGCAGAAGCAAGATTTCTGTCGGCATCACCCCTATTGGATCTGAGAGAGGAGTCATCAGACCCACGTATCACCATTCTTGCGCCCACAACAGTTCATCAACGCTGCGTCTCCGGATCAGGCACCAGACCACGCATTGGTTCATCGCCATCTCGAACACCGCCTGCAACTCTAAACAACCACGCATCGAGGAGCATCTGAGGATCATAACAACACCGTTTCGATCTTTCGTGCAAACTGGACATCGCACGGATGTCTTGATCATCTCTCTCTTTGGGTTCGCGTGGACATCAACTTCTTCATCATCATTCAGCATCACCTACCGATTTTGTAGACGCACACCATCACTTCAGATTAGCGCAGCTTCATCACGACATCACATCAATTCACCATCAGATCGTCATTATTAGTTCGTACTCTTTTTATAAAAAAAAAGTAACACTAAAATATATTAATAGTAGTACTATGATGAAAATGATGTTACCGATGCTACAAGATACTATACCCAAATGTTCATAATGAAAGAATAATCATACAAATGATTCCACAAAAGAAATCGTATAAAGCAAATATTTACATCCAAACAGTGATAACTAAAAGTCTGCAATTGCTGACTGGTGAAAATTGAAAGCCCAGCATCCGTGGTAAGCATCCAGAATTAGTGATTTTGACATAATTTTTGTCAAAATCACACATAAGTTCTACTGGGATTTCAGCTATTCACACATAAGGTTTGAAGAACTTTTAAGGCATTAATTCTAGAAAAGGCTTCTCAATTATTTCTTAATGACTAGTAATAAGTCCTCTTTTTTCCTTCCATTAAAATTTATTCTTATTATTACTATTGACAATATTATTAAATACCAACAAGATCATAATTTCCATTATAAAAAAAATTATAAAAAGGTTTAAGGAAACAAGATATTAATTTAATCTTATCTCATTTTTTGTGGGATAAATTAAAATTAGATTTTCAAAGTGCATGTAAAAATTTTATTTTTCAATTACCATATTTGATTGTGACTTATATTTTAAGAGTTTGTTTAGTAATAATTATAAGAAATGCTTTTAGCTTAAAAAGTATTTTTTTATAAAAAAAAAAAACAATAAGTGTTTTAATAAATTTTATAAAATATTTTTAAAAATCACTTATAATATTTAATAAATAAATATTTGATGAGTGGTTTTCTTAAAAACACTTTATTCATAAAATGCATCAAATGTGGGAGATTAAAACTTGCCTAGAATTGAAGTTTATTAAAATCATAATTAGTTGTGATTTTATCAATTGACATAATTTTTGTAAACCACTGTCGGTTACTAATGTCAAGGACCAATTTAAGCTCTCAAGTTATGTAAACAACATAGGTAAGCCAGTGCTTTGACACTAAAAGAAAACAAGAAAACACGTGGGGGAACACCCTCGGCACCCCACCCACCCACCCAACAGTACCCACACTCACACACCAACACACACATACATAAAAATAAATAAATAAATCAATTGGTGAATAAATTAACAGTAAATTGACTCTTTGTTTATCAATACAAACTATATCTGTCCTTTGAGAGTGCATTAAAGCACTAATAACCTTCCTTCAACCCATCTAAATTTTTCAGCACTCCAGTCTTTTTGCTCTCTTCCAAATTTTGACAAGCATATTTTCTTCTTTCTCTTTACATTTCCCTCAAGCCTTTGTCCCCTTTCTGGCCTCCATCTTTTTTATACAGGCCATGATCTCTAGCTCGAACCCCTTAGTCGACATTACCAAGAAGTTGCCAAAGGCATCCAGTTCACTTTTCGGCCATCTTTAAGAGAAGGAAACCTCCTTTGGATCATTTCCTATCTCCTCACCTTCTTCCTTCCCTTACAACCAAACCCGTTGAGCCTTCCTCTTCATGTTTGAGCTGGCGACGAACCAATGCATGGTCTGGTGCCTGATCGGGAGACGCAGCGTTGATGAACTGTGGTGCGAGCAAGAATGGTGATACGTAGGTCCGATGATCATGGCTTTAGCACCTCTCTCTCAAATGCAATAGGGGTGATGCCGACAGAAATCTTGCTTCTGCCGGAGACTGTTGCTGTGTCAATCTCCTCCACTCGGAACTGGTGATCATGGTCGATAGCAGTGATCTCCTCCAACTGGATCCGTGACGCAGTCCCCTCAAGCCTAGATGAAAATTTCTTCTCTCTCAATCGACCCTCCCCTATCTGTTTCTTTCTTTTCCGGCCAAAAGATCCCTAAGATAAAAGACGAAAAACCTCCAGAATTCGTCATGCAGTCCCCTCAAGCCTAGATGAAAACTTCTCCTCTCTCAAGATCGATCCTCCCCTCACTGTTTCTTTCTTTTCCGGCCAAAAGATCCCAAAAAGATGAAAGATGAAAAACCTCCAGAATTCGTGATGCGGTCCCCTCAATCCTAGATGTAAACTTCTCCTCTCTCAAGATCGATCCTCCCCTCTCTGCTTCTTTCTTTAGCGGCCAAAAGATCCCCCAAGAAGAAAAACCTCCAGAATTCGTGATGCGGTCCCCTCACTCCTAGATGTAAACTTCTCCTCTCAAGATCGATCCTCCCCTCTCTGTTTCTTTCTTTTCCGGCGAAAAGATCAAAGCCCAGAACGTCCAGAATTCTCCCTCGGTGTATGATGATCTCCTCTTCAAAGAAAAGTCCAGAACCCTCTCGATATTGCCCTCCAAAGTCGGTGATAGCTCCCCTCACCAAAAAATGAATGATGAATAATCCAAAATGAATGTGCAGTGATGGTCTTCTGATCTGCTGGTGCTGCGCACTCCTGAAGATAAACTAGGGAAGATGAACTGCCAATCAAGATAGCGTGGCTTTTATGATCTTCCCAATGGTCTTGTACCTCCCCAAAGCTCTAATGATCCTGCACCAATGGAGTAGGAATGTTGCTGTTGACGAGAACCCTCCAGAATCTCTCCTTATCCTCTTCAGAATGCTAAAAAGAATCCTTTAAACCAAATGCCTGATGATAAAATCATTGAATCTGCTGTAGATATGTTCTTGATGTTGATACGATGCCACTTTTCCCAAAAATCAAGTTTCGAATTAATAAATAAATGATCATAAGATACTGAGATGGGAGGATGGTGAAAACTGAAGTTATATATCTGGTGATAGAACTGAAAATGATCAAATATCCCCAGCCGGTGTGTCATGATCATGATGAGTTACAGAGACTGATAAGGCAGTGATGATAAGAGCTGGTCTATGTGTGGCTTTGATGAGTTGCCATTCTTCTAGAGAGATGCGGTGCACTGGTGTAGATATGTAGAAGACGACTATGGAGAAGGCTTCTCTCCTCCGACTGATGGCGCGCCTGTGAAGATGATTCTCCCTGCTAGTGGTGGAGACGCACGTCTCTAGAAAAGATCTAGCTTCTGGAAAAAACCAGAAAAACTCCAGATATGTACCGATGACGATGATAAATTCCTGGTGATCAAGGATGATGAGCTGAAGAACTCCTGCCGAGAACCCTCGAGAATTCCCAAAGCCCTCCTGATCTGATCCTGCTTGGTGTACTTCTCTAACAGGTATCACATGCATTCTCTCCCTAGTTGCCTTTTTCAAATGGTCTCCCTTTTTGCCTTTGTGAAATGCTGTTTGAAAACCCTGAGTCTTCCCAAAACCAGCGCCAAAAATTCCCCGACAAGTAATAACATAAACAAAAATCGAATATTATGTGGGGATCAACATGCAACATTAATTTTGTTTTTTTATTTCTTCTTTCTTCATTTTATACCTTTTGGATTTTTTTTAGAATATACTAGTTACTCATTCTCAAAATATTTTAAATTTCATTTTTTTTCACTCTTTAATTTTTTATTAAATATTTATGAACACTTTACATATAAAATAATAATAATAACATATAATAAATCATTAATGAGAAAAATATATAAATAAATATATAATAAAGAAATTGAATTTTTTTACTTAATATTCACCATGGTTTTATCTTTTTTTTCTTGATTAAAATGTTTAATATTTTTTATTAAAGAAGATAAAAACTTGGTTGAGGTTATACCATTTTCATTTGTTAAAATTTTTAATTTTCTTATTATATAAAATAAAAAATAAAATACAATTTTCACAAAGAATTTGTATTTAATCATTTATATTAATTTTCTTTTAATTTTATTAAAAATTAAAAATTTTGCATATCTTACCATAAACCAAAGAGCAGTGATATATTATTCCCACTACAGTGATACTTATAATACAATTCAATGTGTTTTTTTTTTTTTTTTTTTAAATATAAAGGTGATACTCTTTTTTCCTAAAAATTCTAACATGCTATTATTGTTTAAGTTTCTCATTTGTTGCTTCAAATTTGCCTATTTAATGGAGATGACTTTTCATTTTGAAGGTTTGGGCATGGATGCTCCAAGGATTGTAGCATCTTCAATAGGTAAAAATTCTTTCAAGCTATTACAGTTTATGTTTCTTATTTGCTGCTTCAAATCTGTCCATTCAACGGATGGCTTTTCATTTTGAATGTCTGGCCGTAACTGCTTTAAGGATTAGTGAGCATCTTCAACAGGTAAGTATTCTATGTTGCTTCATATAGTAATCTCGAAATCATGCTTGCCATCAAATAACACATGAGTATACATCAATGAACCACCTCTCATCGTATATACCATAAATTCATTTCAGCCAAATGTTCCTATCAATTTTTAGAAATCCAAGGTGAGGTTGCCATAATTCAGCCAAATGTTTTTACATTGGGTATGATTGGATTGTTTATGCTAGGTGTTTTGTTATTTCAATATTACTTCAAATTAATTCATAGATTATTCCTCGGTTAGAGTACTTAATTTGCACAGTGTATTATAGTTTCTTATATTTTATATAAAGCTAAATAAAGAAGAAAACAATATATTTGCATTGGAATGAAGTTCAGATAATGATTAAAGAAAAAAACTAAGACAAACCTAGAATGGCATCCCAGGGAAGAGAAACCAAAGGAACAAACAACTAGGCTTAGATAGAACTTATCATGACGTTAGAATGATGAGAAACCAAAGAAACAAAAAATAATATCACATAGAACCTACAATGGTGTGTCCCAATGATAAAAAAATCAAAGAAACAAAATATTAAGTTTAGATAAAACCTAAGATGGTGTCAAAATAATCAGAAACGGGAGGAACAAATAATAAACTTATATAGAACTTGGGATGGTGTCCAAACGATGAGAAACCAAAGGATCATATCCCAATGATTAGTTACAAATGGAAAAAAGGAATGAGCTTAGATAGAACCTAGAAAGTTGTCCCACTGATGAAAAACAAGTGGAACAAACAAATGAACTTAGATAAAACCTAGATGGTGTTCCAATGATAGGAAACAAAAGGGATGACGAATAAACATAGATAGAACCTAGGATGGTGTCCAAACGACAAGAAATTAAAGGAAAAAACAATTAACCTTAGATAGGGCCTAGGGGGCGTCCCAATGATGACAAACCCAACGAAAGAATGAATGACCTTAGATAGAACCTATGATGTCGTCCCAAAGATGAGAAACCAAAGGGAGAAAGAATAAACTAGATGGTGTCCAAATGATGAGAAACCAAAGGAATGTCCCAATGATGAAAAACGAGTGGAACAACCAAATGAAATTAGCTAAAACCTAGATGGCGTTCCAATGATTGGAAACAAAAGGGATGAAGAATAAACATAGATAGAACCTAAGATGGTGTCCAAACGATGAGAAATTAAAGGAACAAACAATTAAGCTTAGATAAGCCCTAGGGGGCATCCCAATGATGACAAGCCCAAGGAAAGAATGAATGACCTTAGAAAGAAGCTACGATGTCGTCCCAAAGATGAGAAGCCAAAGGGAGAAAGAATAAACTTCCATAAAACCTAGGTGGTGTCCAAACGATGAGAAACCAAAGGATCATGTCCCAATGATTAGTTACAAAAGGAAAAAAGGAATGAGCTTAGATAGAACCTAGAAAGCTGTCCCAATGATGAAAAACAAGTGGAAAAAACAAATGAACTTAGATAAAACCTAGATGGCAATCCAATGATAGGGAACAAAAGGGATGAAGAATAAACATAGACAAAACCTAGGATGGTGTCCAAACGATGAGAAATTAAAGGAACAAACAATTAAGCTTAGATAGAGCCTAGGGGGCATCCCAATGATGACAAACCAAAGGAAAGAATGAATGACCTTAGAAAGAAGCTACAATGTCGTCCCAAAGATGAGAAACCAAAGGGAGAAAGAATAAACTTCCATAAAACCTAGGTGGTGTCCAAACGATGAGAAACCAAGGGATCATGTCCCAATGATTAGTTACAAATGGAAAAAAAGGAATGAGCTTAGATAGAACCTAGAAAGCTGTCCCAATGATGAAAAACAAGTGGAACAAACAAATGAACTTAGATAATACCTAGATGGTGTTCGAATGATAGGAAACAAAAGGGATGAAGAACTAACATAGATAAAACCTAGGATGGTGTTCAAACGATGAGAAAATAAAAGAACAAACAATTGAGCTTAGATAGGGGGCGTCCCAATGATGACAAACGAAAGAAAAGAATGAATGACCTTAGAAAAAACCTATGATGTCGTCCCCAATATGAGAAACCAAAGGGAGAAACAATAAACTTCCATAAAACCTAGATGGAATCAAAACAATGAGAAACCAAAGGATCATGTCCCAATGATTAGTTACAAATGGAAAAAAGGAATGAGCTTTGATAGGACCTAGAAAGTTGTCCCAATGATGAAAAAAAATGAACTTAAATAATACCTAGATGGTGTTCAAACGATTGGAAACAAAAGGGATGAAGAATTAACATAGATAAAACCTAGGATGGTGTCCAAACGATGAGAAATTAAAGGAACAAACTATTCAGCTTAGATAGGGCCTAAGGGGCGTCCCAATGATGACAAACGAAAGAAAAGAATGAATGACCTTAGAAAAAACCTATGATGTCATCCCCAATATAAGAAACCAAAGGGAGAAAGAATAAACTTGCATAAAACCTAGATGGTGTCCAACCGATGAGAAACCAAAGGATCATGTCCCAATGACTAGTTATTAATGGAAAAAAAGGAATGAGCTTCGATAGAACCTAGAAACCTGTCCCAATGATGAAAAAATGGTGGAACAAAAAAATGAACTTGAATAAAACCTAGATGGCGTTCCAATGATAGTAAACAAAAGGGATGAAGAATAAACATAGATAGAACCTAGGATGGTGTCCAAACGGCGAGAAATTAAAGGAAAAAACAACTAACCTTAGATAGGGCCTAGGGGGCATCCCAATGATGACAAACCAAAGGAAAGAATGAATGACCTTAGATAGAACCTATGATGTCGTCCCAAAGATGAGAAACCAAAGGGAGAAAGAATAAACTAGATGGTGTCCAAACAATGAGAAACCTAAGGGAGAAAGAATAAACTTGCATAAAACCTTGATGGTGTCCAACCGATGAGAAACCAAAGCATCAAATGATTAGTTACAAATGGGAAAAAGGAATGAGCTTAGATAGAACCTAGAAAGCTGTCCCAATGATTGAAAACAAGTGGAACAAACAAATGAACTTAGATAAAACCTAGATGGCATTCCAATGATAGGAAACAAAAGGGATGAAGAATAAACATAGACAGAACCTAGGATGGTGTCCAAACGATGCGAAATTAAAGGAACAAACAATTAAGCTTAGATAGGGCCTAGGGGGCATCTCAATGATGACAAACCGAAGGAAAGAATGAATGACCTTAGAAAGAAGTTATGATGTCGTCCCAAAGATGAGAAACCACAGGGAGAAGGAATAAACTTCCATAAAACCTAGATGGTGTCCAAACGATGAGAATCCAAAGGATCATGTCCCAATGATTAGTTACAAATGGAAAAAATGAATGAGTTTAGATAGAACCTAGAAAGCTGTCCCAGTGATGAAAAACGGGTGGAACAAACAAATGAACTTGGATAAAACCTAGATGGCATTCCAACCGATAGGAAACAAAAGGGATGAAGAATAAACATAGACAGAACCTAGGATGGTGTCCAAACGATGAGAAACAAAAGGATCATGTCCCAATGATTAGTTACAAATGGAAAAAAGGAATGAGTTTAGATAGAACCTAGAAAGCTGTCCCAGTGATGAAAAATGGGTGGAACAAACAAATGAACTTGGATAAAACCTAGAGGGCAATCAAATGATAGGAAACAAAAGGGATGAGAAATTAAAGGAACAAATAATTAAGCTTAGATAGGGCCTAGGAGGCGTGCCAATGAAGACAAACAAAAGGAAAGCATTAATGACCTTAGATAGAACCTACGATGTCGTCCCAAAGATGAGAAATCAAAGGGAGAAAGAATAAACTTCGATCAAACCTAGATGGTGTCCAAACAGTGAGAAACCAAAGTTTCGTGTCCCAATGATTTGTTATAAATGGAAAAAAGGAATGAGCTTAGATAGAACCTAGAAAGTTGTCCCAATGACAAAAAACGAGTAGAACAAATTAATGAACTTAGATAAAATCTAGATGGCGTTCCAATGATAGGAAACAAAAGGGATGAAGAATTAATATAGATAGAACCTAGTATGTTGTCTAAACGATGAGAAATTAAAGGAACAAATAATTAAGCTCAGATAAGGCCTAAGGGGCGTGCCAATCAGGACAAACCAAAAGAAAGAATGAATGACCTTAGATAGAAGCTACGATGTCGTCCCAAAGATGAGAAACCGAAGGGAGAAAGAATAAACTTCTATCAAACCTAGATGGTGTCCAACCAATGAGAAACCAATGGTTCGTGTCCCAATGATTAGTTACAAATGGAAAAATGGAATGAGCATAGATAGAACCTAGAAAGCTGTCCCAATGATGAAAAACAAGTGGAAGAGACAAATGAACTTAGATTAAACCTAGAACGCGTTCCAATGATAGGAAACAAAAGGGGTGAAGAATAAACATACGCATAACCTAGGATGGTGTCTAAACGAAGAGAAATTAAAGGAACAAAAAATTAAGCTTAGATAGGGCCTAGGGGCGTGCCAATGATGACAAACCAAAGTAAAGAATGCATGACATTAAAAAGAACCTACAATGTCGTCCCAAAATGAGAAACCAAATGGAGCTTCCATAAAACCTAGATGGTGTCCAAACAATGAGAAACCAAAGGATCATGTCCCAAATGGAAAAATGGAATGAGCATAGATAGAACCTAGAAAGCTGTCCCAATAACAAAAAACGAGTATAAAACCTAAATGAACTTAGATAAAATCTAGATGGCGTTCCAATGATAGGAAACAAAAGGGATGAAGAATAAACATAGATAGAACCTAGTATGGTGTCTAAATGATGGGAAATTAAAATAACTAATAATTAGGCTTAGATAGAGCCCAAGGGGTGTGCCAATGATGAAAAATGAAAGGAAAGAATGAATGACCTCATATAGAACCTACAATGTCGTCCCAAAGATGAGAAACCAATGGCAGAAAGAATAAACTTCCATCAGAACTAGATGGTGTCCAACCAGTGAGAAACCAAAGGTTTGTGTCTTAATGATTAGTTACAAATGGAAAAAAAAGAATGAGCTTAGATAGAACCTAGAAAGCTGTCCCAATCACGAAAAACGAGTAGAACAAATAAATGAACTTAGGTAAAATCTATATGGTGTTCCAATGATAGGAACCAAAAGGGATGAGAAATTAAAGGAACAGACAATTAAGCTTATATAGCGCCTAGGGGGCATCCCCATGATGACAAACAAAAGTAAAGAATGAATGACCTTAGAAAGAAGCTACGATGTCGTCCAAAAATAAGAAACGAAATTGAAAAAGAATAAACATCCATTAAACCTTGATGGTGTCCAAACGATGCGAAACCAAAGGATCATGTCCCAATGATTAGTTACAAATGGAAAAAAGGAATGAGCTTAGATAGAACCTAGAAAGATGTCCCAATGATGAAAACCAAGTGGAATAGACAAATGAACTGAGATTAAACCTAGATGGTGTTCCAATGATAGTAAACAACATGGATGAAGTATAAACAAACGCAGAACCTAGGATGGTGTCTAAACGATGAGAAATTAAAGGAACAAATGATTAAGATTAGATAGGGCTTAGGGGCCGTCCCAATGATGACAAACCAAAGTAAAGAATGCATGACCTTAGAAAGAACCAACGATGTCGTCCCAAAATTAGAAACTGAATGGAGAAAGAATAAACTTCCATAAAACCTAGATGGTATCCAAACGATGACAAACCAAAGGATCATGTCGCAATGGTTAGTTGCAAATGGAAAAAAGGACTGAGCTTAGATAGAACCTAGAAAGCTGTCCCAATGACGAAAAACGAGTAGAACAACTAAATGAAATTAGATAGAATATAGAAGGTGGTCCAATGATAAGAAACAAAACGGATGAAGAATAAACATAGATAGAACCTAGTATGGTGTCTAAATGATGAGAAATTATAGGAACAAATAACAAAGCTTAGATAGGGCCCAAGGGGCGTGCCATAGATGACAAACCAAAGGAAAGAATGAATGACCTTAGATAGAACTTACGATGTCGTCCCAAAGATGAGAAACCAAAGGGAGAAAGAATAAAATTCCATCAAACCTAGATGTCCAACCAGTGAGAAACCAAAGGTTCGTGTCCCAATGATTAGTTACAAATGGAAAAAAGGAATGAGCATAGATAGAACCTAGAAAGCTGTCCCAATGATAAAAAACGAGTGGAACAGAAAAATGAAAATAGATTAAACCTAGATTGTGTTCCATTGATAGGAAATAAAGTGGATGAAGAATAAACATAGCCAGAACCTAGGATGGTGTCTAAACAATAAGAAATTCAAGGAACAAACTATTAAGCTTAGATAGGGCCTAGAGGGAGTCCCAATGATGACAAGCCCAAGTAAAGAATGCATGACCTTAGAAAGAACCTACAATGTCCTCCCAAAATGAGAAACCAAATAGAGAACAACTAAACTTTTGTAAAACCTAGACGGTGTCTAAACGATGAAACACCAAAGGATCATGTCCCCATGATTAGTTATAAATGGAAAAGAAGGAATGAGCTTAGATAGAACCTAGAAAGTTGTCCCAATGATGAAAAACGAGTAGAACAAATAAATGAACTTAGATAAAATATAGAAGGTGTTCCAACGAAAGGAAAAAAAAAGTTATGAAGAGTACCCATAGATAGAACCTAGTACGGTGTCTAAATGATGAGAAATTAAAGGAACAAATAATTAAGTTTCGATAGGGCCTAAGGGGCGTGCCAATGATGAGAAACCAATGGGAGAAAGAATAAACATCCATCAATCCTAGATGGTGTCCAAACGATGCGAAACCAAAGGATCATGTCCCAATAATTAGTCACAAATGGAAAAAAGGAATGAGCTTAGATAGAACCTAGAAAGCTGTCCCAATGATGAAAAACGAGTGGAATAGACAAATGAACTGAGATTAAACCTAGATGGTGTTCCAATGATAGGAAACAAAATGGATGAAGTATACACATACGTAGAACCTAGGATAGTGTCTAAACGGAGAGAAATTAACGGAACAAACAATTTAGCTTAGATAGCGCCTAGGGGCATCCCCATGAGGACAAACCAAAGTAAAGAATGAATGACCTTAGAAAGAACCTACGATGTCGTCCAAAAATGAGAAAGAATAGACATCCACCAAACCTAGATGGTGTCCAAACGATGCAAAACCTAAGGATCATGTCCCAAATAGATAAATGAACTGAGATTAAACGTAGATGGTGTTCCAACGATAGGCAAAAAAATGGATGAAGTATGTTTATACGCAGAATCTAGGATGGTGTCTAGACGATGAGAAATTAAAGGAACAAACAATTAAGTTTAGATAGCGCCTAGGGGCGTCCCTATGATCACAAACCAAAGTAAAGAATGAATGAGCTTAGAAAGAACCTACGATGTCATCCAAAAATGAGAAACGAAATTGAGAAAGAATAAACATCCATCAAACCTAGATGGTGTCCAACCGATGAGAAACCAAAGGATCATTTCCCAATGATTAATTGCAAATGGAAAAAAGGAATGAGCTTAGATAGAACCTAGAAAGTTGTCCCCACGACGAAAAATGAGTTGAAAACCTAAATGAACTTAGATAAAATCTAGATGGCGTTCCAATGATAGGAAACAAAAGGGATGAAGAATACATATATGCAGAACCTAGGATGGTGTCCAAACGGTGAGAAATTAAAGGAATAAACAATTAAGCTTAGAAAGCGCGTAGGGGGCGTCCCCATGATGACAAACGAAAGTAAAGAATGAATGACCTTAGAAAGAACCTACGATGTCGTCCAAAAATGAGAAACGAAATTGAGAAAGAATAAACATCCATCAAACCTAGATGGTGTCCAAACGATGAGAAACCAAAGGATCATGTCCCAATGATTAGTTAAAAATGGAAAAATGAATGAGCTTAGATAGAACCTAGAAAGCTGTCCCAATGACGAAAAACGTGTCAAACAAATAAATGAACTTAGAAAAAATCTAGATGGCGTTCCAATGATAGGAAACAAAATGGAGGAAGAATAAACATGGATAGAAACTAGTATGGTGCCTAAACGATGAGAAATTATAGGAACAAATAATTAAGCTTAGATAGGGCCTAAGTGGCGTGCCAATGATGACAAACCGAAGGAAAGAATGAATGACCTTAGATAGAACCTACGATGTCGTCCCAAAGATGAGAAACCAAAGGGAGAAAGAATAAACTTCCATAAAACCTAGAAGGTGTCCAAATGATGAGAGAGCAAAGAATCATGTCCTAATGATTAGTTGCAAATGGAAAAAGGGAATAAGTTGAGATAGAACCTAGAAAGCTGTCCCAATGACGAAAAACGAGTAGAAAACCAACATGAACTTAGATAAAATCTAGATGGCGTTCCAATGATAGGAAACAAAAGGGATGAAGTATCAACATACGCAAAACCTAGTATGGTGTCTAAACGATGAGAAATGAAAGGAACAAATAATTAATCTTAGATAGGGCCTAAGGGGCGTGCCAATTATGATAAACCGAAGGAAAGAATGAATGACCTTAGATAGAACCTACAATGTTGTCCCAAAGATGAGCAACAAAAGTGAGAAAGAATAAACTTCCATTAAACCTAGATGGTGACCAACTAGTGAGACAACAAAGGTTTGTGTTCCAATGAATAGTTAGAAATGGAAAAATGGAATTAGCATAGAAAGAACCTAGAAAGGTGTCCCAATGATGAAAAACAAGTGGAACAGAAAAATGAACTTAGATTAAACCTAGATGGTGTTCCAATGATAGGAAACAAAATGGATGAAGTATAAACGTACCCAGAATCAGGATGGTGTCTAAACGATGAGAAATTATACAAACAAAGGATGGTGCCTAGGGGGCATCCCAATGATGACAAACCAAAGTTAAGGATGCATGACCTTAGAAAGAACCTATGATGTTGTCCCCCAAAATGAGAAACCAAATGGACCAAGAATAAACTTCCATAAAACCTAGATGGTGTCCAAACAATGAGAAACCATAGGATCATGTCCCAATGGTTAGATACAAATGGAAAAATGGAATGAGCATAGATAGAACCTAGAAAGCTCTCCCAATGATGAAAGAGGAGTAGAACAAATAAATGAACTTACATAAAATCTAGATGGCGTTCCAATGATAGGAAACAGAAGGGATGAAGAATAAACATAGGATGGTTTCTAAAACGATGAGAAACTAAATCTACTAATAATTAAGCTTAGATAGGGCCTAGGGGGCGTGCCAATGAGTACCGACCAAAGGAAAGAATAAATGACATTAGATAGAACCTACGATCTTGTCCCAAAGATGAGAAACCAAAGGGAGAAAGAATAAACTTCCATCAAACCCAAATGGTGTCCAAACAATGAGAATCAAAAGGATCATGTCCCAATGATTAGTTACAAATGGAAAAATTGAATGAACCTATATATAATCTAGAAAGCTGTCCCAATGACGAAAAACGAGTAGAACAAATAAATGATCACCGATAAAACCTAGATGGCTTCCAATGATAGGAAACAAAAGGGATGAAGAACAAACATAGATAGAACCTAGTGTGGTGTCTAAACGATGAGAAATTAAACGAACAAATAATTAAACTTAGATATGGCCTAAGGGGCGTGCCAATGATGACAAACCACAGGAAAGAATGAATGACCTTAGATAGATCCTACGATATCGTCCCAAAGATGAGAAACCAAAGGGAGAAAGAATAAACTTCCATAAAACCTAGAAGGTGTCCGAACATTGAGAAACCAAAGGCTCATGTCCTAATGATTTGTTGCAAATGGAAAAAAGGAATGAGCTTCAGACAGAACCTAGAAAGTTGTCCCCACGACGAAAAATGAGTTGAAAACCTAAATGAACTTAGATAAAATCTAGATGGCATTCCAATGATAGGAAACAAAAGGGATGAAGAATAAATATATGCAGAACCTAGGATGGTGTCCAAACGGTGAGAAATTAAAGGAATAAACAATTAAGCTTAGATAGCGCGTAGGGGGCGTCCCCATGATGACAAACGAAAGTAAAGAATGAATGACCTTAGAAAGAACCTACGATGTCGTCCAAAAATGAGAAACGAAATTGAGAAAGAATAAACATCCATCAAACCTAGATGGTGTCCAAACGATGAGAAACCAAAGGATCATGTCCCAATGATTAGTTAGAAATGGAAAAAAGGAATGAGCTTAGATAGAACCTAGAAAGCTGTCCCATTGACGAAAAACGTGTCGAACAAATAAATGAACTAAGAAAAAATCTAGATGGCGTTCCATTGATAGGAAACAAAATAGGCGAAGTATAAACATACGCAGAACCTAGGATGGTGTCTAAACGGTGAGAAATTATAGAAAATAAGAATTAAGCTTAGATAGCGCCTAGGGGGCATCCCCATGATGACAAACCAAAGTAAAGAATGAATGACCTTAGATAGAACCTATCATCTCGTCCAAAAATGAGAAGCCAAATGCTGAAAAAATAAACTTGCATCAAACCTTGATGGTGTCCAAACGATGTGAAACCAAAGGATCATGTCCCAATGATTAGTGACGAATGGAAAAAAGGAATGAGCTTAGATAGAACCTAGAACGTTGTCCGAATGTCGAAAAACGAGTAGAACTAATAAATGATCTTAGATAAAATCTAGATGGCGTTCCAATGATAGGAAATATAAGGGATGAAGAATAAACATAGATAGAACCTAGTATGGTATCTAAATGATGACAAATTAAAGGAACAAATAATTAAGCTTAGATAGGGCCTAAGGGGCGTTCCAATCATGACAAACCAAAGGAAAGAATGAATGAACTTAGATAGAACCTACGATGTCGTCCCAAAGATGAGAAACCAAAGGGAGAAAGAATAAACTTCCATCAAACCTAGATGGTGCCCAACTAGTGAGAAACATAAGGTTCATGTCCAAATGATTAGTTACAAATGGAAAAATTGAATGAGTATAGATAGAGCCTAGAAAGCTGTCCCAATGATGAAAAACGAGTGGAACAAAAAAATGAACTTAGGTTAAACCTAGATGGTGTTCCAATGATAGGAAACAAAATGGATGAAGTATAAACATACCCAAAATCAGAATGGTGTCTAAACGATGAGAAATTAAACGAACAAACAATTTTGCTTAGATATGGCCTAGGGGGCGTCCCAATGATGACAAACCAATGTTAAGGATGCATGACCTTAGAAAGAACCTACGATGTTGTCCCCCAAAATGAGAAACCAAATGGACCAAGAATAGACTTCCATAAAACCTAGATGGTGTCCAAACAATGAGAAACCAAAGGATCATGTCCCAATGGTAAGTTACAAATGGAAAAATGGAATGAGCATAGATAGAACCTAGAAAGCTCTCCCAATGATGAAAGAGAACAAATAAATGAACTTACATAAAATCTAGATGGCGTTCCAATGATAGGAAACAGAAGGGATGAAGAATAAACATAGGATGGTGTCTAAACGATGAGAAACTAAATCTACTAATAATTAAGCTTAGATAGGGCCTAGGGGGCGTGCCAATGAGTACCGACCAAAGGAAAGAATAAATGACATTAGATAGAACCTACTATCTTGTCCCAAAGATGAGAAACCAAAGGGAGAAAGAATAAACTTCCGTCAAACCCAAATGGTGTCCAAACGATGAGAATCAAAAGGATCATGTCCCAATGATTAGTTACAAATGGAAAAATTGAATGAACCTAGATAGAATCTAGAAAGTTGTCCCAATCACGAAAAAGGAGTAGAACCAATAAATGATCGCCAATAAAACCTAGATGGCTTCCAATGATAGGAAATAAAAGAGATGAAGAACAAACATAGATAGAACCTAGTATGGTGTCTAAACGATGAGAAATTAAACGAACAAATAATTCGGCTTAGATATGGCCTAAGGGGCGTTCCAATGATGACAAACCGCAGGAAAGAATGAATGACCTTAGATAGAACCTACGATGTCGTCCCAAAGATGAGAAACCAAAGGGAGAAAGACTAAACTTCCATAAGACCTAGATGGTATCCAAACAATGAGAAATTAAAGGATCGTGTCCCAATGATTAGTCATAAATGGAAAAAAGGAATGAGCTTAGATAGAACAAAGAAAGCTGTCCCAATGATGAAAAACGAGTCGAACAAAAAAATGAACTTAGATTAAAACTAGATGGTGTTCAAATGATAGCAAATAAAAGGGATGAAGAATAAACATAGACAGAACCTAGGATGGTGTTTAACTATGAGAAATTAAAGGAAAAAACTATTAAGCACAGATAGGGCCTAATGGGCGTCCCAATGATGAAAAACGAGTAGAACAAATAAATGATCTTCGATAAAACCTAGATGGCGTTCCAATGATACGAAACAAAAGGGATGAAGAATAAACATAGATAGAACCTAGTAGTGTCTAAACGGTGAGAAATTAAAGGAACAAACACTTAAAAATTAGATAGGGCCTAATGGGCGTCCCAATGATGACAAACAAAAGTAAAGAATGAATGACCTTAGAAAGAACCTACGATGTTGTCCCAAAATGGGAAACCAAATAGAGAAAGAATAAACTTCCATCAAACGGATGGTGTCGAAATGATGAGACTCCAAAGGTTCATTCCCAATGATTAGTTACAAATCGAAAAAAGTAATGAGCTTAGATAGGGCCTAAAGGTCATGCCAATGATGACAAATCAAAGGAAAGAATGAATGACCTTAGAACCTACAATGTCGTCCCAAAGATGAGAAACCAAAGGATCATGTCCTAATGATTAGTTACAAATGGAAAAAAGGAATGAGCTTACATAGACCCTAGAAAGCTGTCCCAATAACGAAAAACAAGTAGAACAAATAAATGAATTTAGATAAAATCTAGATGGCATTCCAATGTTAGAAAACAACAAGGATGAAGAATAAACATAGATAGAACCTAGTATGGTATCTAAACTATGAGAAATTAAAGGAACAAATAATTAAGTTTAGGTACGGCCCAAGGGGTGTGCCATTTATGACAAACCAAAGGAAAGAATGAATGACCTCCGATAGAACCTACGATGTCGTCCCAAAGATTAGAAACCAAAGGGAGAAAGAATAAACTTCCATCAAACCTAGATGGTTTCCAACCAGTGAGAAACCAAAGGATCATGTCCCAATGATTAGTTTCAAATGGAAAAAAAGCATTCAGCTTAGATAGAACCTAGAAAGTTGTCCCAATGATGAAAAACAAGTGGAACAAAGAAATGAACTTAGTCAAAGCCTAGACCGCATTCCAACCATAGGAAACTAAAGGGATGAAGACAAAACATAGATAGAACCTACAATGGTTTCTAAACGATGAGAAATTAAAGGAAAAAACAATTAAGCTTAGATAGGGCTTGTGGGCATTCAAATGATGACAAACCAATGTAAAGAATAACTGACCTTAGAAGGAACCTACGATGTCATCCCAAAGCTGAGAAACCAAATGGAGAAAGAATAAACTTCCATAAAACCTGGATAGTTTCCAAACTATTATAAACCAAAGGATCGTGTCCCAAACGTTAGTCACAAATAGAAAAAAGGAATGAGCATAGATAGAACCTAGAAAGCTGTCCCAATGATGAAAAACGAGTGGAACAAAGAAATGAACTTAGATAAGCCCTAGACCGCGTTCATTTAATAGGAAACTAAAGAATAAACACAGATAGAACCTACGATGGTGTCTACACGGTTAGAAATTAAAGGAACATACAATTAAGCTCAAATAGGGACTACGGGGCGTCCCAATGATCACAAACCAAACTAAAGAATGAATGACCTTAGAAGGAAGCTACGATGTCGTACCAAAGATGAGAAACAAAAGGGAGAAATAATAAACTTCCATTAAACCTAGATGGTGTCCAAAAGCTGAGAAACCAAAGGATCGTGTCCCAATGATTAGCTACAAATGGAAAAAAGGAATGAGCATAGATAGAACCTAGAAAGCTGTCCCAATGAGGAAAAACGAGTGGAACCAACAAATGAACTTATATTAAGCCTAGATTGTGTTCCAATTATAGGAAAAAAAGGGATGAAGAATCAACATAGATAGAACCTAGGATGGTGTCTAAACGATGAGAAACTAAAGGAACATAGAATTAAGCTTAGATAGGTTCTACGAGCGTCCCAATGATGACAAACCAAACTAAAGAATGACTGACCTTAGAAAGAAGCCATGATGTAGTCCGAAAGATGACAAATCAAATGGAGAAAGAATAAACTTCCATCAAACCTAGATGGTGTCCAAACTGTTAGAAACCAAAGGTTCGTCTCCCAATGAGTAGTTACGAATACAAAAAATGAATGAGCATAGATAGAACCCATAATGTTGTCCCAATGATGAAAACAAAGTGGAACAAATAAATGAACTGAGCTAAAATTTAGAATAAACATAGATAGAACCTAGGATGGTGTCTAAACGATGAGAAATTGTAGGAACAAATAATTAAGCTTAGATAGGGCCTAGGGGGCGTGCCAATGATGACAAACCACAGGAAAGAATGAATGACCTTAGATAGAACCTACAATGTCATCCCAAAGATGAGAAACCAAAGGATCATGTCCCAATGATTAGTTAGAAATGGAAAAAAGGAATGAGTTTAGATAGAACCTAGAAAGCTGTCCCAGTGATGAAAAACGGGTGGAACAAACAAATGAAATTGCATAAAACCTAGATCGTGTTCGAATCATAGGAAACAAAAGGGATGAAGAATAAACATAAACAAAACTGAGGATGGTGTCCAAACAATGAGAAATTAAAGAAATAAATAATTAAGCTTAGATAGGGCCTAGGGAGTGTCCCAATGATGACAAACCAAAGGAAAGAATGAATCACCTGAGACAAAACCTACGATGTCATCCCAAAGATGTGAAACCAAAGCGAGACAGAATAAACTTCCATTAAACCTAGATTATGTCCAAACAATGAGAAACCAAAGGTTCATGTCCCAATGATTAGTTACAAATGGAAAAAAGGAATGACCTTAGAATGTTGTCCCACTGATGAAAAACGAGAAGAACTTAGATAAATATTTGCTCACGTTCAATTAATAGGAACCAAAAGGGATGAAGAATAAACATAGATAGAACCTAGGATAGTGTCTAAACGATGAGAAATTAAAGGAACAAAAAATTATGCTTAGATAGGGCCTACGGGGCGTCCCAATGATGAGAAACCAAAGGAAAGAATGAATGACCTTAGAAAGAAGCTACGATGTCGTCCCAAAGATGAGAAACCAAAGGGAGAAAGAATCAACTTCCACCAAAACCAAGATGGTGTCCAAACAGTGAGAAACCAAAGGGAGAAAGAATCAACTTCCACCAAAACCAAGATGGTGTCCAAACAGTGAGAAACAAAAGGTTCATGTCCCAATGATTAGTTCCAAATGGAAAAATGGAATGAGCATAGATAGAACCTAGAAAGTTGTCCCAATGATGAAAAACGAGTGTAACAAACAAATGAACTGAGATAAAACCTAGATCATGTTCTAATGATTGGAAACAAAAGGGATGAAGAATAAACACAGATAGAACCTAGGTCAGTGTCCAAACAATGAGAAATTAAAGAAACTAACAATTAAGCTTAGATAGGGCCTAGGGGGCCTCCAATGAGGACAAACCAAAGGAAAGAATGAATGACCTTAGTCTAACCAACGATGTCGTCCCAAAGAAGAGAAAGCAAATGGGGACAAAATAAACTTCCATAAAATCCAGATTGTGTGCAAACGATGAGAAACCAAAGGATCATGTCCCAATGATCTACACATGGAAAAATGGAATGAGCATAGATAGAACCTAGAGTGCTGTACCAATGAAGAAAAACGTGTGCAACAAGCAAATGAACTTATATAAAACCTAGATCGCGTTCCAATGATGGGAAACAAAAGGAATGAAGAATAAACATAGATAGAACCTTGGATAGTGTCCAAACGATGAGAAAAACAAAGGATAATGTCCGATTGATTAGTTACAAATAGAAAAATGGAATGAGCATATATAGAACCTAGAAAGCTGTCCTAATGATGAAAAACGATTGGAACAAACAAATGAACTTAGATAAAACCTAGAACGCGTTCCAATGACAGGAAACAAAAGGGATGAAGAATAAACATAGATAGAACCTAGGATAGTGTGTTAACAATGAGAAATTAAAGGAACAAACAATTAAGCTTAGATAGGGCCTAGGGGGCGGCGCAATGATGACAAACCAAAGTAAAGAACGAATCACCTTAGAAAGAACCTACAATGTCGACCCAAAATGAGAAACCAAAGGCAAAAGTCCGAATGAGTAGTTACAAATGCAAAAAATGAATGACCTTAGATAGAACCCAGAATGTTGTCCCAATGATGAAAAATGAGCGGAAAAAAGAAATGAACTTAGATAAAACCTAGATCGCGTTCCAATGATAGGAAACAAACGAGATGTTGAATAAATATAGATAGAACCTAAGATGGTGTCCAAATTATGAGAAATTAAAAAAACAAATAAATAAGCTTAGATAGGGCCTCGAGGGCATGCCAATGATCACAAACCAAAGAAAAGAATGAATGACCTTAGATAGAACCTACGATTTCGTCCAAAAGAAGAGAAACCAAATGGGGACAGAATAAACTTCCATAAAATCTAGATGGTGTCCAAACAATGAGAAACCAAAGGATCATGTCCCGATGATTGGTTTCAAATGGAAAAAAAGGAATGAGCTTGGATAGAACCTAGAAAGTTGTCCCAATGATGAAAAACGAGTGGAACAAAGAAATGAACTTAGATAAAACCAAGATGGTGTTCCAATCATAGGAAACAAAAGGGATGAAGAATAAACATAGATAGAACCTAGGATGTTGTCCAAACGATGAGAAATTAAAGTAACAATTAATAAAGCTGAGATAGGGCCTAGAGGGCGTCCTAATGATGACAAACCAAAGGAAAGAATGGATGACCTTAGATAGAACCTAATAGGGCGTCCCAATGATGACAAACCAAATGGAGAAAGAATTATCTTCCATCAAACCTAGATGGTGTCCAACCAGTGCGAAACCAAAGGTTCGTGTCCCAATGATTAGTTATAAATGGAAAAATGGAATGAGCATAGATAGAACCTAGAAAGCTGCCCCAATGATGAAAAACGAGTAGATCAAACGAATGAACTTAGATAAAATCTATATCGCGTTCCAATGATAGGAAAAAAAAGGGATGAAGCATAAACATAGATAGACCCTAGGATAGTGTGTAAACAATGAGAAACTAAAGGAACATACAATTAAGCTTAGATAGGGCCTAGGGGGCGTCCCAATGATGACAAACCCAAGTAAAGAATGAATCACCTTAGAAAGAACCTACGATGTTGTCCCAAAATGAGAAACCAAATGGAGAAAGAATAAACTTCCATCAAACCTAGATGGTGTCCAAACGATGAGAAACCAAAGCTTCGTATCCCAATGATTAGTTACAAATGGAAAAAAGGAATGACCTTATATAGAACCCATAATGCTGTCCCAGTTATGAAAAACGAGTGGAACAAACAAATGAACTTAGATAAAACCTAGATGGTGTTCCAATGATAGGAATCAAAAGGGATGAAGAATAAACATATATAGAACCTTGGATTGTGTCTAAACGATGAGAAATTAAAGAAACAAGCAATTAAGCTTAGATAGGCCTTATAGGGCGTCCCAATGATGACTAGCCCAACGAAAGAATGAATAAACTTCCATCAAACCTAGATGGTGTCCAAACAATGGAAAAATGGAATGAGCATAGATAGAACCGAGAAAGTTGTACCAATTACGAAAAACAAGTGGAACAAACAAATGAACTTAGATAAAACCTAGATCGTGTTCCAATGATGAGAACAAAAGGGATGAAGACTAAACATAGATAGAACCTAGGATAGTGTCCAAACAATGAGAAATTAAAGAAACAAATAATTACGCTTAGATAGAGCCTAGGGGGCGTCCCAATGATGATACACCAAAGGAAACAAGTAATGAGCTTGGTCTAGCTTACGATGTCGTTCGAAAGAAGAGAAACCAAAATGGAGACAGAATAAAATTCCATAAAATCTAGATGGTCTCCAAACGATGAGAAACCAAAGGATCATGTCCGAATGATCAGTTACAAATGGAAAAATGGAATGAGCATTGGTTGAACCTAGAAAGTTGTCCCATTGATGAAAGGTTGAACCTAGAAAGCTGTCCCATTGATGAAAAACGAGTGGAACCAACAAATGAACTTAGATAAAACCTATATCGCATTCTAATAATGTAACACCTAGTACTAATGAATTAATTAGGCAATAATGATTATTTTAGTACTTAACTCTAAGCTTGCTTAATTAGATGTTAAAACTAGTTTAGTGCTAATCATGTTTAATTATGAATTAAACTTTGATTAAGTATAAGTGGGATTAGCTAATGATCTAAGCATGCTTATTAGGTTCTTAGGGACTGATTAGGGTTATGAAAACCTAAAGGACTAATGGGCAATTATGGGTTTTATTTTTGATAACTTGAAGTACTAAAGTGCAAAATTGGGAAATTGGAGTTGGTGGAATGCCACCTCCTACTTGGGTGGATTGGTGGCAGCCATGTGGGCTGCCACCTCGTGCTTGGGTGCAAGGAGACCCTTTATAAGGGGGCTGCAGCTCGTTTTGCACCATTTCACCTGCAGCAACTTGGGTTAGAGAGAGAATCTAGAGAGAGAAAGTGTAGATTTGAGGTAAGCAAGTTGTTTAATTTTGTAATTTTCGTTTATTTTGGTTCCTAATGGTATGTTGAAAAGAATTAACGGTAAAAATTGTGTAAAAGTTGAGTATAATTAGCTATAAACCCGTTTTAGTTAAGAATCACAATTAATTAAAGATTAAAGTATTTTAAGTTAAGTATTTTATTAATGGTAAGATCAGCATAAATCTTTGTTTAATTTGGTTTGATTGAAAAATAGATTAGTAAACATATGATGAATTGGGTTATTTGGACACTTGGGATTTGTTAATAGGTTAGGCTTTAAGAAAATCAAAAGAATTGGTGTTTGGTAATTAATTAGGGAAATTAATATGCATTGTAAATCTTGTTTAATTCAATTCAAATTTGATTTGAAAACATGTAGGTTATAGATTAGAGAATGTGAGAATTAAAAATTTGCAACAATAAACTAAAACCTAAATTATGTTGTTTCATTTCAGTTCCTCGTAATAGGCAAAGATCGCCTACTTAGAAGAAACACAAAAAGGAAGTCGGTGTAAGGTAGGGAATTTTATGCTATTCTATGGTGTATTTGATTTCTTTCCTTGAATTATTTGTTGGAATTTCATGTTATTTCTATGATTTCATAAAATGTTTTAAAGTGTCATTGCATCTTGTTTTATTGCATTGAGATGTTACCGTGATATTGGAACGTATATTGGTATGAAGATTCATGGTTTGTGTGGTCGAAATGGTTCATGGTGGGGTTGCATTGCAAGAAGGATATGGAGTTATCACAGATGATATTCAGAGAATTTATTGGTGGCGAAGTGCTTATGTGATACTACAGGCCTTATCATTTGATATATTGTTTATGTGGGACCGTGGGTCCTTGGGTGAAAGTCCCTAAAGCCCTCGAGGAAGACACTCCGATGTGAGTGTATGGGGTTGGTCCTGCCCCTGGGTTTTAGTCCCTAAAGACACGGGGTTGGTCCTGCCCTTGGGTATGAGTCCCAAAAGACACGTGGTATGACTTGCCCTTGGGTGATGTCCCAGAATAGTCATTATTATATTGATCGAGTTTCTTATGGAGCATGTATCTGCTGTGTAGATTGTTGGGAGTCAGCAATTTATCAATTGTGAAAGGATGGATGGGGAAAAGCAATGATGAAACCAACAAACACATGCATACATGTTTAACATGATTACACATTTGTTAATGGTTATGAAATGTTTACCATGCATGCTATTAAACGTTTAATTCATGGTTTTTAAGGGTATACTTAGGATGGTTATAAACTTTCCTACTGAGTTGTGAACTCACCCTATCCCTTCCACCTCTAGATGCAGGTCAGAAGACCTATGCAGGAAATAATGCTTGAGCAATGCTTTACTGTGATTGGATGCTGTTTGCTCATATTGAAAGTCTTTTGAGGCCATGCCTTTTGTATCAAGACTAAACCTTTTGTTGGAATGATGTAATGTATATATTTGTCAGATACACTTGTAGTATGGGCTACCCGTAGTAAACAATGGGGTTTGGTATATGTAAATTAATGTTGTACAAGTTTCTTTTGTGAAACAAAACATATTTTGTTAACTTAATAGTTACAATGTTTAATGTAGGATGTGCTCTTTATAACAGGTTTTCCATATCCTCTTTTTGAACAAATTCAAGTAGGAACTTAACATTTAAATTTTTTAGAGCACTTATACTGTATTTGAGTATCAATTGTTTAGTTGAAGAATAAATAATAATAATAATAATAAAAAAAAAAATTGGGGCGTGACAACTTGGTATCAGAGCATAAGGGATTAGATCCCTATTGAGGACAATAGGTGGGGAGCCCAATAGAAGCACTGGAATCATTATTATTGTGACATTGTTTTATTATGTATGATATATTGATATTAAGTGAAGGGTTAAAGGATGGATGTTAGGTTTGTGTTGATTACATTCCTTGTTGTATTGAATATGCCTAGCTATAGTAATTGTGATCATGTTGCCTCTTTGAGTCCTTGATCATTTAGAATCCATTACTATGATATTGTTGTTATCATGTTTGTTTTGCAAATGTTTGTATGTGACATAAGTGGTTTTATTGTATTGTTTAAGGGTGCTTGATTTTATGAATAACCCTTATAAGGTGATGTATTGATAATATAATCCTTGTATACCTTTCTAAGAGAAAATGCCTAGAGCAAGGAACAGATTAACCCCAAGGCCTAAACGGACAACTAGATCATCTCCAATATCTCATGGTGATGTAACTGAGGGAAGACCTGTAATATATCCAGTTGCTGGTTCAGAATGCCAGAATGTGAGCTTGATTCGGGAATTTAAAGCATTGAATCCTCCAATCTTTCGGGGTGGCCCTAATTTTCTTGAAGCTGAGAATTGGATGAAAGAAATAAAGAAAATACTGGATGTAATGGCAGTGCCTGAGGAAAGGAGAGTTTCTTTAGCTTCCTTCATGTTGAGGGATGAAGCAGACAACTGGTGGGATATGATCAAGACTACTCAAGATGTAACTAAGATGGTTTGGATGCAATTTGAGGAGCTGCTTTTATCTAATTACTTTCCAGAGGCCGTTAGAAGACAGAAGAGAGCTGAATTTATACACTTGGTTCAAAGGAACATGACAGTGACTGAATATGCAGCAAAATTTACACAACTATCTAGATATGCTCCAAATGTGGTTGCAGATGAACAAATGCGAGTTGAACAATTCCAAGAGGGGTTGAGATTGAACATTAGAGCACAGGTCGCTCCCTTCATGCTTCATACTTACAGTGAGGTTGTGGCAAGGGCTCTTGTTATAGAAAGGGAAATGGAGGAAGCTCAAAGGTTGAGAAGCAAAAATTCTAGGTTTGGTGGTTCAGAAAAACGAGAACAGGATTTCAAGCGCCTGAAAGTGACTCATCCCCAACAACAACCTAGAAAACAAGAGCAGCATAGTGGGACTATAGATTCGGCTAAGGGACCAAGGAGATGTTATGAATGTGGTGAGGTGGGACATCTGAGGAGAGAGTGCCCAAAATTTCAACGATTTGCATTCCAGCCATCTCAACGACAGTTTCAGCAGATGAACCCACGAATCCAAGGAAGGCAACCTCAAGGGGAAGGAAACTTTAGACAAGGGAAGCCTGGAGGGAAGCCAGAGCAAGCACAACAAGGGAGATTTTATGCAATAGGGTCACAAAATGCAGAGTCAAATGCCTTGGTGGAAGGTATGATCTTATGTTTTAGCACTTGGGCACATGTTTTATTTGATCCAGGAGCTACCCACTCTTTTATTTCTGCATCATTTGCCTCCATGCTAGACATAGAATTTGTTCCCCTTCATTGTTCATTATGTGTTGAGACTCCTATGGGTGGTAAGGTGGAAACCAAGTGGGTATGTCATGCTTGTGTACTTTATATTGGGGGTCTTGAAGTTACAATGGATCTGGTTCTTCTTGATATTTCATCGTTTGATGTAATTGTGGGGATGGATTGGCTTGCCCAACATCATGCTGTGTTAGATTGTTATTTGAAGAAAGTAACACTCCAAACCTCTTCTGGTTCATATATGAGTTTCTATGGTGATAGAAGGCTTACATTTATTCCACTAATTCGAAACCTGGATGACAAGTGGTCAAGAAAGGATGGCGGACACTATTTTCTTTTTAATATGAAGGGAGAAGGCAGAAAGATGACAACTATAGATTGTATTCCAATGGTTTGTGAATTTGCTGATGTTTTTCCTAAAGAATTGCCATGTTTTCCTCCTCACAGAGAGATGGATTTTTCTATTGAATTGTATCCAGGTACAGATCCAATATCAATAGCTCCATATAGGATGGCTCCAGTTGAACTTAAGGAATTGAACATTCAGTTGCAGGAGTTGCAAACTAAAGGGTTTATTCGGCCTAGTACCTCACCTTGGGGTGCTCCAGTATTGTTTGTAAAGAAGAAGGATGGATCCTTGCGGTTATGTGTGGATTACAGAAAATTGAACAGAGTTACAGTGAAAAACAAATATCCGCTACCTCGGATTGATGACTTATTTGACCAGTTATGTGGGGCTTGCTATTTTTCAAAGATTGATTTAAGATCTGGTTATCATCAGTTGAGGGTACGAGAAACAGATATTCCAAAGACTGCATTTCGTACAAGGTATGGGCATTATGAATTTGTGGTCATGCCGTTTGGGTTAACCAATGCTCCAGCTGCATTCATGGACATGATGAATCGTATCTATCGGCCTTATTTGGATCTTTTTGTGGTGGTATTTGTGGATGATATTTTGATATATTCTAAGAGTAGAGAAGAGCACGGTCACCATTTGCATATGGCACTTCAAACACTTAGAGAAAACCAGTTATATGCCAAATTGGAGAAATGTGACTTTTGGCTGCAGGAAATTCAATTTTTAGGGCACATGGTTTCTCAAGAGGGTATCTCAGTGGATCCAACAAAAGTGGAAGCTGTGACAAAGTGGGAAAGACCCAAGAATGTTTTTGAAGTACGTAGTTTTCTTGGGCTAGCTGGGTACTACAGAAGGTTTGTTGAAAACTTTTCTCGAATTGCTTGCCCAATGACTAGATTGACACGCAAGGGAGTGAACTTTGATTGGAATGATAGGTGTGAAGAATCCTTTCAAGAGCTAAAAAGGAGACTAACAACAGCGCCGGTGCTAATTACTCCTATTAGTGGCGAAAGATATACAGTTTATTGTGATGCTTCAAGAAATGGCTTGGGATGTGTTTTGATGCAAAGAGGAAGAGTGGTTGCTTATGCTTCTAGGCAATTGAAGAACCATGAGCAGAACTATCCTACACATGATCTCGAACTCGCAGCAATAGTCTTTGCTTTAAAGTTATGGAGACATTACTTATATGGTGAAAATTTTGAAGTGTTTTCAGATCACAAAAGTTTGAAGTATATTTTCTCTCAAAAAGATTTGAATGCAAGGCAAAGGAGATGGATGGAAACCCTTGAAGATTTTAACTTTACTTTGCAGTATCATCCAGGAAAAGCTAATGTGGTTGCTGATGCCCTAAGTAGAAAGGCTCAATGTGTGTTATTTGGGTTGGTGGTTTATGAGTGGAAAATGTATGATTACATCAGTGAATTCAATCCTTGCTTTGATGTACATGATTCTGGTGCATGTTTTTGTACTTTGGTAGCCCAGCCAACAATATTGCAGAAGGTTATTGAAGCTCAAAGGAAAGATACAAAGTTAGAGGGCATACGCTCTCGAATCATGGCAGGTGACGCAGTAGAAGGTTGGAACATACATTCTAACGGTGGGATTCATTTCTTGAATAAACTTTGTGTTCCTAATGATGCTCAGGTGAAGGAGGAGGTAATGAAGGAAGCTCATCATTCTCGATTCACAGTACACCCTGGAGAAACTAAAATGTACCACGATTTGAAGCGTCAATATTGGTGGCAGGGTATGAAGCGAGATATATCTCAATTCGTTTCCAAGTGTTTAACATGTCAACAAGTGAAAGTTGAACATCAGAAACCAGCAGGGTTGTTACAACCACTACCTATAGCAGAATGGAAGTGGGATCATGTGACAATGGACTTTGTGACGGGGTTGCCAAGAACTCCCCAAAGTAAGGATAGTGTATGGGTGATAGTTGATAGATTAACGAAATCAGCACATTTCTTACCAATGAGGATCACTGATTCAGTAATTGTGTTGAGTAAATTGTATGTGAAAGACATTGTGAGGTTGCATGGGGTACCACTCTCTATTGTTTCAGATAGGGATCCTAGATTTACATCACAGTTTTGGCAGTCCTTACAAATAGCCTTGGGAACTGAAATCAGATTGAGTTCAGCATTTCATCCTCAAACTGATGGGCAATCAGAGAGAGTTATTCAAATTTTAGAAGATATGTTACGAGCATGTGTGATGGATTTTAAAGGAAATTGGGTGGAACATTTACCTTTGATTGAGTTTGCGTACAATAACAACTTCCAACGTAGTATTGGAATGGCACCATATGAAGCACTGTATGGGAGGCCTTGTAGATCTCCTATGTGTTGGATGGAATCTGGTGAAGCTAGTCTGATTGGGCCAGAATTGGTGCGAGAGACTACTGACAAGATTTGAGTAATACATGACAGGTTATTGGCAGCACAAAGTAGACAGAAAAGTTATGCTGATCACAGAAGGAGACCCCTAGAATTCCAGATAGGAGATCACGTGTTTTTACGTGTAACACCAAGGAAAGGCGTACTTCGATTTGGAAAAAGGGGAAAGCTTGCTCCAAGATATGTTGGGCCCTTTGAAATCCTTCAAAAGATTGGAGAGGTAGCATACAAATTAGCCTTACCGCCACAGCTATCAGGTATACATGATGTGTTCCATGTTTCCATGTTGCGGAAGTATGAGCCTGATACCACACATGTACTAGATTGGCAAGATTTGAATTTGCAAGAAGATGTAACGTATGAGGAAGGGCCGAGACAGATTTTAGATAAGAAAGAGAAGGTACTCCGAACCAAAACTATACCTCTAGTGAAAGTGTCATGGGATCATCATGGAGTGGAAGGAGCTACATGGGAGCTGGAATCAGATATGAGAAACAAGTACCCAGAACTCTTTACAGGTTCGCTTTTGTAAATTTCGAGGACGAAATTTTTGTTAGGGGGAGAGGATGTAACACCTAGTACTAATGAATTAATTAGGCAATAATGATTATTTTAGTACTTAACTCTAAGCTTGCTTAATTAGATGTTAAAACTAGTTTAGTGCTAATCATGTTTAATTATGAATTAAACTTTGATTAAGGTTAAGTGGGATTAGCTAATGATCTAAGCATGCTTATTAGGTTCTTAGGGACTGATTAGGGTTATGAAAACCTAAAGGACTAATGGGCAATTATGGGTTTTATTTTTGATAACTTGAAGGACTAAAGTGCAAAATTGGGAAATTGGAGTTGGTGGAATGCCACCTCCTACTTGGGTGGATTGGTGGCAGCCATGTGGGCTGCCACCTCGTGCTTGGGTGCAAGGAGACCCTTTATAAGGGGGCTGCAGCTCGTTTTGCACCATTTCACCTGCAGCAACTTGGGTTAGAGAGAGAATCTAGAGAGAGAAAGTGTAGATTTGAGGTAAGCAAGTTGTTTAATTTTGTAATTTTCGTTTATTTTGGTTCCTAATGGTATGTTGAAAAGAATTAACGGTAAAAATTGTGTAAAAGTTGAGTATAATTAGCTATAAACCCGTTTTAGTTAAGAATCACAATTAATTAAAGATTAAAGTATTTTAAGTTAAGTATTTTATTAATGGTAAGATCAGCATAAATCTTTGTTTAATTTGGTTTGATTGAAAAATAGATTAGTAAACATATGATGAATTGGGTTATTTGGACACTTGGGATTTGTTAATAGGTTAGGCTTTAAGAAAATCAAAAGAATTGGTGTTTGGTAATTAATTAGGGAAATTAATATGCATTGTAAATCTTGTTTAATTCAATTCAAATTTGATTTGAAAACATGTAGGTTATAGATTAGAGAATGTGAGAATTAAAAATTTGCAACAATAAACTAAAACCTAAATTATGTTGTTTCATTTCAGTTCCTCGTAATAGGCAAAGATCGCCTACTTAGAAGAAACACAAAAAGGAAGTCGGTGTAAGGTAGGGAATTTTATGCTATTCTATGGTGTATTTGATTTCTTTCCTTGAATTATTTGTTGGAATTTCATAAAATGTTTTAAGGTGTCATTGCATCTTGTTTTATTGCATTGAGGTGTTACCATGATATTGGAACGTATATTGGTATGAAGATTCATGGTTTGTGTTGTCGAAATGGTTCATGGTGGGGTTGCATTGCAAGAAGGATATGGAGTTATCACAGATGATATTAAGAGAATTTATTGGTGGCGAAGTGCTTATGTGATACTACAGGCCTTATCATTTGATATATTGTTTATGTGGGACCGTGGGTCCTTGGGTGAAAGTCCCCAAAGCCCTCGAGGAAGACACTCTGATGTGGGTGTATGGGGTTGGTCCTGCCCCTGGGTTTTAGTCCCTAAAGACACGGGGTTGGTCCTGCCCTTGGGTATGAGTCCCAAAAGACACGTGGTATGACTTGCCCTTGGGTGATGTCCCAGAATAGTCATTATTATATTGATCGAGTTTCTTATGGAGCATTGTATCTGCTGTGTAGATTGTTGGGAGTCAGCAATTTATCAATTGTGAAAGGATGGATGGGGAAAAGCAATGATGAAACCAACAAACACATGCATACATGTTTAACATGATTACACATTTGTTAATGGTTATGAAATGTTTATCATGCATGCTATTAAACGTTTAATTCATGGTTTTTAAGGGTATACTTAGGATGGTTATAAACTTTCCTACTGAGTTGTGAACTCACCCTATCCCTTCCACCTCTAGATGCAGGTCAGAAGACCTATGCAGGAAATAATGCTTGAGCAATGCTTTACTGTGATTGGATGTTGTTTGCTCATATTGAAAGTCTTTTGAGGCCATGCCTTTTGTATCAAGACTAAACCTTTTGTTGGAATGATGTAATGTATATATTTGTCAGATACACTTGTAGTATGGGCTACCCGTAGTAAACAATGGGGCTTGGTATATGTAAATTAATGTTGTACAAGTTTCTTTTGTGAAACAAAACATATTTTGTTAACTTAATAGTCACAATGTTTAATACAGGATGTACTCTTTATAACAGGTTTTCCATATCCTCTTTTTGAACAAATTCAAGTAGGAACTCTACATTTAAATTTTTGAGAGCACTTATATTGTATTTGAGTATCAATTGTTTAGTTGAAGAATAAATAATAATAATAATAATAATAATAATAATAATAAAAATTGGGGCATGACAAATAATAGGAAACAAAAGGGATGAAGAATAAACATAGATAGACCCTAGGATGGTGTATAAACGATGAGAAATTAAAGGAACAAGAACCTAAGCTTAGATAGGGCCTAGGGGGTGTCCCAATGATGACAAACCAAAGTAAAGAATGAATCACCTTAGAAAGAACCTAGGATGTTGTCCCAAAATGAGAAACCAAATGGAGAAAGAATGAACTTCCATCGAACCTAGATGGTTGCCAAATGATGAGAAACCAAGGGCAAAAGTCCCAATGAGTAGATACAAATGCAAAAAAGGATTGACCTTTGATAGAACCCAGAATGCTGTCCCAATGATGAAAAACGAGTGGAACAAAGAAATGAACTTAGATAAAACCTAGATCGCGTTCCAATGATAGGAAACAAAAGGGATGAATAATAAACATAGATAGAACCTAGGATGGTGTCCAAACGATGATAAATTAAACAAATAAATAATTAAGCTTAGATACGGCGTAGGGGGCATGCCAATGATGACAAACCATGGGAAAGAATGAATTAGCTTAGGAAAAACCTATGATGTCGTCCCAAAGATGAGAAACCAAAGGGAGAAAGAATAAACTTCCATAAAACCTAGATGGTGTCCAAAGGATCATGTCCCAATGATCTTAGAAAGCTGTCCCAATGAAAAAAAACGAGTGGAACATAGAAATGAACTTAGATAAAACCTAGATCGCGTTCCAATGATTGGAAACAAAAGGGATGAAGAATTAACATAGATAAAACCTAGGATGGTGTCCATCAATGAACCACCTCTCATTGTATATACCATAAATTCATTTCAGCCAAATGTTCCTATCAATTCTTAGAAACCCAACATAGATAGAACCCAAGATGGTGTCCAAATGATGAGAAATTAAAGAAACAAAAAATTAAGCTTAGATAGAACCTACGATGGTTTCTAAACAATGAGAAATTAAAGGAACAAACAATTAAGCTTAGATAGGGCCTGTGCGCGTTCCAATGATGACAAACCAAAGTAAAGAATAAATGACCTTATTAGAAGGAACCTACGATGTCATCCCAAAGATGAGAAACCAAATGGAGAAAGAATAAACTTCCATAAAACCTGGATAGTTTCCAAACAATGATAAACCAAAGGATCATGTCCCAATGATTAGTCACAAATAGAAAAAAGGAATGAGCATAGATAGAACCTAGAGAGTTGTCCCAATGATGAAAAACGAGTGCAACAAACAAATGAACTTAGGTAAAACCTAGATCGCGTTCCAATGATATTTCTAAAAGGGATGAAGAATAAACATAGATAGAACCTAGGATGGTGCCCAAACTATGAGACATTAAAGAAACAAATAATTAAACATAGATAGGTTCTAGGGGGCGTCCCAATGTTGACAAACCAAAGGAAAGATTGAATGGCCTTAGAAAGAAGCTACGATGTCATCCCAAAGATGAGAAACCAAAGGGAGAAAGAATAACTTCCATAAAACCCAGATGGTGTCCAAATGATGAGAAACCAAAGGATCATGTCCCAATGATTAGTTACAAATGGAAAAACGGAATCAGCTTAGATAGAACCTAAAAAGTTGTCCCAATGATGAAAAACGAGTGCAACAAACAAATGAACTTTGATAAAACGTAGATCATGTTCCAGTGTTAGGAAATAAAAGGGATGAAGAATAAACGTAGATAGAACCTAGGATATGGCCCAAACTATGAGAAATTAAGGAAACAAATAATTAAGCTTAGATAGGGCCTAGGGGGCGTCCCAATGATCACAACCCAAAGGAAAGATTGAATGACCTTAGATACCTACAATGTCATCCCAAAGATAGGAAAACAAAGGAAGAAAGAATAAACACCCAAAAAACCTAGTTGGTGTTCAAACAATGAGAAACCAAAGGATCATGTCCCAATGAGTAGTTACAATGAGAAACCAAATGGAAGAAAGGAATGACCTTAGATGGAACCTAGAATGTTGTCCCAATGATGAAAAACGAATGGAACAAACAAATGAACTTAGATAAATCCTAGATGGCGTTCCAATGATGGGAAACAACAGGGACTAAGAATAAACATAGATAGCACCTAGGATGGTGTCGAAACGATGAGAAATTAAAGGAACAAGCAATTAAGCTTAGATAGGGCCTACGGGGCGTCCCAATGACCAAATATAAAAACGAAACAATGAATGACTTTAGAAAGAAGCTAGGATGTCGTCCCAAAGAAGAGAAACCAAAGGGAGAAAGAATAAACTTCCATCAAACCTAGATGATGTCCAAACGGTTAAAAACTAAATAATCGTGTCGTAATGATTAGTTACAAATGGAAAAAAGGAATGACCATAGATAGAACCTAGAAAGTTGTCCCAATGATTAAAAACGAGTGCAACAAACAAATGAACTAAGATAAAACCTAGATCATGTTCATAAGATAGGAAACAAAAGGGATGAAGAATAAACAAAGAAAGAACCTAGGTTTATGTCCAAACGATGAGAAAATAAAGGAACAAACAATTAAGCTTAGATAGGGCCTAGAGGGTGTCCCAATGATGACAAAGCCAAGGAAAGAATGAATGACCTTAGATAGAACCTACGATGTCGTCCCAAAGATGAGAAACCAAAGGGAGAAAGAATAAAGTTCCATAAAACCTAGATGGTCGCCGAATGATGATAAAAGATGAGAAACCAAAGGAGGAAAGAATAAAGTTCATAAAACCTAGGTTGTGTCCAAACGATGAGAAACCAAAAGATCATGTCCCAATGATTAGTTACAAATGGGAAAAAGGAATGAGCCTAGATAGAACCTAGAAAGTTGTCCTAATGATGAAAAACGAGTGGAACAAACAAATGAACATAGATTAAACCTAGATGGCGTTCCAATGATAGGAAATAAAAGGGATGAAGAATATACTTAGATAGAACCTAGGACGGTGTCCAAATGATGAGAAATTAAAGGAATAGACAATTAACCTTAGATATGCCCTAGGGGGCGTCCCAATGATGACAAACCAAAGGAAAGAATGAATGACCCTAAATTTAGATGAGAAATTAAAGGGAGAAAGAATAAACTTCCATAAAACCTTGGATGGTTGCCAAAAGATGAGAAACCAAAGGAACAAACTATTAAATTTAGATAGGACAGTGCTTCTATAACTTTTTAAGATGCAAGGTACAATCCCAATGACATGTTAGCTTTTGTTTGTATCCATGAATGATTCTAGAAGTGATAGTGATGATGAGTTAAATTCGTACAAAGCCGAATTCTTCGATAACCTTGTTCAATATTGACTCTTGTTTATGTGTTGGCAATTTTGTTCAAATTTTTATTTGAACATAGAAATCTTTTTACATAGTGACTTTCTCTCCATCAAAATTCAAGAGTTGTTGTGCAGTCAAAGGTACGTCTAAAAAGTGTTTAAGCGGTTAATCCAACTCAAGTAGTTTTAGTTCTCTTAATTGGCAAGAAAAGTCCTGCTAAGTTTAGAAATGAATTTAAATTCAACTCTAATTTGGAAACCCTTAGATACCAAAATCCTCATGGCTTTTGCCTCTAAATACTTACCTTATAACCCTTTGAAGGTTAGAGATTCATGCTAAAAGATCGTAGAGGTCTTGGAGATTGTTAAAAACCACTCATCCTTTAGAGGTGATACCATTTTCAGGAAATAAAACGGCAAGTTAACAACATAAGTTCACCACTAAAACGATAAGAAATTTATCCCTTTAAAGATAAGAAATATTAATAAAGCACACCACTCATAAGAATCCATCTTAAAGATAAAGAGAAAACTGAGATAAAACCTAGGGTAGTGTAGCAAAGATGAGAAACTAAAGGAAAAAAGAAGAAACATGGATAAAACCTAGGATGACGTTCCAATGATGAGAAATGAAACAAACAAAGAATAAACTAATATAGAACATAGGATGGTGTCCCAATGATGAGAAACAAGAGGAAATACAAAGAAACCTAGATAGAACCTAGGAGGGTGTCACAATGATGAGAAACCAAATAGACAAAATATTAAGCTTATATTGAACCTATGATGTCTTTCCAATGATATATGAAACCAAATGAAAAAAGAAAACTTAGGACAATGTCCCAATGATTAGAAACAAACGTAACAGAAAAGATACTTAGAACCTAGAATGACATCCGAATAATTAGAAACCAAATGAAACAAATATTAAATTGAGAATGAACATAGAATTTTGTCAGAATGATGACAAAGCAAAGGAACAAACATTTAAGCTCAAATAGAACTTAGGATAGTTGTCCACTGATCAGAAACCAAATGAACAAAGAATAAACTGAGATAGAAACTAGAATGGTTTCCTAATGATGAGAAACCAATGTAATAAAGAAGAAACTTAGATACATCTTAGGATGGTGTCCTAATGATGAAAAACCAAATGAGCAAAGAATAAATTGAGATATAACCTATGATGGTGTCCCAAATGACAAGAAAAAAAAAAAAAGAGCATATGATTAACTGTAGAAAGAACCTAGGATAGCGTTCCACTGATCAGAAACCAAATGAACAAAGAATAAACAGAAACGGAAATTAGAATGGTGTCCCACTTATGAGAATCGAAAGTAACAAATAAGAAACTTAGATACAACTTAGGACGGTACCCAATGTGAAGAACCCAAATAAACAAAAAATAAATTGAGATAGAACCTAAGATGGTGTCCCAATGATGAGAAACCAAAGGACAAATTGATTAATTTTAGAAAGAACCTCCCAATATTGAGAAATCAAAGGAACAAACGATTATGTTTATATAGAACCTAGTTACGCATCCGAATGATGATAAACAAAATGAACAAAGAATAAACAAAACCTATGATGGTGTCCCAATGATGAGAAAATAAATTAACAAAGAAGAAACTTAGATAGAATCTGGGAACCAATCCCAATGATGAGAAACAAAAGGAACTAAAGGAACTAACGTTTAAGCTATAAGATAGAACCAAGGATGGAATCATAGGAAAACAAATAAACAAAGAATACGTGATATAACCTAGGATAGTGTCCTTGTCACACCCCAATTTTTTTATTTTTTTATTATTATTATTTATTCTTCAACTAAACAATTGATACTCAAATACAATATAAGTGCTCTCAAAAATTTAAATGTAGAGTTCCTACTTGAATTTGTTCAAAAAGAGGATATGGAAAACCTGTTATAAAGAGTACATCCTGTATTAAACATTGTGACTATTAAGTTAACAAAATATGTTTTGTTTCACAAAAGAAACTTGTACAACATTAATTTACATATACCAAGCCCCATTGTTTACTACGGGTAGCCCATACTACAAGTGTATCTGACAAATATATACATTACATCATTCCAACAAAAGGTTTAGTCTTGATACAAAAGGCATGGCCTCAAAAGACTTTCAATATGAGCAAACAGCATCCAATCACAGTAAAGCATTGCTCAAGCATTATTTCCTGCATAGGTCTTCTGACCTGCATCTAGAGGTGGAAGGGATAGGGTGAGTTCACAACTCAGTAGGAAAGTTTATAACCATCCTAAGTATACCCTTAAAAACCATGAATTAAACGTTTAATAGCATGCATGATAAACATTTCATAACCATTAACAAATGTGTAATCATGTTAAACATGTATGCATGTGTTTGTTGGTTTCATCATTGCTTTTCCCCATCCATCCTTTCACAATTGATAAATTGCTGACTCCCAACAATCTACACAGCAGATACAATGCTCCATAAGAAACTCGATCAATATAATAATGACTATTCTGGGACATCACCCAAGGGCAAATCATACCCCGTGTCTTTTGGGACTCATACCCAAGGGCAGGACCAACCCCGTGTCTTTAGGGACTAAAACCCAGGGGCAGGACCAACCCCATACACCCACATCGGAGTGTCTTCCTCAAGGGCTTTAGGGACTTTCACCCAAGGACCCACGGTCCCACATAAACAATATATCAAATGTAGCCTGTAGCATCACATAAGCACTTTGCCACCAATAAATTCTCTGAATATCATCTGTGATAACTCCATATCCTTCTTGCAATGCAACCCCACCATGAACCATTTCGACCACACAAACCATGAATCTTCATACCAATATACGTTCCAATATCATGGTAACATCTCAATGCAATAAAACAAGATGCAATGACACTTGAAAACATTTTATGAAATCATAGAAATAACATGAAATTCCAACAAATAATTCAAGGAAAGAAATCAAATACACCATAGAATAGCATAAAATTCCCTACCTTACACCGACTTCCTTTTTGTGTTTCTTCTAAGTAGGCGATCTTTGCCTCTTACGAGGAACTGAAATGAAACAACATAATTTAGGTTTTAGTTTATTGTTGCAAATTTTTAATTCTCACATTCTCTAATCTACAACCTACATGTTTTCAAATCAAATTTGAATTGAATTAAACAATATTTACAATGCATATTAATTTCTTTAATTAATTACCAAACACTAATTCTTTTGATTTTCTTAAAGCCTAACCTATTAACAAATCCCAAGTGTCCAAATAACCCAATTCATCACATGTTTACTAATCTATTTTTCAATCAAACCAAATTAAACAAAGATTTATGCTGATCTTACCATTAATAAAACACTTAACTTAAAATACTTTAATCTTTAATTAATTGTGATTCTTAACTAAAACGGGTTTATAGCTAATTATACTCAACTTTTACACAATTTTTACCGTTAATTCTTTTCAACATACCATTAGGAACCAAAATAAACGAAAATTACAAAATTAAACAACTTGCTTACCTCAAATCTACACTTTCTCTCTCTAGATTCTCTCTCTAACCCAAGTTGCTGCAGGTGAAATGGTGCAAAACGAGCTGCAGCCCCCTTATGAAGGGTCTCCATGCACCCAAGCACGAGGTGGCAGCCCACATGGCTGCCACCAATCCACCCAAGTAGGAGGTGGCATTCCACTAACTCCAATTTCCCAATTTTGCACTTTAGTCCTTCAAGTTATCAAAAATAAAACCCATAATTGCCCATTAGTCCTTTAGGTTTTCATAACCCTAATCAGTCCCTAGGAACCTAATAAGCATGCTTAGATCATTAACTAATCCCACTTAACCTTAATCAAAGTTTAATTCATAATTAAACATGATTAGCACTAAACTAGTTTTAACATCTAATTAAGCAAGCTTAAAGTTAAGTACTAAAATAATCATTATTGCCTAATTAATTCATTAGTACTAGGTGTTACAGTCCTTATGATGAGAAACCAAAGGAACAAACATCAAACTTAAATCAAACCTATGATCGTGTCCCAATGTTGAGAAAGTAAAGGAACAAATGATTAAGGATAATTAGAAAGTAGAATGGTGTCCCAATGATGAGAAACAAAACTAACAAAAAGCAAACTTAGATAGAACTTAGGATGACGTCCCAATAATTAAAAACCAGATGAACAAAGAATAAATTGAGAAAGAGCCTAGGATGGTGTCCCCATGATGAGAAACCGAAGGAACAAACGATTAAGCTTAGAAAGAACCTAGGATAGCATTCCATTGTGATCAGAAACCAAATGAAGAAAGACTAAACTGATATAGAAACTAGAATGGTGTCCTAATGATCAGAAACAAAAGTAATAAAGAAGAAACTTGGATACAACCTAGAATGGTGTTCCAATGATGAGAAACCAAATGAACAAAAAATAAACTGAGATAGAATATAGGATGGTGTCCCAATGACGAGAAACCAAAGGAACAAACGATTAAGTTTTGAAACAACCTGTGATGGCTTCCCAATGATGAGAAACCAAAGGAACAAACAATTATCTTTAGATAAAACCTAGTTTTGCATCCCAGTGATGAGAAATGAAATGAACAAAGAATAACCTATGATAAAACATATGATGGTGTCTCAATGAGGAGAAAAAAAAAAGTAACAAAGAAGAAATTTAGATAGAATTTGAGATGGTTTCCCAATGATTAGTAACCAAAGGAACAAAGAAGAAACTTCGATTCACCCTAGGATGTAGTCCTATTGATGAGAACAAAAGGAACTAACGTTTAAGCTTTAGATAGAACTTAAGATGGCATCCCAATAATGTGAAAGTAAATAAATAATAATAATAACATTAGATAGAACCTAGGATATTGTCCTAAGGATGAGAAACCAAAGGAATAAGCATCAAACTAAAATCAAACCAATGATGGTGTCCTAATATTCAGTAACTGAAGAAACAAATGATTGATGTTAGATAGAACCAAGGATGACACCCCAATGATGAAAAAACAAACAAAGAAATAATAAACTAAGATAGAACATAGGATGGTGTCCTAATGATGAGAAACCAAAGGAACAAAGAAGAAACCTAAATAGAAGCAAGGAGGGTGTCACAATGATGAGAAACCAAATGAACAAACGATTAAACTTATACAAAACCTAGGATGTCTTCCCAATGATATGAAACCAAAAAAACAAAGAATAAATTGAGGAAGAACCTAAGTTGTTCCCAATAATTAGAAACCAAATGATTAAGCACAAATAGAACCTAGGATGGCATCCCAACAATTAGAAACCAAATGAACATAGAATAAACTAATAAAGAACTTAGGATGGTGTCCCAATGATGAGAAACCAATAGAACAGACAATTAAGCTTAAATAGAACCTAGGATAACATTCCACTTATCAGACACAAAATGAACAAAGAATAAAATGAAATAGAAATTAATGGTGTTGTCTCAATAATGAGAAACCACATGAATAAAGAATAAACAATGTTAGAATCTTGGATGGTGCTCCATTGACAAGAAACAAAGGAACAAACAATTAAATTTAGAAACAACCTAGGATTGTGTCCCAATGATGAGAAACCAATAGAACACAAGATTATGTTTAGATAGAACCTAGCTTTGCCTCCGAATGATGAGAAACAAAATAAACACAGAATAAACTGAGGTACAACCTATGATGTTGTCCCAATGATGAAAAACAAAAGTAACAAAGAAGAAACTTACATAGAACCTAGGATGGTGTCTAAATGATGAGAAACCAAATGAAGAGAGAAGAAACTTATATTCAATCTAGGATGCAGTCTTATTGATGAGAAACGAAATGAACTAACATTTACTTATATTAGAACCTACGATGGTGTCCCAATGACAGGAAAGCAAAATAAACAAAGAATAAACTTATATAGAACCTAGGATATTATCCCAATGATGAGAAAACTAATAATTTTTTAAACTTCAACTAAATATGAGATAAATTGAAAAACTAAACAAAACATAATGATTTTTAAAGGAAACTAAACTAAGCATAATATCAATGAACCAACCATACTAATAATTTTTAAAAACTAGACTAAACATGAGATCAACAAAATAACCAAACTAATGATTTAAAAACTAAACTAAGCATAATATCAACAAAGAAACCAAACTAATAATTTTTCAAAACTAAATTAAGCATGAGATAAAAAAAAAATAACCATGCTAATCATTTTTAAAATAAACTAAACTAAGCACAATATCAACAAAGCACCCAAATTAATAATTTTTTACAAACTAAACTAAACATGAGACTAATGGAATAACCACATAACTAATGATTTTTAAAAGAAACTAAGCTAACTATAATATCAACAAAGCAACCAAACTAATAATTTTTATAAACTAAACTAAGCATAAGATGAAAGGAATAACCAAACTAATGAATCTTAAAAGAAACTAAACAAATCATAATATGAACAAAACAACCAAACTAATGATTTTTTTTTCCAAAAAAAAAACAAACAAAAACAAAAACTAAAGTAAGCATAATATCAACAAAGAAACCATAAGAAATAATTTTTCAAAACTAAATTAAACATGAGATTAACTAACTTTTTAAAAGAAACTAAACTTAGTATAATATCATGAAAGAGAAACTAATATCATGAAAGTAAGCGAACTAATAATGTTTAAAAACTAAACTAAGTGTGAGATTAATTAAGTAATCAAACTAATGATTTTTAAAAGAATTATACCAAGCAAAACCAATGTTTAAAATATCTATAAACACAGATATATCGGTACTTGGATTTTACGGATATATTGAATATATCGGATAAATATAGATGAATATTTTGATAAAAATATCGATAGAAGAGAAATAGTTCAAAATTCATGAAAATGTTTAGAAAACTTTTTTTAAAAATGATAAAATAAGTAAAAATACACATATTAAAGTTCTTTTGTAAGTGTAATTAACATAAATACCATTATATATAATATTTATCAAATTGTTATTAAAAAAATTAGCTTAAATTAATTTAATATATTTATATTCATTTATTTTTAAATTTTAAAATACTTCTATTAAAACATGTTTTATTACATTTTAAATAAAAATTTAAATTGATTTATATAAAATATTTTATTTGAGATTTAATTTCTAAAATTTTATAATAAATATGTGGTGACAACTTTTTTTATTAACATTAATTTGTTTAAATAATTAAAATTATTAATAATTTATCTTATCAAATTAATTTTAATTTATAAAATATTCAAACTTCATTAATTTTTTATATTGTAGCAATTTTTTAGTAAAATTATATTTTTAAAATATAAAATTAAAAGAATACAAAAAATTAAAAGTGAAGTGATAGTAATTTTTTAAAATAGGATTAATGAGATAAATATGAAAAGTAGTTAAAAATAAAATGATAATATAAATTTAAAATAAAAGATAAATTAAAAAACTATCAATATACATAATTTTTTTAAAAAAATTCAAACAATCGGCAATTTTTTGTGCTCTCCCTGCTTGTCGCCACACGTCGCCCTACGCTCGATTTTTTCGCCGATAGATTGCTTCTAAATCGATTTTTAAAAGAAACTAAACAAAACATAATATGAACAAAACAACCAAACTAATAATTTTTTAGAAACTAAACTAAATATGAGATCAACCAAATAACAAACCTAATGATTTTTAATAGAATTAAACTAAGCAAAATATTAACAAAGCAACCAAACTAATAATTTTCAAAAACTAAACTAAACATGAGATCAACGGAATAACCCAACTAATGATTTTTAATAAAAACTAAACTAAAGGTGATATCCACAAAGCAACCAAACTAATAAAGTAAAACTAAACTATGAACGAGATTAAACAAATAATCTAACCAATGATTTTTAAGATAATTAAACCAAACAAATTGACAGAGTAACCAAACTAACAATTTTTTAAAACGAAACTAAATATGAGATGAATTGAATAACTAAACTAATTTCACATTAAAGAAACTAAACTAAGCATAATATCAGCAAAGCAACCAAACTAATAATTTTTAAAACCAAAACTAAAAATGAGATTAACTAAATAACTAAACTAATTATTTAAAAAAAAAATTGAACAAACCATGATATCAACAAAGCAACCAAACTAATAATTTTTAAAAACTAAACAAAACATGAGATCAACATAATAACTAAACTAATGTGTTTTAAAGAAAACTAAATTGTGCATTATATCAACAAAGCAACAAAACTTATAATTTTTCAAAACTAAACTAAGCATAAGATCAAAAGGATAACTAAACTCATGATTTTTAAAAGAAATTAAACGAAGCATAGTATCAGTAAATATACCATACTAATAACTTTTAAAAATTAAACTAAATATCAGATCAACGGACTAACCGAACTAATGACTTTTAAAAGAAACTAAACTTATTATAATATCATGAAAACAAGCAAACGAATAATGTTTAAAAACTAAACTAAGTATGAGATTAATAGAGTAACCAAACTAATGATTCTTAAAAGAATTATACCAAGCACAACATCAACAAACCAACCAAACTAATAATTTTGTGAAAAGTAAACTAAACATGAGATCAAAAGATTAGCCAAACTAATGATTTTTAAAAGAAACTAGACTAAGCATTGTATCAACAAAACAATCAAACTAATAATTTTTATAAACCAAATTAAGCATCCAATTAATACATGAGAATATAAAATTTCTCATTATAGAAACAATGTAAAATGTACCACTCTTTAGATTTTTTTGATCTCCTGCAACCTGACTTGAAGTTGCATTCAATTTTCCCTACATTTATGGAGACGAAAAGTTTGATCACAATTCAAAACAAAGGAAAAGAAAAGGAGTTAGATAAGAATAAGAGCTGATATGTACCTTGACAGCCACCATTTTGTTTTTTACTCTTTATTTTTCAGAATCTTCTAATGATCTAATACCATACGAAGCAAAAGCAACATCCAAAGTTCAGGTAGTCAATTTCTGTCTTTCCTTGTTTTTTTTTTTTTCTGGGCAACCAAATAGAAATTAGGGTTCCAAGGAAATCGTGACAAAAATTCTTCCTCTTAACTAAACAGCTTCCATTAATGACCTACTAGGTTAGCAATCCTAGTTGTGGAACTCCAATAAACCTAAATCAGCCCATCCATTCAAATGCACAAGAACTCCAAATGTAACCAAAATTCAAACAAATTTATTACCTTTTGATGCACTTCAAGCTATGTCAAACTCAGAGAAACAATCACCAACACTCCAAGAATGCAAAAACTTGCACTTATCCCCATAATTACAATTTCCTTGAAGCCAATAATTACACATCTTCTCAATCTTCCTAAATACTCTATTGCTCACGCCACTACCTTGAGCTCTATTGCCTGTACCACCGTCATGAACCGGCCCCCACGTAGGATTAAACTTAGGACTTCTTCATGCACCAGAAAAGTTGTGATCGTCATGTACTCATTGATTTGGCCGTTTGGACGATGATCCATTGCTTATGAATGGTTGGTGTTGTTGGGGATGAGGACCTGGTAATTCTTTGGGTAGGTACGGACAAGGGAACTTGTTGCACCTGCCTGCCCTCCAATGGTAACAAACCTTTTGTTGTTTGCCACTATCATTCGAAGCTCCAAGTCGTTGAAACACCCGTTTGTTACCATGCTTGTCGCCATCCATAGTTAAGAAGATCAAAACAGAGATTAAATGTAGAGCTTTGCTTTGAAACTGAACTGAAATCTTTATCTTTATACCAAAAACAGGGAATTAGGGTATCTCGAAATAGCAATTCAAGAATTTGACCATGGGTTCCAACCATTATAGATCCAATCTCATTATAGGAAACCCTAATTTCCTCAAAATTTCCATTCAAAATTTTATATTCGGAAAGGAAACACAGTGCATGGCCCGGCGGAGTAACGTCGAGAAACAAAGAATCGAGCATCGTCAACAGGTTGAAACAGTTAGACAAACAAACCAGATAATCAAGAAATCTAAACAATTGAATGATTAGTCAAAACAGTTGTTTCATCATACCTGATCACCATAAACCTCCAATCTCCTCCCTCTCAGCCCTCTCTCCGGAAACACTCCAAGCTAAAATAACGAATCCGAGGATAGGCGATTGTTTGAAACTGAAATAAATGGAGTCTTTCCTTGTTTTTTCTGCGCAACCAAATAGAAATTAGGGTTCCAGGGAAATCATGACAAAAATTCTTCCTCTTAACTAAACAGTTTCCGTTAATGACCTACTAGGTTAGCGATCCTAGTTGCAGAACAATTTCCAAATATGATATTTTTTGTTGCTGAGAAATCAAAGGAAGGGAAAGAAAAAAGAAAAAAAAAAAAAGAGCAGGAATCTTGGAAACACCCATTTGAAAGGTGAGAATATACTTACAAGTTTGTGGTTTCCTAGAAACTTAAGACAGGAAAATATAGATTTTCTCGGCAACCAAACGGAAAAAAGAAAAGTTAAAAAGAGTGTAGAAAAAAAGGATAACAAGAATGGCGATCTCTTGCAGACAAGATGAGGGTGAAGAATGGTGAGCGCTAATTTGAAATGGTAGAAAAATCTCCTGTGATGTTCGCAGAAACCAGAAAAGAATAATGATGCAGGTGTGATATCTTGTTCCCTCAGAAAAATGGATATCCAAAGGAAAATGGCAATTCTATCCTCGAATATGAAGATCTTGAAACTCCAAAGATGGGTGTCTGATGATTCTTTCTCATTATCGGTGAACTACAATGGTGAATATTGCTCTCCGATGACAATGAACTCTAATGGCGGTGATGACTCTCTATAAACGAACCAGCGAGCTTCAATGGTGGCGAACTACTCCGGCAGTGATGAAACGAACCACAAGCTTCAACGGTGGTGAACTACTCCGGCAGCTATGAACTTGCCTTTTTCAATGAGAATTTGCGCTCCTCTAGAAAACACCCAAAAAGTGACTCCCTATGTCGGTGATGAACTCTCCTACTCCAAAAAATGCCCAAAATCTCTATGTCGGTGACGAAGTCTCATTTCCAAGAATGTCAAAAAGAGCTTCTTCGTCGGTGATGAAGTCTCTTTTCAACCTTAAAAGTCTCTGGAACTACAGCTGTTACGCCATTCCCAATGTGGTGTGCATGCTCCCCCAACAAAAAGATTCCTCTTCCGGAGACTTCCCTAAAAATGGCCTCCTAAATGCCCAGCAGTTCAAAAACATGATTGGCAATAGCTTCCTTGCATGGCCTATGGTGATGCTCCCTCATGTGAGACTCTTCTCGAAACCATCATGATGTCATGTCCCGGAAGAAAATGGATCCTTCTCAAAAGTCTCATCGTCATGCCAAATGCATGTCTCCATCTCACCCGGAGCGCATGTGTGATAGCCATCCAGAATGCACGTGCCTCTAACCTTCTGGAGTCTTCTGGATCCCATGCATGGAGATCAAAATTGCAGCATGAAAGAAATGCCCTTCTATGCATGCCTTGGCCATTACACACGTATTCATCCTTATCTCATCCAAGCACCAAAATATTTGTAAAAATATAGGGCTTGTTCTTGGTGTTTTTAAAAATAGTTTTTTAGAATTTTTAAAAAACTAGAGTGTTTGACATGATGTTTTAATACAAAAAACAAGAAGTTCGTTTGAATGAAAGAATTTGTATTGTTATTAAAAACAATATATTATTTTTATTTTATAAAAATTTTATAAAATTAATTTATAATAATATGAAATCAAATTCAAGTTAAGTCTTATTAAAAAATAAAAATTAATTTCACAATTATATATAAGTTAAAGATAAATATTTTTTTTTTAAATTATGAAACAATTTTTTTATTGTAGTGAAACAAAAATTTCTATAATATAAAAACAATTTTAATATTCATTTTTAATACAAGTCAATTAAGTGCTTTAATTAATTTTTTAATTTTTTTATTTGATCATGATTTCTTATGTTTTTTTAGAAATTTTTTTAATGTTAAAGAATCAAAAAAAAAGTTTTTAAATGTTTTATAAAATTAAGGATATTTGATCATTTATTATTATAAAAGGATTTTAAAAATAAAAAAACAAAAAGACTTTCTTCGGATAAATTATTATTATTATTATTATTTTTTAAAAATATATATTTTGATTTTGTAAAAACATTTTAAATTCAATTTATATAATATTAATTAATTAAATTTAATTGAAGTCTTTTTGAAAATGAAAATAATTTTGTAATTAAAAGTAAATGAAAAAATATATAGTTTTTAGTAAAACATAAATAGTAATATTATAATAAAATCATAAATTATTATTTTTAGTAGAAAATATACTATGATATTATGCTTACTTTAGTTTTTGTTTTTTTTTTTTAAAAAAAAAATCATTAGTTTGGTTATTCCTTTCATCTCATGCTTAGTTTAGTTTATAAAAATTATTAGTTTGGTTACTTTGTTGATATTATACTTAACATAGTTTCTTTTAAAAATCATTAGTTATGTGGTTATTCCATTAATCTCATGTTTAGTTTAGTTTGTAAAAAATTATTAATTTGGGTGCTTTGTTGATATTGTGCTTAGTTTAGTTTATTTTAAAAATGATTAGCATGGTTATTTTTTTTTATCTCATGCTTAATTTAGTTTTGAAAAACTTTTGGTTTGGTTTCTTTGTCTATATTATGCTTAGTTTAGTTTTTTTTTCTTTTTTTCTTTTTTAAAAAGTCATTAGTTTGGTTATTTTGTTGATCTCATGTTTAGTCTAGTTTTTAAAAATTATTAGTATGGTTGGTTCGTTGATATTATGCTTAGTTTAGTTTCCTTTAAAAATCATTATGTGTTTTTTAGTTTTTCAGTTTATCTCATATTTAGTTGAGGTTTAAAAAAATTATTAGTTTTATTGCTCTATTGATATTATACTTGGTTTAATTCTTTTATAAATCATTTGTTTGGTTATTCTATTAATCTCGTGCTAAGTTTAATTTTTAGAAATTATTTGTTTGGTTTCTTTGTTGAAATCATGCTTAGTTTAGTTTCTTTTCAAAATCATTAGTTTGGTTATTCCGTTGAAATAATATTTAGTTTAATTTTTAAAAATTATTAGTTTGGTTTGCTTTGTTGATGTTATGCTTGGTTTAATTCTCTTAAAAATCAATAGTTTGAGTATTCTATTAATCTCATGTTTAGTTTAGTTTTAAAAAATTATTAGTTTAATTGTTTTGTTGATATTATACTTAGTTTAGTTTCTTTGAAAAATCATTAGTTTTTCTATTCTTTTTGTTTGATGCTTAATTTAGTTTTTAAAATTATGTTGAGTTTAGTGTCTTTTAAAAATCATTAGTTTGGTTATTCCATTAATCTTATGTTTAGTTTAGTTTTCAAAAAATTATTAGTTTGGTTGCTTTATTGATGTTATGCTTGGTATAATTCTTTTAAAAATCATCAATTTGGTTACTCCGTTAATCTCACACTTAATTTAGTTTTTTTTTAAAAATCATTAGTTCAGTTAGTCCGTTGATCTCATATTTAATTTAGTTCTTAAAAGTTATTAGTATGGTTGATTTGTTGATACTATGCTTAGTTTAGTTTCTTTAAAAAATAATTAGTTTGGTTATTCTTTTGATCTCAAGCTTAGTTTAGTTTTGAAAAATTATTGGTTTGGTTCCTTTTTTGATATATTGCACAATTTAGTTTCCTTTAAAACACATTAATTTAGTTATTATGTTGATCTCATGTTTGGTTGCTTTGTTGATATTAGTTTGGTAATTCTTTTGATCTCATGCTTAGTTTAGTTTATAAAAATTATTAGTTTGGTTGCTTTGTTGATATTATACTTAGTTTAGTTTCTTTTAAACATTAATAGTGATATGATCCACACCACAAAATTGAGAAACTTGTGGATTAAGAATGGCTCCAAGATCGTCTGGAAACAGATTTGTATGAAACCACGACCCATTTCTTATATGGAAGCAAGAACCTTGGTATAATGAAGATGTCACAATCAATTATGGAAGGATTGATTTATAAGTCGAAGGAGAACGCCACGGAAATCATTCCGATAAGTTCAAAGAGTTCTAAAAGAACTAAAGAGAATTTTCTTTCACAAAATTATGAATGAAATTTGTATTATTTTTCAATAAGTTGATGATTATTTAAATACAAAGAGGTCCACGAATCCGGCAATTAGAAAATCCCCAAATATTTTGCCTAGATTTTGCAAATAGCTAGAAATGGGAAACTAAAATATCTTGAGTTGGATTCTAAAAATTGAATCCATTATATCCTAAAATCATGCCTACCCCAAAGTAAAAAAGAAAACAAGGGAATTTCTAATTTATTATTTCCCCATAAAATTTGAAAATTAAAATATAATAATAAATAAGAAAAGTAATTTAGCAATCTTAAAAGATTGCTTTAGATTGTGCTAGCTAATCTCCTTGATGAGTCAAAAATTGGATAATCACTGATTTAGAAAACTCTATTCAATCCACGCAATTCTAGATTATTCCAAAACTTGAATCATGAAAATCCAACCTTGTGGAACATGTAGAGCATCTTCCTTGGGCCTCCACGAATTCACCTTAGCCCAAATATTGTGAATCGGTCCATTGAGAGTTTCCTTGAATTTTTTTAGCTCGAGCCCTTGTAACCGAACCAACTAGACCTTAAATAGGATCTGCATTCCATTTGTTAGTTGTGTCCTCATCAATTAGTTTGGTTATTCCGTTGAAACAATGTTTAGTTTAGTTTTTTTAAAAAAAATATTAGTTTGGTTGCTTTGTTGATGCTATACTTTGTTTAGTTTTGTTACTCTTTTGATCTCATGCTTAGTTTAGTTTATAAAAATTATTAGTTTGGTTGTTTTGTTGATATTATACTTATTTTAGTTTCTTTTAAACATCATTAGTTTGGTTATTATGTTGAAACAATGTTTAGTTTAGTTTTTAAAACATTATTAGTTTGGTTGCTTTGTTGATGCTATACTTTGTTTAGTTTCTTTTAAAAATCATTAGTTTGATTACTCTTTTGATCCCATGCTTAGTTTAGTGCATAAAAATTAATAGTTATATTGCTTAGTTTAGTTTCTTTTAAACATCATTAGTTTGGTTTTTCTGTTAAAACAATGTTTAGTTTAGTTTTTAAAAATAATTATTTTGATTGCTTTGTTGATGTTATACTTAGTTTTGTTTCTTTTAAAAGTCATTAGTTTGGTTATTCTTTTGATCTCATGCTTAGTTTAACTTTGAAAAATTATTAGTTTGGTTTCTTTGTTTATATTATGCTTAGTTTAGTTTTTTTTTTTTTTTTTTTTTTTTGAAAAAAAAAAATCATTAGTTTGTTTATTTTGTTGATCTCATGTTTGGTCTAGTTTTTAAAAATTATTAGTTTGTTACTTTCTTGATATTATGCTTGGTTTTGTTTCTTTTAAAAATCATTAGTTTAGTTATTCAGTTTATCTCATATTTAGTTTAGGTTTAAAAAATTATTAGTTTTGTTGCTCTGTTGATATTATGCTTGGTTTAATTCTTTTAAAAATCATTCGTTTGGTTATTTTGTTCATTTCATGCTTCATTTAATTTTTAGAAATTATTAGTTTGGTTTCTTTGTTGAAATCATGCTTAGTTTATTTTCTTTTCCAAAATCATTAATTTGGTTATTCTGTTAATCTAATGTTTAGTTTAGTTTTAAAAAAATGATTAGTTTGGTTACATTGTTGATGTTATTCTTGGTTTAATTCTATTAAAAATCATTAGTTTGGTTATTCTGTTAATCTTATATTTAGTTTAGTTTTAAGATTTTTTTTTTTTAGTTTAGTTGCTTTATTATACTTAGTTTAATTTCTTTTTACAATCATTAGTGTGGCTATTCTTTTTATCTCATGCTTTATTTAGTTTGTAAAAATTATTAGTTTTGCTACTTTGTTGATATTATGTTGAGTTTAGTTTTTTTAAAAAATCATTAGTTTGGTTATTCCATTAATCTCATGTTTAGTTTAGTTTTTATAAAATTATTAGTTTTGTTACTTTGTTATGCTTCATATAATTATTTTTAAAAATCCTTAGTTTGGTTACTCTGTTAATTTCACACTTCGTTGAGTTTTTAAACATTATTAGCTTGATTGCTTTCATGATATTATACTTAATTTAGTTTCTTTTAAAAATTATTAGTTCGATTAGTCCGTTGATCTCATGTTTAGTTTAGTTTTTAAAAGTTATTAGTATGATTGATTTGTTAATACCATGCTTAGTTTAATTTCTTTTAAAAATCATTAGTTTGGTTATTCTTTTGATCTCATACATACTTTAGTTTTGAAAAATTATTAGTTTGGTTGCTTTGTTGATATAATGCACAGTTTAGTTTCCTTTAAAACACATTAGTTTAGTTATTTGGTTGATCTTATGTTTTGTTTAGTTTTAAAAAATTACAAGTTTAGTTCCTTTGTTGATGTCATGCCTAGTTTAGTTTTTTTTTTTTTTTTAAAAAAAAAAAGAATAAATCTTATTTTAGTGATTTAGTTAATCTCATATTTAGTTTTGGTTTTAAAAATTATTAATTTGGTTGTCTTGTTGATATTATACTTAGTTTAGTTTCTTTAATAAGTCATTTGTTTAGTTATTCAATTGATCTCATATTTAGTTTAGTTTTGAAAAATTATTAGTTTTGTTGCTCTGTTGAAATCACGCTTAGTTTAGTTTCTTGTCAAAATAATTAGTTTGGTTATTCCGTTAATCTCATGTTTAGTTTAGTTTAGTTTTTGAAAATATTAGTTTGGTTGTTTTGTTGATGTTTTGTTTGGTTTAATTCTATTAAAAATCATTAGTTTTGTTATTTTTTTAATCTTATGTTTAGTTTAGTTTTAAAAAAATTATTAGTTTGGTTGTTTTGTTGATACTATGCTTAGTTTAGTTATTTTAAAAAATCATTAGCTTAGTTATTCTTTTGATCTCATGCTTAGTTTAATTTATAAAAATTATTAATTTGGTTGCTTTGTTGATACTATGCTTGGTTTAGTTATTTTTAAAAAATAATTAGTTTGGTTATTCTTTTGATCTCATGGTTAATTTAGTTTTGAAAAATTATGGTTGCAATAGGCACACATAGAAGAGGCAACATCACACCACAATTTGGGCGGCATCCCACAACAAGTAGCAGCATGGGACTCCATTGGAGAGAATTCTCCACACACAACCACATAAAGGCTGCCATACACAATTAAAAAGATATCCATAGGACACACCATAAGATGGTGGTAGTAGCCGCACGTTGGACTTAAGAAAAGCAGTTGTCAGTTTCAATGCACCATAATGGAGAAGAGATTCACACACGCAACAATGGGAAGGTAAGTTGATTTTTTTTAGTTTGGTTTTTGATTAATTATATATGTTTGACAAGTTATTCTTTTTTAGTTTGGTTTTGATTAATTATAGATATATATATTGAAAGGTATAATTTTTTTTGTTCAGTTTTTAATTTATCATATTATATTGAAAGGTTTTAATTTTTTTTAGTTTATCATATTATATTAAAAAGTTAGAATTGTTTTTAGTTTCATTTTTTATTTATTGTATCATATAGAAAGGTTATAATTTTATTATTGTTATTATTATAGCTCACTAGTGTAGACCCCCATTTTGGATGATTCTTCCAGCTACCTAGCTTACCACGTGGAAGAACCTCGGGAGGCCACGTGTCGACCCATGATTGGCTGCCAATGAATCTCAGGAGTGGGCTGGTGGTGCAAATGAAAAGGGGACACGTTGCATGGGAATCTGGAAGCTGTTATGGAGGAGCGTCTTTGGCAGCCGGAGAGTAGGATGCTTTTCAGAGTTGGTTAGGATATATTGGAGGGGGGGGGGGGGGGGGGGGGGTGCTACTGGTTACAGAGGAGAGAGCAAAAAGGAGTGAGGGGGGGAAGTTTGGCTTGGGAGGCAAGTTTGAGGCGAGAGAGCAAGGCGGCAGAGTTGTGTGTTTGGAGAGTAGAAGAGGTGCTGCTGTCTCATTAGTCTTGTGGATTTTAAAGGGGAACTTGAGGTGTTTGTAGCAGAACAGAGCCTTACTGGAAAAGGATATTCTCAGGTATGAAGGCAACAGGTTCATTGTTTGATTTGGATCCTTGCTATCCCTCTGCATTGCTTGTTGATATTTGGATATTTGTTGTTTTGCTTGGGGTGGATAATGAAGGCCACTTGTTGCTTGTTGACATATAATCCTGAATTCATACCTGTCATTGTCAATCTTAATATGTTCTGTTTCTATTTGTGACTATGAAATGCCCGAGAACCCCACCAATATCTGCATTTGATGCTGTTTTTCCTCACCTGATAGGAAGGTTCACTGATGACTCATGATGTGAATCTTCCTTTGAGGACCTTTTTTTTATTTGTTTCCCAAAGGTGCTCTGTTTTCATGCATTTCTTTTCATGGTTGAGGCCATCTCTGTTCTTGGATCTCGTTCAATACATTGGCTGTGAGAGAGAGAGAAATCAAGGCTGGTTGTGAATCCTTACAAGGGATACATATTCTCAAAGTTTGGTCGTTCATCTAAGAGGAGAACTGATCACAAGAATATCTAAGTGATTCGGTAGTTTCAGTCTTGTTAGTGACATTTTGAAGTTCAGCCAAAGGTCCAGAGCCATAGCCAAGAAGCGAAGCTTAATTGGCAGTAGCAGTAGCATCCTTGACTAAGAAGGTTCCACATGCTGATAGAGTGACCCCAGAAGACACCATCAGCCTGCCTGAAAGTGGTGGGCTCCTACTAGGGCTGCCAGAATTTGTCTCCCAATTTGGACTAGAAGTAATTAATAATTCTTTTCTGGGCTTCCCATGGTGTGAATGACAAAGATTATGGAATTGATCATTCATCAAGTTACTCTTTCATTAAGGAGATGTGTCATTTGAGACATTATGGTGATTATGCAATATCCTTAGCTTCTACTTGTTGCCTTCATGGACTAGTCCAACAGGTTATTTCCCTTGATGATTTGATTTAGCTGGCTAAGACTGAGATACAAAGTCCATCTTTCCAAGGATACAGTTTTGCAGAAGAGGGGAAAGTACTTGAAGATGGGGTACTCGAATGGTCGCTGATTGAATTGAAAACTAGGCTAATTACTTTCATGAAGCTAGGTGCTCCCGAGGGGTAGTATGCGTAGTCTATTGAGATATTTGGAAGAAGTGGTCTTGCTCTAGGATTTGGACTTGGTTGGGGTGCATATGTTGTAGCAACATGGGAGAAGGATGTAGATATTGCATTTACTCAAGATGCTATTGATGAGTGCAAGGCTCGTGAAGCTGCAGCTACTATCCAAGGAAAAATGGTGGGCATGCAGTGTAAGAAGAGTAAAGCAAATTTAAAGAAGCTTGATGAGCAGCCTGGTGTTGGTAGTCTTGCATCAAGACAGATAATCTCCTCGCCCAATTCTGCCAGTGCTGGTTCTCAAGGATCCTTTGACTCGCGAACCAAGAATTAAGGTCCATCACGCCAATATCCAAGCACCAAAATCTGTGGCCTATGGTGGGGCTGTGCAGGCTGCAATTTTGAGCGGTGAGGGCAATGAAAAAGTCCAAGACCTACTGTTGTTGGATGTCACCCCTCTCTTCCTTGGTTCGGAGACTGCTGGCGATGTCATGACTGCCTTGATTCCAAGGAATACAATATGTGCAGTTCGCTATGAGAGTGCCAGAAGCATAGTAGATAGAGAAGCAATGAAAAAAGGGAATTTCTATTTCCTCGCCTACAGCCACTTATCCTATGTTCCCTGAGAAACTTGCCATGGAGGGGATGAGCTCGAAATAACATCTAGTGGTATGATTCTCGCTTCGGGATTGATGCTATGGAGAAATTAGCTGCTGAAACACCCGAAACCAGTGATGAGGTGAAGAGACTTGCTGCTGCTGCTTTTTTTCTATAGTTAGGATGCTGTAGCGGCTGCTTCAGTCAAAGGAAAAGTTTAAGCCCGCAGAGATTGAGGACCTGTAGCCGTTGCTATTTCAATTAGTTCCCAGGCATGTCCCCTTGCTGAATCGCTGCGTGAATGTGAGCACCTGGAGGATTCGTTGTCATGTCATCCTTTTCTCCACTACCTTTTCCATGTATTTCCCCATTTGTTTATTACCCATATTCCTCATATATGAAGACCAAAGTGCATGGCCCACATCCCCTGACCCATGCCTCGTTTTTCAAACCCACTACTTACTCCGTCCTATATACAATCATTCCTTCCTTTGCTCCTATATATCAAAATGGAAAAATCCTTCTTGGCCGGCGAGTGATTTTGATATGCAGCTACTACTAGTGATCGTTTCCACTACCGAATCCTTTGCCTTCATTATCTATAGCTATACTCACACCCTAGTGAAGCCAATTGACATGGCCACAAATCCACCATATGGTCAAGTCAGGTGCCCAGAGTGGTTCACAAAAAGAGACGCATTCCACCAACAAGGGCAACAACTCATGTTGCAGTCCAAGCATGGAGTGAAGAAGAATAGCCCCAGTTGCGACAAAAATGCAAGTGTTTTCAAGCAGTGTTATAACAGGGAGCAGTTGTACTCAAGCTCATTTTCTGAGTCGAGTGCTGCACATGGCGTACAGATCCAGCGGCTCAATCACCAGTGTGGCTTGTTGCTTAGCCCCAAATTGGCTTTCTTCCAGGATGCTAATATGAACCAAGGTGAGTCACAGACGGCAAGGGACTTCATTAACGCATGGTCAACTACTGAGAGGGGTGAAGATGAGGAGCATGATTGCTCATGAAGCTGCTGTTGCTGTTGCACGAGCAGTTGCTGAGGCAGAAGCTTCCATTCCTGAGTCAAAGCAGTCAGCCAGAGGTGTGCCTAAGAAGGATCAGGGGATACCAGACAAACAGTATGTATCAAACTTGGAGTCAGCGCGGCCTCCATCAAATTTTGTGAAAAGGTCTCCAATCCCATCTCCTACAACCCCAAGAGGGAAGACAGTCAAGCTGAAAAATGAAGTGATAGTAAGAACAACTAGCTTCAATGAGTAGCCCAAGGTTGAGGAAATGAAAGTTACTGAGCTAAAAGAACTTGCAAAGTCCAGAGGAATCAAAGGTTACTCAAAGATGAAGTTTCACCTATGCAGCTCAAAGGAACCCAACCAGTTCCACTGAATAACTGTCCGAATCCACAATTTCTGAACTTTTCTGGAGTCTCATGGCAATGCTCAAAATCTTGACTACCATTACTTTCATCATATGATCCCTCCAGGTTCTTTCAAATATATCCAGGATCCACATAACACAGTAGGGCAATGTTTTGATATCAAGTTGCCAAACAGTTTTGAAGGCCGCTGTAATCCTAAGACACCACAGGCACGCGTTTGAGCATCATGAAGTTGAAGATGTTGGTGTACCAGTTTCATCAGTGGCTACAAACATGTAGGGACGAACTTTACAGGAATGTCCCAAGAATGAAACTAGTAAATCTGATGCAAGCCCAGTTAGACAAGCTATGGATCATGGTTTTCCATTGGCTTCAGTGCGTTATTCAGGTGCAATTTCTGGGAAGATAAGAAGCAATGGCCTTAAAGCATACGTTCATCTGTATCTTGCTGCACTCAATGGTGATTGGAAAAGTGCAAAAGCATTCTTGGAGTCAAGTCCACAAACAGTGAGAGCGAGGATCACAAGGCTTTCAGAAACTGCTCTTCATATTGCTGCTATGGCAGGATTTGCATCTGCAAGTGATAGAGGTATCAGGAGAAGCAGATAAACAGAGTTTTGGTAGGAGGATCAAGCTCTGATACCCAGTCAAGATCTACCAGAGCCAGGTACTGGAGGGTTTGAATCAACTTGCGTCTCGCTTGAGACTCCAGGCCATATCTTATGATTTCTCTGAATGGAAGATTTCTTCTCTGGATGAGCTTAGTGTAATTGGTGCTGGGGTTCCATATGAGGAATTTATCAACAGCAAGCTAACTCTGAAGTTGGTTAGAAGGAACTAGGATGCTGCCAACACCTTCTCTGTCCCCATCTCTGTGGTTGTCATTCCCCATCTCCTTCCACTTATGCATGGATTGGATGTCCACCTTTTAGTATGGACACCTTTGGGCTATGTGTTTCCTCATCCCCTGTTTTTGAAAATAATTTTCCCAAACTCTATCTTGTAAATAATTTATTGAATTTTGATTTTCAAATAATTTCAACTCTCCTATCTTTCATCCTTAGAATTCTTAGGTTCCAAAAATGATTGAATTTTGATTTTCAAATAATTTCAACTCTCCTACCTTTCATCCTTAGAATTTTTAAGTTCCAAAAATTCCATTTTTAATAAAAATTGGTTGCCACTTTCTTTCTGGCAAGCCATTTTCACACCTCCTCTATTTTTAAAAATGTTTTGAAATAAGCAAAGATTAAATTTTGTAATTCCAAATAATGGAATTTATGGAATTAATTCATGCAACATAAATTGGGTTATGGTGGAGGCCCGACATCAAATAAATTTCCTTTAAAATAAAAATGGAATTAAATGAAATGTCATGCATGATATTGGTGCTTCTTTATCTGGTTGGGTGATATGAGTGAGATACTTTATGTTCATTACTATGCACTAACCCCATTTTGTGATAGCGCGTCGCTGTTTGCTGATCAGGTACGCATCCACTTCTACTTTGGTTATTCTCTATGCATATTTTGATACTCATATGTGCATGATTGATTCGAGTATTCATTGACTTTCTCATTGGTCGCCATGTCAGCTTCATTTTATTAGTAGAGACCCGACTTTAAGGACTTAGAGGGGTGCTACTGTAACACCTAGTACTATTGAATTAATTAGGCAATAATGATTATTTTAGTACTTAACTTTAAGCTTGCTTAATTAGATGTTAAAACTAGTTTAGTGCTAATCATGTTTAATTATGAATTAAACTTTGATTAAGGTTAAGTGGGATTAGTTAATGATCTAAGCATGCTTATTAGGTTCTTAGGGACTGATTAGGGTTATGAAAACCAAAAGGACTAATGGGCAATTATGGGTTTTATTTTTGATAACTTGAAGGACTAAAGTGCAAAATTGGGAAATTGGAGTTAGTGGATTGCCACCTCCTACTTGGGTGGATTGGTGGCAGCCATGTGGGCTGCCACCTCGTGCTTGGGTGCAAGAAGACCCTTTATAAGGGGGCTGTAGCTCGTTTTGCACCATTTCACCTGCAGCAACTTGGGTTAGAGAGAGAATCTAGAGAGAGAAAGTGTAGATTTGAGGTAAGCAAGTTGTTTAATTTTGTAATTTTCGTTTATTTTGGTTCCTAATGGTATGTTGAAAAGAATTAACGGTAAAAATTGTGTAAAAGTTGAGTATAATTAGCTATAAACCCGTTTTAGTTAAAAATCACAATTAATTAAAGATTAAAGTATTTTAAGTTAAGTATTTTACTAATGGTAAGATCAGCATAAATCTTTGTTTAATTTGGTTTGATTGAAAAATAGATTAGTAAACATGTGATGAATTGGGTTATTTGGACACTTGGGATTTGTTAATAGGTTAGGCTTTAAGAAAATCAAAAGAATTGGTGTTTGGTAATTAATTAGGGAAATTAATATGCATTGTAAATATTGTTTAATTCAATTCAAATTTGATTTGAAAACATGTAGGTTATAGATTAGAGAATGTGAGAATTAAAAATTTGCAACAATAAACTAAAACCTAAATTATGTTGTTTCATTTCAGTTCCTCGTAATAGGCAAAGATCGCCTACTTAGAAGAAACACAAAAAGGAAGTCGGTGTAAGGTAGGGAATTTTATGCTATTCTATGGTGTATTTGATTTCTTTCCTTGAATTATTTGTTGGAATTTCATGTTATTTCTATGATTTCATAAAATGTTTTAAAGTGTCATTGCATCTTGTTTTATTGCATTGAGATGTTACCGTGATATTGGAACGTATATTGGTATGAAGATTCATGGTTTGTGTGGTCGAAATGGTTCATGGTGGGGTTGCATTGCAAGAAGGATATGGAGTTATCACAGATGATATTCAGAGAATTTATTGGTGGCGAAGTGCTTATGTGATGCTACAGGCATTATCAATTGATATATTGTTTATGTGGGACCGTGGGTCCTTGGGTGAAAGTCCCTAAAGCCCTCGAGGAAGACACTCCGATGTGGGTGTATGGGGTTGGTCCTGCCCTTGGGTTTTAGTCCCTAAAGACACGGGGTTGGTCCTGCCCTTGGGTATGAGTCCCAAAAGACACGGGGTATGACTTGCCCTTGGGTGATGTCCCAGAATAGTCATTATTATATTGATCGAGTTTCTTGTGGAGCATTGTATCTGCTGTGTAGATTGTTGGGAGTCAGCAATTTATCAGTTGTGAAAGGATGAATGGGGAAAAGCAATGATGAAACCAACAAACACATGCATACATGTTTGACATGATTACACATTTGTTAATGGTTATGAAATGTTTATCATGCATGCTATTAAACGTTTAATTCATGGTTTTTAAGGGTATATTTAGGATGGTTATAAACTTTCCTACTGAGTTGTGAACTCACCCTATCCCTTCCACCTCTAGATGCAGGTCAGAAGACCTATGCAGGAAATAATGCTTGAGCAATGCTTTACTGTGATTGGATGCTGTTTGCTCATATTGAAAGTCTTTTGAGGCCATGCCTTTTGTATCAAGACTAAACCTTTTGTTGGAATGATGTAATGTATATATTTGTCAGATACACTTGTAGTATGGGCTACCCGTAGTAAACAATGGGGCTTGGTATATGTAAATTAATGTTGTACAAGTTTCTTTTGTGAAACAAAACATATTTTGTTAACTTAATAGTCACAATGTTTAATACAGGATGTACTCTTTATAACAGGTTTTCCATATCCTCTTTTTGAATAAATTCAAGTAGGAACTCTACATTTAAATTTTTGAGAGCACTTATATTGTATTTGAGTATCAATTGTTTAGTTGAAGAATAAATAATAATAATAATAAAAAAAAAATTGGGGTGTGACAGCTACGGTCTCTACCGTACCTTCCCGATAAGTAACCTGACCCCCGAACTCGATCCGGTTTTTCGTAGATCACCTTTTCCAAATGAGGAGTCACACTTAGGGTTTTTCTTTCTTATTTTGTTTACCCTTTTAAAAATAAAACAAAAATAAGTGGCGACTCCAAGTCATTTTTCAAACAATGAATAAAATCAATTTTTCAAATAAAAAAGCGAGTTTCACCATCGAGTGGAAAACGCATGAGCCGAAATGCGGGGTCCACAACTAGATTAATTGTTTTGTAGGATAAAATTTTTATTTTGAAGCTTGTGTCATTTTAGTTTATTTGATTCAAGTTAATTCTTGAGTTTTATAGTTTTAATTAATTAGTTTAATTAGTTTGATTGATTTGATATCATGATGTTTTATCTTACAAAGTTTGATAATTGTAGTACTTGATCATCTTGTTTTAGGTTATTTACCATGCTATTAAAATTTTATCTTGTAAAGTTGGATAATTGTAGTGCTTAATCATCTTGTTTTAGGTTTTGTGTTATTAGGTTTTTTCTCTATGCTATTTAAAGTTCTCATTTTTAGTAATTTGGTAGTTCTTGGTTTAAATTTTCTTGTGTTATTATATTTAAAGTTCTTGAGAGTACTTTGCAAAATTAAATTACTTTTTGACTGGGGGCTTGATGGAATTCTTATATGAAAGAATTTTTCAAAACTCGTTCTTGTTTTTGGTTTCCACTCAGCTATTGACCCTTGGGATTTAAAATTCGTTTTGATAATTTCGAGTATTTAAAAAAAGATTTCCAAAAATTTTATGATGTTCATTACTTCTTGAACTTGATTTTGGAATATTATTCGAGTCAAAAAGATTTTCTTGAAGTCAAAATTATGATCATCTTTTTCAGCATGTTTTGTTTAGGCTTACTTCTGTACACTTGAGAGTACTTTGCAAAATTAAATTACTTTTTGATATTTTAAATTTAAATAAATATTTTCCTCAGATTTTTTACTTCTTAAGATTGAATTTTGAGACATAAAATATTAAAAAATACGTTTTCTTGAGAGAGATGATTTTTCAAATTTGTGCCTACTCACATGACTATTTTTGGATAGCTAATAAGTTTGAGTGTTTTAAAATACTTTCTAAGGCTCCCTAGTATAGGCTTTATTTATTTTTTATTTTTGTAAACTAGACAACTTGAAGGACATATATGATTTTTTTTTTTTTTTTTATATAATTTTAGGAGACCTTTGAATATTTTTACAAATTCAGTTTGGGCTTTTTTATGTTGTTCTAGACGTGTAAGAGATGTTTCTTGAAGATTTTTGTAATTAAATTCCACTTCAAGATAATTTTTTTTAGGATTTGTTTTATGATGCTTCCAATTCTGATCGCATGCTAAAAATCTTGTATTTTACTTGACTTTGCCATTTTTTTTTTGTTGTTATTTGACTTATCTTGCTTGACTTTGGTTATTGTATTGTGATATAGGCATAATAGAGTTTGTCTTAATTTCATGATCAAATGATGTTCCTAGATATTAATTTATAATTTTTCTTTTGATAATAGTGTGCTACCCCTTTTGCTACATGTTTTAATCATAACCCTTGATTTTTTTTCATTTTTTTTTATTTTTGGGAGTTGTATACATGACTTATTTAATAATTTGTGTTTTCTTATACTTAGGTCATTTCTGTTATAATATTTAGATACCATGCATGCTAGGATTTCTTTTCTTTATTGTCTATTCTTATAACTTTGATCTAACCTCTCATGTCTTATGGAAGTACATTGTAAGCTATTTATGATATTCAGGTACGCTTTTTATCTTTTTGCATCTTAATTCCAGTAGTTATGTAAAGATTCATATATGATCATTATCAGCTTAATATATCTTTTTGATTGCTTGTTTGACTCACCATGTTAGATTTCTTACTATGGTAAAATACATGTTGTGTGTACACGTATGTGTTTTTTTTTTAAAACTAACTTTGATGTCTTGTGACAACGCTTAAGTTGTAGCTCAGGTAGTACGCCTATCTTCCTTACTCGTGTGATTGATTGCTTAGATATATTTGTTTGAATATGGATAACATGTAATTTGAATTTAGATAAACACCTTATCCTTTCTTGGTATCATTAGTCAATCGATTAATTATAGTATTTCCCTCAATCTAGTTATAGAGACCTTTTTAAGGCTTAGAGGGGTGCTAAACACCTTATCCAAAACTTAAGGAGTCTTTTTTCTTAGGCTTTTAGTTTTTTATTTTATTTTCCTTAAAAACAAATAAAAATAAGTGGCAACTCTGATTTTAACAACAATAATTTTTTATCATTTAAAAAAATGAGTCCCATCGACGAGTGGGAACACAAGTGAAAAATGCGGATCCACAAATTAACGACTTCACTGAGAATTTTTTAGGGTCAAGCTTGAACACTAGTTGAGGAAAATATGGCGTTTATTTGGTTGATTAGAAAGTACCTTCCTTCCTTTAGGCAAGGTGATTCAGTTTGCTTGCTTGATTGATTTGTAAAGTTGGATAATTGTAGTACTTAACTGTTTGTGATTTAGTTAAAATTCACATTTTGGGTTTATTATCTTTGAAAGACTCTTTTAAAGAAAATAGAATTTTTTTAGGATTGATATATTGAGTTGAGCTCGTTTGGTCCTTTGGATTCTCTCATCATTTGGAAACCATCGTAGGTTTTATCTAAGTTTATTCTTTGGTCCTTTCGTTTCTTATCATTAGAACACCATCCTAGGTTCTATCTAACCTTATTAATGTTTGTTCCATTGGTTTCTCATCATTGGGTCACCATCCTAGGTTTTATCTTAGTTTCTTTGCTTTCTCTTCATTGGAACTCCATTATAGTTTCTAAGTTTATTCTTAGTTTCACTCATTAATCATCATTGGGACACAATCTTAGGTACTATCTAAGAATATTTGTTTTTTACTTTGGTTTCTTATCATTGGAACGCCATCCTAACTTCTATCTAAGTTTAATCGTTTATTCCTTTTGGTTTCTCATCTTTAGGATACCATCCTCAGTTTTATCTAAGTTTCTTCATTGTTCCTTTGGTTTCTCATCATTAGGACACCGTCCTAAGTTCTGTCCCAATTCAATCCTTTTTCATTTTGTTTCTCATCAATGGGATGCCATCCTAGGTTCTATCTAAGCTGAATCATTTGTTCCTTTGGTTTCTCATCACCGGGACACCATCCTAAGTTCTAAATTTCTTCTTTGTTCCTTTGGTTTCTCAGCATGGGGACACCATCCTAGATTCTATATTAGTTTATTCTTTGTTCAGTTTATTTCTAGTCATTGGGATGTCATCCTAGAGTCTATCTAAGCTTAATCATTTGGTTCTTTGGATTCTTGTCATTGGGACAACATCGTAGGTTCTATCTAAGTTTATTCTTTGGTCCTTTCATTTCTCATCATTAGGACATCATCTTAGGTTCTATCTAACCTTATTCGTTTGTTCCTTTGGTTTCTTATCATTGGGTTGCCATCATAGGTTCTATCTTGGTTTATTCTTAGCTTCATTGATTTATTATCATTGGGACGTCATCCTAGGTTCTATCTAAGCTTAATCATTTGTTCCTTTGGTTTCTTATCATTGGGACACATCCCTAGGTTCTATCTAAGTTTATTCTTTTTTTCATTTGGTTTCTCATCATTGGGACACCATCCTAGGTTTTATCTTAGTTTATTTTTTGTTCATTTGGTTTCTCATCATTAGGACGTCATCCTGGATTCTATCTAAACTTAATCGTTTGTTCCTTTGGTTTCTCATCATTGGGACACATTCCTAGGTTCATCTCCATTTATTATTTGTTAACTTGGTTTCTCATCATTGGGACACCATCCCAAGTTCTACCTAAGCTTAATCATTTGTTCTTTTGGTTTCTCATCATTTGGACACAATCCTAGGTTCTATCTCATTTTATTCTTCGTTCATTTCATTTCTCATCATTGGCATGCCATCCTAAGTTCTATCTAAGCTTAATTGTTTGTTCATTTGGTTTCTCATCATTAGGACACCATCCTAGGTTCTATCTAAGCTTTATTGTTTGTTACTTTGGTTTCTCATCATATGGACACCATCCTAGGTTATATCTTAGTTTATTTTTTGTTTCTTTTGTTTCTCATCATTAGGACACCATCCTATGATCTGATCTTAATCGTTTCCTCCTTTGCTTTCACATCAATGCTACACCATCCTAGGTTCTATCTCATTTTATTCTTTGTTCATTTGGTTTCTAATCATTGGAACTCCATCTTAGGTTCTATCTAAGCTTAATCGTTTGTTCCTTTGATTTCTCAACATTGGGACACAATCCTAGGTTCTATCTCATTTATTTTTTTTTCATTTCGTTTCTCATCATTGGGGTGTCATCTTAGGTTCTATCTAAAGCTTAATCGTTTGTTCGTTTGGTTTCTCATCATTAGGACACCATCCTAGGTTCTAAGCTTAATTGTTTGTTCATTTGGTTTCTCATCATTAGGATGTGATCCTATGTTCTATCTAACCTTAATTGTTTTTTCCTTTGCCTTTGCATTAATGCGACACCATCTTGAGTTCTATTTCAGTTTATTAGTTATTCATTTGGTTTCTCAACATTGGGACACCATCCTGGTTCTATATAGACTTAATAGTTTGTTCCTTTGGTTTCTCATCATTGGGAAAACAATCCTAGGTTCTATCTCATTTTATTCATTGTTCATTTCGTTTCTCATCATTGGCATCCTATCTTAGGTTCTATCTAAGTTCAATTGTTTGTTCATTTAGTTTCTCATTATTGGGTCACCATCCTAAGTTCTGCTAAGCTTAATCATTTGTTCCTTTAGTTTCTCATCATTGGGACACCATCCTAAGTTCTATCTTAGTTTATTCTTTGTTCCTTTGTTTCTAATTATTAGGACGCCTATGTTTTTTCTAACCTTAATTGTTTCTTCCTTTGCTATCGCATCAATGCCACACCATCCTATGTATTCTTTGTTAGTTTGGTTTCAAATAATTAGGATGCAATCCTAGGTTCTATCTATGCTTAATCGATTCTTTCTTTTGTTTCTTATCATTGGGACACAACCCTAGGTTCTATCTCAGTTTCCTCTTTGTTCCTTTCTTTTCTCATCATTTGGAAATTATCCTAGGTTTTATCTTAGTTTATTCTTTGTTCCTTTGGTTTTTCTTTATTATAAAGCCATCCTATGTTCTTTCTAACCATAATCGTTTCTTCATTTTCTTTCGAATCAATGCGACACCTGTCACACCCCATTTTATTTATTTATTTATTAACTGAACAATTGATACTCAAATACAATATAAGTGCTCTTAAAAATATGGGGATACAAAAATTTAAATGCTGAGTTCCTGTTTAATTTTGTGCAAAAAGAGGATATGCAAAACCTGTTATAAAGAGTACATCTTGTATTAAAGGGGTCTCCATGCAGCCAAGTAAGAGGTGGCAGGCCACATGGCTGCCACCAACCCCAACTTTCCATAATTGCACTTTACAATTACCCATTGGTCCTTTAGGTTTTCATAACTCTAATCAGCCCATAAGAACGTAATAAGCATGCTTAAGTCATTAACTAATCCCACTTAACCTTAATCAAAGTTTAATTCAATAGGATTAACATTAAACTAGTTTTAACATCTAATTATGCATGTTTAAAGTTAAGTGCTAAAATAATCATTATTGCGTATTTTATTTATTAGTACTAGGTATTACAACACCATCCTGGGTTCTATCCTAGTTTACTCTTTGTTCATTTCATTTATCATCATTGGGATGCCATCCTAGGTCTATGTAAGCTTAATCACTAGTTTGTTTGGTTTCTGATCATTGGCACACCATCCTAGGTTCTATTGAAGCTAAATCGTTTGTTCCTTAGGTTTCTCATCACTGGGACACCATCTGTGGTTCTATCTCAGATTATTCTTTGTTCATTTTGTTTCTAGTCATTGGGACGCCATCCTAGATTATATAAGCTCAATCGTTTGGTCCTTTGGATTCTTGTCATTGGGACATAATCGTAGGTTCTATCTAAGTTTATTCTTCGGTCCTTTCATTTCTCATCAGTAGGACGCCATCCTAGGTTCTATCTAACTTTATTTGTTTGATTCTTTTGTTTCTCATCATTAGGTCTTTACCCTAGGTTATAGCTTGGTTAATTCTTAGTTCATTTGCTTTCACATCATTGGGACACCCTTTCGGATTTTATCTAATTATATTCTTAGTTTCATTGATTTATCACAATATGGACGCCATCCTAGGTTGTACCTACAATAATAAACTAAGATAGAACCTAGGATGGTTTACCAATGATGAGAAACCAAAGGAAAAAACATCAAACTTAAATTAAACCTAGGATGGTATCCCAATGTTTAGAAACCCGAAGGAACAAATGATTAAGGATAGGTAGAACCTAGGATGATGTCCCAATCATGAGCAACCAAATGAAGATTAGTTTGTTTATTTTGTTGATCTCATGTTTGGTCTAGTTTTTAAAAATTATTAGTTTGTTACTTTCTTGATATTATGCTTGGTTTTGTTTCTTTTAAAAATCATTAGTTTAGTTATTCAGTTTATCTCATATTTAGTTTAGGTTTAAAAAATTATTAGTTTTGTTGCTTTGTTGATATTATGCTTGGTTTAATTCTTTTAAAAACCATTCGTTTGGTTATTTTGTTCATTTCATGCTTAGTTTAATTTTTAGAAATTATTAGTTTGGTTTCTTTGTTGAAATCATGCTTAGTTTATTTTCTTTTCCAAAATCATTAATTTGGTTATTCTGTTAATCTAATGTTTAGTTTAGTTTTAAAAAAATGATTAGTTTGGTTACATTGTTGATGTTATTCTTGGTTTAATTCTATTAAAAATCATTAGTTTGGTTATTCTGTTAATCTTATATTTAGTTTAGTTTTAAGATTTTTTTTTTTTAGTTTAGTTGCTTTATTATACTTAGTTTAATTTCTTTTTACAATCATTAGTGTGGCTATTCTTTTTATCTCATGCTTTATTTAGTTTGTAAAAATTATTAGTTTTGCTACTTTGTTGATATTATGTTGAGTTTAGTTTTTTTAAAAAATCATTAGTTTGGTTATTCCATTAATCTCATGTTTAGTTTAGTTTTTATAAAATTATTAGTTTTGTTACTTTGTTATGCTTCATATAATTATTTTTAAAAATCCTTAGTTTGGTTACTCTGTTAATTTCACACTTCGTTGAGTTTTTAAACATTATTAGCTTGATTGCTTTCATGATATTATACTTAATTTAGTTTCTTTTAAAAATTATTAGTTCGATTAGTCCGTTGATCTCATGTTTAGTTTAGTTTTTAAAAGTTATTAGTATGATTGATTTGTTAATACTATGCTTAGTTTAATTTCTTTTAAAAATCATTAGTTTGGTTATTCTTTTGATCTCATACATACTTTAGTTTTGAAAAATTATTAGTTTGGTTGCTTTGTTGATATAATGCACAGTTTAGTTTCCTTTAAAACACATTAGTTTAGTTATTTGGTTGATCTTATGTTTTGTTTAGTTTTAAAAAATTACAAGTTTAGTTCCTTTGTTGATGTCATGCCTAGTTTAGTTTTTTTTTTTTTTTTTTTTAAAAAAAAGAATAAATCTTATTTTAGTGATTTAGTTAATCTCACATGAAGAGAGAAGAAACTAAGGTTCAACCTAGGATGCAGTCCTATTGATAAGAAACAAAAATAACTAACGTTAAGCTTATTAGATAGAGCCTAAGATGGTGTCCTAATGATGGGAAAACAAATAAACAAACAATAAACGTAGATAGAACATAGGATATTGTCTCCATAATTAGAAACCAAATGAACAAAGAATAAATGGATATAGAACATAGGATGGTTTCCCAAGGATGGTTTCCTACTGATGACAAACCATAGGATCAAAGCTGAAACTTATATTCAGTCTAGGATTGAGTTCAATTGATGCAAAGGCAAATAAAGAAAGAATACTCTAAAATAGAACCTAGGATGTTGTCCCAATGTTGAGAAACCAATTGAACAAATGATCAAGCATAGACAAAGTTTATATAGAACCTAGGATGGCATTTCAAAGATGAGAAACAAAATGAACAAAGAATAAAATAACATTGAACCTAGGATGGTGTCCAATTGATGAGAAACCAAACATACAATTGATTAACCTTAGATAGAACCTATGATAGCGTTCTAACGGTGAGAAACAAAACGAATAAAGAATAAATTGAGATAGAACTTAAGATGGTGTCGCATTGATGCAAAAGCAAAGGAAGAAACAATTAAGGTTAGAACATAGGATAACATCCTAAGGATGATAAACCAATGGAATAAAACATAAATAGAGACAGAACCAAGGATGTTGTCCCAATGATGAGAAAACAGAATGAACAAACGATTAAGTTTAAGATAGACCTAGGATGACGTCCTAATGATGAGAAACAAAATGAACAAAGAGTAAACCTAGATAGAACCTTGGATAGTGTCCCAATGATGAGAAGTCACAGGAACAAATGATAAAGTTTAGCTAAAACCTAGGATAGACTCACAACAATGAGAAATGAAATAAACACAGATTAAGATGAGATAGAACCTATGATGGTGTCCCAATGATGAGAAAGAAAAGTAACAAAGAAGAAACATTAGATCATTTCCCAATGATAAGAAACCAAATGACAAATAACTAATTTAGATAGAACTTAGGATTGTGTCCACAGGACGAGAAACCAAAGGATCAAAGAAGAAACTTATATTGAACCTAGGATTGTATCCAAATGATTAGAAACCAAAGGAACAAATGATTAAGCTCAGATAGAATCTAGGATGGCATCCCAACGATTAGAAAAAAAGGAAAAAAAATTGAGATAGAACTTAGGAGTTTGTTCGTATGATGAGAATCCACAGGAACTTAGGATGGTGTCCAAATGATAAGAAAACAAAGGAACTATGAAGAAACGTTGATAGAGCCGCAGATGGTGTCCCAATGATGAGAAAACTAATGAACGAAATAGAACATAGGATGTCAACCCAATGATGAGAAATCAAATAAACAAAGAATAAATTGAGATAGAACCTACGTTGGTTTTCCAAAGATAAGAAACCAAAGGCATAAAGAAAAAAATTTAGATAGAAACCTAAGATAGTGTCCTAATGATGAGAAACCAAACGAACAAACGATTAAGCTTAGATGGAACATAGGATGACATACCAATGTTGAGAAACCAAAGGAACAAAAGAATAATCAGAGATAGAACCTAAGATGGTGTCCCAATGATGAGGAACCAAAGAAACAAACGATTAAGTCTTAGATAGAATCTAGGATGGTGTCCCAATGATGAGAAATCAAATGAACAAAGAATAAACTAAGTTAGAACCTAGGATGGTGTCCAATTGATGAGAAACCAAATAAACAAAGAATGAATTGATATAGAACCTAGTACGGTATTCCAATGAAAGGAAACAAAAAGAAAAAATAATTTAGTTTAGAAAAAACCTAGAATGGTGTACCTATGATGAGAAAGCAATTGAACAAAGAATAAACTGAGATAGAACGTAGGATGGTCTTCAAAGGATGAGAAACCAATGCAACACAGACGACAATTAGATTGAACCCAGGATCGCATCCCAATGACGATGAGAAACCAAAGGAACCAACTATTGAGCTTAGATAGAATCCTCCCAACGATGAGAATTCGAAGGAAACAAAGAATAGACTCAAATCAAACCTATGATGGTGCCCCAAGGATGAGAAACAAAAGTAACAAAGAAGAAATTGAGATAGAACATAGGATGGTGTCCAAATGATGAAAAAAAAACAATGAATAAACTAAGATTGAACCTAGGATAGTGCCCCGATGATGAGAAACCAAATGAAGAAAGAATAAATTGAGATAGAACCAAGGATAGTCTCCCAATGAAAAGAAACCAAAGGAACAAATAATTAAGTTTACACAAAACCTAGGATGGTGTCCTAATGATGAGAAACTAAATGAACAAAGAATAAATAGGATGGTGGCCAAAAGATGAGAAACTAAAGAACAAAGAAGAAACTTAGACTGGACCTAGGATCGTGTCCTAATGATGAGAAAACAAAGTAATTAACAACTAAGCTTAGATAGAACCTCTACGATACGATTGCATCCCAAAGACGAAAAACCCAAGGAAGAAAGAATAAATGATTGAAATTTAGACAAAATGTAGGATGGCGTCCCAATGATTTGAAACAAAATGAACAAAGAATAAACTTATATACGGATATTATAGTCTCCAAATGAAGAGAAACCAAAGGAACATTGAAAAAACTTATATAGAACCTAGGATGGTGTCCCAATAAACCAAAGAAACAAAGAAGAAACTGAGATAGAACCTACAAATGTGTCCCAACCATTAGAAACCAGAGAAAAAAACATTTAAACTTAGATATAACCTAGGATGGTGTCCCAATAATAAGAAACCAAAGGAACAAATTATTAAGATTAGATAGAACCGAGGATGACATCCCAAATGATGAGAAACAAAATAAACTAAGAATAAAAAGAGATAGAACCTTGACCCCCCAATGATGAGAAACCATATGAACAAAGAACAAACTAATATAGAACATAGGATGTTATCCCAATGATCAGAAACCAAACAAACAATTGATTAAGCTTAAATAGAATTTAGGATGATCTCCCAATCACAAGAAACCAAATGAAACAAAGAATATACTGAGATAGGACATAGGAAGGTGACCCAATAATAAGAAACAAAAAGAACAAAGAATAAACTCAGATAGAATGGTGTCCCAATTATGAGAAACCAAATGAATAAAGAAGAAACTTAGATAGAACCTAGGATCGGGTCCTAATGAGGAGAGACCAAACAAACAAATGATTAAGCTTATATAAAACCTAAGAATTCAACCCAATGATGAGAAACCAATTGAATAATTGATTTAACCTTATATAGAACCTAGGAATTCAACCCAATAATGAGAAACCAAAGGAACAAATTAGAAAATTAGAACCTAGGATTGCATCCCAATGATGAGAAGAAACCCGATGAACAAAGAATAAACTGAGATAGAAACTTGATGATGTCCCAATGATGAGAAACAAAATAAACAAAGAATGAGCTCAAATAGAACCTGAGATAGTGTCGCATTGAAGCCAAAGCAAACGAAAAAACGATTAAGGTTAGATAGAACATAGGATGGTGTCCTAAGAATGAAAACCAAAGGAATAAAGAATAAACTGAGATAGAACCTAGGATGGTGTCCCAATGGCGAGAAACCAAAGTAACAAACGATTAAGTGTAGATAGAACCTATGATGGGCTCTCAATAATGGGAAACCAAAGGAACAAAAAAGAAACTTAGATAAAACATATGACGGTGTCCCTATGACGACAATGCAAAGGAACAAACAATAAAATTGAAATAGAACCTAGGATGCACCCCCATGATTAGAAACAAAAGGAACAAAGAAAACACGTAGAACTTAGGATGGTGTCCTAGTGACGAGAAACCAAAGGAACAAATGATTAAACTTAAACAAAACCTAGGATGGTCTCCCATTGATGAGATACCAAACAACAAATGATTAAGCTTAGATAGAACCTAAGATGGAATCCTTATGAGAAGAAACCAAAGGAAGAAACTTAAATTCAACCTAGGATGGAGTTCGATCAATGAGAAATGAAAGGAAAAATGATTAAGCTTAGATAAAATTTAGGATGGCATCCTAATGATGCGAAAGTGAACAAACAAAGAATAAACTAAGATAGAACCCAGGATGGTGTCACATTGATGTGGAAACCAAAGGAACAAAGAAGCAACCGAGATAGAACCTTGGGATGTGTCCTAATGATAAGAAACCAAAGGAACTAACGATTAAGCCTACATAGAACCTAGGATCGGGTCATAATGATGAGAGACCAAACAAACAAATGATTAAGCTTATATAGAACCTAGGAATTCAACCCAATGATGAGAAACCAATTGAATAATTGATTAACCTTATATAGAACCTAGGAATTCAACCCAATAATGAGAAACCAAAGGAACAAATAAGAAAATTAGAACCTAGGATTGCATCCCAATGATGAGAAGAAACCAGATTAATAAAGAATCAACTGAGATAGAAACTTGATGATGTCCCAATGATGAGAAACAAAATGAACAAAGAATGAGCTCAAATAGAACCTGAGATAGTGTCGCATTGAAGCCAAAGCAAACGAAAAAATGATTAAGGTTAGATAGAACATAGGATGGTGTCCTAAGAATGAAAACCAAAGGAATAAAGAATAAACTGAGATAGAACCTAGGGATGTGTCCCAATGATAAGAAACCAACGGAACAAACAATTAAGCTTAGATAGAACCTATTCCTACTTGAGAGGAAATATCCATAACTGCTCGAAACATTGCAATAATAGCTTCACCTTTCAAAAAAATAGATTCAAAAGAAATTGAAGGACGAACAGCAACACTAAAAGACTGTAAAAGCCTTCAACAACAAAATAATTTCACAAATCAAATTCTAAGCACCCTCTCCTCTCAAGTTGATAGGATAGAAGACAAACTAGAGACACCTCAAATTGTCAGTCAAATAGTCACACCACAGTTTCTAGATAGAAACTTAGACAAAAATTGTTTGATTTTCAAACCCGCAAAGGTAGGGATTAAGATACTTAAACTTTCAAATAATGATGACTTAATCAAATGTTTAACAAAAAGAATTGAACAATTAGATCTGGTGCAAAAACCTTCAACTTCAGATACAAAGTCTTGGTTAGGATGGCGTCCCATTGATGAGAAAGAAAATAAACAAAGAATAAACTGAGATTGTAATACCTAGTACTAATGAATTAAATAGGTAATAATGATTATCTTAGTACTTAACTTTAAACGTGCTTAATTAGATGTTAAAATAAGTTTAGTACTAATTGTGTTTAATTATGAATTAAACATTAATTAAGGTTAAGTGGGATGAGTTAATGACTTAAACATGCTTATTAGGTTCTTAGGGGCTGATTATAGTTATAAAAACCTAAAGGACCAGTGGGAAGTTGTAACTTTAATATTGGAGCCATTCTATATGGAGCTATTGATATTGGATCTATACCTGGATACAATTCTATAGAAAAATCCATCCCTCTGTGAGGAGATAAAAATGGCAATTCTTTTGGAAAAACATCAACAAATTCAAAAACCATTGGAATGCAATCTATAGTTGTCTTCTTTTTCCCTTCTCCCAGCATATTAAAAGAAAATAGTGTCCACCATCCTTTCTTGACCACTTGTCACCTAGGTTTCGAATTAATGGAATAAATGTAAGCCTTCCATCAACATAGAAACTCAAATATGAACTAGAAGAGGTTTGGAATGTTACTTCCTTCAAATAAAAATCTAATATAGCATGATGTCGGTCCAGCCAATCCATCCCCATAATTACTTCAAAGGATATAATATCAAGAAGAACCAGATCTATTGTAACTTCAAGACCCCCAATATTTTAGTACGTAAGCATGACACACCCACTTGGTTTCCACACCCATAGGAGTCTCAACACATAATGAGCAATGAAGGGGAACAAATTCTATGTCTACCATGGAGGCAAATGATGCAGAAATAAAAGAGTGGGTAGCTCCGGGATCAAATAAAACATGTGCCCAAGTGTTAAAACATAAGATCATACCTTCCACTAAGGCATTTGACTCTGCATTTTGTGAACCCAATGCATAAAATCTCCCTTGTTGTCCTTGCTCTGGCTTCTGTCTAGGCTTCCCTTATCTAAAGTTTCCTTCCCCTTGAGGTTGCGTTCCTAGGATTCGTGAGTTTGTCTACTAAGACTGCCATTGAGATGGCTGGTATGCAGGTCGTTGAAATTTTGGGCACTCCCTCCTAAGATGTCCCACCTTACCACATTCATAACATCTCCTTGGTCCTTTGGCCATATCTGTAGTCCCACCATAATAAATGAGTAACTTTCTAATGAAATCTAGTTCCCATTTTTGTGAACCATCAAAATAGAATTTTTGCTTCTCGACCTTTGAGCTTCCTCCATTTCCCTTTCTATAACAAGAGCCCTTGCCACAACTTCACTGCAAGTATGAAGCATGAAGGGGGCTACCTGTGCTCTAATATGTTCAATCTCAACCCCTCTTGGAATTGTTCAACTCGCATTGGTTCATCTACAACCACATTCGGAGCATATCTAGATAGTTCTATAAACTTTGTTGCATATTCAATCACTGCCATATTCCTTTGAACCAAGCGTATAAATTCAGCTCTTTTTTGCCTTCTAACGGCCTCTAGAAAGTAATTAGACAAAAGCAACTCCTCAAATTGCATTCAAACCATCTTAGTTACATCTTAAGTAGTCTTGATCATATCCCACCAGTTGTTTGCTTCATCTCTCAACATGAACAAAGCTAAAGCAACTCTCCTTTTCTCAAGCACTGCCATTACATCCAGTATTTTCTTTATTTCTTTCATCCAATTCTCAGCTTCAAGAAAATTAGGGCCACCCTGAAAGATTGGAGGATTCAATGCTTTAAATTCCTGAATCAGGCTCACATTCTGGCATTCTGAACCAGCAGCTGGATATATTGCAGCTCTTCCCTTAGTTACATTACCATGAGATAGTGGAGATGATTTAGTTGTTCATCTAGGCCTTGTTGTTAATCGATTCCTTGCTCTAGGTATTTTGTCTTAGAAAGGTATACAAGGACTAGATTATCAACACAACACATTATAAATTCATTATATCAAGGATCCTTACACAATACAATTAAACCACCGATGTCACATACAATCATTTTGAAAACAAACATAATACCAACAATAGCATAGTAATGGATTCTCAATGATCAGAAATTCTCACAAGCAATATGATCACATTTATCACAATTAGGCATACTCACACCAATACAACCAAGAATGTCATCAACACAACAAAAACAAAAACCTAACATTCATCATTTAACCTTTCACCTTAATATCAATATATCATGCATAGTAAAAGAGTGTAACAATAATAATAACTCTAGTGCACCTATTGGGCTCCCCACCTATAGTCCATAATAGGCATCTAATCCCTTATGCTCTAATACCAAGCTTTCACAGCTCGATTTTTTTTTTTTTTTTTCAAACTGAATAATTGATACCCAAATACAGTATAAGTGCTCTCAAAGATATGGGGATACAAAAATTTAAATGTTGAGTTCCTTCTTTATTTTGTGCAAAAAGAGAATATGCAAAACCTTTTGTAAAGAGTGCATCTTGTATTAAACTTCGTAACTATTAGTTAACAAAATATGTTTCGTTTCACATAAGAAACATTACTATATTAATTTACATATCCCAAAACCCCATTGTTCACTATGTGTAGCCCATGCTACAAGTTTACCTAACAAATATATATATATATATATATATATATATATATATATATATATATATATATATATTACATCATTCCTACAAAATAAAAAATAAAAAAATCAGTCTTTAATACAAAGGCAAAGCCTCAAAACACTATCAATGCGAGCAAATAGTAACAATTCACAATAAAGTAATCCTCAAGCATTATTTCCTACATAGGCCTTCTAACCTGCATCTAAAGGTGGAACAGATAGGGTGAGTTCACAACTCAGTAGGAAAGTTTACAACCATTCTAAGCATACCCTTAAAAATTTTGAATTAAACATGTAATAGCATGCATGATAAACATTTTACAACCATTTCCACAACATAGAACCATGAATCTTCATACCAATTTGTGTTCCAATCTCAATGTAACATTTCAACACAATAAACCGAGATGCAATGACACATTAAAATATTTCACGAAATCATAGAAATGACATGAAATTGCCAATAAATGTTTCAAGAAAAGAAATCAGATACACTATGGGATAGCATAAAATTCCCTACCTTACACGGACTTTCCCTCTGTGATTGTTCTAGTAGGCGATCTTTACCTATTACAAGGAACTGAAATGAAACACATAATTTAGACTTCCTAACGATGAATTGAAATTTGTATTCCTACAGGTTTTCAAATCAATTTTGAATTGAATTAAACAATATTTACAATACATATTAATATTTCGTAATTAATTACTAAACACTAATTGCTTTGATTTTCTGAAAGCCTAACCAATTAACAAATCCCAAGTGTTCAAATAACCTAATTAATCACATGTTCACTAATATATTTTTCAATTAAACAAGATTTATGCTGATCTTACATTAATAAAATACTTTAATCCCTAATTAATTGTGATTTTTAACTAAAACATGTTTATAGCTAATTATACTCAACTTTTACACAAATTTTATCGTTAATTTGTTTCAGCATACCATTAGGAACTAAAATAAACCAAAATTACTAAATTAAACAACTTGCTTACCTCAAATCTTCACTTTCTCTCTCAAGATTCTCTCTCTAACCCAAGCTGTTGCGGCTAAAATGGTGCAAAACGAGCTACAGGCCCTTATATAGGGCTCTCCATGCAGCTAAGTAGGGGTGGCAGGCCACATGGCTGCCACCAATCCACCCAAGTAGGAGGTGGCATGTCACTTGGCTTCCACTAACTGCAGCTTCCCAATTTTGCACTTTAGTCCTTCAAGTTATCAAAAATCAAACCTATAATTACCCATTAGTCCTTTTGGTTTTCAAAACTATAATTAGCCCTTAAAAACCTAAGAAGCATGGTTAAGTCCTTAACTAATCTTAATTAACCTTAATCAAACTTTAATTCATAATTAAACAGTATTAACACTAAACTAGTTTTAACATCTAATTAAGCACATTTAAAGTTAAGTACTAAGATAATCATTATTGCTTATTTAATTTATTAGTGCTAGGTATTACAATGTTTATGTGGGACCGTGGTCCTTGGGTGAAAGTCCCTAGAACCCTCGAGGAAGACACTCCGATGTGTGTGTATGGGGTTGATCCTGCCCTTGGGTTTTAGTCCCTAATGATACGGGGTTGGTCATTCCCTTAGGTATGACCAAGAAGACACGAGGTACGATTTACCCTTGGGTGATAGTCCTAGAATAATCATATTATTATATTGACCGAGTATCTTTTGGAGCATTGATATCTAGTGTGTACAGTGCTAGGGGATATCAATTCATCAGTTGTGAAAGGATGGATGAGGAAAAGCAGAGATGAAACCAGTAAACACATGCATATGTGTTTGACATTATTGCATATTTGATAACGGTTATAAAATGTTTATCACACATGCTATTATACGTTTAATTCAAGGTTTTTAAGGGTATGATTAGGATGGGTATAAACTTTCCTACTAAGGTTTGAACTCACCCTATCCCTTCCACCTTTAGATGCAGGTGAGAAGACCTATGCTAGAAATAATTCTTGAGTATTGCTTTTCTGTAGATTGGATGTTCTTTGCTCGCATTCAAAGTGTTTTGAGGCTTTGCCTTTGTATCATACAAAGACTCAATCTTTTTGAAGGAATGATGCAATGTATATTTGTCATGCACACTTATAGTATGGGCTACCCAAAGTGAACTATGGGGTTATATGTAAAGTAACATAGTAAAAGTTCTTTTTGTGTACATGAACTCGAAACAAATTTATTCTAAAAATAATTATCATCTTTGGAATAAATTCTCATTAAATATTTTCCATCCAAAATCCAAGGATGAAAAATAATGTTTTTGATTATCTTCTTAAATATCCAAGAATCTCAATTGATTGTTTTATCCATCAATTTTTTTACTTCAAATCATAAATAAAATTACGAATATGAGAATCATTCTTTTCTCATCGTACAAAACTCTTAATCTTTGTTTTCATAAAAAAAATTAAGAAAAACTTCAAGAAAAGACCTTTGTTTTTTCAGAGAATATATTCTTTTTTTGTTTTGAGATAGAGAAAAAAAAAAACATATTCTCTCTCTTTCTAGGTTTTTAGGGAGAGAGTTCTTTGCAGGGAAAAAAAAAACTTTTTTTTATTTAATAGTGACAATTTTTGAGTAATTTTAAAACTCTCAAAAACCGCTTCCCTTATTTTCCTCATTTATTAGGTTGGGTTGGATCAGACTATTTGGACACTTTTTTTTAGGAAGAGGAAAAAAAATGTTGGGAAGATCATTTTCCTTAATTTGGATGATACGGAAAATATGATGAAAAAAAAAAGAAGGCCAAATGCTAATGAAAATATTAAAATATTTTCCTAGCATTTTACTTAAAAGATAAATGAGGAAAATATGCGTGAAAAGGAAGGAAAAAATTATGGGAAAATTTATTGGGCTCACACATCCTCTTCACTCAAACTCTTATCCACCGAAACTCCTCTCCACCAAATCTCTTCCCAACGCTCTCAATGATCATCGCCATCGCTCCAACCACCTTCTAATGTCTCCAAAAATCTATCTTCTTTGGTTACACAACTTCCCATGGATGAAATATTATTCTTTAAATTTAGCAAATATGCTCGAATCAGGTGTGAGTTGAACTCCTTTCTCTTAACCTTAGTTATATATCTGGGACCTACACAACAAAGCCTGATTTCATGCTTGCTTCTCAATTTGTGGAAATCTAGAAATCCAAATTTTACAGATATGAAAAATCTGATGTTACTCTTCATAATTGAATCTTAATATTCCCTTGTGTTTGCACTTTTTAATTCTTTGGTTGTTCATCTTAGTGGATTTAACCAGTTCCCCAAAAAACCACAGGTTAAGTGTTGTTGGTGCAAGGTACTGAGATCAATAACATCAACCAAAGCTCACAGACCTTCTCTTAGAAGCTTCTTCATCTCTGTAAATTATCATATGTAGTCATGGACCATGATTATTTTTATGCCCCTTGAAGCTCATAAAGCAAAAAAAAAATGATATAATTTTGAGGGCAGTGTTATCTTTTGTTTACAATGTTGAACTTGTTTGTGATGACTCTGCTATATTCTTAGAAAGCTTACCTAAATGCTTATACTTTTTCATGGGGAATCAAATAAGGGAAAATTCTTATATTTATTTTAATTGAAATGTATATCTCTTTTTCTATAAAAACTCCCTATAAATTTAAAGTTTCCTACAAAAACATTCTCCAAGAAGTTGAAAATTTTAAGTACTTGTTCTGATGATGATCTTCACTAGGAATATTGTGTGTCAGGATATGATGGTTCCCTACTTCTTCTTGTTTGATTGTCTAGAGCTTTACATGGATGGTTTATTGGGTGGGTTCTTCTTGGAACTAAATCTAGAGCCTTGTGGATGTTCCTAGTATTTGTTTGTATTTATGTATACCTTAGACTGACATTATATGAATTAACGTTGGCCTTAAAAATTAAGACCCTAATATTGATGAACCAAAAAAGTGTTACATATGTGACAATTCTTGTTTTAGTATATCATTATTCAAACTATTTGGAGAGGTCAATATCCAATGAAGGAGATTATGAACAACGTGCTTTCATGAAAAGACTTACAATAATGGATAATGATGATTTTCATAATCAACTATGCATATGAAAGGGTGCAATTCCAAAACTAGTAAATAAACATCGAGGAATGGGTCATCTTAGAAATAGTGCACATAATAACGTAGAAGAACAAATTACTAAATTTCTTCACATTGTCGGTCATAATTTAAGGAATAGAATTATGAAATTTTATTTCAAGTAATTCCAATGAAACTATTAGTTGTCATTTTCATTAGTTATTTAAGACTATAATATATATCTTTAGATGATTCTTTCTTAAAACAAACCAATCGATCAAAGTACCGTTTCCCTTGGGAATAATGTTTCTTACGACAATAACGGTAGGGTTGGCTACAAGTAGGCTGATAGGGTAACTACCATTGACGCTATTATTGTGTCCATTAGTTCAATCATGATATTCATCGTCCTTTGAGACTTTCAATTACTCTTGGTGGTAAGTCTATCTTGTCTAGTTGCTAGTAGTATGTAGCTCAATAATAATTTGTCAAGCTTAGTAGTTGTCCCAATTAGTGTTCTAGAAACCAGGCATAGTCCAATGCTAATTTGGTAAACTCAATAGTTGTTGTAGCGGGCATGCCAAAAACTAGATGTTATAGCAAAAGCTTCAATCTTTTGATAAGAAGTGGTACTAATTTAAGGTAGACTTGTTGGTGTGATATGTTAGTGTGTTAGAGCAACTTCGTGCTTAAGAGCATCGATCTAGTCTAATTTGAGGAACGAGTCACCAAGTCAAAATACTCTAATTCCACTAAACAAAGAGTGATGTGTTTGGGTGAGTGTTGCTGAATCCTCTTTTCATCAAAATGATTGTGCATATGAGTTTTTTTTTTTTTTTCTATATTTTCATGTAGAACTTCTAAATTTTTTGAATTTCCACCAAAGCCAAGACCAAGAAACACTAAAAGTAAACCATAAAAGACTAAATTGGTCATGATAATGGGTGGTCAATTTACTATTGACTCACCTAAGTTAAATTATAGACTAGACTAATACGAGTTGATTAAATAAACAGATGGATGTTACTATATAAATGGACATTGATTGTACCACAACCCTACTGGCTCATTCACCTTGAGAAATTACTTTATTATATTGCATTGGATACTGCTACTTGGGTCATCTCCCAGTTCTGATTCTCCATTGTAGAACTTCATAGCAACCTTTGGAGCCATCACTCACTTCAATGATTAGACCACACCTAATGCTATAGAGTTTTTAGCATGAATTTTGATCTAATGTTCACCCTTTGTTGATGTATGCACTGCATAACATCTATTTGGCTAATGTGGCATAGTCATACTAGAGAAATTCATACTAAATTAATATTTTGATATTGATCTAACTCTTTGATAAAGATAATAAAAATCCTCGAGAAAAAAAAGGATAAAACCCCTTCTCCTCAGACATGATAAAGACTAGATAGTACTCTCTTAATCAATTCATTGATTAAGAACCAAGGGATGCGAACAAATGAAAGATGGTTTCCCTTGATGAAATTCTGACCAAGTTACACTACTTCTAATTAGAACAAAAAAGACTATGTAATTGGCAACAAAATGATGAATGTAAAAGGTTTGTCAGCTCTTCTTAGATTGTTGGGGTTCATCTTCCTACAACTTGCTCACTCCTCCATGATCATGCTTTACACTTCTACTTCTATCAATGACAGTCTATCACATCATTAATTCAAATCTTAAAATAGTTGTCATTGAGATAATTATTCTATAATCATCCAACCAATTCTAGTCATAATGCAATTGTCTGGGACCTCTTCTCCATAATTTAAACTAATAAACATCATACTAATCCTTTTCTAAATCTCTTACATATTTAACAAAGTTTTCAACCACTTCCTTCATTATAATGATCCATTAATTCACATAAAATTGTATTAATTAGAATTCCCTTAAATAATTGTAAACAATTTATTCCAACTCTTAACACGGTGGGCCAGTCGGGCGGTGCCGCCTTAGCTCCTTATTCCACGTCTGCCTCATTAATCCTCTTTAATAGTACTTTATCATTCCTTCTTTCCAAACGTCTTTTGCAGGCACTATTATAAAGTAGAGCTATAATTAGGAGTAGAAGAGTTAAAAAAAAAAGGAAATTGTTACAAAGTTTAATATAGGATGTATACCTCTTTATAACCGATTTCCATGTTCTCTTTTTGCACAAAATCAAGCAGGAACCCCGCATTTAAATTTTTGTATCCCCAAATTTTTTAAAGCACTTATGTTGTATTTGAGTATCAATTTTTAAGTTCTAAAAACCGGGTGTGACAAGGATGGTATCCCAATGATAAGAATCCAAATAATAAAAATTGAGATAGAACCTAGGAAGGTGGCCTTATGACAAGAAACTAAAGGAAAAAAGAATATAAGCTGAGATAAAACCTAGGATGGCGTACCAATGATGAGAAACCAAAGAAACGAAGAATAAACTAAGATAGAACCCAGGAAGCTTATTTGATGATGAGAAACCAAAAGAACAAAGAATAAACTGAGATAGAACCTAGAATGTTGTCCCAATGATGAGAAACTATTGGAACAAAGATGAAACTTAGTATGAACCTAGGATAGTTTCGCAAAGATGACAAACCAAAGAAAGAAACGAATCATCTTTCATAGAACCTACAATGATGCCCCATTGATTAGAAACCAAAGATATAAAGAAACAATTGAGATAGAACCAAGGATGATGTACCAATGATAAGAAACTTAGAATCTAGGATGGCGTTCCAATGATGAGAAACCAAATGAGCAAAGAATAAACTAAGAGAAAACATAGGATGTTGTCCCAAGGATGAGAAACCAATGGAAAAAATAAAAAAGTTAGATTGAGTCTAAGATGGTGTGCCAATGATGATAAACCACACGAACAAATGATTAAGCCTAAATAGAACCTACGATGATGTCTCAATGATGAGAAACGAAATGAAAAAAGTATAAAATGGGAAAGAACATAAGATGGTGTCCCAATGATGAGAATTCAAAGGAACAAACGATTAGACTTAAATAGAACCTAGGATGACGTTCCAATGATGAGAAACCAAATGAAAAAGGAATAACCTGAGATAGCAAAATGTTGTCCAAGTGACGAGAAACCGAAGGAACAAACAATTAAGTTTAGAAATAACCGAGCTTGGTGTCCAAATGAAAAGAAAAGAAATGAATAAAGAATAAACCGAGAAAGAAAGTAGGATGGTGTCCCAATGATGAGAATCCAAAGGAACAAAGATGAAACTTAGGTTGAACATAGGATTGTGTGTCTCAAAGATGAGAAACCAAAAGAAGAAACAAATCAGCTTTGATAGAACCTACAATGCGTCCCATTGACGAGAAACTAAAGGAACAAAAAAAAAAAAAAAAAGAAACTTAGATAGAGCCTAGGATGGTGTCCCAATGATGAGAATCCAAAGGAACAATGACAAAACTTAGGTTGAACCTAGGATAGTCTCTCAAGGATAAGAAACCAAAGGAAGAAACGAATCAACTTTGATAGAACCTATGATGATGTCCTAATGATGAGAAAACCAAAGGCATAAAGAAAAAACTGAGATACAACCTAGGATGGTGTACCAATGATGATAAACAAAATGATATGAGAAGAAACTTAGAGAGAAACTAGGATAACGTTCCAATAGCCAAAAACAAAATGAATAAGGAATAAATAGAGATAAAACCTATGATGGTGTCCAAGTGATGAGAAACCAAAGGAACAAATGATTAAGTTTAGAAAGAACCTAGGATGGTGTCCCAATGATGAGAAACAAGAAGAACAAAGAATAAAATGAGATATAACCAAAGAAACAAACTATTAAGTTTGGATACAATGTAGGATGGCGTCCCAATGATGAGAAACTAAAGGAAGAAAGAAGAAACTTACATTCAACCTAGGATGAAGTCCTTTTGTTGAGAAACGAAAGGAACAACTGATTAAGGTTATGTAGAACCTATGATGCGTCCCAATGATGAGAAACCAATGGAACAGAGAATAAACTAAGATTGAAGCTAGGATGATAGTGTCCCCATGACAAGGAACAAAGGATTAAGTTTAGGTCATCATGACTAGGGATTATGGAATGATGCCCCATATAGAGTGTTTATGTTTATTGTTGAAATGAACTATAAAGTCACAACAACAATTCATCATAGGCATTAAATGTCATCAGTTGTTTGAAATCGAGGTACATATTGGTGTTCTTGGGCATCAGGCTGAAGTTTCAAGCATTTCCAATTATCTTTTTAACTTGGTCGGACAATTGTTTGGTTTATCATGCTTTGACCAATACAGTTGCATTATTTTATGTAACCCATAAAATATCATTGCTTCAAATATTCTGTGCTCACTTGTGGCAAAATGTTCATGAAAGTATTGTCATGGATCTCTGTCAAGTTTTGGATTGGGAGTTGGATGCCTTGGAAATTGAGACAATGCAAAAAGAAACTATCCATCCAAGGAAGAGTTATAAAATGAACAGTTCTTGTGCCGACACTCTCCTGTTTGCTGCCATAAATGGCCCATGCCAAAGCCTAGTCAAGTGGCTGAGACATGGGAAATTTGGATCCAGAACCTCAAGGAGCTTCCAAGTTTTCAATATAAAATACTATAACATGCCTGCCCAAACCCCTCCCCAACCTTAAAGATTGAGCATTGAAAATTGCAGCAGCTTGAAGAATGAGGTGGCAATGCATCCTGAAGAAAATGAAGGGGTTGTTAAGCACTCATATCATGGTCATGGAAAACCTTATGAGGGGGGTACTTGTAGGTGCATTCCTCTCCATGTTTTCAATTGGAAATTTTTTATGGAAAGAAATAGTATCAATGCTCTTCATGGTCAGGTTACATTTAGCACTCTTATTCTGTAAGACTATGTTGTGGGCTTACTGCTTACTCTTCTTCCAATTTAGGGTGGTACTTCGGGTATTCTTCAAGGGGTAATATCAATGATCAACAGAGGAAAAACAAGTTTTTTGTTGAGCATAAATATATAGATATATATTGAAAGTCAACTTTAGCCTAGAGCAACAAAGGTCCTTGGTTCCATTTGTGTCCAAAGAGAGAGAGGTTGTATCTACCATTGTTGGGCATACACATTGTATCATCAGTGGTTTAACCTTAAAATGAAACAATTAATTCAGCATCATGAGACCATTTTGTTAGAAAATGGGGCGTTGAGGCGAACAAGGATTCGTAGAACTTGTTTTGTGGGAAGGTCCTCAACTACCTTGATGTTGAAGGTGGCAGTTCTGCTCTCATTGCTGCTGGTGGCTCAGACACCATTCTTAGGATATGGGATCTTCACAAACTGGGAATTTTGACTCCTGTCTTTCAGTTCTCATCATGCACTTCATGGATTTCAACTTGCAAGTGGCACGATAAATCATGGTTTCATTTGTTTTCTTCATCCTATGATGTAAAAGTTATGTTGTGGGATCTTAGAACAACAAGGTTTTAGCATGCCAAACTTTAAATGTAAGCCAGGAACGAAGTGACATCAGTCCTTCTAGAGATAAACAACAAATTGAATCAATTACAAGACATTCTTGTAGTTCTAAAGCAGATAATGATCCTTTCATGGATTCTATGGATAGGATGCCAATCTCATCTTCTACAGAGGAGTCATTGGCAATGACAGTATCTTTTGCTAATGCTCCTAGAAGTACCCTCTGTGTACACAGATTCCAAGGTCCAGATTTGTGAAAGACTCTTCTTGGGATGGCTCTCTAAGCTTGATTGAGCACAAGATTTATAAGAGCGCTAGAGCAACTGATGCTTTGAACACAGATTGAAGATAATGTAAGCAAGCCTAAAGCTCGAGGAACTTGTACAAGGGAGATCTGTAGAGAGAGGACTTCATCTGGTTTAGAAATCTTTGAGAAAAGTCATGGTCTCTCAAATTATAACCATGCAAAACAAGTTATCTCTTCTCGTTTGCCCAGTCAATGTCAATATGTCTTTTCCTTTGGTTTGGCCAAGTCTTGGCCTCATTCAGTTTCATTGTTGGAAAAGTTGAGCAGTGGGCTAGGCTTTTAAACTGGGTAATGCATACTTTACATGATCAGTGGGTAAAGCTCAAGGAACTTGTACAAGGGAGATCTATGGAGAGAGTACTTCATCTGGTTTAGAAATCTTTGAGAAAAGTCATGGTCTCTCAAATTATAACCATGTAGAACAGGTTATCTCTTCTACATTGCCCAATCAATGTCAATTTTTCTTTTCCTTTGATTTGGCCAAGTCTTGGCCTCATGAGCAGTGGGCTAGGCTTTTGGATTGGGTAAAGCATAATTTGCATGATCAGTGGGTATATGGAGCTTTGTTTGTATTGCAGATTCTTTCTAGAGAATATGAGTTTAAGTTAGTGATTCGTCCCCAATTGGTGTACCTTTGATTCAATCCTCAGATGGGAGTTATAAACAAAATTTATAAACCTATTTCACCATATACTAGGGTAGCATAGCATAGTGGTTCTAGGATCATCCACAGAGATGGGTTTTCATTTCACACCTGATATTAGTTTAAAGAATTGGATTGGTGCTTTTTCTTTTCTAAGTTAGCTTTAAAAGAAAACATAATATTTGGTTTGAAAAAGGTTGGTTTTAAACTAACCAAAAATAGTAACTAATTTTTAATTACAAAGAAAAGGTTTCTTGGATTTTCAGGTCACTAGGTTCAGGCCCCTTATACAAAAGAGGAGATTCCGGATCTTTTCCTCGCATTGGGGATTTAACCTATAGTTATCCTCCCAACCGGTGTGTTACAGTTGCTTCCCATTAATGATTTCAATGCTAAATCCCTCTCACTGATGCATCTTCCAATGGCTCATACCTCTCACCTAGCATTTGCCATCCTTAACCTTGGATTACCCTTCAAAAGCTCATGGGAGATAACTAATTGATGTCTCCAGGGAGTCTAAAAGCCTACCAAGTGTTGGCTATTCTAAGTAATCCTACCTTTAAACCACCTCCTAGAGGCTCGCAAGAGATAACTAATGAATCTCTATGGATTGAGTCCAAAAGCTTACCAAGTGTTGGCCCAGGTGATTATAAAGGATTTTAAGTTAACTAAAAATATAAAAACCATCAACAAGTCACAACCTTCTCTTAATTAAAAACTGAAACAAGGAAAACTCCCACTTTTGTAGTCGGGTCCCTTACCTAGCTTCCTTCAGTCCAAGAAACAAAAAGTGCTAACTCAACCTCTGAGAAAACATCCTCAAAGGTTGTTTGGCTAGAAAGAAAAATACAATCAAAGTGAGTGGTAAAGGAAAGCAAAAGCTGTGTATATTTCTTACTAAAAAATGTACAAGTGATCCCCAAGAATGTCTTCCGAGATTCTGAGATAGATATTACAAAAAGAGATATATTAAGATATATAAAGAGAGATATTTTCAACCCCTCAATTAGATATCCTAAATATCTTAAAAGATCAATAGATAATTACACAAAATATCTTAAGATAAAAATCTAACAGAGTCGGTGCAAAATATTTGAAGATTACATTTCGCAAGCGAGATATGGTGTTGCGAAATTTTCGCAAGAGGAAAAGGTGATGCGAAATTTTCGCATCTGAGAAAGGTGATGCGAAATTCATTTTCAGCTTGGTGCAATTGCCTTCAAATGACTATAACTTCTTCATTTCAGCTTCGATTTGCACACCGTTTGAAGCGTTGGACTCCTGACTTCCCAAGCTTCGAAACGATATATAGAATGTATACAATGGACTCCAAGAAGTGCGCTAAATTTGTCTTACAGCTGTTGTCCTTTTGAATTTCGCATAGCATGTGAAGATTTCGCATAGCCATGCGAAATTGCTTCATGTTGGATTTCTCTCTCTGATTCTCTTCCTTGCATCCTTGATTGGCTTGGAAACTTATTGCCAAGGATTGCACAAAATTCTCCCTCATTCTTGGCTTGTTTTAATGATCAAAAATCTATAAAAAACATCAAAACTTGCCACAAACTTATTAGTAACACTTGCAAGGGTCCTTAATGTGCCAATGGAGTTAAAAGGTAATAATTACTACTCAAAAGTGTTTAAAAGAGTTTATAACAAGCTATAAAAGTACACTTTTTGAGTACTAATCAATTAGATGAAGAAATGACACTAGATCATTGCATTGTTGAAGAGATATTGCTTTATCTGCTTGAAAAATCATTGATGCTAACCTTCATTTAACAAGTACCTTGGAGGATGAGGGGGGTAAAAGCTATTGTTAATGCTCTCAAGGAGTCTACTCCTTCGCTTGAAGTTTTGGAAACAACTACAAATGATGTTATAGTTGAAGATGCTTCTACTTTAGCAACCTGTATTGTAGCAAAATAGTGTCTTGCCAAGTTAAACTCGGCTGAAAATGAACTAAAAGATGAAGGTGCCATTTTAATCAACAACACGTTGAAAGAGAGGTTGCCAATAGATCAAAGAGTAGGCTAGTATACATGAATTTATGTTCCCAGGAGCCATTACATCGTTTAGCTAGCAGCAAATCTACTAGAGTCATGGAATCAGGTTTAGATAGCAGCAAATCTAGAAGAGCCATTGAATTAGATCCTTTGCCTTTTGTTGAATCTATCAATAGATCAAAACCAACTACTAATGAACTTTCTACTGATCCTCAGACTAAAGAAGCTCTGAGACCTGCAAGCCTTTTGTTTGATTCCCCTCTCAACCACCCACATCAGGAAGCTAAAGGTCTCAATGGTGAAGATGATCCCTCAAAGGACAACAGAGAGGAAGAACGACCACTAGCACTGCAATTGATTGCCTTCTTAAGCTTTGAATTGATTATGGTAGCTCAAGTGGCTCATTTTTAGAAGGATTTAACGCCTAGCATTGCTTGTTTAGAATTTCAGTACAAAAGCATGTCCCTAAATGAAAGACTTCTGTTGGAGGTTCAGAGCATTGGAATCTTTTCAGAGTTGGTGCTTGACAAAGCATAGCGGGAGGATGACTTTGACATGAATAGTGATAACTCTACCCAGCTTCTTGCTATTGCAAATGCTCAAGCCATCATTACTACTCTTTTGGAGGAGTATGAGAACATTTTTTATGAGGACAATCTGCACAAGTGCTCTATTTCAATAGATTCTTGAATTGAAAATAGTGGGAGTGAAGATTCAATAGATGATGAAAGTATAGACATGAGAGACAATGGTTGCCATGACGTAGAAAATGAAGTCGATCCTGACACAGAAGATGATCTTGAATGTGCACTCAGTGACAAATTGAGTGAAAGCAGTGGTTATGCTGGCAGTGATCTTTATGACTATGAGGCATTTTGCAGTGATGATTCAGATGTTGGATTACCTAAGGATAATCATGCTTTAGAAGCAAACTCAAATTTACTTTTTAATTCTCAATAAGTTAGGGACTGGAATATTCAAATTATTGAGCAGCAAGGTTCAAAAGTCACCCATCTTGATGTATTTTGAAGTCAAGGCCATTGCTAGAGACACGCATCTTGGAGGAGTGGATTTTGACAACCGTATGGTGAACCATTTTGTACAAGTTCAAAAGGAAACACACAACTGATCTTATGGCTATTGACTCTTAATCTATTCCATCCTTTGAGCAACGTTTTCTAAGGGGTTCCAAAGAATATAGGGGGGGTTCCTCATGAGCCATCTAGACATTTACTCAAAGTTCCCTTCCGACGAATTCATTTGAGCAAGCATGAACCTTCAGAAACTTCAATTACGTGGGCAAGAATCTTGTGGAGTTGATGTGGGAGTGAGTATAGAAGTTATCTCTCTCAACAGTGGCAGCAGTGCAAGCAGAAGCAATGAAAATACACTTTTCTTAGTTTATGGCAGAAAACCAAGTAAAAGATTATATTCCAAAAGCACCCTCTACTCACATTTGAAAAACCTGATGGGGATTGCTGAAAAGAAGATGCAAAATAAGGATTTTGTGGGAGCTCATCCTAATGTACACTACAAGTGTGTTTGTCCGCCAACTACATCATTTTCCACCTATCCAGTTATTGTACCAGGTATGTCACAAACTGGTTCTGCAAAACTTGTAGCACCGAGTGAGCAGTTTACTCCATCCCCATCTGCCAATCAGTAAATGTCTTCTGAACAAACTAATGTGGCCACCTAGTCTGGTTGTTGAATATCTAGCGAAGTAGGAGACTTAAACTAATGAGGAGATGAAAGGCAATGTACCAAATGCAAAAGTCCTAGAAGATCAAGCTTGTTTCTCAAGCGACATCGCAAGTGAGAAAGTTCAAGAAAATCAAGCAGCTTTGTCAAGCATAGAAGTAGTTCTTGAAAATAAAAAAACTGGTCATCAGCTTGAGAATGATAATTTGTGCTCTAATGAGCCGCACCAAAGTTAATTCGTAGAAACCAGAAAAGCTTGGTGCACCTTGGAATCTGCTTTGGCATCAAATATGGACATTTTAGTTTTAGGTTCTAACAGGATGGATGCAATTCTTAGTTTTATAGAAAGAAACCTGCAGCTTGGTTTTCGATAAAGTTGGTCATACTTTTAGTCTGAAGTATCATAACAAGGTTATTCAACATGAAGCTGGTTGTTTCTTAATTGTCTACTTGCTGGACATTCTTCCTAGGAAGGAATACTATGAATTTCTGCATGACTTCATGTCTGTTGTCAAGCAGAACTATGGAGAAAAAGTTACACGATTTGAAGATTCTGCAAACCATAATGCTTTTGAGCTGCTTGCAAGATACCACACAACTCATCTCGTCCCCAATGGTGATATACAGGGAATGACATTTGTGGTTCTCTTAGGGGTTGTTGCCGCATTGAAGCTATCTGGTGGTACTTTGGCTAATCATAAATTTTTGTTCCTTTGAGGGAGAAGCAGAGACTGGGATAGCAAAGCTTATGGCTCTTGAGATGTCGAAATAGATAAGATGTCCACGCTCTCATGCAGTATATTCCATTATTGATTCCACACCGGTGCAACCATAGTTCACCACAAGTACTGGAATAGAAGTTTATCCAATGCACCCCTCATGGTTGTGGAGCTTTGGTTTTTCCTCGGACACAAAAGCACCTTAGCCTTAAGTGAGGGGTACCTTTAAGGCTAAAGAAGGATGTATAGAGGAGGATGTCTTCAGTTTGGCTTCATCAAATGAGAGACTCTCTAAGTTCTAAACAACAATCATTCTCCGATCATCACAATTCAGATTCAGAAATAAGATATAATTTGACCAAGGCACTCATGTTCTTATCACATTTTGTTGGGATGTCCATTACTTCCTACATGTTAGCTTTACTGGGGATGAAGTGGGAAGTGACTCTGAATTTCTTCAAGCTGATTATTGACTGCACTAGATATTGGCTTATGGGTTCCACTCCAGTACCACAACTCAGAGAGTGATTTCTTAGCAAGATAGCTACAAGAAAATGGTAACAAAAGACAACTCTCCAAATCCATTTGCCCCACACATGCCACTTGTATTGAGAGGTCCCACATGCAAACTCTCCTCTTCCATATGCTTCTTTCTTTGGGAATTTATAATTTTGAAATGAATTTTCAAATCCATTTTCAACTGAAATATTCCTGGATTTTAAATTTCATCCTTAGATATCTTCAAATTAATAAAATCTATTTTTAATAAATTTATTTGCTGCAAAAAAATTTTCTGGCATGCATTTTCTTATTTTTTAAATCATTTCTTATCTTTCTCAATTTTCATAAGCATGAATACATTCTCCAATTCCAAAAATAATGGAATTTATTCATATTTCTCTGATACTTTCTCCATGATCATTAGAAAAATGGATTTTGTGGAATTAATTCATGCAAATAAATATAGGCCTTTGTTAGGGCCCAAATTTTTCCAAAATTAAAATTTCCACAATAAAAAAAAGTCACGCCATCGAGTGGGAACATGCATGAAAAATGCAGGTCCACAAAATGACAACTCTATTGGGGATCGATGTGTGGGTCAAGCTTAAACTACAACTTGAGGCTTTCTTTTTCTATGTAATCCTATGACTTGCTCAAAGTAGATATGGTGCTTCATATCAGCAACAAGAAGTTGCTATGGAGACTCTAGTTGACTTTTGCAGACATAAAAGTTTCATGACAAAGATGTATGCCAACTTAGATGGTGACATAACTTGCAGCATTGTGTTTGAAGATTCTACTAATTTGTTGTCAAATAATACATTTCCTGTGAACTACCCTTTGTCTGCTATGCATATTCTTGCTTTGAATGGCTTGATTGCTGTAATTAGGGGAATGGCTACGAAGGTGGGCAATGGATCATTTGGTTCAGAAAGTTTCCAGTAAATCTTGAGGAATATACCCCCTTTTGGATAGTGAAGTGTGATAATTATAGTGATCCTAGTATTTGAGTTCCATTGGTTTGCCGAAAGAAGTATATTAAAAGAAGACTGATGATTGGAGCTTATCATTTTAACTGAGACCCAAAGAAAGGGCTAGAGTTTCTCCAAGGAACTCATCTCTTGCCTGGTAAACTTAACCCACAAAGTGTGGCTTACTTTTCCAGGTACATTGCTAGGTCAAATAAGAATCTAGTTGGGGATTTCTTGGGAAATCATGACAAGTTATGTCTATAGATTCCTTATGAATTTGCTGGGACTTTCGTTTTCTAAGACATGAATATGGATATGGCATTGAAGCTGTTCTTGGAAACTCTCTAAATGTTTGTTCAGCTATGAATTCTCCACTAGAAAAAGTCCTTATGGAATTGATGGAATTATTCAAGTTCTCCACTAGAAAACTATAACAAAGTTGGATGATGCTTCTTGGGATTTTATAAAACCTAAAATTTTTGCATCTGTAGAAGCTACTGTTCCTTGACTCCAATACTGCAGCAGCAATGGACTCAACAAAAGTACTGCTCATTATTGTTGTCCATCATTTTATCTGTGTTAAAGGAGAAAGGGCAGGCTACCCATTTTTCCTAGCATCTTTCCACCTACAAGTGTACACACATGCATGGTCACCTTTTGCATGCCGAGTCATAGTCTCAACTGAGCTAGAAGCTACACTTGATGCTCTGGTCATGAATGGGGCAATCATGAAGGTTGGAATTGCTACAGATTCTTCTTCCCAAGGAAAGGGTCTTACTATTTTTATCTTTTGGGCCACCAAATTTGAATCAACATAATGGCAGTGTCATTGGCTTAATGGTGAGAAAATCAAATCTTGTTGCTCCTTTAGCTCAATTTGCTTCTAGACCGGGAATCCCCTTTCATTTATGGGTCTTCACCAAGTGCCTAGACCATTAAGTCAACAGTTCAGGCTTGGAGCCTCTACAATGCTTGTAGGCATTTTGAAACTTCGTAAAGCTCCTAAGACATCTATAGCAGCATCTGATCTCATCATTGGCGCAGACATGGAGGAAAGGGTCTTTGCTGGATCATTTACTGTCATGCTTGAGTCAGATCTTGATGACACCATTAGAATTAAAGATTGGATCGAGATAAAAAATTCAGGTCCCAAATATCTACAATGGGCTATTTCTATGTCTGATTAGGTTGGATGATCCCACAAGTTGGGACCAATTCCAGGCTAAAGCCTCTCTAAAAGTCAGTTTAGGAAAAAGATTTAGCTTGTAGCCAGATTTTGCATATGTAATGATGGAAATGATATTGCAATCCTGGAAGAACCAGAACACCTAAATTGGTACCATTATGGAAAGCGTTGGAATGATAAATTTAATCATGTGGTTGGTGTTGTTCACACAAATTACTTAGAATATATCAAGACAGAGAAGAACAAGGCTCTCCAAGTTTTCCTTGTGATATTTAGGTTGCAAGAGCACAATGCCACAAGGTTCTTCGCCTTTATGTTGCTACCTAACATTTACCCAAAGTCTGTGATTTGCAATGTTAATGGTGTGAACCCCAAGTTTTTAAAAATTGGAGAGAAAGTGGCAGAAGAGGATTTCATTCAAAATAATCAGCACATGCGACTCCAAACTATCATAGATAAAACGTCTGAGGAAAGGTTCTAAATGTTAAATTAGGGGAAAAAGAAGTTATGGGTACACATAGGGAGCATTTATTTTTACATGCAGAATCAAGTTCCACCAAAATGAATCTTTTGGAACCAATAGTAAACTCCTTAATGTCTCTTCAAGAGGTTTCCGAATAGGGATGGCAACTTCACGAGTTTTTTGAGTTACTCGTCCCACCCTTATTAGGACGGGTGTGGGATACACTAATCTGGGAATGGGCAGGTTTGGGTTTATTTTTTAAAACCCAAATCAGGTTTAGGCCGGGGTTGGGTTTTGTAATAACCCACCCCGCCCTGCCACCCTTACAATATACCAATAAAACCCCCCTACAAATATTTCTCTTCATTTTCAGGGTTCTCTCCTCTTCTCAAACGTAGAGACATTCTTCTCTGTTTCTCTTTCTCACTCTAGGCCTTTGTGGAGTCGATTTTTCTCATAAAGGCAAAGCTCAGCCAAAGTCACACCCACGACAATGGCTCTCAAGCTCCTCACCGCCTTCATCTCCCCATTCCACCCTCCTCAATCTCATTGTGCCAGATCTCATAGAGTTATCATGGCCTCCACTCTTCACTCCACCTATATGTGAGTTTTTTCCCCAATTGTTCTCATTGATTTGGAATCCTATGATACCCATTATTATAATTCCAAATGTGTTTTTCTTGGTTTTATTTATTTTATGGGTTTTTTTTTTCTCGACGCCCAAATGAATCATTATATGATTTGTAATTTGAGTTTTTTTTCTATAGAGACGTTTATGGGTGTCATCAAAAAGTGGTTTTTGATGTTTGTATTAACGTGGGTTGTTGCTATTTGATCTAAATGTTTCGGATATTGAGTTGAATCTTGTGGGTTCATTGTGATAAAAAAAAAAATGGTTTTTTTTTTCCTTCAAATTGATTGAAATTTGTTACATCTTAAGTGATAATTTCTCTTTGGGAACTAGATTTCATTACAGATTTGAGATTTGCATCTACCAAACGGGGTGAGATAAGGACAGGAATGGGAACTCTTACACCCGCCCCAACTCGGGTTTAGGACGGGGATGGAAAATAGTTTTATATTTTGGGACGAGAATGGGATAGGGGTGCCCCGTCCCAAACCCACCCCATTGCCATTCCTATTTCCAGAAGTGATGATGACGTTCCCTACTTTTCTGAAGTCGAAGCAATGATATCTGAGATGGACTTATATCCAAAAGATCAGGATTTGTATACCCAAGTTATCAATATGAGGAGTGTTTGCTTTGGAGTCTGTGATGTGGTTCTCCATGCTGATGCAATTCATATAAAAAGCTAGATTAAGGGAGATGGAAATGATACACAAATGGCAAGAGAGGAATGCAAAGCTCACTGAAGAAATCAATTCCTCATGGGCACAATAGGAGTATCTAAAAGCAGAGCTGAAGTTCCAATTCTAATGGTTGATGGTTGGGAGCATTTTGGAGGGAGGAAGACAGACTTGAATACAAGCATAACCCTTTAAACAAAATGCTAGTATTTCTACACATTCTACTAACCCATCTATTAATCAATCCAATTCTGAAGTTCCAATCATATCACCTAGAAAAAGCTAAGGAGAAATTCAAAGGGAACTGTTGTTATTGGGAAGACTAAATTTGAAGAGGTTATCTGTGTATAATGTGTTTTCAAGCTTTATTAGTTATTTAAGTGATCAAGAGTTACATTTGAGCTAAGATGATTTGTCCATAGTGCAAATTTTCTCTGTTTTCTATTGCAGCTACCTTGATATGCTTGGGTATTGTATACAGTGTAAGCATGCCTAGTTTTGGATGTACAATTTTTGACCTCGTGCTTTGATGCCGATTTAAGCCTCCAATGGTAGGCAACTTGAAAACACTAATTTCTTTTATAGGTTTTTTTTCCCTTCCTTTTCTTTTTGTTGGAATCAGACCTAGAACCTCCTCATTCCCAACCCATCTTAGTAGATAAGGAACATTAGAGTTGTTACAACTAGAATCTCACAAATAGAAATATGTTTTTTGGTTGAAAATTTGTTCTCTCTCCTCTCACTTGCTCGATGACTTAAAAGAGAATAATAATAATATCAAATTATTTTGTATTTCCTATTCAAAAAAATAAAAACCTGAATCATTATCAATTTATTTATATTTCCTCTTCAATTAAAAAAACCTCAAAAAATCTAAAAAACCTCATTCATCCCCATTTTTGCATATTGACATTGATTCATTTATAATGACTTTTCCATTCATATCCATTAATACATATCTACAATGATTTTTCATCTCTCTCATCTAACAATAACAATTATTTATATTCTCTTCTTCAATCTCAACTATACTTGTGATTGTTGTGTCTTTTTCTTCTTCATGCAAGAGAAGCTATGCTTATATTTTTCATTTGTAAATATCATTTTTTAACAATGCCAACATTTTATTGGTATTTTTTTCCCTTTTTTTTCTCAAGTCTCTCAATAAGATATATTTTGTTTTGTTTTATATTTAATAGGATCTCTATCATGAGATGGTTATTATATTAGTGCGTTAAATTGTAGTACATGATTATTGTATTAGTATGTTAAATTACAGTAGATTATTATGGTTATTATATTAGTATACTAAATTTCAGTTGAAGAATATTCTACTTTTTTTCTTTTCAAGATTTGTTAATTTTCCTCAATATTATTGTAGATAGACTTGCTTTCTTTTCTAATTTTTTTATTAATATGTTTTTTTCTTTTATTTAATTCTAAATTTCTTATATGTTTCATTATTTGCCATATTTTCCCTTTAAATTAACAATAGTCTAGTTGAAAAAAATATGGTAAAAATTGTCAAAGTAGTTGTGATAGTGTTTGATATCAAATTTATAAATAATGATTTATTTTTATTTATTTAAGAATTTTGAAAAGTTAATAAACCAAACATTGCAAGTTTATCCCTTAGACTAAATTTGTGTGTGAAAAGAATAAATTTAATAAAAAAATTATAAAAGTATGAATACCAAATACATTTTATAAAATATTTGTTCATTTTTACTTTTATTTTTTTTAGTGTTTATATAGTTAAATTTATTTAAATCCTAATATATACATAAAAAATAAATTATAACAAAATAATTTTTTTATTAAATACTTTTTTTGGTGGTAGGTTATCATTTCAAGATTTTTAAACGTTTGGAATTACTAATTTACGAATAACTACATAATTATTTAAACTATGTATGCTATTTAATTGTTAATAGAATTATAAATTTATTTAAATATTTGATATTTTATCAAGTGAAGGTTTTGAGATTTTTGCCAAAGTTTCAATTATGACAATAGATTTATATCTTCCTGTTATGTAGATAACTTTCAATAAGAATTATCGTTATCAAGTGATTTATATTTAGTTATTTTTTAAAAATCTACAAAGTTTATCAGTTACATATTGAAATTTTCTAAAAGTCCAATAGAAAAAAAAAATTCTAAAATGTATATATTTTTTAGTGGTGGGTTATCTTTTATTTGATTTTAAGATTTTTAGGTTTAATCATGTAATTACTAAAACCTATAATTATTTAAATGATATGTTATTTAATAGTGGACAACAAGTCCCTATCATTTTTTTGGATATACTTTTATTTTATTCCTTTTAATCCATGGCAATAGAATTTTTTAAAAATCATTTAGACAAAAAAAAAAAAGAGGATAATTTCATTTTAATGACATTAAGTTTAGTGTTTGAGTGATAGAATTAGTCTCATTTGTATCCTCATAATTTAGTTCTTTTATGACTTTTTAAGAAAATTTATCAAATAATTATAAAACATCTTATGCACACATTTTAAAAATAGGAAAATAAAAGACTTTTCTGAACAAATTTTATAAAGTCAAATATAGGCAAATATCTTTTATAAAACAAATAAGAATGAAGAATATTAACTAAAAAAAATTGAATAGCTTTTACTCGTGACATCATGTGAGTATTTTTTTTTTTTTCTATTAATTAAAATGACAAAAGAAAATCACTTGTTGTAGACCCCCGTTTTGGAGTGGCCTATCTTGCAAATATTTTGGCCAAGTGTCACCATTTTGGGTAGCCACGTGTCTATCCCTGATTGGTCTTTAGAGAATCACGTTAGTGGTTCTAGGGATGCAATGGGGAAGAGATAGGTGTAGGGAATATTCAGCAGGGGAGCGTTCTTTTGGCAGCATGTCTGTTATGGAGAAGAGGAGGCCGTTAAGCAGTAAAGTGGATTTTGTTGCTTTTTGGAGAGATTTTTTTGGGGAGGTTCATATTTCTTGGAGAGCAAGCTAGAGGGTTAGGAGATATTTCTTCTGGGCTGCTATAGAGAAGAGAAAAAAAGGAAATAGGGTGAGATTTTTTTTAGAGGTCTTTCTTGAAGAGTAAGTTTTTCTAGAGGGGGAGTTGTAGATTGGTTTTCGCGGAGTTGTAGGTTGTTTGATGCTTGGGGAGGAGACTTCCAGGTAAGGCCTCTGTAAACTTCACATTTCCTCATTTTCACGTTACTATACTACTTTTTTATGGATTCCTAGGTGTGATTTCATTGAATGGTTTGGGCATCAAGGATTACTGGTTTGTTTTGTTAAATCTATTTTGTGTGCATATATGCTCTGTTTATTTATTTATTTTTTTATTTCTTGGTTTCCTGGACTCCTCCTGCAAGTATTTGATGCATGGCTTCATCCCTGAAATTGATATGTAAAAACCATGCTCTTATATCTTGTTGATGCTACCTACTACTAGCTCTTTTGACAATCCATGAAATAGAGCTAAGTTCATGCTCTATTTCTATGTCTTTCCTCTGTTTATTGCTTTATTTCTTGTTGATGGTGGAGTGAAATCTTCAATAACCAACCTACTGGGGTTCAATGGGTATGGTCATGGGGGAAAATGAACTCAATGGAGGATTTTTGTGATTGTATCTGTGCTTCAATCTATTGGTTTAAAATGGGGGCCATAGAATTGCATTGGAGGTGTCTGTAAAGCATACTTCATTTGTGCATAATTTAGAGGATGGTAAGATGCTTTTAGTTTGAGAAATACTATTGAAGAACTTTCACCTTGGCAGAATTATGATAACCTGAACTCAAGTACAGAAAGGAGGTGGAGATAAGTCATGCTAGTGAGATTGATGAAATATCTTATGCAATAAGTTGCAAAGAGGGTGCATCCGTTATCAGGATGATGTAGAGTTATCATGATGTTAAATGTTTTAAGAGGTCACTTACTTCATACGTAAAAAAAAAATTTATGCTTGCTCAAATGCAAAGGCTGCTACCCGTGGTCTTAGTGATGAGAAATTCTAGACTATCACTCAACTTGCTGCCCCACTGTTTGTTTCCCACCCACATCATGGAAGTCTAACATCTGGCCACCCCATCTCATTTTTTTCTAGCTTTCAAACTCCATCCCATATTCACCACCTATCTCTCCCCATCTCACTACATCCTTTCATTTTTCCATAACTCCATCACCCATTCCTCACTAACCTACATCACACGTTCCACTAATCTCATACCCATTTTCCCCCACTACCATAATTTCCATCTTTCATGCCCATCAATTCTCATTTCTCTCACTACCCACCCCTCATACCACTTTCTCATTTTCTTAAAACCATTAATCTCACCATCCTCATACCCACTGCCCACCTTCTCACACCCATTTCCATACTCATCCTTCATGCTCCCATGTATATCACCATTTTTTTTAAGCACCACCAAACCCATTTTTCACTCACTATACCCCCATGTACCATTCACTCACACCCACTGAACCATCAAATCACTTTTCTCACTACATTTTCACCACTCATTCTATCAATAATACTCACACCATTCCTACTCCAACATATCTATCCTCATGCTCCATTAACCATACCTCATGCTCCACCATGCCCATAATCATATGCATCACCTTACCCATACTTCCGTTTTCTAAACTCACTGCCTTCAACCCATTCATCAGTCCTCATGCATGCATGGTCTTCATCCATACCCATTTCTCTTACTCACCACCTTTCTCATCTTCCAAATTTACATACCCATCACCACTTATACTCACCACTTTTCATACCCAACACATCACCACCCGTTTCTCACACTATATCTGTAACACCTAGTACTAATGAATTAATTAGGCAATAATGATTATTTTAGTACTTAACTTTAAGCTTGCTTAATTAGATGTTAAAACTAGTTTAGTGCTAATCATGTTTAATTATGAATTAAACTTTGATTAAGGTTAAGTGGGATTAGTTAATGATCTAGGCATGCTTATTAGGGACTGATTAGGGTTATGAAAACCTAAAGGACTAATGGGCAATTATGGGTTTTATTTTTGATAACTTGAAGGACTAAAGTGCAAAATTGGGAAATTGGAGTTAGTGGAATGCCACCTCCTACTTGGGTGGATTGGTGGGCTGCCACCTCGTGCTTGGGTGCATGGAGACCCTTTATAAGGGGGCTGCAGCTCGTTTTGCACCATTTCACCTGCAGCAACTTGGGTTAGAGAGAGAATCTAGAGAGAGAAAGTGTAGATTTGAGGTAAGCAAGTTGTTTAATTTTGTAATTTTCGTTTATTTTGGTTCCTAATGGTATGTTGAAAAGAATTAACGGTAAAAATTGTGTAAAAGTTGAGTATAATTAGCTATAAACCCGTTTTAGTTAAGAATCACAATTAATTAAAGATTAAAGTATTTTAAGTTAAGTATTTTATTAATGGTAAGATCAGCATAAATCTTTATTTAATTTGGTTTGATTGAAAAATAGATTAGTAAACATGTGATGAATTGGGTTATTTGGACACTTGGGATTTGTTAACAGGTTAGGCTTTAAGAAAATCAAAAGACTTAGTGTTTGGTAATTAATTAGGGAAATTAATATGCATTGTAAATATTGTTTAATTCAATTCAAATTTGATTTGAAAACATGTAGGTTATAGATTAGAGAATGTGAGAATTAAAAATTTGCAACAATAAACTAAAACCTAAATTATGTTGTTTCATTTCAATTCCTCGTAATAGGCAAAGATCGCCTACTTAGAAGAAACACAGAAAGGAAGTCGGTGTAAGGTAGGGAATTTTATGCTATTCTATGGTGTATTTGATTTCTTTCCTTGAATTATTTGTTGGAATTTCATGTTATTTCTATGATTTCATAAAATGTTTTAAAGTGTCATTGCATTGAGATGTTACCATGATATTGGAACGTATATTGGTATGAAGATTCATGGTTTGTGTGGTCGAAATGGTTCATGGTGGGGTTGCATTGCAAGAAGGATATGGAGTTATCACAGATGATATTCAGAGAATTTATTGGTGGCGAAGTGCTTATGTGATGCTACAGGCCTTATCATTTGATATATTGTTTACGTGGGACCGTGGGTCCTTGGGTGAAAGTCCCTAAAGCCCTCGAGGAAGACACTCCGATGTGGGTGTATGGGGTTGGTCCTGCCCCTGGGTTTTAGTCCCTAAAGACACAGGGTTGGTCCTGCCCTTGGGTATGAGTCCCAAAAGACACGGGGTATGACTTGCCCTTGGGTGATGTCCCAGAATAGTCATTATTATATTGATCGAGTTTCTTGTGGAGCATTGTATCTGCTGTGTAGATTGTTGGGAGTCAGCAATTGATCAGTTGTGAAAGGATGGATGGGGAAAAGCAATGATGAAACCAACAAACACATGCATACATGTTTGACATGATTACACATTTGTTAATGGTTATGAAATGTTTATCATGCATGCTATTAAACGTTTAATTCATGGTTTTTAAGGGTATACTTAGGATGGTTATAAACTTTCCTACTGAGTTGTGAACTCACCCTATCCCTTCCACCTCTAGATGCAGGTCAGAAGACCTATGCAGGAAATAATGCTTGAGCAATGCTTTACTGTGATTGGATGCTGTTTGCTCATATTGAAAGTCTTTTGAGGCCATGCCTTTTGTATCAAGACTAAACCTTTTGTTGGAATGATGTAATGTATATATTTGTCAGATACACTTGTAGTATGGGCTACCCGTAGTAAACAATGGGGCTTGGTATATGTAAATTAATGTTGTACAAGTTTCTTTTGTGAAAGAAAACATATTTTGTTAACTTAATAGTCACAATGTTTAATACAGGATGTACTCTTTATAACAGGTTTTCCATATCCTCTTTTTGAACAAATTCAAGTAGGAACTCTACATTTAAATTTTTGAGAGCACTTATATTGTATTTGAGTATCAATTGTTTAGTTGAAGAATAAATAATAATAATAATAAATAAATAAAAATTGGGGTGTGACAATATCCCACTACCCATCCCGACAATCATATCCCATATCTTCCATACCTATTAACATCTTCACCGTCACTAGTCCATTCCATACCTATGCCCATCGAGCCTATTCCTCCCATATACACCATTTCCTTATCCTCCATACTTGCCAACCTATTTTCTCTTTAGATTTAGACATTTTCCGTGTGTCGGGTTGCTAGTTGTCCCATTATGAATAGACTAATTTGATCAATTAAATTAGTTTGATAATGGCAAAGGTGAGCATTGTTGGTTTTTACTCTGGAAATGAGGGCTTCTTTGTTATAGTTTCAAGCTAAAGGGATACCATTGTTGTGCTCAATGATAGACCCGAGCATGAGACTCCAGCTATTATGCATTTCGGTGATAAACAACATTTCGTCGAGACGGTTGGAGTCGTCAATTCAAAAACCCATTTCGCAGATTTCTGAGAATGAGTCATTTCAATTCTGGGTTCAATGGCAATGAGGTTTCTGTTGAAGATAAGAAAAAACCCATAAAAGAATCGGAATTTGTCAATGACCCAGGAGGGTTGGAGACGTCAATTCAAGAACCCCATTTCGTAGATTAGTGAAAGCGACTCAGTGGATCCTGGGATCAATGGCAGTGAGGTTGTTGTGGAAGAGAATACACGCCTTATCATTGATAATGAAACTTCGGTTAAAATGGTTGATAATGGCGGTGTTGTCTTAATGTTGGAAAATTGTGATTTATATATGGGAACATGGATGAAGGATGAAAAATATCCAATTTACAGCCCGAGTTCTTGCCCATATGTTGATGAGGCTTTTAGCTGCCAAGGTAAAGGGAGGTTAGATTCCAAGTGTCTGAAGTAGCAATGGAAGCCAGATGGGTGTGATCTTTCGAGAGGGAAGAGGTTGATGCTGGTTGGAGACTCTATGAATCGAAATCAGTTTGAGTCACTCTTATGCCTCCTCCATGAAGGACTGCCTGATAAGAGTAGAATGTATGAGATCCATGGCCACCAGATAACCAAGGGAAGAGGCTACTTTTTCTTCAACTTTGCGGACCATAACTGTACAGTTGAGTTTGTGAGGTCACACTTCCTTGTGAGGGAAGGAACCCACATCAATGAGCAGGGCCCCACGACGTCATTGTCTGATCTGGTGACTGTTCAAGCACCCAATCTCACTGCATGGCCACCTATGCATGGCCATTTTTGGGGTCATGTGCTATCTTCTATTTTATCACTTTTTATTTTGAAAATAATTTTTGCGCCCTCTTTCTTCACATAATCTTCCAAATCCAAGTTTTATTTTTTAATAATCCCAACTCCAAAATTTTTCACCTTTAGAGTTTTAGGTCCAAAAAGTCTCACTTTTCAATAAAATTTTGCTATCATCTTTCTTTCTGACAAGCAATCCTCTATTTTTAAAATGCTTTAAAATAAGTACGAATTAAATTTTTATCATTCCAAATAATGGAATTTATGAAATTAATTTGTGCAAAAAAAAAATGGGCTTTGGTGGGGGCCCCACATCAGTGAATGTTTTCTCTTAAAATAAATTTGATTGAATTGTGATATCAGATGATTTATTACTCGGTTTAGTGACATGTGTGCTACATTTTATGTTCATTGTCGTGCACTAACCTCCTTTTTTTGATAGCGCATTATGGCTCACTGCCAAGGTACACACCCACTCTCACTCTGGCCATTCTTATGGTGTTTTGATTCCCATCTATGCTTTGGCTTTCGGTGTGTGATCATGTTGATATCCATTGATTTTCTTATCAATTGTCATGATTGCTTCATTTTATTAACAGAGACCTGTTTTTATTGACTTAGAGGGGTGCTACAGTCCTTACCGTACATTCCCAATAAGTAACCTGCCCCCCAAGCTCATATTTGGTTTTTCATAGACCGCCTTTTCCAAATAAGGAGTCACACTTAGGGTTTTCTTTCTTATTTTGTTTACCCTTTAAAAATAAAACAAAAATAAGTGGTGACTCCAAGTCATTTTCTAAAAATAAATAAATATATAAATCATTTTCAAAATAAAAAAGCGAGCCATTGAGGGGAAGCGCATGAGCAGAAATGCGAGGTCCATACTTATATTTCCTTTTTAAAATATTTCAATTGAGCATTATTTTTCCTTTTTATTTTTCATTAACTAATTAATTCTAGAACATATATTTTCATTGACCTTTAAAAATATATATTTTTATTCTAAGTATAAACTCGGAATCAGAATTTAATGATTTAATGTGTGTACATTGAATGAATTCAAAATTGATGAATTAAATGTGAAGGTAAAGGAAGAGATTTGGATCATGTGTATTATGGAGTGTACTTTGAGAAAGTATGAATTGATTTGGAAAGTTAAGAAGAAATTAATAATATCATAAATAACTTTAATTAAGATGGAAGGATTGATATTGATGCTCATTCATGAAAAGTTGTGTATTAAACTTCACTATCATTTTTTTTTTCCTTCGGTTATTTAGCTTCTTGCAAGTTTTAAAACAATAACTTATAGAAGTGTAAGAATTTTGAGAATAAAATAAGTCACACAACTATTTTTTTATTATCTAAATTAATAAATTCAGCTATTCACAATTATTAATTATTTTTTAAAATTGTTATCTTTACCAACCCACAAGAATAGGATGGGCTACAATGAAAATAACTGTTACTTAATAAATTTTGATTAAAAAAAAAAATTATTTGTAGTAATTAATTAAAAACTACAAATCTAGATGATTATTCAAAATAATTATATGAACTATGATTACTTCTGTCTTGAATAATGAATAAATGTTATCTATGTCTTTCTCTAGGACTATGATGGCCTCCTCTATAACCTCCTTTCTAAAGATCAATATTATTTTTTATGAATTGATTTCATAGATAATCATATTATATCTGTATTTTCTTGAGTACTACATTGAATTTATTCATAATTCTCATTATTTTATAAATAAATTAATTTCAAATTTATTTTAAAATATTTTCTTTTCTTACTCTCATAAAACTAACAACATTAGTTTTTTTTTGTGGATAGTTTTTGCAAAGAATTGATTGTATTGTATTTTCTTATTGTGTTAGATTTGTTCATGATTCACATTATTTTATAAATAAATAAATTTCAAATTTATAAAATAATTCTAAATTTATACTAAAATATTTATCAATATTTATATTTAATTATTTTACTCTTAGAATTTTGAAAAAATATATTTAGTATTACCTAAAAAAGAGCATAAGTTAGAAATATAATTATGATAAAAATTTATTTATATTATTTTAGTTAATTTTAAAATATTTAAAATTATTTGATGACTATAATTTATCAAGGGTAAAAAATAAAAAATACATTTACATAAAAAAACTCTCAAATTGAATTTAAATGATCTCATTGACCTATATTTGTGGACCCCGTATTTTGGCTCATGCGCTTCCACTCGATGGCGAGCTCAATTTTATTTGAAAATGATTTTATTTATTAGAAAATGATTTGGAGTCGTGGCCTTATTTTTGTTTTATTTTTAAAGGGTAAACAAAATAAGAAAGAAAACCCTAAGTGTGACTCCTTATTTTGGAAAATGTGGTGTATGAAAAAATGGATCGGGCTCGGGGGTTAGGTTACTTATCGGGAAGGTACGGTAAAGATCGTAGCACCCTTCTAAGTCCCTAAAGTTGGGTCTCTATTAATAAAATGAAGCTAACGTGGCAATTGACAAGAAAAACAATGAATACTGTCACTCATATCACCAAACAAGCTAACATGTTCACATACCGAAAGTCAAAGCATATATGGATGATGGTCAGAGTGAGAAAAAATGCTTACCTGATCAGCAAACGGCAACGCGCTATCATAAAATGGGGTTAGTGCATAGTAATGAACATAAAATATGTCACTCATATCACCAAACAAGAGGCAGAACCACCAATAGCACGCATGACATTTCATTCAAATTCATTTTTATTTTAAATAAAATTTATTTGATGTTGGGCCCCCACCATAGCCCAATTTATATTTACATGAACCAATTCCATAAATTCCATCACTCGGAATTACGAAATTGGATTTATGCTTATTTTAAAACATTTTTAAAAAACAGAGGAGATGTGAGAATTGCTCACCAGAAAGAAAGTGGTAGCAGAAGTTTGTTTGAAATGGATTTTTGAAACCTAAAAATTCTAAGGACGAAAAGTGGAAGAATTGAAATTATTTTTAAAGAAAAACTGAACTTTGGAAAAAATCATTTGAGGAATGGGATTAGGGAAAATTATTTTCAAAATTAAAGAATAAAAAAACATAAGAGTGCCATAGGATCCAAAGGTTGCATGCCAAAAGGTGGCCATGCAACTAGAAGCATGTGGGGGTGATTCCAGGTGGAAGAGCCTTGATTATGGTTTGGAGATGAATGGGTTAGGGCAAGTCGAGATCAGTTACAAGCCTGCCTCGGTCCACCACTATGTCCAGCTTTTGTTGGGCTTGGGCCATCATTTCAGGATGGCGAATGAGCTTTTCTTACATCCTTTAAGTAGGACTTCAACAAAGGCACGGGTGAGAACTGCTCTGTGAGCTCAAATGCAAAAGCCAGATTAACAACATCAATTTGCCTTGATTTCTTCAATGTTATCACCCGACATTGATCAGCAATTGCTAACTCGATCTCAGTTACAGCCTCACTTGGGATCTCGTCCCTGTATTCACCCAAGCTTTTTTCTACACTGTAGATGGTGGTGTCTGCACTGTTTCTGATATTTATTAGAGCTTTTCTCTCCTGATCTTTCTGGGCATGCAACTCGGCTTCCTTAACCATCTTCTTAATCTCATCTTCTGAAAGGCCACCAGATGAGCGGATCGTGATTTGTTGTTCCTTCGTTGTGGCCTTGTCTTTGGCGGACACAGTGACAATTCCATTAGCGTCAATATCAAATGTGACTTCAATCTGAGGCATGCCTTTGGGAGCTGGTGGGATGCCTATAACCTCAAACTCACCAAGGAGCTTGTTATCATATGCCATCTCTCGCTCACCTTGTAGTACCTTGATACCAACCTGTGTTTGATTGTCAGCTACTGTTGAGAACACCTGACTCTTCTTAGTGGGAATTGTTGTGTTCCTGTTGATCAGCCTGGTGAAGATGCCACCCAATGTCTCTATACCAAGGGATAGGGGAGTGACATCCAAGAGAAGCAACTCTTTCACATCTCCACGAAGAATGCCTCCCTGAATGGCAGCACCCATGGCAACAGCCTCATCAGGATTTACTCCTTTGCTAGGGCTCTTTCCAAAGATCTCAGACACCACTTCTTGTACTTTAGGAACCCCGGTCATCCCACCGACAAGAAGAACTTCATCCACCTCCTTGGTGGATATTCTTGCGTCCTTCAGACAACTCTTACATGGGTTCCTAATCGTCTCAATCAAGTGGTTCACCAAACTCTCACATTTTGATTTGGTGAGTTATGTTTAGATGTTTTGCATCTGATGCATTAGCTGTGATAAATGGCAAGTTGATTTTAGTCTGAGATGTTGATGAGAGTTCTATCTTGGCTTTCTCAGTTGCTCCCCGGAGTCTTTGTAGGGCAAGTCTATCCTTTGAAAGATCAATTCCCTCAGTTCTCTTGAACTCACTCACCAAAAACTCCAAAAGAGCATTGTCAAAATCCTCTTCTCCCAAGAACGCATCACCATTTATTGCTTTCACCTCAAAAACACCATTAGAGATCTCCAGAATAGAAACATCAAATTTTCCACCCCCAAGATCAAAAACTGCTATAAGACCCTCCTTATTGTTTAAACCATAGGAGAGTGCTGCAGCAGTGGGCTCATTAATGATTCTCCGCACATCAATTCTAGAAATACGTCCAGCGTCCTTTGTTGCTTGTCTCTTAGCATCATTGAAATAAGCTGGCACAGTGATCACTGCTTTTGAGATTGTTTTCCCAAGATAAGACTCCGCAGTTTCCTTCATCTTCGTAAGAATAAAGGCCTCAATTTGGCTTGGAGAATATTGTTGTCCATTAGCTTCAACCCATGTCTCTCATCTCTTGCATAATGGCCTCCGCTTTCTCCAATGATTTCTTTTGGGAATAAGAGTTTAAAAGGGCACCAAAAACCTGGAAGGATCTCAAAGACTTTGGTGTTTCATTAAAATACTTCTCTGCTTGTTCTAAGCCATGAACCTTTGAGATCAAATCAAGCTGAATAGCAACATCTCCGAGTGATATGTCAAAGTAGAATTTGTCTCTTATCCCTTCATATATCTCAATAGCGTGGTTATATCATCTTAAAGTTCTGAACTTCCTTATCAATCTATGGAGGTATTGATGCTTAATGCTTCGTCCTTTTTTCCTCCATTGTTCCAGCACCGGAACGATGGAAACCCTGAGGTCTGTGGCCGGTGAAATCTTACTTTGTAGAGACTCTTTTAGAGCGTTAGATGTTAAGGTTCCAGTGGAGTAAGGCAAAACCCTGGAAACCCTAGAAACGGAAGTCTCATTGACCCATCAGCTCTAATAAAAATAACAGACTACAACAGTGAATAGGCTTCATGGTTGGGGGGTCTTTTCACTTGCTGAACTCTCACATTTTCCTTCAAGCTTGATCGATATTCACCATGTCGGATCTTTATCAATAACAAGAACACCCGTGGTATGAGGTTTGATAAAGGAAAGCACGAAGGAGGGCAATGGGAGGAATGAGTGAGTGAGCATTTGAAAAGGAATAGTGACATGCATGATTATAGACGGTAGGATGAATACATAATGAAATGAGGTGAGATAACCGTTAATGATGAGTATAAAAGATGAGGACGTGTGGTGACCGGTTCGCATGGGAATTTAGGATAGTGAGAGTGGGTATTTGATGTGGTGAAGAGAGAGAAAGTATGGTGGATGAAAGACAATGGGTTAATGGGTACCGAAGGAATTGATGACACGTATGGGTACAAAGAATGAGTATTTACAAGGGCATTATGGGAGATGACCATGCATGTTAGGCTGAATATATAACCGTGGAGGGTTTGCATGGATGCATGAAGGATGGGTATGGAAAAATGGGTGTGAAGGGTATAGAGGGAGAAAAGTGGTGATGGGTATGGGCAAGTTGGGTATAGGATATGTGCATGGAGTTAATGGAATGGGTAGTGGGTGCTCATTGTCCACTTTAGTGGCTGCAATCATGACCAAAACGGTGCACATTGCCATCACAATAACAAACGGCACCAAGGAGAAGTTGTCGGTCTTAATTCCTCATCAATCCTTCCAGGTTCACCTGCTCTCTACATGATGTTGTTGCACACCGACATCTAGGCCATCTTTTCCTAATCAGCGCTCTTAGTCTTTAGAAGCGGAATAAGGGCCTCTGAGTCCCCATATTCATGACTTTGATTTGCAAACCCAGCAAACTATCCACCCAGTAAGCAGTCGGACCAACTGTGATACTTAGTCCTTCAAATGCACCAATAACAGAGGAACAAAAAATGGAAGAAAAGGAGCCAAAACAAAAAAAAAAAAAACGAGGGAAGGATAAACGAGGAATAAAGTAAAAACATGAATGTATAGAGCCTCATTCCAGGGGATATCCATGGGCTAATACAAGTAAGGAGATCTCAAGTTGTAGTTACAAAATATATGAGAAACAGAGTCCCATTAACTCCGAGCCAAACCATAAGGATAACAGCAAGATCAACATCAACAAGAAAAAAATGATCTATAAAATCAACGAAATTCAACATATAATCCAACCCAAACTGATGAGCAATGCAAAGCAAACCAAAATGAGAAAGAGATGAGAAGAAAATGAATCAAAGTAAGCAAGAAACTCACCTGCAGTCGCTCTCTTCCCTTGTTATCTCCTTCTTCTCCCTCCGAACTCAAACCTGTCCCTCAAGCTGCTCTGAACCTCTTCAATCTTTCCCCTTTTTAGCTTGCTGCCCAAGCTCCAGAAGCCTCTCACAAAATATCTCACCCAAAACAGCAGCCCCTCCGCACCACCACCTCCTCAGCCAAAAGGAACTCCACAAAAATATCTCCAACCAACCTCTTCAAAACGCACCTCCTCTGCCAACCTCCTCTCTCTCTCATCCTCTCCCCCCATGAAAAATCAGCAACAAAATCACCACCCAAATAATGCCCTGCAGCTTTTTCCATCACCGAACTCCTCCTCTTGAATATTCACTTTACAGGTGTCGCCTTTTGATTGGTGTATGCAAACCACCATCTGATTCCTCACCAGCCACCAAGGAGATGACACGTGGCTCGCCAGGATTGCTCCACTTGACAAGAAGTATGACCTGCAGAAAATGAAAAATAAGCCCATACGGGGGTCTACAATATGACTTTTAAAATTGTTTAGGAATGATAAGGAAATTTGATACAAATCATTAGTACGTTAAAATTAATTTCAAACATTAAATTATTATTGATAGGGTACAAACCTATCTTAATAAATTATTGACTATACATATATGATAAAAATGAAAATTATGTTAATTGAAAAACATATCCAAATCATTACCACTTATTAAAAATTAACAATTAAAATTAATTTTCAAACATTTTACCTTAGTAAATTATTAATTAATATATATGATTAGAATAAAAATTAAATTAAAAACTAAGCTAATTCTAAAAAATAAAAAAATAATTCAAATAATCTCATATTGTGATATATAATAATAATAATAATAATAAGAGTTATTTATATCATATTTTTTATACATTTATACATTTAAGTATTATTTTATTTAAAAGAGATCATTTATTGTGAAACTATAGATTTTTTTTTTATAAGAAAACTTCTAAATTTAATTTAAATTATTTTATTTCATATTTAACTTAAATTATTGATAAAAAAAAATCACAAAGCTCACGTAAATGACCTTTAAAATTCTTTAAGAATGACAAACAAAATTTGCTTCAAATTATTACTGGATATTAAAAATTTTTAATTTTAAATTAATTTTCAAACATCATACAAAGTTACCTTATATCATGATAAAAACTAAGTTAATTCTCAAAAATTATAACAATAATCTAAATAATTTTATATTATTGTTATAAATTATCTATAATATATATATATATATATATATATATATATATATATATATATATATATATATATATATATATATTATAAAAAATAAAATAAAATAAGGAAGAATGTTCTCTGACATCAAGTGTCTGTGTTGGCACAATTTAGGGCTCATCAAAGAATTTTATTTCTATTCTTTAGTTTAAGCAACAGATACCACCAATTTCCAGCATTTAAGATACAGAACATAAGAAAAATAAAAATAAAAATAACATTCAATGCGGAGGATAAACCTTGATATAAATCCAACTTTGGAATCTCTTAATTGTAAATCAATAAAGCAATGAGCAAACCAATATGTAATATTACTGTGGTTAGATTTTTTATTAAACAGAATAACATAGAATCATTTTGATGACATTATTCACCTCTTACATCTAGTAGTTAATTATTTAATGGGAAATATTGTGATTTAGACAATTATAAGATAAGAAATTTCATTCATGATGCCTTTTCTCTATACAGGTGCATATGCACAGTGAAGAATATATATATATATATATATATATGTATATATATATGTTGGAGATGATATTGATGTTGGTTGTCTTTCCCTACCTCCAATTCTATGACATTCATCAATTCAGACCTATGTGAAATGAAGAGGCTTTTAGTTTCCTACGGTGCCAAATAGTAGTGAAAAGGGTTGGGACTCTGCTTTCATTTTCTAAGTTTTCTTAGGACCCAAACAAAGGATAATTTAATAAAGAGATAATAGATTGAAGGAGTACTCATAGGGCAAGTAAAGAGCCAAGAGATTTAATAGATCTCCCTAAAAAAAATAAAAATTGATTGATAGCAATGACATCTATTTATACATGATATGTGAACTATTTATATTATATAGTAGCACACTATTGATCCATAATGCAATGCAATAGATCTCCTCCTTTTCTTGACGACCAAATAGAGGATATAATCTCCTCATATACAAGAGTTCCAAGGAAATATATCACTCAGATTACTATTTGATAAATAGTTGGAAAAACAAACCAAAATATTGAAAATATTTATCCAACCACATGCTAATGCAAAAATTCCATTTTCTTTTCCTCTTTTTTTTTCTTAAAATTTCTTAGTAACCAAATGTCCATAAAACAAAATCAAAGAGATTTCGGGAAAAAGGAAAAAGAAAATGAAGGTAGACAACAAACCCTAGGGCACATATACTATATTATTTTTTTTCTACATAGAATTATTATTTTTCAATTTCTATTCATTTTTAAAAATAATTTAAAACTTAAAATAATAAACTCGTTAATACCATAAATTTATTAATATAATAAAATATCTTTTTTCTTACATGAAATAAAATAGTATATTTTCTACTAAAAATATAATTTATGATTTTATTATAATATTACTATTTATGTTTTACTAAAAACTATATATTTTTAATTAAAAAATTATTTTCATTTTCAGTAAGACTTCAATTAAATTTAATTAATTAATATTATATAAATTGAATTTAAAATGTTTTTACAAAATCAAAATATTTTTTTTTCAATAATAATTTATCCAAACAAGTCTTTTTGTTTTTTATTTTTAAAATCATTTTATAATAATAACTTATCAAATATCCTTAATTTTATAAAAACATTAAAAAACTTTTTTTGATTCTTTAACTTTAAAAAAGTTTCTAAAAAAACATAAGAAATCATGATCAAATAAAAAATTTTAAAAATTAATTAAAGTACTTAATTGACTTGTATTAAAAATGAATATTAAAATTGTTTTTATCTTATAGAAATTTTTGTTTCACTACAATAAAAAAATTGTTTCATAATTTAAAAAAAAAAATATTTATCTTTAACTTATATATAATTGTGAAATTAATTTTTATTCTTTAATAAGACTTAACTTGAATTTGATTTCATATTATTATAAATTAATTTTATAAAATTTTTGTAAAATAAAAATAATACATTGTTTTTAAAAACAATACAAATTCTTTCATTCAAACAAACTTCTTGTTTTTTGTTTTAAACCATCATGTCAAACACTCTAGTTTTTTAAAAATTCTAAAAAACTATTTTTGTTCTCTATTTTGAAAACAATTTTTAAAAACACCAAGAACAAGCCCTATCTTTTTGCAATTATTCTGATGTTTGGATGAGATAAGGATGAATACGTGTGTAATGGCCAAGGCAAGCATAGAAGGGCACTTCTTTCACTCATGATGGAAAATCTATTGCAATTTTGACCTCCATGCATGGGCTCTAGAAGATTCCGGAAGGTTAAGAGGCACGTGCATTCTGGATGGCTATCACACATGCGCTTCGGGTGAGATGGAGACATGCATTTGGCATGACGATGAGACTTTTGAAAATGATCCATTTTCTTCCGGGACATGACCTCATGATGGTTTCGGGAGGAGTCTCACGTGAGGGAGCATCACCATAGGCCATGCAAGGAAGCTACTACCAGTCACGTTTTTGAACTGCTAGGCATTCAAGAGGCCGTTTTTGGGGAAGTCTCTGGAATTCCTTTCTATTGACGGAGCATGCACACCACACCGGGAATGGAGCAACAGCTATAGTTCCAGAGACTTTTGAGGCTAAAAAAACAGAGACTTCATCATCGACGGAGAAGCCCTTTTTGGCATTCTTGGAAATGAGACTTCATCACCGACATAGAGAGTCTCTTTTTGGGCATTTTTTGGAGTAGGAGAGTTCATCACCAACATAGGGAGTCACTTTTTGGGTGTTTTTTTGGAGGAGTGCAAATTCTCATTGAAAAAGGCAAGTTCATAGCTGCTGAAGTATTTCACCACCGTTGAAGCTTGCTGGTTCATCTATGGAGTTCATCGCTGCCGGAGTAGTTCACCACCGTTGAAGCTCACTGGTTCTTTTATAGAGAGTCATCACTGCTATTAGAGTTCATTGTCATCGGAGAGTAATATTCATCATAGCCATTGCAGTCCACCGACAATGAGTAAGGATCATCAGACACCCATCTCTGGAGCTTCAAGATCTTCATATTCGAGGATGGAATCGCCATTTTCCTTTGGATATCCATTTTTTTTAGGGAACAAAAGATCACATCTGCATCATTATTCTTTTCTGGTTTCCGCAAACATCACAAGAGATTTTTCTACCATTTCAAATCAACGCTCACCATTCTTCAACCTCATTTTGTCTACAAGAGATCGCCATTCTTGTTATCCTTTTTTTCTGCACTATTTTTAACTTTTATTTTTTTTGTTTGGTTGCCGAGAAAATCTATATTTTCCTATCCTTAAGTTTCTAGGAAATCACAAACTTGCAAGTATATTCTCGCCTTTCAAATGGGTGTTTCCAAGATTCCTGCTCTTTTTTTTTTCTTTTTTTTTTTCTTTCCCTTGCTTTGATTTCTCAGCAACAAAAAAGATCATATTTGGAAACTGTTCTGCAACTAGGATCGCTAACCCAGTAGGTCATTAATGGAGATTGTTTAGTTAAGAGGAAGAATTTTTATCATGATTTCCCCGAAACCCTAATTTCCGTTTGGTTGCCTAGAAAAAACAAGGAAAGACAGAAATTGACTACCTAAACTTTGGATGTTGCTTTTGCTTTGTAGGGTATTGGATTACCAGAAGATTCTGAAAAATAAAGTGTAAAAAAACAAAATGGTGGTTGTCAAGGTACATATTAGCTCTTATTCTTATCTAACTCCTTTTCTTTTCCTCTGTTTTGAATCGTGATCAAACTTTTCATCTCCATAAATGTAGGAAAAATTGAATGCAGCTTCAAGTCGAGTTGCAGGAGATCAAAAAAATCTAAAGAGTGGTACATTTTACATTGTTTCTATAATGAGAAATTTTATATTCTCATGTATTAATTGGATGCTCTATTTCTGAGATGGTTGGCTTAAGTTTCAAGGTTTATTATGAGAATGAGAGGGTTAATGTTGGTACCGGTTTGATGTTTATCATTTGGCTTTCAATAATAAGTTTTTGTTGATAGCTATCTCAGAATTCAATGTTATGTTTTCAATTTTTTTAGTAGAACCATGAGAGAGACCCTAATCCCAACAAGGTGTGTGATTTTACCAACTTTTCAATTAGTAATGTATAGATTTCAGACAAAACAGAGGAAATGAAAAGGAAAATGAAAATTTGAGTCTCGTGTTTTATGTTCTTGTTCACTGAAAATTGGAAAAACAAAAGAAAAAAAAAACCCACCTTAATTTACCTAATTGGTTTTGTAAAGCTTAGTCCAGTGGAGATTCTGCTATTCTTGGGCTCTAATTCCCAATTAGCAACCATTTATGACTAACAATTTCCAAAGCCTATTTGATTGGGTTCTAAGATAGTGTAGGTGTGAAGAATGGAGGTTAGAATTCTTGAATCTTAGGTTTGAAATTTTCTGGTACCCAAGAGAACAAAAGTCTCCCTTAGGTATCCCTATTATGGCTATTTTGCTTGGAAGAGAAAGCCTTTTTGTTAACTTGTGTTTTTTTAACCTTTATCTGCAGGACGAAATCTATATAGTTCAACAAAGGGATTGCTCAAAGCAATTCAAGTGATTCAAAAGTTATTTCAATTGCTCCTCTTCTTTAGCATTTGTTGATTTTGGTGGTTGTTTGGTAAGGTTTGTAGTATGATGCTTTAGAAGTCTTTATTCATTTATTTTCCTTTTGATATAAAGGGGAATCTGAAGGGTTTCTAGAAAGACAAAGGCAAGCGGAATAATTCTTGTAAGCCCCAACTAGACTAGGTTTGTAGCACAAACTACTAATGTTTGTTATAAGAAAGAAGGAATTGGTGTTTAGTAGGGAAAGAAACATGCATTGGAATAAGTAAAAGAGTCAGAAATCTGCTAAAGGAAAAGACAATAATTACTCAATTGGAAATGGTGAAGCTTCACTAACAAAGAGTAATCGATTAACAATCCCAAGGTGGTTTGGGTAATTCATTTATCTCTCAAAGCTTGAGCAAAGGTAACTTAAGGGGACATAAATTTGAGCATGCAACAACATAACATCCTCCCCCTTCTTCCCTCTCTCTTTGATATTGCTTGCACCCTATTATGTGTTCAGCATAATGCCAAAGTAGTGTTATTAGGGCAAAATATTTGCATCCTCTGTTCTCATCCTTTTTTATCCTTTGCTTGTAGCCATGAAGTACCGACAATTTTCTTGTTGTTTAATAGGGTAAAATAGGAACAAATATAAGTCAAGGTGGTGGTGTTTGTAATTCTTTAAAGAGAGGTACTTTGCTATTTTTCAAAAAAAAAAAATCTAATTAAATGGTGTATTATATGCTCCTTATTATGGAGAACAGCAAGTGCAAAAAATTTGAAGGCCTCTTCTAATAACCAAATGACCAAGGATCAAGGCCGTGAATCTGTTAATAATGCTCGAAGGTATTCTTCATTATTTTTCTCATATTTACAGAATTTTAGTTTAGTACTTGAATCTTTTAATGTTGTTAACTGAATACACAACCTACTTTGTGGTTTTTCTTATACCTACAAAAATGGTAATTAATGAGTTGTTTTTTCTTTCCTTTTTCTAATTTGTTGCCAGGACTGCGAGGCTCTCTCATGTACTGACAAGGTTTGCGAGTTTGCATAATATAGTATGGCTTATTTGTTAAGAACAAATAACTAATCATGACAATTTTATTATTTCTTTTTTATTGAAGGAAGTCATTACCAGTTATAATGAGGGTTTGTTTTTAAATATCATTTAAAAATCATTAGTTTGGTTATTCTTTTATCTCATGCTTAGTTTAGTTTATAAAAATTATTAGTTTGGTTCCTTTGTTGATATTATACTTAGTTTAGTTTCTTTTAAAAATCATTAGTTATATGGTTATTCCATTAATTAGTTTTTAAAAAATTATTAATTTGATTGTTTTGTTGATATTATGCTTGGTTTAATTATATAGAAAATCATTAGTTTGATTATTTTTTTAATCTCGTACTTAGTTTAGTTTTTAAATATTATTAGTTTGGTTGCTTTGTGGATATCACCTTTAGTTTAGTTTCTATTAAGAATCATTAGTTTGGTTATTCCGTTGATTTCATGTTTAGTTTAGTTTTTAAAAATTATTAGATTGGTTGCTTTGTAGATATTATGCTTAGTTTAGTTTCTTTTAAAAATCATTAGTTTTGTTATTCAGTTGATCTCATATTTAGTTTAGTTTTCAAAAATTATTAGTTTGGTTCTTTTGTTGATATTATGCTTGGTAGAATTCTTTTAAAAATCATTGATTTGGTTACTTTGTTAATCTCATGCTTAGTTTAATTTTTAAAAATTATTAGTGTTGTTTCTTTATTGAAATCATGCTTAGTTTAGTTTCCTTTCAAAATCATTGGTTTGGTTATTCTATTGATCGCATATTTAGTTTAGTTTTTGAAAGTCGTTGCTTTGGTTGCTTTGTTGATGTTTTGTTTGGTTTAATCCTAGTTGCTTTATTGATATTATACTTAGTTTAATTTCTTTTAAAAATTATTAGTTATGTGGTTATCCATTAATATCATGTTATGTTTAGTTTTTAAAAAATTATTAGTTTTGTTCCTTTGTTGATACTATGTTTAGTTTACTTTCTTTTTTAAAAAATAGTTTAGTTATTCTTTAGATCTCATGTTTAGTTTAATTTTGAAAAATTATTAGTTTGGTTGCTTTGTTGATATTATGCTTAGTTTAATTTCTTTTAAAAATCATTAGTTTAGTTATTAATTTGATCTCATATTTAGTTTAGGTTTCAAAAATTATTAGTTGGGTTTCTCTATTGATATTATGCTTGGTTTCATTCTTTTAAAAGCCATTAGTTTGGTTATTCTATTAATGTTGTGCTTAGTTTAGTTTTAAATTTTTTTTATTTTGGTTGCTTGGTTAATATTATACTTAGTTTAGTTTCTTTTTAAAATCAGTACTTTGGTTATTCTATTGATCTCATGTTTAATTTAATTTTTAAAAATTATTAGTTTGGTTGCTTTGTTGATATTATGTTTAGCTTAGTTTCTTTTAAAAACCATTACTTTGGTTATTCTATTAATCTCATGTTTAATTTAGTTTTTAAAATTAATTTGGTTGCTTTGTTGATATTATGTTTAGTTTAATTCTTTTAAAAATCATTAGTTTGGTTATTCTTTTGATCTCATGCTTAGTTTAGTTTTTAAACATTATTAGTTTGGTTGCTTTATGGATATCACTTTTAGTTTAGTTTGTATTAAAAATCATTAGTTTGGTTATTTTGTTGATATCATGTTTAGTTTACTTTTTAAAAATTATTAGTTTGGTTAGTCCATTGATCTCATGTTTAATTTATTTGAAAAAAAAACTATTAGTTTGGTTTCTTTGTTGATACTATGCTTAGTTTAGTTTCTTTTAAAAATCATTAGTTTGATTATTCTTTTGATCTAATGCTTAGTTTAGTTTGTTTTAAAAATAAAAATCATTAGTTTGGTTGTTATGTTGATTTCATGTTTGGTCTAGTTTTTAAAAATTATTAGTTTAATTGCTTTGTTAATATTATGCTTAATTTAGTTTCTTTTAAAAATCATTAGTTTAGTTATTCAATTGATCTCATAATTAGTTTAGGTTTAAAAAAATTATTAGTTTGGTTGTTCTATTGATATTATATGTTTGGTTTAATTCTATTAAAAATCATTAGTTTGGTTACTCCATTAATCTCATGTTTAGTTTAATTTTTAAAAAATTATTAGTTTGGTCGCTTTGTTGATGTTAAGCTTGGTACAATTCTTTTAAAAATCATTAGTTTGGTTACTCTATTAATCTCACACTTAGTTTAGTTTTAAACATTATTAGTTTGTTTGCTTTCATGATATTATTTATACTAAGTTTAGTTTCTTTTAAAAATCATTAGTTCGATTAGTTCGTTAATCTCATGTTTAGTTTAGTTTTTAAAATTTATTAGTATGGTTTATTTGTTGATACTACATTTAATTTAGTTTCTTTTAAAAATCATTAATTTGGTTATCCTTTTGATCTCATGCTTAGTTTAATTTTGAAAAATTATAATTTTTTGTTGCTTTCTTGATATAATGCACAGTTTAGTTTTCTTTAGAACACATTAGTTTAGTTATTATGTTGATCTCATGTTTGGTTTAGTTTTTAAAAATTATTAGTTTGGTTCTTTGTTGATGTCATGGTTAGTTCATTTTTTTTTGAAAAAAATCATTAGTTTAGTTATTTAGTTAATATTGTTTTTAGTTTTTGTTTTAAAAATTATTAGTTTGGTTATCTTGTTGATATTATACTTAGTTTATTTTCTTTAATAAGACATTAGTTTAGTTATATTAAGTTGATCTCATATTTAGTTTAATTTTTAGAAATTATTAGTTTGGTTTCTTTGTTGAAATCATGGTTAGTTTAAGTTTCTTTTCAAAATCATTAGTTTGGTTATTATGTTGATCCAATGTTTAGTTTAGTTTTTAAAAATTATTAGTTTGGTTGCTTTGTTGATGATATGTCTGGTTTAATTTTATTAAAAATTATTTGTTTGGTTATTTTGTTAATCTCATGTTTAGTTTGGTTTTAAAAAATTATTCGTTTAGTTGCTTTGTTAATATTATGCTTAGTTTAGTTTGGTTTTAATAAATTATTAGTTTTGTTGCTTTGTTGATATTATGTTGAGTTTAGGTTCTTTTAAAAATCATTAGTTTGGTTCCTCTATTAATTTCATACTTAGTTTAGTTTTTAAACATTATTAGTTTGATTGCTTTCATGATATTATACTTAGTTTAGTTTATTTTAAAATCATTAGTTCGGTTAGTCTATTGATCTTATGTTTAATTTATTTTTTAAAAGTTATTAGTATGGTTGATTTGTTTATACTATGCTTAGTTTAGTTTCTTTTAAAAATCATTAGTTTGGTTATTCTTTTAATCTCAGCTTAGTTTAGTTTTGAAAAATTATTAGTTTGGTTGCTTTGTTGATATAATGCACAATTTAGTTTTCTTTTAAAACACATTAGTTATTCTATTGATCTCATATTTGGTTTAATTTTTAAAAATTATTAGTTTGGTTGCTTTGTTGATATTATGCTTAGTTCAGTTTTTTTTTTTTTTTTTTTTAGAAAAAAAATCATTAGTTTAATTATTTATTTAATCTCATGTTTAGTTTCGGTTTTAAAAATTATTAGTTTGGTTGCCTTGCTGATATTATGCTTGGTTTAGATTGTTTAATAAGTCATTAGTTTAGTTATTCAGTTGATCTCACATTTAGTTTAGTTTTGAAAAAATTATTAGTTTGATTGCTCTATTGATATTCTTCTTGGTTTAATTATCTTCAAAATCATTAGTTTGATTATTTTTTTAATCACGTGCTTAGTTTGGTTGCTTTGTGGATATCCCATTTAGTTTAGTTTCTATTAAAAATCATTAGTTTGATTATTTTGTTGATCTCATGTTAAGTTTAGTTTTTGAAAATTATTAGTTTTGCTCCTTTGTTGATTTTTCATTTGGTTTAATTATATTAAAAATCCTTAGTTTGGTTATTCTATTCATCTCATGTTTAGTTTAGTTTTTTTTTAAATTATTAGTTTGGTTGTTTGGTTCATATTATGCTATGATTAGTTTTCAAAAATACTTAGTTTGATTATTCTTTTGATCTCATGCTTAGTTTAGTTTATAAAAATTCTTAGTTTGGCTACTTTGTTGATATTATACTTAGTTTAGTTTCTTGTTAAAATCATTAGTAATGTGGTTATTCCATTAATATCATGTTTAGTTTAGTTTTAAAAAAATTATGAGTTTTGTTGCTTTGTTGATACTGTGCTTAGTTTAGTTTTGAAAAATGATTAGTTTGGTTGCTCTGTTGATATTATGCTTAGTTTAGTTTTTTTTTAAATAAAAAATAAAAAATAAAAATCATTAGTTTGGTTACTATGTTTATCTCACACTTAGTTTAGTTTTGAAAAATGATTAGTTTGGTTGCTCTGTTGATATTATGCTTAGTTTAGTTTTTTTTTAAATAAAAAATAAAAAATAAAAATCATTAGTTTGGTTACTATGTTTATCTCACACTTAGTTTAGTTTTTAAACATTATTAGTTTGCTTGCTTTCATGATATTATACTAAGTTTAGTTTCTTTTAAAAATCAGTAGTTCGGTTAGTCCGTTGATATCTTGTTTAGTTTACTTTTAAAAAGATTATTAGTTTGATTATTCTATTGATCTCATGCTTAATTTAGTTTATAAAAATTATTAGTTTGATTGTTTTGTTTTGTTGATACAATGCTTAGTTTAGTTTCTTTTAAAAATCATTAGTTTGGTTAATTTTTTGATCTCATATTTAGTTTACTTTTTAAAAAATTATTAGTTTGGTTGGTTTGTTGATGTTGTGCTTGGTACAATTCTTTTAAGAACCATTAGTTTGGTTACTCTATTAATCTCACACTTAGTTTAGTTTTTAAAAATTATTCGTTTGCTTGCTTTCATGATATTATACTAAGTTTATTTTCTTTTAAAAATCAATAGTTCGATTAGTCCGTTGATGTCTTGTTTAGTTTACTTTTAAAAAGATTATTAGTTTGATTATTCTATTGATCTCATGCTTAATTTAGTTTATAAAAATTTTTAGTTTGATTGTTTTGTTGATACAATGCTTAGTTTAGCTTCTTTTAAAAATCATTAGTTTGGTTAATCTTTTGATCTCATGTTTAGTTTACTTTTTAAAAAATTATTAGTTTGGTTGGTTTGTTGATTTTGTGCTTGGTATAATTCTTTTAAGAACCATTAGTTTGGTTACTCTATTAATCTCACACTTAGTTTAGTTTTTAAACATTATTCGTTTTCTTGCTTTCATGATAGTACTAAGTTTTATTTTTTTTTTAAAAAATCATTAGTTCGGTTAGTCCGTTGATCTCATATTTAGTTTAATTTTTAAAAGTTATTAGTATGGTTTATTTGCCGGTACTATGCTTCGTTTAGTTTTGAAAAATTATAAGTTTTGTTGCTTTGTTGATATAATGCACAATTTTGTTTTCTTTAGAACACATTAGTTTAGTTATTATGTTGATCTAATGTTTTGTTTAGTTTTTAAAAATTATTAGTTTGGTTGCTTTGTTGATGTCATGGTTTGTTCAATTTTTTTTTAAAATCATTAGTTTAGTTATTTAGTTAATTAGTTAATCTCATTTTTAGTTTTGGTCTTAAGAATTATTAGTTTGGTTGCTTTGCTGATATTATGTTTAGTTTAGTTTCTTTAATGTGACATTAGTTTAGTTATTCAATTCATCTCATATTTAGTTTAGTTTTGAAAAATTATTAGTTTGGTTGCTCTGTCAATTTGTTTGGTTTAATTATCTTAAAAATCATTGGTTAGATTATTTGTTTAATCTCTATTAAAAATCATTAGTTGGGTTATTCTATTGATCTCATGTTTAGTTTAGTTTTTGAAAATTATTAGTTTGGTTGCTTTGTTGATATTTTGCTTAGTTTAATTCTATTAAAAATCATTAGTGTTGTTATTTTGTTGATCTCATATTTAGTTTAGTTTCTAAAAAATTATTAATTTTGTTGTTTTGTTCATATTATGTTTTGTTTAGCTTCTTTTAAAAATCGGTTTAGAAGCAATATATCGGCGAAAAAATCGAACGTGGGGCAACGTGCGGTGACAAGCAGGGAGAGCACAAAAAATCGCCGATTGTTTGAATTTTTTTTTTAAAATTATTTATATTTATTTTTTAAAATTATTCATTTTTAATTATCTTTTATTTTAAAATTATATTATCATTTTATTTTATATTATCCTTTTACTTTTTAACTAGTTTTCATATTTATCTCATTAATCCTATTTTAAAAAATTACTATCACTTCACTTTTAATTTTTTTATTTATTCTTTTTATTTTATATTTTAAAAATATAATTTTACTAAAAAATTGCTACAATATAAAAAATTAATGAAGTTTGAATATTTTATAAATTAAAATTAATTTGATAAGATAAATTATTAATAATTTTAATTATTTAAACAAATTAATGTTAATAAAAAAAGTTGTCACCACATATTTGTAATAAAATTTTAGAAATTAAATCTCAATTAAAATATTTTATATTGTAGTTGGTTTAGTTGTTAGTTTGGTTGCTTTGTTGGTTTTATAGTTGGTTTAGTTTCTTTTAAAAATCATTAGTATGTGGTTATTTCATTAATCTCATGTTTAGTTTAGCTTTTAAAAAATTATTAGTTTGGTTGCTTTATTGATACTATGCTTGGTTTAGTTATTTTTAAAAATCATTAGTTTGGTTATTCTTTTGATCTCATGGTTAATTTAGTTTTGAAAAATTATGGTTGCAATAAGCACGCATAGAAGAGGCAACCACACACCACAGTTTGGGTGGCATCCCACAACAAGCAGCAGCATGGGACTCTATTGGAGAGAATTCTCCACACACCCACATAAAGGCTGCCATACACAGTTGAAAAGATATCCATAGGACACACCATAAGATGGTGGTAGTAGCCGCATGTTGGACTTAAGAAAAGCGGTTGTTAGTTTCAATGCACCATAATGGAGAAGAGATTCACACAAGCAATAATGGGAAGGTAAGTTGATTTTTTTTAGTTTGATTAATTATATATATATTGAAAGGTATAATTTTTTTGTTTAGTTTTTTATCTATCATATTATATTGAAAGGTTTTAATTTTTTTAGTTCATCATATTATATTAAAAAGTTAGAATTGTTTTTAGTTTCATTTTTTATTTATTGTATCATATAGAAAGGTTATAATTTTTTTATTATTATTATAGCTCACTAGATTAATTGTTTTGTAGGATAAAATTTTTATTTTGAAGCTTGTGTCATTTTAGTTTATTTGATTCAAGTTAATTCACGAGTTTTATAGATTTAATTAATTAGTTTAATTAGTTTGATTGATTTGATGTCATGATGTTTTATCTTACAAAGTTTGATAATTGTATTACTTAATCATCTTGTTTTAGGTTTTGTGTTATTAGGTTATTTACCATGCTATTAAAATTTTATCTCGTAAAGTTGGATAATTGTAGTGCTTAATCATCTTGTTTTAGGTTTTGTGTTATGAGGTTTTTTCTCTATGCTATTTAAAGTTCTCATTTTTAGTAAATTGGTAGTTCTTTGGTTTAGATTTTCTTGTGTTATTATATTTAAAGTTATTGTCTTTAGAAATTTGGTAGTTCTGATTTTTTAGATTTTCTTGTTATATTATGCATGCCTTTGATTCCATTATAATATTTAAAATTCTCATATTAAGAAATTTGGTAGTTCTAATTTTTTAGATTTTCTTGTTATTATGCATGCCTTTGATTGCATTATTATATTTAAAATTCTCATATTTAGAAATTTGGTAGTTCTTAGGTTTTAGATTTTCTTATTATTATGCATGTCTTTGATTGCACTATGTTATTAAAATTCTCATCTTTGGAAGATTGTTGATTCTTAGGTCTTAAATTTTCTTGTTATTATATTTGTAATTTGATGATTATTTTTATTAAAGATTTCATCCTTAGAAGATTGGTATTTTTTAGGTTCTAGATCTTTTGGTTTTATTTCATGCTATTAAAAGTCTTGATATTTATTTTTGAAAGCTTAGAAAATTCTTAGGATTTTAGTTTTCTGGTTGTTATGTATTATTCACCTTGTTAGCTTATCTTTCATGCTATTAAAAGTCTTGATTTTTATTTTTGAAAGCATATTGGTTTGTTTGGGACTTAGTTAAAATTCACATTTTTTGTTCATTATCTTTGAAAGACTTTTTTAAAGAAAATAGTTTTTTTTTAGGATTGATATTTTTAGTTGAATCAAAGTTGTTCCCTTCTTTACACAAAAAATAGATTTTCTCTATCATGATTGAAGCTCTTGGATCATGAGTAAAAGGTGGTAAAAAAGGAGATCCAAGTTGTTTATTTGTCTTGTTTTCAAATTCCTTTATGTTAGAATTTAAAAGTTCCTACTCTATGACTATTGTTTGGGATTTCTTAATTCGCTTGTTTCCTTTTGCACCTAGAATTACTTTCAAAAGTATTTAAATCATCAAAAGGCTTTGAAAAAAAAATATTCATTCTTGGTTTAGGCAAAACAAACCACATTTTCTTTTAAAATTATGCAACTCATTTCATCTAAGTTGCATTCTCCTTTGTTGGATTTCAAAATTTTGTTTTTATTCACATAGGCTTGGACTTGTGCTCCCAAATTAATGGGAATACACAAGTAAAAAAAATAGATATTGAATGGGGGCTTGATGGAAGATATGAAAGAAATTTTCAAAACTCGTTCTTGTTTTTGGTTTCCACTCAGCTATTGACCCTTGGGATTTAAAATTCGTTTTGATAATTTAGAGTATTTAAAAAAAGATTTCCAAAAATTTTATGATGCTCATTACTTCTTGAACTTGATTTTGGAATATTATTCGAGTCAAAAAGATTTTCTTGAAGTCAAAATTATGATCATCTCTTTCAGCATGTTTTATTTAAGCTTACTTCTGTACACTTGAGAGCACTTTGCAAAATAAAATTACTTTTTGATATTTTAAATTTAAATAAATATTTTCCTCAGATTTTTTACTTCTTAAGATTGAATTTTGAGACATAAAATATTAAAATATACGTTTTCTTGAGAGAGATGATTTTTCAAATTTGTGCCTACTACACATGACTGTTTTTGGATAGTTGATAAGTTTGAGTGTTTTAAAATACTTTCTAAGGCTCCCTAGTCTGGCCTTTATTTATTTTTTATTTTTGTAAACTAGACAACTTGAAGGACATGTATGATTTTTTTTTTTTTTTTTTTTATGATTTTAGGAGATCATTGAATCTTTTTACAAATTCATTTTAGGTTTTTTTTTTGTTGTTCCAGATGTGTAGGAGATGTTTCTTGAAAATTTTTGTAATTAAATTCCACTTCAAGATATTTTTTTTAGGATTTGTTTTATGATGCTTCCTATTCTGATCACATGCTAAAAATCTTGTACTTTACTTGACTTTGCCTTTTTTTTTTTTTTTTTTTGGTGTTATTTGACTTATCTTGCTTGACTTTGGTTATTGTATTGTGATATAGGCATAATAGGGAGGTTTGTCTTAATTTCATGATAAAATGATGTTCCTAGATATTAATTTATAATTTTTCTTTTGATAATAGTGTGCTACCCCTTTTGCTACATGTTTTAATCATAACCCTTGATTTTTTTTTTTTGGGAGTTGTATACATGACTTATTTAATAATTTGTGTTTTCTTATACTTTGGTCATTTCTGTTATAATATTTAGATACCATGCATGGTAGGATTTCTTTTCTTTATTGTTTGTTATTATAACTTTGATCTAACCTCTCATGTCTTATGGAAGCACATTGTAAGTTATTTGTGCTATTCAGGTACGCTTTTTATCTTTGCATCTTGATTCCATTAGTTATGTAAAGCTTCATATATGATCATTATCATACTTAATATATCTTTTTGATTGCTTATTTGACTCACCATGTTAGATTTCTTACTATGGTAACATACATGTTGTGTGTGTGTGTGTGTGTATGTGTTTTTTTTAAAAACTAACTTTGATGTCTTGTGACAATGCTTAAGTTGCAGCTCACATAGTACGCCTATCTTCCTTACTCGTGTGATTGATTGCTTAGATATATTTGTTTGAATATGGATAACATGTAATTTGAATTTAGATAAACACCTTATCCTTTCTTGGTATCATTAGTCAATTGATTAATTGTCGTATTTCCCTCAATCTAGTTATAGAGACCTTTTTAAGGCTTAGAGGGGTGCTAAACACCTTATCCAAAACTTAAGGAGTTATTTTTCTTAGGCTTTTAGTTTTTTATTTTATTTTCCTTAAAAACAAATAAAAATAAGTGGCAACTCCGATTTTAACAATAACATTTTTTTATCATTTAAAAAGTGAGTCCCATCAATGAGTGGGAACGCACGTGAAAAATGCAGATCCACAAATTAACGACTCCATTGAGAATTTTTGAGGATCAAGCTTGAGCACTAGTTGAGGAAAATATGGCGATTAATTGGTTGATTAGAAAGTACCTTCCTTCCTTTAGGCAAGGTGATTCAGTTTGCTTGCTTGATTGATTTGTAAAGTTGGATAATTGTACTACTTAACTATTTGTGATTTAGTTAAAATTCACATTTTGGGTTTATTATCTTTGAAAGACTCTTTTAAAGAAAATAGAATTTTTTTTTTTTTTTAGGATTGATATTTTGAGTTGAGCTTAATCGTTTGGTCCTTTGGATTCTCATCATTTGGAAACCATCGTAGGTTTTATCTAAGTTTATTCTTTGATCCTTTCGTTTCTTATCATTAGAACACCATCCTAAGTTTTATCTAACCTTATTTGTTTGTTCCATTGGTTTCTCATCATTAGGTCGCCATCCTAGGTTTTATCTTAGTTTCTTTGCTTTCTCTTCATTGGAACTCCATTATAGTTTCTAAGTTCATTCTTAGTTTCACTCATTAATCATCATTGGGACACAATCTTAGGTACTATCTAAGAATATTTGTTTTTTCCTTTGGTTTCTTATCATTGGAATGCCATCCTGGCTTCTATCTAAGTTTAATTGTTTATTCCTTTTGGTTTCTCATCTTTAGGATACCATCCTAAGTTTTATCTAAGTTTCTTCATTGTTCCTTTGGTTTCTCATCTTTAGGACACCATCCTAAGTTCTGTCCCAATTCATTCTTTTTCATTTCGTTTCTCATCAAAGGGATGCCATCCTAGGTTCTATCTAAAGCTTAATCATTTGTTCCTTTTGTTTCATCACCGAGACACCATCCTAAGTTCTAAATTTCTTCTTTGTTCCTTTGGTTTCTCATCATGGGGACACCATCCTAGATTCTATATTAGTTTATTCTTTGTTCATTTTATTTCTAGTCATTAGGATGTCATCCTAGATTCTATCTAAGCTTAATCATTTGGTTCTCTGGATTCTTGTCATTGGGACAACATCATAGGTTCTATTTATCTTTATTCTTTGGTCCTTTCATTTCTCATCATTAGGACACCATCCTAGGTTCTATCTAACCTTATTTGTTTGTTCCTTTGATTTCTTATCATTGGGTCACCATCATAGGTTCTATCTTGGTTTATTCTTATTTCATTTGCTTTCCCATCATTGGAACACCATTTTAGATTCTAAGTTTATTCTTAGCTTCATTGATTTATCATCATTGAGACGTCATCCTAATGATTCTATCTCATTTTATTCTTTGTTCATTTTGTTTCTCATCATTGGGGTGTCATCTTAGGTTCTATCTAAAGCTTAATCATTTGTTCGTTTAGTTTCTCATCTTTAGGACACCATCCTAGGTTCTAAGCTTAATTGTTTGTTTGTTTGGTTTCTCATCATTAGGATGTCATCCCATGTTCTATCTAACCTTAATTGTTTTTTCCATTGCCTTTGCATTAATGCGACACCATCCTGAGTTCTATCTTAGTTTATTAGTTATTCATTTGGTTTCTCAACATTGGGACACCATCTTAGGTTTTGTCTAAACTTAATAGTTTGTTCCTTTGGTTTCTAATCATTGGGAAAGCAATCCTAAGTTCTATCTCATTTTATTCATTGTTCATTTCATTTCTCATCCTTGGGACGCTATCCTAGGTTCTATCTAAGTTCAATTGTTTGTTCATTTAGTTTCTCATTATTGGGTCACCATCCTAGGTTTTGTCTAATAAGCTTAATCATTTATTCCTTTGGTTTCTCATCATTGGGACGCCATCCTATGTTCTTTCTAACCTTAATTGTTTTTTCCTTTGCTATAGCATCAATGCGACACCATCCTATGTATTATCTTAGTTTATTTTTTGTTCATTTGTTTTCTCATAATTGGGACGCAATCCTAGGTTCTATCTAAGCTTAATCGATTCTTCCTTTTGTTTCTTATCATTGGGACACAACCCTAGGTTCTATCCCAGTTTCCTCTTTGTTCCTTTCTTTTCTCATCATTTGGAAATTATCCTAGGTTTTATCTTAGTTTATTCTTTGTTCCTTTGGTTTTTCTTCATTATAAAGCCATCCTATGTTCTATCTAACCATAATCGTTTCTTCATTTTCTTTCAAATCAATGCGACACCTATCACACCCTGTGTTTTTTTTTTTTCTAACTGAACAATTGATACTCAAATACAGTATAAGTGCTCTTAAAAATATGGGGATACAAAAATTTAAATGTTGAGTTCTTGTTTGATTTTGTGCAAAGAGAGGATATGCAAAACATGTTATAAAGAGTACATCTTATATTAAACTTTGTAACTATCAGTTGACAAAATATGTTTCATTTCACAAAATAAACATGTATTAAATTAATTTGCGTTTACCAAAACCCCATGGTTCACTACGAGTAGCCCATACTACAAGTGTACCTGACAAATATATATATTATATCATTCCTACAAAAAGATTCAGTCTTTAATACAAAGGCAAAGCCTCAAAACACTTTCAATGTGAGCAAACAACATCCAATCACAGTAAAGAATTGCTCAAGCATTATTTCCTGTATAGGTCTTCTAACTTGCATCTATCGGTGGAAAGGATAGGGTCAGTTCACAACTCAGTAGGAAAGTTTATAACCATCCTAAGCATACCGTTACAAACCTTGAATTAAACGTTTAATTGCATGCATGATAAACATTTTATAACCATTAATAAATATGTAATCATATCGAACATGTATGCATGTGTTTTCTAGTTTCATTTTTGCTTTTCCTCTTCCATCCTTTCAGAACTGATAAACTGCTAACCCCCACCAATCTACACATCAGATACCAATGCTCCACAAGATACTAGGTCAATATAATAATGACTATTCTGGGGCATCACCCAAAGGGTAAGTCAAATCCTATGTCTTCTGGGACTCATACCCAAGGGCAGGATTAACCCCGTGTCTTTAGGGACTAAAACCTAGGGGGACCAACCCCATACACCCACATCGAAGTGTCTTCCTCGAGGGCTTTAGGGACTTTCACCCAAGGACCCACGGTCCCACATAAACAATATATCAAAGGATAATGCATGTAGCATCACATAAACACTTCCCACAATCAATTCTCTGAATATCATCTGTGATTATTCCATATCCTTCTTACAATGAAACCACACCATGAACCATTTCCACAACACGGAACCATGAATCTTCATACCAATATATGTTCCAATCTCATTGTAACATTTCAATACAATAAACCGAGATTTAATGACACATTAAAATATTTTATGAAATCATAGAAATGACATGAAATTCTAGTATATGTTTCTAGGTAAGAAATCAGATACACCATGGAACAGTATAAAATTCCCTACCTTACACAGACTTTCCCTCTATGATTCTCCTATGTAAGCGATCTTTAGCTATTACAAGGAACTGAAATAAAACAACATAATTTAGGTTTCTGAACCATGAAAATTTATTCAATTAAAACTTATGAAATTTTCCTTTCTTAATATTTTTTAACAACTTACTGTTATTAATTTTTAATTCTCATATTAATTACCAAACACCAATTGTTTTGATTTTTTTTTTCCTAAAGCCTAACCTAGTAACATAACCCAAGTGTCCAAATAACCTAATTAATAACATGTTTACTAATCTATTTTTCAATCAAACCAAACTAAACAAAGATTTATGCTGATCTTACCATTAATAAAATACTTAAGCTAAAATACTTTAATTCTTAATTAATTGTGATTTTTTTTAACTAAAATATGTTTATAGCTAATTACACTCAAATTTTTACCGTTAATTTGTTTTAACATACCATTAGGAACCAAAATTACTAAATTAAACAACTTGCTTACCTCAAATCTACACTTTCTCTCTCTAGATCCTCTCTCTAACCCAAGCTGCTACAGGTGAAATGGTGCAAAACGAGCTTCAGCCCCTTATAAAGGGGTCTCCATGCAGCCAAGTAGGAGGTGGTAGGCCATGGCTGCCACCAACCCCAACTTTCCATAATTGCACTTTACAATTACCCATTGGTCCTTTAGGTTTTCATAAATCTAATCAGCCCATGAGAACCTAATAAGCATGCTTAAGTCATTAACTAATCCCACTTAACCTTAATCAAAGTTTAATTCATAATTTAACAAGATTAACATCAAACTAGTTTTAACATCTAATTATGCATGTTTAAAGTTAAGTACTAAAATAATTATTATTGCTTATTTTATTTATTAGTGCTAGGTATTACAACACCATCCTAGTTTATTCTTTGTTCATTTCGTTGATCATCATTGCGATGCCATCCTAGGTCTATGTAAGCTTAATCCCTAGTTCGTTTGGTTTTTGATCATTGGGACACCATCCTAGGTTCTATTGAAGCTAAATCGTTTGTTCCTTAGGTTTCTCATCACTTGGACACCATCCTTGGTTCTATCTCAAATTATTCTTTGTTCATTTTGTTTCTAGTCATTGGGACGCCATCCTAGTTTATATAAGCTCAATCGTTTGGTCCTTTGGATTCTTGTCATTGGGACACAATCGTAGGTTCTATCTAAGTTTATTCTTTGGTCCTTTCATTTCTTATCAATAGGACGCCATCCTAGGTTCTATCTAACCTTAGTTCATTTGCTTTCTCATCATTGGGACACCCTTTTAGGTTTTCTCTAATTTTATTCTTAGTTTCATTGATTTATCACCATATGGACACCATCCTAGGTTGTACCTAAAATAATAAACTAGGATAGAACCTAGGATGGTTTATCGTTGATGAGAAACCAAAGGAAAAAACATCAAACTTAAAATAAACCTAGGATGGTATCCCAATGTAAAGAAACCCGAAGGAACAAATGATTAAGGATAGATAGAACCTAGGGTGACGTCCCAATGATGAGCAACCAAATGAAGAAAGAAAAAACTGAGATAGAATAGGATGGTGTCACAATAATGAAAAACCACATGAAGAGAGAAGAAACTAAGGTTCAACCTAGGATGTAGTCCTCTTGATAAGAAATGAAAGGAACTAACATTTAAGCTTAGATAGAGCCTAGGATGGTGTCCTAATGATGGGAAAACAAATAAACAAACAATAAACTTAGATAGAACATAGGTATTGTCCAAGTGATGAGAAACCAAAGGAACAAACATTAAACTAAAATAAAACCTATCATGGTGTCCCAAATTGGTTCATAAACCAAAGGAACAAACATTAAACTAAAATAAAACCTATCATGGTGTCCTAAATTGGTTCATAAACCAAAGGAACAAACATTAAACTAAAATAAAACCTATCATGGTGTCCCAAATTGGTTCATAAACCAAAGGAACAAACTTAAAGTTTGATAGAACCTAGGATAGTGTCTCAATGTTGAGAAACCAAATGAAGAAAGAAAAAACTGAGATAGAACCTAGGATGGTGTACCGACGATGATAACCTAAAGGAAGAAAGGAGAAACCTAGGACTACATCTCCATAATAGAACCTAGGATGATGTCCCAATGATGAGAAAACAAATGAAGAAAGAAAAAAGTGAGATAGAATAGGATGGTGTCACAATGATGAGAAACCACATGAAGAGAGAAGAAACTAAGGTTCAACCTAGGATGTAGTCCTATTGATAAGAAGTGAAAGCAACTAACATTTAAGCTTAGATAGAGCCTAGGATGGTGTCCTAGTGATAGGAAAATAAATAAACAAACAATAAACTTAGATAGAACATAGGATATTGTCCAAGTGATGAGAAACCAAAGGAACAAACATTAAACTAAAATAAAACCTATCATGGTGTCCCAAATTGGTTCATAAATCGAAGGAGCAAACAATTAAGGTTTGATAGAACCTAGGATAGTGTCTCAATGTTGAGAAACTAAAAGAAGAAATAAAAAAAACTGAGATAGAACCTAGGATGGTGTACCAACGATGAGAAACTAAATGAAGAAAGGAGAAACCTAGATAGAACCTAGGATGATATCAAACTAAATGAACAAAGAATAAACTAAGAAAGAACCTAGGATGATGTCCCAATGATGAGAAAACAAATGAACAAATGATTAAGTACAGATAGTGTCACACCCTAGTTTTTTTTTTTATTCTTCAAAGTAAACAATTGATACTCAAACACAGTATAAGTACTCTCAAAAATTTAAATGTTGAGTTCCTGCTTGATTTTGGGCAAAAGAGGATATGCAACACCTGTTATAAGGAGTACATCCTGTATTAAACTTTGTAACTTGTAGTTAACAAAATATGGTTCGTTTCTTAAAAGAAACTTGTGCTACATTAATTTTGACCTCACAAGTGTACCTGACAAATATATATATATATATATATTACATCATTCCTACAAAAAGATTTAGTCTTTGATACAAAAGGCCCTCAAAAGACTTTCAATGCGAGCAAACAACATCCAATCACAGTAAAGCATTGCTCAAGCATTATTTCTTGCATAGGTATTCTGACCTACATCTAGAGGTGGAAAGGATAGGGTGAGTTCACAACTCAGTAGGAAAATTTATAACCATCCTAAGCATACCCTTAAAAACCTTGAATTAAATGTTTAATAGCATGCATGATAAACCTTTTATAACCATTAACAAATGTGTAATTATGTCAAACATGTATGCATGTGTTTGCTGGTTTCATCTTTGCTTTTCCTCATCCATCCTTTCACAACTGATAAACTACTAACCCCCACCAATCTACACATCATATATCAATGCTCCACAAGATAATCAATATAATAATGACTATTCTAGGACATCACCCAAGGGTAAGTCATACCCCATGTCTTTTGGGACTCATACCCAAGGGCAAGACCAAATTCATACACCCACATCGGAGTGTCTTCCTCGATGGCTTTAGGGACTTTCACCCAAGGACCCACATAAACAAATATATTAATTGATAATGCATGTAGCATCACATAAACACTTCCCACCAATCAATTCTTTGAATATCATCTGTGATAATTTCATATCCTTCTTGCAATGCAACCACACCATGAACCATTTTGACAACACAAAACCATGAATCTTCATCCCAATATACGTTCCAATATCATGGTACCATTTCAAAGCAATAAATCGAGATGAAATGACACATTAAAACATTTTATGAAATCATAGAAATAACGTGAAATTCCAAATGATTCAAGGAAAGAAATCAGATACATCATAGAATAGCATAAAATTCCCTACCTTACACGGACTTCCTTTTTGTGTTTCTTCTAAGTAGGTGATCTTTGCCTATTACGAGGAATTGAAATGAAACAACATCATTTAGGTTTCCTAACCATGAAAATTTATACAGTTTATTGTTGTTGATTTTTAATTCTCATATTCTCTAATCTATATTCCTTTAGGTTTTCAAGTCAAATTTGAATTGAATTAAACAATATTTACAATGCATATTAATTTCCCTAATTAAATACCAAACACTAATTGTTTTGATTTTCTTAAAGCCAAACCCATTAACAAATCCCAAGTGTCCAAATAACCTAATTAATCACATGTTTACTAATCTATTTTTCAATCAAACCAAATTAAACGAAGATTTATGCTTATCTTACCATTAATAAAATACGTAAGTTAAAATACTTTAATCCTTACTTAATTGTGATTTTTAACTAAAACGTGTGTTTATAGCTAATTCAACTAAACTTTTACACAAATTTACCATTAATTCTTTTCAGCATACTATTAGGAACCAAAATAAACGATAATTATAAAATTAAACAACTTGCTTACCTCAAATCTACACTTTCTCTCTCTAACCCAAGTTGCTATAGGTGAAATGGTGGAAAACGAGCTGCAGCCCCCTTATAAAGGGGTCTCCATGCAGCCAAGCATGAGGTGGCATCCCACATGGCTGCCACCAATCCACCCAAGTAGGAGGTGGCATTCCACTAACTCCAATTTCCATATTTTGGACTTAGTCCTTCAAGTTATCAAAAATAAAACCCATAATTGCCCATTAGTCCTTTAGGTTTTCATAACCCTAATAAGCATGCTTAAAGTTAAGTACTATGATAATTATTATTGCCTATTTAATTCATTAGTACTATGTGTTACAGATAGAACCTAGGATAGTGTCTCCATAATTAGAAACAAAATGAACAAAGAATAAACTGATATAGAACATAGGATGGTGTCCTACTGATGAAAAACCATAGGATCAAAGATGAAACTTAGATTCAATCTAGGATTGAGTTTGATTGATGAGAAATGAAAGGAATAAATGATTAAGCCTAGATAGACTTTAGGATGGCATCCCAATGATGCAAAGGCTAATAAAGAAAGAATACTCTAAAATAGAACCTAGGATGTTGTCCCAATGCTGAGAAACCAATCGAATAAATGATTAAGCATAGACAAAGTTTATATAGAACCTAGGATGGCGTCGCAAAGATGAGAAACAAAATGAACAAAGAATAAACTAACATTGAACCTAGTATTCCAATTGATGAGAAGTCACAGGAACAAACGATAAAGTTTAGATAAAACCTAGGATAGACTCACAACGATGAGAAACGAAATAAACATGGATTAAGATGAGATAGAACCTATGATGGTGTCCCAATGATGAGAAAGAAAAGTAACAAAGAAGAAACATAGAAAGAACATTAGATCGTTTCCCAATGATAAGAAACCCAATGAACAAAGAATTAATTTAGATAGAACTTAGGATTGTGTCCACAGGACGAGAAACCAAAGGATCAAAGAAGAAACTTATATTGAACCTAGGATTGTATCCACGTGATTAGAAACCAAAGGAACAAACGATTAAGCTCAGATAGAATCTAGGATGGCGTTCCAACGATTAGAAAAAAGGAACAAAAAATTAAATTGAGATAGAACTTTGGAGTTTGTCCTTATGACGAGAATCCACAGGAACAAAGAATAAACTGAGGTTGAATTTAGGATGGTGTCCAAATGATAAGAAACCGAAGGAACTACGAAGAAACGTAGATAGTGCCGCCAATGGTGTCCCAATCATGAGAAAACTAATGAACGAATTATTAAACTTATATAGAACATAGGATGTCGACCCAATGATGAGAATTCAAATCAACAAAGAAAAAATTTAGATAGAAACCTAGGATAGTGTCCTAATGATAAGAAACCAAACGAACAAATGATTAAGCTTAGATAGAACATAGGATGGCATACCAATGATGAGAAACCAAATGAACAAAGAATAAACGGAGATAGAACCTAGGATGGTGTCCCAATGATGAGGAACCAAAGGAACAAACGATTAAGTATGGATACATGCTAGGATAGTGCCTCAATGATGAGAAATCAAATGAACAGAGAATAAACTAAGTTAGAACCTAGGATGGTGTCCAATTGATGAGAAACCAAATAACCAAAGAATAAATTGATATAGAACCTAGGACAGTGTTCCAATGAAAGGAAACCAAAGGAACAAATAATTTAGTTTAGAAAGAACCTAGAATTGTGTACCTATGATGAGAAAGCAATTGAACAAAAACTAAATTGAGATAGAACGTAGGATGGTCTCCAAAGGATGAGAAACCAAAGCAACAAAGACGACAGCTAGATTGAACCTAGGTTCGCATCCCAATGACGATGAGAAACCAAAGGAACCAACTATTGAGCTTATATAGAACCTAGGATAGTATCCAAACGACAAGAATTCGAAGGAAACAAAGAATAAACTCAGATCAAACCTATGATGGTGCCTCATGGATGAGAAAGAAAAGTAACAAAGAAGAAACTGAGATAGAACATAGGATAGTGTTCGAATGATGAAAAACCAAAAAAAACAAAGAATAAATTAAGATTGAACCTAGGATAGTGCCCCAATTGTAACATCTAGTACTAATCAATTAAATAGGCAATAATAATTATCTTAGTACTTAACTTTAAGCATGCTTAATTAGATGTTAAAACTAGTTTAGTACTAATCTTATTTAATTATAAATTAAACATTGATTAAGGTTAAGTGGGATTAGTTAATAACTTAAACATGCTTATTAGAGTCTTAGGGGCTGATTAGGGTTATGAAAACCTAAAGGACTAATGGGCAATTATGGATTTTATTTTTGATAACTTGAAGGACTAAAGTGCAAAATATGGAAATTGGAGTTAGTGGAATGCCACCTCCTACTTGGGTGGATTGGTGAAAGCCATGAGGGCTGCCACCTCATGCTTGGGCTGCATGGAGACTCCTTTATAAGGGGGCTGCAGCTCGTTTTCCACCATTTCACCTGCAGCAACTTGGGTTAGAGAGAATCTAGAGAGAGAAAGTGTAGATTTGAGGTAAGCAAGTTGTTAATTTTGTAATTTTCGTTTATTTTGGTTCCTAATGGTTTGCTGAAAATAATTAAGGGTAAAATTTGTGTAAAAGTTTAGTTTAATTAGCTATAAATATGTTTTAGTTAAAAATCACAATTAATTAAGGATTAAAGTATTTTATTAATGGTAAGATAAGCATAAATCTTTGTTTAATTTGGTTTGTTTGAAAAATAGATTAGTAAACATGTGATTAATTAGGTTATTTGGACACCTGGGATTTGTTAATGGGTTAGGCTTTAAGAAAATCAAAACAGTTAGTGTTTGGTAATTAATTAGGGAAATTAATATGCATTGTAAATATTGTTTAATTCAATTCAAATTTGATTTGAAAACCTAAAGGTATATAGATTAGAGAATATGAGAATTAAAAATTAGCAACAGTAAACTGTATAAATTTTCATGGTTAGGAAACCTAAATGATGTTGTTTCATTTCAGTTCCTTGTAATAGGCAAAGATCGCCTACGTAGAAGAAACACAAAAAGGAAATTGGTGTAGGGTAGGGAATTTTATGCTATTCTATGGTGTATCTGATTTCTTTCCTTGAATCATTTGTTGGAATTTCACGTTATTTCTATGATTTCATAAAATGTTCCAATGTGTCATTGCATCTCGGTTTACTGCATTGAAATGTTGTCATGATATTAGAACGTATCTTGGTATGAAGATTCATGGTTCTGTGTTGTTGAAATGGTTCATGGTGTGGTTGCATTGCAAGAAGGATATGAAATTATCACAGATGATATTTAGAGAATTGATTGGTGGGAAGTTTTTATGTGATCCAACAAGCATTATCATTTGATATATTGTTTATGTGGGATCGGATGAGGAAAAGCAAAGACATGCATACATGTTTGACATGATTACACATTTGTTAATGGTTATAAAATGTTTATCATGCATGCTATTAAACGTTTAATTCAAGGTTTTTAAGGGTATGCTTAAGATGGTTATAAACTTTCCTACTGAGTTGTGAACTCACCCTATTCCTTCCACCTTTAGATGTAGGTCAGAAGACCTATGCACAAAATAATGCTTGAGCAATGCTTTACTGTGATTGGATGCTGTTTGCTCGCATTGAAAGTCTTTTGAGGCCTTGCCTTTTGTATCAAAGACTGAATCTTTTTGTAGGAATGATGTAATATATATATTTGTCAAGTACACTTGTAGTATGGGCTACCTATAGTGAACAATGGGGTTTTGGTATATGTAAATTAATGTAGTACAAGTTTCTTTTAAGAAACAAACCATATTTTGTTAATTACAAGTTACAAAGTTTAATATAGGATGTACTCCTTATAACAGGTTTTGCATATCCTCTTTTACACAAAATCAAGCAGTAACTCAACATTTAAATTTTTGAGAGCACTTATACTGTATTTGAGTATCAATTGTTTAGTCTGAAGAATAACAAAAAAATCCGAGGTGTGACACCAATGATGAGAAACCAAATGAAGAAAGAATAAACTGAGATAGACCACGAATAGTCTCCCAATGACAAGAAACCAAAGGAAAAAACAATTAAGTTTACACAAAACCTAGGATAGTGTCCTAATGATGAGAAACTAAATGAACAAAGAATAAACAAAGATAACCTAGGATGGTGGCCAACAGATGAGAAACTAAAGGAACAAAGAAGAAACTTAGGATGGTGTCCCAATGATGAGAAACCAAAGAAACAAAGAAGAAACCAAGATAGAACCTACGGATGTGTCCCAACCATTAGAAACCAAAGGAAAAAACGATTAAACTTAGATAGAACCTAGGATGGTGTCCCAATAATAAGAAACCAAAGGAACAAATTATTAAGATTAGATAGAACCTAGGATGACATCCCAAATGATTAGAAACAAAATAAACTACGAATAAAAAGAGATAGAACCTTGACCCCCCAATGATGAGAAACCATATGAACAAAGAACAAACTAATATAGAACATACGATGTTGTCCCAATGATCAGAAACCAAACAAACAATTGATTAAGCTTAGATAGAATTTAGGATGATCTCCCAATCATAAGAAACTAAATGAAACAAAGAATATACTAAGATAGAACCTAGGAAGGTGACCCAATAATAAGAAACAAAAAGAACAAAGAATAAACTGAGATAGAATGGTGTCCCAATTATGAGAAACCAAATGAATAAAGAAGAAACTTAGATAGAACCTAGGATTGGATCCTAATGAAGAGAGACCAAACAAACAAATGATTAACCTTATATAGATCCTAAGAATTCAACCCAATCATGAGAAACCAATTGAATAATTGATTAACTTTATATAGAACCTAGGATTGCATCCCAATGATGAGAAGAAACCAAATGAACAAAGAATAAACTGAGATAGAAACTTGATGATGTCCCAATGATGAGAAACAAAATGAACCTTAATGAGCTCAAATAGAACCTGAGATAGTGTCGCATTGAAGCCAAAGCAAACGTAAAAACGATTAAGGTTAGATAGAACATAGGATGGTGTCCTAAGAATGAAAACCAAAGGAATAAAGAATAAACTGAGATAGAACCTAGGATGATATCCCAATGACGAGAAACCAAAGTAACAAACGATTAAGTGTAGATAGAACCTATGATGGGCTCTCAATAATGGGAAACCAAAGGAATCAATAAATTGAGATAGAACCTAGCATGGTGTCCCAATAATAAGAAAGCAAAGGAATAAAAAAGAAACTTAGATAAAACATAGGATGGTGTCCCTATGACGACAATGCAAAGGAACAAAGAATAAATTTGAAATAGAACCTAGGATGCACCCCCATGATGAGAAACAAAAGGAACAAAGAAAAAACGTAGAACTTAGGATGGTGTCCTAGTGATGAGAAACCAAAGGAACAAACGATTAAGCTTAAACAAAACCTAGGATGGTCTCCCATTGATGACATACCAAACAAACAAACGATTAAGCTTAAACAAAACCTAGGATGGTCTCCCATTGATGACATACCAAACAAACAAACGATTAAGCTTAGATAGAACCTAGGATGGAATCCTTACAAGAAGAAACCAAAGGAAGAAACTTAAATTCAACCTAGGATGGAGTTCGATTGAGAAATGAAAGGAAAAACTATTAAGCTTAGATAAAATTTAGGATGGCATCCTAATGATGTGAAAGGGAACAAACAAAGAATAAACTAAGATAGAACCCAGGATGGTGTCACATTGATGCAAAACCAAAGGAACAAAGAAGCAACCAAGATAGAACCTTGGGATGTGTCCCAATGATAAGAAACCAAAGGAACTAACGATTAAGCCTACCTAGAACGTAGGATGGCATCCCAACAATGAGAAAACAAATGACCAAAGAATAAATTGAGATGGAACTCTAGATGGTGTCACATTGATGTGAAACCAACGGAAGAAATGATTTGGGTTAGATAGAATGTAGTGTCCCTATGATAAGAAACCAAAGGATCAAACGATTAAGCTTAGCTATAACCTATGATATGGCATCCCAATGATGAGAAACCAAAGGAACAAACAATTAAGTTTAGGTAGAACTTGGGATGGTGTCCCACATACAAGAAACCAAATTAGCAACGAATAAATGGAGATGAACCTAGGATGGTGTCCCAATGATGAGAAACCAAAGGAACAAACAATTAAGTTTAGATAGAACCCAGGATGGCGTCCTAATGATGAAAAATCAAATTAACAAAGAATAAACTAAGATAGAACCTAGGGTTGTGTCCCAATAATGAGAAACCAAATGAACAAAGAATAAACTGAGATAGAACCTAGGGATATGTCCCAATGATAAGAAACCAATGGAATGAACGATTAAGCTTAGATAGAACCTATTCCTACTAGAGAGGAAATAACCATAACTTCTCGAAACATTGCAATAATAGCTTCACCTTGCAAAAAAATATATTCAAAGGGAATTGAAGGATGAACAGCAACACTAAAAGACTGTAAAAACCTTCAACAACAAAATAATTCCACAAATCAAATTCTAAGCACCCTCTCCTCTCAAGTTGATAGGATAGAAGACAAACTAGAGACACCTCAAATTGTCAATCAAATAGTCACACCACATTTTCTAGATAGAAACTTAGACAAAAATCGTTCTATTTTAAAACTCGTAGAGGTAGGGAATAAGATAGTTAAACTTTCAAATAATGATGACTTAATCAAATGTTTAACAAAAATAATTGAACAATTAGATCTGGTGCAAAAACCTTCAACTTCAAATACAAAGTCCTAGTTAGGATGATGAGGAAGAAAATAAACAAAGAATAAATTGATATTGTAATACCCATCACTAATGAATAAAATAGGCCCTAATGATTTTTGTTTTTCCTTGTCCATACTTTCACAATTGATAAACTATTCACCCCCACCAATCTATCTATCAGATATCAATGCTCCACAAGATACACGGTAAATATAATAATGACTATTTTGGGACATCACCCAAGGGCAAGTCATACCTTGTGTCTTTTGGGACTTGTCACACCCCAATTTTTATTATTATTATTATTATTATTATTTATTCTTCAACTAAACAATTGATACTCAAATACAATATAAGTGCTCTAAAAAATTTAAATGTAGAGTTCCTACTTGAATTTGTTCAAAAAGAGGATATGGAAAACCTGTTATAAAGAGTACATCCTGTATTAAACATTGTAACTATTAAGTTAACAAAATATGTTTTGTTTCACAAAAGAAACTTGTACAACATTAATTTACATATACCAAGCCCCATTGTTTACTACGGGTAGCCCATACTACAAGTGTATCTAACAAATATATACATTACATCATTCCAACAAAAGGTTTAGTCTTGATACAAAAGGCATGGCCTCAAAAGACTTTCAATATGAGCAAACATCATCCAATCACAGTAAAGCATTGCTCAAGCATTATTTCCTGCATAGGTCTTCTGACCTGCATCTAGAGGTGGAAGGGATAGGGTGAGTTCACAACTCAGTAGGAAAGTTTATAACCATCCTAAGTATACCCTTAAAAACCATGAATTAAACGTTTAATAGCATGCATGATAAACATTTCATAACCATTAACAAATGTGTAATCATGTCAAACATGTATGCATGTGTTTGTTGGTTTCATCATTGCTTTTCCCCATTCATCCTTTCACAACTGATAAATTGTGACTCCCAACAATCTACACAGCAGATACAATGCTCCACAAGAAACTCGATCAATATAATAATGACTATTCTGGGACATCACCCAAGGGCAAGTCATACCCCGTGTCTTTTAGGACTCATACCCAAGGGCAGGACCAACCCCGTGTCTTTAGGGACTAAAACCCAGGGGCAGGACCAACCCCATACACCCACATCGGAGTGTCTTCCTCGAGGGCTTTAGGGACTTTCACCCAAGGACCCACGGTCCCACATAAACAATATATCAAATGATAAGGCCTGTAGCATCACATAAGCACTTTGCCACCAATAAATTCTCTGAATATCATCTGTGATAACTCCATATCCTTCTTGCAATGCAACCCCACCATTAACCATTTCGACCACACAAACCATGAATCTTCATACCAATATACGTTCCAATATCATGGTAACATCTCAATGCAATAAAACAAGATGCAATGACACTTTAAAACATTTTATGAAATCATAGAAATAACATGAAATTCCAACAAATAATTCCAGGAAAGAAATCAAATACACCATAAAATAGCATAAAATTCCCTACCTTACACCGACTTCCTTTTTGTGTTTCTTCTAAGTAGGCGATCTTTGCCTATTACGAGGAACTGATATGAAACAACATAATTTAGGTTTTAGTTTATTGTTGCAAATTTTTAATTCTCACATTCTCTAATCTATAACCTACATGTTTTCAAGTCAAATTTGAATTGAATTAAACAATATTTACAATGCATATTAATTTCCCTAATTAATTACCAAACACTAATTCTTTTATTTTTTCTTAAAGCCTAACCTATTAACAAATCCCAAGTGTCCAAATAACCCAATTCATCACATGTTTACTAATCTATTTTTCAATCAAACCAAATTAAACAAAGATTTATGCTGATCTTACCATTAATAAAATACTTAACTTAAAATACTTTAATCTTTAATTAATTGTGATTCTTAACTAAAACGGGTTTATAGCTAATTATACTCAACTTTTACACAATTTTTACCATTAATTCTTTTCAACATACCATTAGGAACCAAAATAAACGAAAATTACAAAATTAAACAACTTGCTTACCTCAAATCTACACTTTCTCTCTCTACATTCTCTCTCTAACCCAAGTTGCTGCAGGTGAAATGGTGCAAAACGAGCTGCAGCCCCCTTATAAAGGGTCTCCATGCACCCAAGCACGAGGTGGCAGCCCACATGGCTGCCACCAATCCACCCAAGTAGGAGGTGGCATTCCACTAACTCCAATTTCCCAATTTTGCACTTTAGTCCTTCAAGTTATCAAAAATAAAACCCATAATTGCCCATTAGTCCTTTAGGTTTTCATAACCCTAATCAGTCCCTAAGAACCTAATAAGCATGCTTAGATCATTAGCTAATCCCACTTAACCATAATCAAAGTTTAATTCATAATTAAACATGATTAGCACTAAACTAGTTTTAACATCTAATTAAGCAAGCTTAGAGTTAAATACTAAAATAATCATTATTGCCTAATTAATTCATTAGTACTAGGTGTTACAGGACTCGTATCCAAGGGTAGGACCAACCCCATACACCCACATTTGAGTGTCTTCCTCGAGGGCTTTAGGGACTTTCACCCAAGGACCCACGGTCCAACATAAACAATATATCTAAAGATAATGTCTGTAGCATCGCATAAATACTTCCCACCAATCAATTCTCTGAATATCATCTATGATTATTCCATATTCTTCTGTCAATGCAACCACACCATGAACCATTTCCACAACACAGAACCATGAATCTTCATACCAATATGCGTTCCAATCTGAATGTTACATTTCAACACAATAAACCAAGATGCAATGACACATTAAAACATTTCACGAAATCATAGAAATCACATGAAATTTCCAATAAATGTTTCAAGAAAAGAAATCAAATACACTATGGGATAGCATAAAATTCCCTACCTTACACAGACTTTCCCTCTGTGATTGTTCTATGTAGACAATCTTTACCTATTACAAGGAACTGAAATGAAACACATAATTTAGACTTCCAAACGATGAAAATTTAAACAATTTACTGTTACTATTTTTTTTTTTTTAATTCTATTATTCTCTAATCTACATGCCTATAGGTTTTCAAATCAAATTTGAATTGAATTAAACAATATTTACAATACATATTAATATCAAATGAATCAAATTTGATTTTCTGAAAGCCTAACCTATTAACAAATCCCAAGTGTCCAAATAACCTAATTAATCACATGTTCACTAATCTATTTTCAATTAAACAAGATTTATGCTAATCTTACCATTAACAAAATGCTTAAGCTAAAATACTTTAATTCCTAATTAATTGTGATTTTTAACTCAAACATGTTTATAGCTAATTACACTCAAATTTTACCGTTAATTTGTTTCAGCATACCATTAGGAACTAAAATAAATCAAAATTACTAAATTAAACAACTTGCTTACCTCAAATCTTCACTTTCTCTCTAAAGATTCTCTCTCTAACCCAAGCTGCTGCAGCTAAAATGGTGCAAAACGAGTTGCAGGGCCTTATATAGGGCTCTCCATGGAGCCAAGTAGGAGGTGGCAGGCCACATGGCTGCCACCAATCCACCCAAGTAGGAGGTGGCTTGCCACTTGGCTTCCATTAACTGCAACTTCCCAATTTTGCACTTTAGTCCTTCAAGTTATCAAAAATAAAACCTATAATTCCCCATTAGTCCTTTAGGTTTTGAAAACTATAATCAACCCCTAAAAACCTAATAAGCATGGTTAAGTCAATAACTAATCTCAATTAACCTTAATCAAACTTTAATTTATAATTAAAAAGGATTAACACTAAAACTAGTTTTAAAATCTAATTAAACACATTTAAAGTTAAGTACTAAGATAATCATTATTGCCTATTTAATTCATTAGTGCTAGGTATTACATTGTTTATATGGGACTGTGGGTCCTTGGGTGAAAGTCCCTAGAGCCCTCAAGGATGACACTCCGATGTGGGTGTATGGGGTTGGTCCTACCCTTGGGTTTTAGTCCCTAAAGATACGGGGTTGGTCATTCCCTTAGCTATGAGTCCAAGAAGACACGGGGTATGATTTGCCCTTCGGTGATAGTCCCAGAATCATCATACTATTATATTGACCGAGTATCTTGTGGAGCATTGATATCTTGTGTCTATATTGCTAGGGGTTATCAGTTTATAAGTTGTGAAAGGATGGATGAGGAAAAGGAGAGATGAAACCAGCAAATGCATGCATACATGTTTGACATTATTGGATATTTGATAATGATTATAAACATATCACAAATGCTATTATACGTTTAATTCAAGATTTTTAAGGGTATGTTTAGGATGGTGATAAACTTTCCTACTGAGGTTTCAACTCACCCTATCCCTTCCTGTCACACCCCGGTTTTTTTTTTGTGTTATTCTTCAGACTAAACAATTGCTACTCAAATATAGTATAAGTGCTCTCAAAAATTTAAATGTTGAGTTCCTACTTGATTTTGTGCAAAAGAGGATATGCAAAACCTGTTATAAGGAGTACATCATGTATTAAACTTTGGAACTTGTAGTTAACAAAATATGGTTTGTTTCTTAAAAGAAACTTGTACTACATTAATTTACATATAAAAACCCCATTGTTCACTATGGGTAGCCCATACTACAAGTGTACCTGACAAATATATATATATATTACATCATTCCTACAAAAAGATTCAGTCTTTGAAACAAAAGGCAAGGCCTCAAAAGACTTTCAATGCGAGCAAACAACATCCAATCACAGTAAAGCATTGCTCAAGCATTATTTTGTGCATAGGTCTTCTGACCTGCATCTAAAGGTGGAAGGAATAAGGTGAATTCACAACTCAGTAGGAAAGTTTATAACCATCCTAAGCATACCCTTAAAAACCTTTAATAGCATGCATGATAAACATTTTATAACCATTAACAAATGTGTAATCATGTCAAACATCTATGCATGTGTTTGCTGGTTTCATCCTTACTTTTCCCCATCCATCCTTTCACAACTGATAAACTGTTGACCTCCAATAATCTATACATCATATATGAATGCTTCACAAGATACACGATCAATATAATAATGACTATTCTAGGACATCACCCAAGGGCAGGACTAACCCCGTGTCTTTAGGGACTACTGGGGCAGGACCAACCCCATACACCCACATTGGAGTGTCTTCCTTGAGGGCTTTAGGGACTCTCACCCAAGGACCCATGGTCCCACATAAACAATATATCAGATGATAATGCCTGTAGCATCACATAAAAACTACCCACCAATCAATTCTCTGAATATCATTTGTGATAGTTCCATATCCGTCTTGCAATGCAACCGCACCATGAACCATTTAACCAACACAAAACCATGAATCTTCATACCAATATACGTTTTAATATCGTGGCAACATTTCAATGCAATAAACCGAGATGCAATGACACATTGAAACATTTTATGAAATCATAGAAATAACGTGACATTCCAACAAATCATTCAAGGAAAGAAATCAGATACACCATAGAATAGCATAAAATTCCCTACCCTACACCAGTTTCCTTTTTGTGTTTCTTCTACGTAGGTGATCTTTGCCTATTACGAGGAACTGAAATGAAACAACATCATTTAGGTTTCCTAACCATGAAAATTTATACAGTTTACTGTTGCTAATTTTTAATTCTCATATTCTCTAATCTATATACCTTTAGGTTTTCAAATCAAATTTGAATTGAATTAAACAATATTTACAATGCATATTAATTTCCCTAATTAATTACCAAACACTAACTGTTTTGATTTTCTTAAAGCCTAACCCATTAACAAATCCCAAGTGTCCAAATAACCTAATCAATCACATGTTTACTAATCTATTTTTCAAACAAACCAAATTAAACAAAGATTTATGCTTATCTTACCATTAATAAAATACTTTAATCCTTAATTAATTGTGATTTTTAACTAAAACATATTTATAGCTAATTAAACTAAACTTTTACACAAATTTTACCCTTAATTATTTTTAGCAAACCATTAGGAACCAAAATAAACAAAAATTACAAAATTAACAACTTGCTTACCTCAAATCTACACTTTCTCTCTCTAGATTGTCTCTCTAACCCAAGTTGCTGCAGGTGAAATGGTGGAAAACGAGCTGCAACCCCCTTATAAAGGAGTCTCCATGTAGCCAAGCATGAGGTGGCAGCCCACATGGCCGCCACCAATCCACCCAAGTAGGAGGTGGCATTCCACTAACTCCAATTTCCATTTTTTGCACTTTAGTTCTTCAAGTTATCAAAAATAAAACCCATAATTGCCCATTAGTCCTTTAGGTTTTCATAACCCTAATCAGCCCCTAAGACTATAATAAGCATGCTTAAGTCATTAACTAATCCCACTTAACCTTAATGAAAGTTTAATTCATAATTAAACAAGATTAGCACTAAACTAGTTTTAACATCTAATTAAGCATGCTTAAAGTTAAGTACTAAGATAATCATTATTGCCTATTTAATTCATTAGTACTAGGTGTTACACTTCCACCTTTAGATGCAAGTGAGAAGATTTATGCTGGAAATAATTCTTAAGAATTGCTTTTCTATTGATTGGATGTTGTTTGTTCACATTGAAAGTGTTTTGAGGCTTTACCTTTGTATCATACAAAGACTCAATCTTTTTGAAGGAATGGTGTAATGTATATTTGTCATGTACACTTGTAGTATGGGCTACTCGAAGTGAACTATGGGGTTATATGTAAAGTAACATAGTACAAGTTGTTTTTGTGAAACAGATCATATTTTGTTAACTACTAGTCACATAGTTTAATACAAGATGTATACCTCTTTATAACCGGTTTCCATATTATCTTTTTGCTCAAAATCAAGCAGGAATCCAACATTTGAATTTTTGAAAGCACTTATGTTGTATTTAAGTATCAATTGTTAAGTTCTAAAAACCGGGGTGTGACAAGGATGGTGTCCCAATGATAAGAATCCCAAAAAAATAAATGATGAGATAAAACTAAGATGGCGTACCAATGATGACAAACCAAAGGAATGAAGAATAAACTAAGATAGAACCTAGGAAGCTTATCTAATGATGAGAAACCAAAAGAACAAAGAATAAATTGAGATAGAACCTAAAATGTTGTCCCAATGATGAGAAACTATTGGAACAAAGAGGAAACTTTGTATGAACCTAGGATAGTGTTGTAAAGATGACAAACCAAAGAAAAAACGAATCATCTTTCACATAACCTACAATGGTGCCCCATTGATTAGAAACCAAAGATATGAAGAAATAATTGAGACAGAACCAAGGATGATGTACCAATGATAAGAAACTAAAGTAAAAACTAAGAAACTTAGAACCTAGAATGGCGTTCCAATGATGAGAAACCAAATGAGCAAAGAATAAACTAAGAGAAAACATAGGATGTTGTCCCAATGATGAGAAACCAATGGAAAAAAGAAAAAACTTAGATTGAGTCTAAGATGGTGTCCCAATGATAATAAACGACACGAACAAATGATTAAGCTTAAATAGAACCTATGATGATGTCTCAATGATGAGAAACGAAATGAAAAAAGTGTAAAATGGGAAAGAACATAAGATGGTGTCCCAATGATGACAATTCAAAGAAACAAACGATTAAAATTAAATAGAACCTAGGATGACATTCCAATGATGAGAAACCAAATGAAAAAGGAATAACCTAAGATAGCAAAATGTTGTCCAAGTGATGAGAAACCAAAGGAACAAACGATTTAAGTTTAGAAATAACCGAGCCTTGTGTCCAAATGAAGAGAAATGAAATGAATAAAGAATAAACTGAGAAAGAAAGTAAGATGGTGTCCCAATGATGAGAATCCAAAGGAGTGAAGATGAAACTTAGGTTGAACTTAGGATCGTGTCGCAAAGATGAGAAACCAAAAGAAGAAATAAATCAGCTTTGATAGAACATACGATGGCGTCCCATTAATGAGAAACTAAAGGAACAAAGAAAAAATTGAGGTAGATCCTAGGATGGTATGCCAATGACAAGAAACTAAAGGAAAAAAAAGAAGAAACTTAGATAGAACCTAGGATGGCGTCCAAATGAGAAGAAATGAAATGAACAAAGAATAAACAGAGAAAAAAATGAAGGATGGTGTCCCAATGATGAGAATCCAAAGGAACAATGACAAAACTTAGGTTGAACCTAGGATAGTATCTCAAAGATAAGAAACCAAAGGAAGAAACGAATCAACTTTGATAGAACCTACGATGGTGTCCCAATGATGAGAAACAAAATGATATAAAATATAGGATGGTGTTGCAATGATGAGAAACCAAAGGAACAAAGAATAAACTGAGATAAAACTTAGGATTGTGTCCCAATGAATAGAAACCAAAGGAACAAACGAGTAAGTTTAGAATGAACAGGATGGAGTCATTTGTTCCTTTAGTTTCTCATCACTAGGTTACAATCCTAGGTTCTATCTCAATTTATTCATTGTTCATTTGGTTTCTCATCATTGCAACACAATCCTAAGTTTTATCTCAGTTTATTCTTTGTTCCTTTGGTTTCTCATCATTGAAACACCATCCTATGTTCTTTGGTCATTTGGGATACCATCCTAGGTTCTATCTATATTTGATCATTTTTTTTGTTTGGTTTCTCATTATCATTGGGACACCATCCTAGGTTCTATCTAAATTTCTTCTTTATTCCTTTGGTTTCTCATCATTGGCACACCATCCTATGTTCTATCTTTGTTTATTCTTTGATCATTTGGTTTCTTGTCATTGGGACCCCATCCTAGGTTCTATTTAAATTTCTTCTTTTTTTTTTCCTTTAGTTTCTAATTAATGTAACCATTCTAGGTTCTATCTCACTTTAATCTTTGTTCAACTAGTTTCTAATAATTGGGACACCATCTTAGGTTCTATCTCAATTTATTCTTCGTTCATTTCGTTTATCATCATTAGGACGTCATCCTATGTTCTATCTAACCTTAACCATTTCTTCCTTTGCTTTTGCATCAATGCGACACCAACCTTTTTTTTTTTTATCTTAGTTTATTCTTTGTTAATTTCATTTTTCAACATTGGGACGCCATCCTAGGTTCTGTATAAGCTTAATTGTTTGTTCATTTGGTTTCTCATCATTGGGATATCATCTTAGGTTCTATTTTTCTTTCGTTTATCATCATTGGGGCAGCATTCTATGTTCTATCTCAATTTATACAATGTTCATTTGGTTTCTCATCATTATGACGCCATCCTAGGTTCTAGTTTTACTTAATCAATTTTTTGTTAGGTTTCTCATCGTTAGGACACCATCCTAGGTTCTATCTATGTTTCTTTTTTGTTCCTTTGGTTTCTCATCATTTGGACATCATCTTAAGTTCTATCTTTATTTATTCTTTGTTCATTTGGTTTCTCATCATTGGGACACCATCCTAGGTTTTGTCTAACCTGAATCATTTGTTCCTTTCGTTTTTTTGTCATAGGGACATCATCCTAGGTTCTATCTTAATTTATCATTTGTTCCTTTATTTCCAATCACTGGCCCACCTTGCTAGGTTTTATCTAAGCATAATCATTTCTTGGTTTCTTGTCATTGGGACACGATCCTTAGTTCAATCTAATTTTAATTGTTTTTCATTTGGTTTCTCATCATTGGGACATCTTAGGTTCTATCTAAGTTTCTTCTTTGTTCCTTTGGTTTCTTATCATTAGGAAACCATCCTAAGTTTCTCCTTTGTTCATTTGATTTCTTATCACTGCGGTTTCCTAGGTTCCATCTCAATTTATTTGTGGTTCGTTTGGTTCCTCGTCATTGGGATGTCATCCTAGGTTCAAGTTAAGCTTAATTGTTTGTTCATTAGGTTTCTCATTGTTGGGACAACATCCTAGGTTCTATCTATGTTTCTTCTTTGTTCCATCGGTTTCTCATCATTTGGACACCATCTTAGGTCCTATTTTTCTTTATTCTTTGTTCATTTGGTTTCTCACTATTGGGATGCTGACCTAGGTTTTGTCTAACCTGAATTGTTTGTTATTTTCGTGTTTCGTCATAGGGACACCATTCTAGGTTCTATCTCAATTTATTCTTTGTTCCTTTGGTTTCCCATCATTGGGCCACAATCCTTGGTTCTATCTATGTTTAATCGTTTCTTCCATTGGTTTCTCATCATTGGGCCACAATCTTTTTCGTTCCTTTGTTTTCTCATGGTGTGGCCACCATCCTTGGTTTCTCATAATTGTGTGTTCATTTTGTTTCTTGTCATTGAGACACCATTCTAGGTTCTCTCTTAGTTTATTCTTTGTTCATTTGGTTTGTCAACATTGGGACAACATCATAGGTTCTATCTTACTTTCTTCTTTATTCATTTGCTTTCTCAGCATTGGAACACCATCCTAGGTTCTATCTCAACTTTTTCTTTGTTCATTTGGTTTCTCATCTTAAGGACGACATCCTAGATTTTATCTAAGTTTAATTGTTTACCGTTTTGTTTCTAAACATTGGGACACCATCCTAGGTTCAATTTATGTTTATTCTTTGTTCAATTGGTTTCTCATCATTGGAACTCTCTCACCTTGAGTTTCAGACTATATAATTGATACTAAAAAACAACATAAGTGCTTTCAAAAATTAGGGATACACAAATTTAAATGTCGAGTTCTTACTTGATTTTGTGCAAAAAGAGAATACGGAAACCTATTATAAAGAGGTATACTTCCTGTATTAAACTTACTCTTAGTTAACAAAATATGATCCATTTCACAAAAAAAAAACTTGTACTATGTTACTTTACATAAACCAAAATCCCATGGTTCACTACGGGTAGCCCATTGTCACATCCCGGTTTTTGTTATTCTTCAAACTAAACAATTGAAACTCAAATACAATATAAGTGCTCTCAAAAATTTAAATGCTGAGTTCTTGCTTGATTTTGTGCAAAAAGAGGATACGTAAAACTTGTTATAAAAAGTACATCTTGTATTAAACTTTGTGACTACTAGTTAACAAAACAATATATCAAATGATAATGCATGTAGCATCACATAAACACTTCCCACCAATCAATTCTCTGAATATCATCTATGATAATTTCATATCCTTCTTGCAATGCAACCACACCATGGATGACAACACAGAACCATGAATCTTCATACCAATATACGTTCCAATATCATGGTAACATTTTAATGCAATTAATCGAGATTGAATGACACATTAAAACATATTATGAAATCATAAAAATAACATGAAATTCCAACAAATGATTCAAGGAAAGAAATCAGATACACCATAGATAGCATAAAATTCTCGTTAATTGTTTGCTTTGGTTCTTTCTCATCACTAGGACACCATCCTAAGTCTATGTTTCTTCTTTGTTCCTTTGATTTCTCATGATGGGGACACTATAGTAGGTTCTATCTCAGTGTACTCTTTGTTCCATTGGATTGTTGTCATTGGGACACCATCCTACGTTTTATATAAGTTTCCTCTTTCTTACTTTGGTTTGTTTTCATTGGGACAGCATGCTAGGTTCTATCACTACTTATTCGTTATTCTTTTTGTTTCCCATCATTGGGACGCAATTATAGATTCTGTCTAAAGTTAATCATTTGTTCCTTTGGTTTCTCGTCATTGGTACACCATTCTAGGTGTTATCTTAGTTTATTCTTTGTTCCTTTGCTTTCTCATCCTTGGGACACCATCCAATGTTCTATCCAACCTTATGTTTTGTCTGACTTTATTCCTTTTTTCATTTGATTTGTCATTATTGGGACACAATCCTAGGTTCTAATTAAGTTTCTTCTTTGTTTCTTTGGTTTTCATCATTGAGACACAATCTTAGGTGGTAATTAAGTTTCTTCTTTGTTGCTTTGGTTTCTCATCATTGGGACACCTTCTTAAGTTTTATTTTAGCTTAATCAATTGTTCAATTGGTTTCTCATCATTGAGACAATCTTAGGTCGAAATTAAATTTCTTCTTTATTGCTTTTGTTTCTCATCATTGGGACACCTTCCTAAGTTTTATTTTAGCTTAATCAATTATTCAATTGGTTTCTCATCATTGGGACACCATCCTAGGTTCTATCTATGTTTAATCGTTTGTTCCTTTGGTTTCTCATCATTAGGACACCATCCTAAGTTTTATCTATCTTGTGTCATTGTTCCATTTTTTTCTTCTCATTTGGAGACTATCTTAGGTTGTGTATTGGTTTATTCTTTGTTCTTTTTCTTTTTTATCATTGGGACGCCATGCTAGACTTCTTCTAAATTTAATCATTTATTCGTTGTTCCTTTGGTTTCTATCATTAGGACGCAAGGTGGAAGGGATAGGGTGAGTTCAAACCTTAGTAGGAAAGTTTATACCCATCCTAAACATACCCTTAAAAACCTTGAATTAAACGTATAATAGCATGTGTGATAAACATTTTATAACCGTTATCAAATATGCAATAATGTCAAACACATATGCATGTGTTTACTGGTTTCATCTCTGCTTTTCCTCATCCATCTTTTCACAACTGATGAACTGATATCCCCTAGCACTGTACACACAAGATATCAATGCTCCAAAAGATACTCGGTCAATATAATAATATGATTATTTTAGGACTATCACCCAAGGGTAAATCGTACCTCGTGTCTTCTTGGTCATACCTAAGGGAATGACCAACCCCATATCATTAGGGACTAAAACCCAAGGGCAGGACCAACCCCATACACGCACATCGGAGTGTCTTCCTCGAGGGTTCTGGGGACTTTCACCTAAGGACCACGGTCCCACATAAACAATGTAATACCTAGCACTAATAAATTAAATAAGCAATAATGATTATCTTAGTACTTAACTTTAAACGTGATTAATTAGATGTTAAAACTAGTTTAGTGTTAATACTGTTTAATTATGAATTAAAGTTTGATTAAGATTAGTTAAGGACTTAACCATGCTTCTTAGGTTTTTAAGGGCTAATTATAGTTTTGAAAACCTAAAGGACTAATGGGTAATTATGGGTTTGATTTTTGATAACTTGAAGGACTAAAGTGCAAAATTGGGAAGTTGCAGTTAGTGGAAGCCAAGTGACATGCCACCTCCTACTTGGGTGGATTGGTGGCAGCCATGTGGCCTGCCACCCCTACTTAGCTGCATGGAGAGCCCTATATAAGGGCCTGTAGCTCATTTTGCACCATTTTAGCCGCAACAGCTTGGGTTAGAGAGAGAATCTTGAGAGTGAAAGTGAAGATTTGAGGTAAGCAAGTTGTTTAATTTAGTAATTTTGGTTTATTTTAGTTCCTAATGGTATGCTGAAACAAATTAACGATAAAATTTGTGTAAAAGTTGAGTACAATTAGCTATAAACATGTTTTAGTTAAAAATCACAATTAATTAGGGATTAGAGTATTTTATTAATGTAAGATCAGCATAAATCCTGTTTAATTGAAAAATAGATTAGTGACCATGTGATTAATTAGGTTATTTGGACACTTGGGATTTGTTAATTGGTTAGGCTTTCAGAAAATCAAAGCAATTAGTGTTTAGTAATTAATTACGAAATATTAATATGTATTGTAAATATTGTTTAATTCAATTCAAATTTGATTTGAAAACCTGTAGGAATACAAATTTCAATTCATCGTTAGGAAGTCTAAATTATGTGTTTCATTTCAGTTCCTTGTAATAGGTAAAGATCGCCTACTAGAACAATCACAGAAGGAAAGTCCGTGTAAGGTAGGGAATTTTATGCTATCCCATAGTGTATCTGATTTCTTTTCTTAAAACATTTATTGGCAATTTCATGTCATTTCTATGATTTCGTAAAATATTTTAATGTGTCATTGCATCTCGGTTTATTGTGTTGAAATGTTACATTGAGATTGGAACACAAATTGGTATGAAGATTCATGGTTCTAGTTGTGGAAATGGTTGTAAAATGTTTATCATGCATGCTATTACATGTTTAATTCAAAATTTTCAGGGTATGTTTAGAATGGTTGTAAACTTTCCTACTGAGTTGTGAACTCACCCTATCTGTTCCACCTTTAGATGCAGGTTAGAAGGCCTATGTAGGAAATAATGCTTGAGCATTACTTTATTGTGAATTGTTACTATTTGCTCGCATTGATAGTGTTTTGAGGCTTTGCCTTTGTATTAAAGACTGATTTTTTTTTTTTTTTTTTTTGTAGGAATGATGTAATATATATATATATATATATATATATATATATATATATATATATATATATATATATATATATATATATATTTGTTGGGTAAACTTGTAGCATGGGCTACACATAGTGAACAATGGGGTTTTGGGATATGTAAATTAATGTAGTAATGTTTCTTATGTGAAACGAAACATATTTTGTTAACTAATAGTTACGAAGTTTAATACAAGATGCACTATGTACAAAAGGTTTTGCATATTCTCTTTTTGCACAAAATAAAGAAGGAACTCAACATTTAAATTCTTGTATCCCCATATCTTTGAGAGCACTTATACTGTATTTGAGTATCAATTATTCAGTTTGAAAAAAAAAAAAAAAAAATCGAGGTGTGACAGCTTGGTATCAGAGCATAAGGGATTAGATGCCTATTATGGACTATAGGTGGGGAGCCCAATAGGTGCACTAGAGTTATTATTATTGTTACACTCTTTTACTATGCATGATATATTGATATTAAGGTGAAAGGTTAAATGATGAATGTTAGGTTTTTGTTTTTGTTGTGTTGATGACATTCTTGGTTGTATTGGTGTGAGTATGCCTAATTGTGATAAATGTGATCATGTTGCTTGTGAGAATTTCTGATCATTGAGAATCCATTACTATGCTATTGTTGGTATTATGTTTGTTTTCAAAATGATTGTATGTGACATCGGTGGTTTAATTGTATTGTGTAAGGATCCTTGATATAATGAATTTATAATGTGTTGTGTTGATAATCTAATCCTTGTATACCTTTCTAAGACAAAATACCTAGAGCAAGGAATCGATTAACAACAAGGCCTAGATGAACAACTAGATCATCTCCACTATCTCATGGTAATGTAACTAAGGGAAGAGCTGCAATATATCCAACTGCTGGTTCAGAATGCTAGAATGTGAGCCTGATTCGGGAATTTAAAGCATTGAATCCTCCAATCTTTCAGGGTGGCCCTAATTTTCTTGAAGCTGAGAATTGGATGAAAGAAATAAAGAAAATACTGGATGTAATGGCAGTGCTTGAGAAAGGGAGAGTTTCTTTAGCTTTGTTCATGTTGAGAGATGAAGCAAACAACTGGTGGGATATGATCAAGACTACTTAAGATGTAACTAAGATGGTTTGAATGTAATTTGAGGAGTTGCTTTTGTCTAATTACTTTCTAGAGGCCGTTAGAAGGCAAAAAAGAGCTGAATTTATACGCTTGGTTCAAAGGAATATGGCAGTGATTGAATATGCAACAAAGTTTATAGAACTATCTAGATATGCTCCGAATGTGGTTGTAGATGAACCAATGTGAGTTGAACAATTCCAAGAGGGGTTGAGATTGAACATATTAGAGCACAGGTAGCCCCCTTCATGCTTCATACTTACAGTGAAGTTGTGGCAAGGGCTCTTGTTATAGAAAGGGAAATGGAGGAAGCTCAAAGGTTGAGAAGCAAAAATTCTATTTTGATGGTTCACAAAAATGGGAACTAGATTTCATTAGAAAGTTACTCATTTATTATGGTGGGACTATAGATATGGCCAAGGGACCAAGGAGATGTTATGAATGTGGTAAGGTGGGACATCTTAGGAGGGAGTGCCCAAAATTTCAACGACCTGCATACCAGCCATCTCAATGGCAGTCTTAGCAGACAAACTCACGAATCCTAGGAACGCAACCTCAAGGGGAAGGAAACTTTAGATAAGGGAAGCCTAGGGAGAAGCCAGAGCAAGGACAACAAGGGAGATTTTGTGCATTGGGTTCACAAAATGCAGAGTCAAATGCCTTAGTGGAAGTATGATCTTATGTTTTAACACTTGGGCACATGTTTTATTTGATCCCAGAGCTACCCACTCTTTTATTCCTGCATCATTTGCCTCCATGGTAGACATAGAATTTGTTCCCCTTCATTGCTCATTATGTGTTGAGACTCCTATGGGTGTGGAAACCAAGTGGGTGTGTCATGCTTACGTACTTTATATTGGGGGTCTTGAAGTTACAATAGATCTGGTTCTTCTTGATATTATATCCTTTGAAGTAATTATGGGGATGGATTGGCTGGACCGACATCATGCTATATTAGATTTTTATTTGAAGGAAGTAGCATTCCAAACCTCTTCTAGTTCATATTTGAGTTTCTATGGTGACGGAAGGCTTACATTTATTCCATTAATTCGAAACCTAGGTGACAAGTGGTCAAGAAAGGATGGTGGACACTATTTTCTTTTAATATGCAGGGAGAAGGGAAAAAGAAGACAACTATAGATTGTATTCCAATGGTTTTTGAATTTGTTGATGTTTTTCCAAAAGAATTGCCATTTTTATCTCCTCACAGAGGGATGGATTTTTCTATAGAATTGTATCCAGGTATAGATCCAATATCAATAGCTCCAATATTAAAGTTACAACTTCCCACTGGTCCTTTAGGTTTTTATAACTATAATCAGCCCCTAAGAACCTAATAAGCATGTTTAAGTCATTAACTAATCCCACTTAACCTTAATTAATGTTTAATTCATAATTAAACACAATTAGTACTAAACTTATTTTAACATCTAATTAAGCATGTTTAAAGTTAAGTACTAAGATAATCATTATTACCTATTTAATTCATTAGTACTAGGTATTACAATCTCAGTTTATTCTTTGTTTATTTTCTTTCTCATCAATGGGATGCCATTCTAACCAAGACTTTGTATCTGAAGTTGAAGGTTTTTGCACCAGATCTAATTGTTCAATTCTTTTTGTTAAACATTTGATTAAGTCATCATTATTTGAAAGTTTAAGTATCTTAATCCCTACCTTTGCGGGTTTGAAAATCGAACAATTTTTGTCTAAGTTTCTATCTAGAAACTGTGGTGTGACTATTTGACTGACAATTTGAGGTGTCTCTAGTTTGTCTTCTATCCTATCAACTTGAGAGGAGAGGGTGCTTAGAATTTGATTTGTGAAATTATTTTGTTGTTGAAAGCTTTTACAGTCTTTTAGTGTTGCTGTTCGTCCTTCAATTTCTTTTGAATCTATTTTTTTGAAAGGTGAAGCTATTATTGCAATGTTTCGAGCAGTTATGGATATTTCCTCTCAAGTAGGAATAGGTTCTATCTAAGCTTAATTGTTTGTTCCGTTGGTTTCTTATCATTGGGACACATCCCTAGGTTCTATCTCAGTTTAGTCTTTATTCCTTTGGATTTCATTCTTAGGACACCATCCTATGTTCTATCTAACCTTAATCATTTTTTCGTTTGCTTTGGCTTCAATGCGACACTATCTCAGGTTCTATCTCATTCTTTGTTCATTTTTGTTTCTCATCATTGGGACATCATCAAGTTTCTATCTCAGTTGATTCTTTATTGATCTGGTTTCTTCTCATCATTGGGATGCAATCCTAGGTTCTAATTTTCTTATTTGTTCCTTTGGTTTCTCATTATTGGGTTGAATTCCTAGGTTCTATATAAGGTTAATCAATTATTCAATTGGTTTCTCATCATTGGGTTGAATTCCTAGGTTCTATATAAGCTTAATCATTTGTTTGTTTGGTCTCTCATCATTATGACCCGATCCTAGGTTCTATGTAGGCTTAATCGTTAGTTCCTTTGGTTTCTTATCATTGGGACACATCCCAAGGTTCTATCTCGGTTGCTTCTTTGTTCCTATGGTTTCCACATCAATGTGACTCCATCCTGGGTTCTATCTTAGTTTATTCTTTGTTTGTTCGCTTTCGCATCATTAGGATGCCATCCTAAATTTTATCTAAGCTTAATCATTTTTCCTTTCATTTCTCATCGATCGAACTCCATCCTAGGTTGAATTTAAGTTTCTTCCTTTGGTTTCTTCTCGTAAGGATTCCATCTTAGGTTCTATCTAAGCTTAATCATTTGTTGTTTGGTATCTCATCAATGGGAGACCATCCTAGGTTTTGTTTAAGTTTAATCATTTGTTCCTTTGGTTTCTCGTCACTAGGACACCATCCTAAGTTCTAAGTGTTTTCTTTGTTCCTTTTGTTTCTCATCATGGGGGTGCATCCTAGGTTCTATTTCAATTTTATTGTTTGTTCCTTTGCATTGTCGTCATAGGGACATCGTCGTATGTTTTATCTAAGTTTCTTTTTTGTTCCTTTGGTTTCCCATTATTGAGAGCCCATCATAGGTTCTATCTACACTTAATCGTTTGTTACTTTGGTTTCTCACCATTGGGACACCATCCTAGGTTCTATCTCAGTTTATTCTTTATTCCTTTGGTTTTCATTCTAAGGACGCCATCCTATGCTCTATCTAACCTTAATCAATTTTTCGTTTGCTTTGGCTTCAATGCGACACTATCTCAGGTTCTATTTGAGCTCTTTCTTTGTTCATTTTGTTTCTCATCATTGGGACATCATCAAGTTTCTATCTCAGTTGATTCTTTATTGATCTGGTTTCTTCTCATCATTGGGATGCAATCCTAGGTTCTAATTTTCTTATTTGTTCCTTTGGTTTCTCATTATTGGGTTGAATTCCTAGGTTCTATATAAGGTTAATCAATTATTCAATTGGTTTCTCATCATTGGGTTGAATTCCTAGGTTCTATATAAGCTTAATCATTTGTTTGTTTGGTCTCTCATCATTATGACCCGATCCTAGGTTCTATGTAGGCTTAATCGTTAGTTCCTTTGGTTTCTTATCATTGGGACACATCCCAAGGTTCTATCTCGGTTGCTTCTTTGTTCCTATGGTTTCCACATCAATGTGACTCCATCCTGGGTTCTATCTTAGTTTATTCTTTGTTTGTTCGCTTTCGCATCATTAGGATGCCATCCTAAATTTTATCTAAGCTTAATCATTTTTCCTTTCATTTCTCATCGATCGAACTCCATCCTAGGTTGAATTTAAGTTTCTTCCTTTGGTTTCTTCTCGTAAGGATTCCATCTTAGGTTCTATCTAAGCTTAATCATTTGTTGTTTGGTATCTCATCAATGGGAGACCATCCTAGGTTTTGTTTAAGTTTAATCATTTGTTCCTTTGGTTTCTCGTCACTAGGACACCATCCTAAGTTCTAAGTGTTTTCTTTGTTCCTTTTGTTTCTCATCATGGGGGTGCATCCTAGGTTCTATTTCAATTTTATTGTTTGTTCCTTTGCATTGTCGTCATAGGGACATCGTCGTATGTTTTATCTAAGTTTCTTTTTTGTTCCTTTGGTTTCCCATTATTGAGAGCCCATCATAGGTTCTATCTACACTTAATCGTTTGTTACTTTGGTTTCTCACCATTGGGACACCATCCTAGGTTCTATCTCAGTTTATTCTTTATTCCTTTGGTTTTCATTCTAAGGACGCCATCCTATGCTCTATCTAACCTTAATCAATTTTTCGTTTGCTTTGGCTTCAATGCGACACTATCTCAGGTTCTATTTGAGCTCTTTCTTTGTTCATTTTGTTTCTCATCATTGGGACATCATCAAGTTTCTATCTCAGTTGATTCTTTATTGATCTGGTTTCTTCTCATCATTGGGATGCAATCCTAGGTTCTAATTTTCTTATTTGTTCCTTTGGTTTCTCATTATTGGGTTGAATTCCTAGGTTCTATATAAGGTTAATCAATTATTCAATTGGTTTCTCATCATTGGGTTGAATTCCTAGGTTCTATATAAGCTTAATCATTTGTTTGTTTGGTCTCTCATCATTATGACCCGATCCTAGGTTCTATGTAGGCTTAATCGTTAGTTCCTTTGGTTTCTTATCATTGGGACACATCCCAAGGTTCTATCTCGGTTGCTTCTTTGTTCCTATGGTTTCCACATCAATGTGACTCCATCCTGGGTTCTATCTTAGTTTATTCTTTGTTTGTTCGCTTTCGCATCATTAGGATGCCATCCTAAATTTTATCTAAGCTTAATCATTTTTCCTTTCATTTCTCATCGATCGAACTCCATCCTAGGTTGAATTTAAGTTTCTTCCTTTGGTTTCTTCTCGTAAGGATTCCATCTTAGGTTCTATCTAAGCTTAATCATTTGTTGTTTGGTATCTCATCAATGGGAGACCATCCTAGGTTTTGTTTAAGTTTAATCATTTGTTCCTTTGGTTTCTCGTCACTAGGACACCATCCTAAGTTCTAAGTGTTTTCTTTGTTCCTTTTGTTTCTCATCATGGGGGTGCATCCTAGGTTCTATTTCAATTTTATTGTTTGTTCCTTTGCATTGTCGTCATAGGGACATCGTCGTATGTTTTATCTAAGTTTCTTTTTTGTTCCTTTGGTTTCCCATTATTGAGAGCCCATCATAGGTTCTATCTACACTTAATCGTTTGTTACTTTGGTTTCTCACCATTGGGACACCATCCTAGGTTCTATCTCAGTTTATTCTTTATTCCTTTGGTTTTCATTCTAAGGACGCCATCCTATGCTCTATCTAACCTTAATCAATTTTTCGTTTGCTTTGGCTTCAATGCGACACTATCTCAGGTTCTATTTGAGCTCTTTCTTTGTTCATTTTGTTTCTCATCATTGGGACATCATCAAGTTTCTATCTCAGTTGATTCTTTATTGATCTGGTTTCTTCTCATCATTGGGATGCAATCCTAGGTTCTAATTTTCTTATTTGTTCCTTTGGTTTCTCATTATTGGGTTGAATTCCTAGGTTCTATATAAGGTTAATCAATTATTCAATTGGTTTCTCATCATTGGGTTGAATTCCTAGGTTCTATATAAGCTTAATCATTTGTTTGTTTGGTCTCTCATCATTATGACCCGATCCTAGGTTCTATGTAGGCTTAATCGTTAGTTCCTTTGGTTTCTTATCATTGGGACACATCCCAAGGTTCTATCTCGGTTGCTTCTTTGTTCCTATGGTTTCCACATCAATGTGACTCCATCCTGGGTTCTATCTTAGTTTATTCTTTGTTTGTTCGCTTTCGCATCATTAGGATGCCATCCTAAATTTTATCTAAGCTTAATCATTTTTCCTTTCATTTCTCATCGATCGAACTCCATCCTAGGTTGAATTTAAGTTTCTTCCTTTGGTTTCTTCTCGTAAGGATTCCATCTTAGGTTCTATCTAAGCTTAATCATTTGTTGTTTGGTATCTCATCAATGGGAGACCATCCTAGGTTTTGTTTAAGTTTAATCATTTGTTCCTTTGGTTTCTCGTCACTAGGACACCATCCTAAGTTCTAAGTGTTTTCTTTGTTCCTTTTGTTTCTCATCATGGGGGTGCATCCTAGGTTCTATTTCAATTTTATTGTTTGTTCCTTTGCATTGTCGTCATAGGGACATCGTCGTATGTTTTATCTAAGTTTCTTTTTTGTTCCTTTGGTTTCCCATTATTGAGAGCCCATCATAGGTTCTATCTACACTTAATCGTTTGTTACTTTGGTTTCTCACCATTGGGACACCATCCTAGGTTCTATCTCAGTTTATTCTTTATTCCTTTGGTTTTCATTCTAAGGACGCCATCCTATGCTCTATCTAACCTTAATCAATTTTTCGTTTGCTTTGGCTTCAATGCGACACTATCTCAGGTTCTATTTGAGCTCTTTCTTTGTTCATTTTGTTTCTCATCATTGGGACATCATCAAGTTTCTATCTCAGTTGATTCTTTATTGATCTGGTTTCTTCTCATCATTGGGATGCAATCCTAGGTTCTAATTTTCTTATTTGTTCCTTTGGTTTCTCATTATTGGGTTGAATTCCTAGGTTCTATATAAGGTTAATCAATTATTCAATTGGTTTCTCATCATTGGGTTGAATTCCTAGGTTCTATATAAGCTTAATCATTTGTTTGTTTGGTCTCTCATCATTATGACCCGATCCTAGGTTCTATGTAGGCTTAATCGTTAGTTCCTTTGGTTTCTTATCATTGGGACACATCCCAAGGTTCTATCTCGGTTGCTTCTTTGTTCCTATGGTTTCCACATCAATGTGACTCCATCCTGGGTTCTATCTTAGTTTATTCTTTGTTTGTTCGCTTTCGCATCATTAGGATGCCATCCTAAATTTTATCTAAGCTTAATCATTTTTCCTTTCATTTCTCATCGATCGAACTCCATCCTAGGTTGAATTTAAGTTTCTTCCTTTGGTTTCTTCTCGTAAGGATTCCATCTTAGGTTCTATCTAAGCTTAATCATTTGTTGTTTGGTATCTCATCAATGGGAGACCATCCTAGGTTTTGTTTAAGTTTAATCATTTGTTCCTTTGGTTTCTCGTCACTAGGACACCATCCTAAGTTCTAAGTGTTTTCTTTGTTCCTTTTGTTTCTCATCATGGGGGTGCATCCTAGGTTCTATTTCAATTTTATTGTTTGTTCCTTTGCATTGTCGTCATAGGGACATCGTCGTATGTTTTATCTAAGTTTCTTTTTTGTTCCTTTGGTTTCCCATTATTGAGAGCCCATCATAGGTTCTATCTACACTTAATCGTTTGTTACTTTGGTTTCTCACCATTGGGACACCATCCTAGGTTCTATCTCAGTTTATTCTTTATTCCTTTGGTTTTCATTCTAAGGACGCCATCCTATGCTCTATCTAACCTTAATCAATTTTTCGTTTGCTTTGGCTTCAATGCGACACTATCTCAGGTTCTATTTGAGCTCTTTCTTTGTTCATTTTGTTTCTCATCATTGGGACATCATCAAGTTTCTATCTCAGTTGATTCTTTATTGATCTGGTTTCTTCTCATCATTGGGATGCAATCCTAGGTTCTAATTTTCTTATTTGTTCCTTTGGTTTCTCATTATTGGGTTGAATTCCTAGGTTCTATATAAGGTTAATCAATTATTCAATTGGTTTCTCATCATTGGGTTGAATTCCTAGGTTCTATATAAGCTTAATCATTTGTTTGTTTGGTCTCTCATCATTATGACCCGATCCTAGGTTCTATGTAGGCTTAATCGTTAGTTCCTTTGGTTTCTTATCATTGGGACACATCCCAAGGTTCTATCTCGGTTGCTTCTTTGTTCCTATGGTTTCCACATCAATGTGACTCCATCCTGGGTTCTATCTTAGTTTATTCTTTGTTTGTTCGCTTTCGCATCATTAGGATGCCATCCTAAATTTTATCTAAGCTTAATCATTTTTCCTTTCATTTCTCATCGATCGAACTCCATCCTAGGTTGAATTTAAGTTTCTTCCTTTGGTTTCTTCTCGTAAGGATTCCATCTTAGGTTCTATCTAAGCTTAATCATTTGTTGTTTGGTATCTCATCAATGGGAGACCATCCTAGGTTTTGTTTAAGTTTAATCATTTGTTCCTTTGGTTTCTCGTCACTAGGACACCATCCTAAGTTCTAAGTGTTTTCTTTGTTCCTTTTGTTTCTCATCATGGGGGTGCATCCTAGGTTCTATTTCAATTTTATTGTTTGTTCCTTTGCATTGTCGTCATAGGGACATCGTCGTATGTTTTATCTAAGTTTCTTTTTTGTTCCTTTGGTTTCCCATTATTGAGAGCCCATCATAGGTTCTATCTACACTTAATCGTTTGTTACTTTGGTTTCTCACCATTGGGACACCATCCTAGGTTCTATCTCAGTTTATTCTTTATTCCTTTGGTTTTCATTCTAAGGACGCCATCCTATGCTCTATCTAACCTTAATCAATTTTTCGTTTGCTTTGGCTTCAATGCGACACTATCTCAGGTTCTATTTGAGCTCTTTCTTTGTTCATTTTGTTTCTCATCATTGGGACATCATCAAGTTTCTATCTCAGTTGATTCTTTATTGATCTGGTTTCTTCTCATCATTGGGATGCAATCCTAGGTTCTAATTTTCTTATTTGTTCCTTTGGTTTCTCATTATTGGGTTGAATTCCTAGGTTCTATATAAGGTTAATCAATTATTCAATTGGTTTCTCATCATTGGGTTGAATTCCTAGGTTCTATATAAGCTTAATCATTTGTTTGTTTGGTCTCTCATCATTATGACCCGATCCTAGGTTCTATGTAGGCTTAATCGTTAGTTCCTTTGGTTTCTTATCATTGGGACACATCCCAAGGTTCTATCTCGGTTGCTTCTTTGTTCCTATGGTTTCCACATCAATGTGACTCCATCCTGGGTTCTATCTTAGTTTATTCTTTGTTTGTTCGCTTTCGCATCATTAGGATGCCATCCTAAATTTTATCTAAGCTTAATCATTTTTCCTTTCATTTCTCATCGATCGAACTCCATCCTAGGTTGAATTTAAGTTTCTTCCTTTGGTTTCTTCTCGTAAGGATTCCATCTTAGGTTCTATCTAAGCTTAATCATTTGTTGTTTGGTATCTCATCAATGGGAGACCATCCTAGGTTTTGTTTAAGTTTAATCATTTGTTCCTTTGGTTTCTCGTCACTAGGACACCATCCTAAGTTCTAAGTGTTTTCTTTGTTCCTTTTGTTTCTCATCATGGGGGTGCATCCTAGGTTCTATTTCAATTTTATTGTTTGTTCCTTTGCATTGTCGTCATAGGGACATCGTCGTATGTTTTATCTAAGTTTCTTTTTTGTTCCTTTGGTTTCCCATTATTGAGAGCCCATCATAGGTTCTATCTACACTTAATCGTTTGTTACTTTGGTTTCTCACCATTGGGACACCATCCTAGGTTCTATCTCAGTTTATTCTTTATTCCTTTGGTTTTCATTCTTAGGATACCATCCTATGTTCTATCTAACCTTAATCATTTTTTCATTTGCTTTGGCTTCAATGCGACACTATCTCAGGTTCTCTTTGAGCTCATTCTTTGTTCATTCTGTTTCTCATCATTGGGACATCATCAAGTTTCTATCTCAGTTTATTCTTTGTTCATCGAGTTTCTTCTCATCATTCGGATGCAATCCTAGGTTCTAATTTTCTAATTTGTTCCTTTGGTTTCTCATTATTGGGTTGAATTCCTAAGTTCTATATAAGGTTAATCAATTATTCAATTGGTTTCTCATCATTGGGTTGAATTTTTAGGTTTTATATAAGCTTAATCATTTGTTTGTTTGGTCTCTCCTCATTAGGACCCGATCCTAGGTTCTATCTAAGTTTCTTCTTTATTCATTTGGTTTCTCATAATTGGGACACCATTCTATCTCAGTTTATTCTTTGTTCTTTTTGTTTCTTATTATTGGGTCACCTTCCTATGTCCTATCTCAGTATATTCTTTGTTTCATTTGGTTTCTTGTGATTGGGAGATCATCCTAAATTCTATTTAAGCTTAATCAATTGTTTGTTTGGTTTCTGATCATTGGGATAACATCCTATGTTCTATATTAGTTTGTTCTTTGTTCATATGGTTTCTCATCATTGGGGGGTCAAGGTTCTATCTCTTTTTATTCTTAGTTTATTTTGTTTCTCATCATTTGGGATGTCATCCTCGGTTCTATCTATTCTTAATAATTTGTTCCTTTGGTTTCTTATTATTGGGACACCATCCTAGGTTCTATCTAAGTTTAAATGTTTTTTTCTCTGGTTTCTAATGGTTGGGACACATTTGTAGGTTCTATCTCAGTTTCTTCTTTGTTTCTTTGGTTTATTGGGACACCATCCTAGGTTCTATATAAGTTTTGGCAATGTTCCTTTAGTTTCTCTTCATTTGGAGACTATAATAGGATGTATATAAGTTTATTCTTTGTTCATTTTGTTTCAAATCATTGGGACGCCATCCTACATTTGTCTAAATTCAATCATTTATTCTTTTTTCCTTGGGTTTTTCGTCTTTGGGATGCAATCGTATCGTAGAGGTTCTATCTAAGCTTAGTTGTTTATTACTTTGGTTTCTCATCATTAGGACACGATCCTAGGTCCAGTCTAAGTTTCTTCTTTGTTCTTTAGTTTCTCATCTTTTGGCCACCATCCTATTTATTCTTTGTTCATTTAGTTTCTCATCATTAGGACACCATCCTAGGTTTTGTGTAAACTTAATTATTTGTTCCTTTGGTTTCTTTTCATTGGGAGACTATCCTTGGTTCTATCTCAATTTATTCTTTCTTCATTTGGTTTCTCATCATTGGGGCACTATCCTAGGGTCAATCTTAGTTTATTCATTGTTTTTTTTTTCATCATTTGGACACCATCCTACGTTCTATCTCAATTTCTTCTTTGTTACTTTTGTTTCTCATCCTTGGGGCACCATCATAGGTTTGATTTGAGTCTATTCTTTGTTTCCTTCGGATTCTCGTCGTTGGGAGGGTTCTATCTAAGCTCAATAGTTGGTTCCTTTGGTTTCTCATCATCATTGGGATGCGATCCTGGGTTCAATCTAACTGTCGTCTGTGTTGCGTTGGTTTCTCATCCTTTGAAGACCATCCTACGTTCTATCTCAGTTTATTCTTTTTTCAATTGCTTTCTCATCATAGGTACACCATTCTAGGTTTTTTCTAAACTAAATTATTTTTTCTTTTTGTTTCCTTTCATTGGAATACCGTCCTAGGTTCTATATCAATTCATTCTTTGTTTATTTGGTTTCTCATCAATTGGACACAATCCTAGGACACTATCTTAGGTTTCTATCTAAATTTTTTCTTTATGCCTTTGGTTTCTTATCTTTGGAACACGAACGGAGGTTCTATCTCAATTTATTCTTTGTTGATTTGATTTCTCATCATTGGGTTGACATCCTATATTCTATATAAGTTTAATAATTCGTTCATTAGTTTTCTCATCATTGGGACACCATCTGCGGCTCTATCAACGTTTCTTCATAGTTCCTTTGTTTTCTTATCATTTGGACACCATCCTAAGTTCCTGTGGATTCTCATCATACGGACAAACTCCTAAGTTCTATCTCAATTTTTTTTTTTCCTTTTTTTCTAATCGTTGGGATGCCATCCTAGATTCTATTTGAGCTTAATCGTTTGTTCCTTTGGTTTCTAATCATTTGGATACAATCCTAGGATCAATATAAGTTTCTTCTTTGATCCTTTGGTTTCTCGTCCTGTGGACACAATCTTAAGTTCTATCTAAATTAATTATTTGTCATTTGGTTTCTTATCATTGGGAAATGATCTAATGTTTCTTCTTTGTTACTTTTCTTTCTCATCATTGGGACACCATCATAGGTTCTATCTCATCTTAATCCGTGTTTATTTCATTTCTCATTGTTGTGAGTCTATCCTAGGTTTTAGCTAAACTTTATCGTTTGTTCCTGTGACTTCTCATCATTGGGACACTATCCAAGGTTCTATCTAGGTTTACTCTTTGTTCATTTTTGTTTCTCATCATTAGGACATCATCCTAGGTCTATCTTAAACTTAATCGTTTGTTCATTTTGTTTTCTCATCATTGGGACAACATCCTTGGTTCTAACTCTATTTATGTTTTATTCCATTGGTTTCTCATCCTTAGGATGTTATCCTATGTTCTAACCTTAATCGTTTCTTCCTTTGCTTTTGCATCAATGCGACACCATCTTAAGTTCTATCTCAATTTATTCTTTATTCATTTTGTTTCTCACCGTTAGAATGCTATCATAGGTTCTATCTAAGATTAATCAATTGTATGTTTGGTTTCTCATCAATTGGACACCATCCTAGGTTCAATGTTATTTTATTCTTTGTTCATTTTGTTTCTCATCTTTGAGACGCTATCCTAGGTTCTATATAAACTTTGTCTATGCTTGATCATTTGTTCAATTGGTTTCTCAACATTGGGACAACATCCTAGGTTCTATTTTAGAGTATTCTTTCCTTATTTGCCTTTGCATCAATCGAACTCAATCCTAGACTAAATATAAGTTTCAGCTTTGATCCTATGGTTTGTCATCAGTAGGACACCATCCTTGGGAAACCATCCTATGTTCTATATCAGTTTATTCTTTGTTCATTTGGTTTCTAATTATGGAGACGCTATCCTAGGTTCTATCTATACTTAATGTTTGTTCCTTTGGTTTCTCATCACTTGCACAATATCCTATGTTCTATCTAAGTTTATTGTTTGTTTATTTGTTTTCCCATCATTAGGACACCATCTTAGGCTCTATCTAAGCTTAACGTTAGTTCTTTTTGTTTCTTATCAATAGGACTGCATCCTAGGTTGAACCTTAGTTTCTTCTCTCTTCATGTGGGTTCTCATCATTGTGCCACCATCCTATGTTCTATGTCAGTTTTTTTCTTTCTTCATTTGGTTGCTCATGATTGGGACGTCATCCTAGGTTCTACCTATCCTTAATCATTTGTTCCTTCGGGTTTCTAAACATTGGGATACCATCCTAGGTTTAATTTAAGTTTGATGTTTTTTCCTTTGGTTTCTCATCATCGGTAAACCATCCTAGGTTCTATCTTAGTTTATTATTGTAGGTACAACCTAGGATGGCGTCCATATTGTGATAAATCAATGAAACTAAGAATAAAATTAGATAAAACTCGAAAGGGTGTCCCAATGATGTGAAAGCAAATGAACTAAGAATTAACCAAGCTATAACCTAGGGTAAAGACCTAATGATGAGAAACAAAAGAATCAAACAAATAAGGTTAGATAGAACCTAGGATGGCATCCTACTGATGAGAAATGAAAGGACCAAAGAATAAACTTAGATAGAACCTACGATTATGTCCCAATGACAAGAATCCAAAGGACCAAACGATTGAGCTTATATAATCTAGGATGGTGTCCCAATGACTAGAAACAAAATGAACAAAGAATAATCTGAGATAGAGCCACGGATGGTGTCCTAGTGATGAGAAACCTAAGGAATAAACGATTTAGCTTCAATAGAACCTAGGCTGGTGTCCCAATGGTCAGAAACCAAACAAACTAGTGATTAAGCTTACATAGACCTAGGATGGCATCCCAATGATGATAAATGAAATGAACAAAGAGTAAACTAGGATAGAACCCAGGATGGTGTTGTAATACCTAGTACTAATAAATAAAATACGCAATAATGATTTTTTTAGCACTTAACTTTAAACATGCATAATTAGATGTTAAAACTAGTTTAATGTTAATCCTATTTAATTATGAATTAAACTCTGATTAAGGTTAAGTGGGATTAGTTAATGACTTAAGCATGCTTATTACGTTCTTATGGGCTGATTAGAGTTATGAAAACCTAAAGGACCAATGGGTAATTGTAAAGTGCAATTATGGAAAGTTGGGGTTGGTGGCAGCCTTGTGGCCTGCCACCTCTTACTTGGCTGCATGGAGACCCCTTTAATACAAGATGTACTCTTGTATCCTCTTTTTTGCACAAATTAAACAGGAACTCAACATTTAAATTTTTGTATCCCCATATTTTTAAGAGCACTTATATTGTATTTGAGTATCAATTGTTCAGTTAAAAAATAAATAAATAAAATGGGGTGTGACAGGTGTCGCATTGATTCGAAAGAAAATGAAGAAACTATTATGGTTAGAAAGAACATAGGATGGCTTTATAATAAAGAAAAACCAAAGGAACAAAGAATAAACGATTATGGTTCTATCTATGCTTAATCGATTCTTTCTTTTGTTTCTTATCGTTGGGACACAACCCTAGGTTCTATCTCAATTTCCTCTTTGTTCCTTTCTTTTCTAATCATTTGGAAATTATCCTAGTTTGAAACCAAACTAACAAAGAATAAATTGAGAGAATACATAGGATGCTGTGGCATTGATGCAATAGCAAAGGAAGAAACAATTAAGGTTAGAAAAAACATAGGATGGCGTCCTAATAATTAGAAACAAAGGAACAAAGAATAAACTAAGATAGAACTTAGGATGGTGTCCCAATGATGAGAAACTAAAGGAACAAATGATTAAGCTTAGCAGAACTTAGGATGGTGACCCAATAATGAGAAACTAAATGAACAAACAATTGAACTTAGATAGAACCTAAGATAGGATGCCAATGATGAGAAACGAAATGAACAATGAATAAAATGAGATAGAACCTAGGATTGTTTTCCCAATGATGAGAAACCAAAGGAACAAACTATTAAGTCTAGATAGAACCTAGGATGGCGTCCCAATGTTGAGAAACCAAAGGAACAAACTATTAAGTCTAGATAGAACCTAGGATGGTGTCCCAATGTTGAGAAACCAAATGAATAACTAATAAATTGAAATAGAACTCAAGATGGTGTCGCATTAATGCAAAGGCAAAGGAAAAAACAATTAAGGTTAGATAGAACATAGGATGACATCCTAACGATGAGAAACCAAATGAACAAACAATTAAGCTTAGAACCTAGGATGGTGTCCTAATGATGAGAAACCAAACGAACAAACAATTAAGCTTTAGATAGAACCTAAGATGACACCCCAATGATGAGAAACGAAATGAACAAAAAATAAATGAGATAGAACCTAGGATTGTGTCCCAATGTTGAGAAATCAAAGGAACAAACGATTAAGCTTAGATAGAACCTAAGATGGAGTTCCAATGATTAGAAACCAAATGAACAAAGAATAAAATGAGATAGAACCTAGGATGGTGTAGCATTGATGCGAAAGCAAAGGAGGAAACGATTAAGATCAGATCATAGGATGGCGTCCTAATGATGAGAAACAAAAGAAACAAAAAATAAACTAAGATATAACCTAGGATGGTGTCCATATGATGAGAAACCAAATGAATAAACAATTAAGCTTAGATAGAACTTAGGATGGCATGCCAATGATGAGAAATGAAATGAACGAAGAATAAAATGAGATAGAACCTAGGATTGTGTCCAAATGATGAGAAACCAAAAGAACAAATGATTAAGCTTAGGTAGAACTTGGGATGGTGTCCCAATAATGAGAAACCAAGTTAACAAATAATAAATGGAGATGAACCTAGGAATGTGTCCCAATGATGAGAAACCAAAGGAACAAACGATTAAGTTTAGATAGAATCCAGGATGACGTCCTAATGATGAGAAACCAAATGAACAAAAAATAAACTAAGATAAAACCTAGGATGGTGTCCCAATGATGAGAAACCAAATGAAAAAAAGAATAAACTTAGATAGAACCTAGGGATGTGTCCCAATGATAAGAAACCAAAGGAACAAATGATTAAGCTTAGATAGAACCTAGGATGACGTCCCAATGATAATAAATCAATGAAGCTAAGAATAAACCAAGATAGAACCTATGATGGCAACCCAATGATAAGAAACCAAAGGAACAAACGAATAAGGTTAGATAGAACCTAAGATGATGTCCTAATGATGAGAAATGAAAGGACCAAAGAATAAACTTAGATAGAACCTGCGATGTTGTCCCAATGACAAGAATCCAAAGAACCAAATGATTAAGCTTAGATAGACTCTAGGATGACATCCCAATGACTAGAAATAAACTGAACAAAGAATAAACTAATATAGAATCTAGGATGGTGTCCCCATGCTGAGAAACCAAAGGAACAAAGAAGAAATTTAGAACTTAGGATGGTGTCCCGGTGATGAGAAACCAAAGGAACAAATGATTCAGCTTAGATAGAACCTAGGATGGCATCCCATTGATGAGAAACAAAATGAAAAAGGATTGAATTGGGACAGAACTTAGGACGGTGTCCTAATGATGAGAAACCAAAGGAACAATGAAGAAACTTAGATAAAACTGAGGATGGTATCCTAAAGATGAGAAACCAAAAGGAATAAACGATTAAACTTAGATAGAAGTTAGGATGGCATTCCAATGATAAGAAACCAAAGTAAAAAACAAATATTCTTAGATAGTACCTAAGATTGTGTCCCAATGATGATTAATGAGTGAAACTAAGAATAAACTTAGAAACTATAATGGAGTTCCAATGAAGAGAAAGCAAAGAAACTAAGATAAAACCTAGGATGGTGACCCAATGATGAGAAACCAATGGAACAAACATTAATAAGGTTAGATAGAACCTAGGATGGTGTTCTAATGATAAGAAACGAAAGGACCAAAGAATAAACTTAGATAAAACCTACGATGGTTTCCAAATGATGAGAGAATCCAAAGGACCAAACGAGCTCAACTCAATATATCAATCCTAAAAAAATTATATTTTCTTTAAAAGAGTCTTTCAAAGATAATAAACCCAAAATGTGAATTTTAACTAAATCACAAACAGTTAAGTACTACAATTATCCAACTTTACAAATCAATCAAGCAAGCAAACTGAATCACCTTGCCTAAAGGAAGGAAGGTACTTTCTAATCAACCAAATAAACGCCATATTTTCCTCAACTAGTGTTCAAGCTTGATCCTCAAAAATTCTCAGTGAAGTCGTCAATTTGTGGATCCGCATTTTTCACTTGTGTTCCCACTCATCGATGGGACTCATTTTTTAAATGATAAAAAATTATTGTTGTTAAAATCAGAGTTGCCACTTATTTTTATTTGTTTTTAAGGAAAATAAAATAAAAAACTAAAAGCCTAAGAAAAAAGACTCCTTAAGTTTTGGATAAGGTGTTTAGCACCCCTCTAAGCCTTAAAAAGGTCTCTATAACTAGATTGAGGGAAATACTATAATTAATCGATTGACTAATGATACCAAGAAAGGATAAGGTGTTTATCTAAATTCAAATTACATGTTATCCATATTCAAAGAAATATATCTAAGCAATCAATCACACGAGTAAGGAAGATAGGCGTACTACCTGAGCTACAACTTAAGCGTTGTCACAAGACATCAAAGTTAGTTTTAAAAAAAAAACACATACACACACACACAACATGTATTTTACCATAGTAAGAAATCTAACATGGTGAGTCAAACAAGCAATCAAAAAGATATATTAAGCTGATAATGATCATATATGAATCTTTACATAACTACTGGAATTAAGATGCAAAGATAAAAAGCGTACCTGAATATCATAAATAGCTTACAATGTACTTCCATAAGACATGAGAGGTTAGATCAAAGTTATAAGAATAGACAATAAAGAAAAGAAATCCTAGCATGCATGGTATCTAAATATTATAACAGAAATGACCTAAGTATAAGAAAACACAAATTATTAAATAAGACATGTATACAACTCCCAAAAATAAAAAAAAAATGAAAAAAAATCAAGGGTTATGATTAAAACATGTAGCAAAAGGGGTAGCACACTATTATCAAAAGAAAAATTATAAATTAATATCTAGGAACATCATTTGATCATGAAATTAAGACAAACTCTATTATGCCTATATCACAATACAATAACCAAAGTCAAGCAAGATAAGTCAAATAACAACAAAAAAAAATGGCAAAGTCAAGTAAAATACAAGATTTTTAGCATGCGATCAGAATTGGAAGCATCATAAAACAAATCCTAAAAAAAATTATCTTGAAGTGGAATTTAATTACAAAAATTTTCAAGAAACATCTCCTACACGTCTAGAACAACATAAAAAAGCCCAAACTGAATTTGTAAAAATATTCAAAGGTCTCCTAAAATTATAAAAAAAAAAATCATATATGTCCTTCAAGTTGTCTAGTTTACAAAAATAAAAAATAAATAAAGCTAGACTAGGGAGCCTTAGAAAGTATTTTAAAACACTCAAACTTATTAGCTATCCAAAAATAGTCATGTGCAGTAGGCACAAATTTCAAAAATCATCTCTCTCAAGAAAACATATTTTTTAATATTTTATGTCTCAAAATTCAATCTTAAGAAGTAAAAAATCTGAGGAAAATATTTATTTAAATTTAAAATGTCAAAAAGTAATTTAATTTTGCAAAGTGCTCTCAAGTGTACAGAAGTAAGCCTAAACAAAACATGCTGAAAAAGATGATCATAATTTTGACTTCAAGAAAATCTTTTTGACTCGAATAATATTCCAAAATCAAGTTCAAGAAGTAATGAACATCATAAAATTTTTGGAAATCTTTTTTAAAATACTCGAAATTATCAAAACGAATTTTAAATCCCAAGGGTCAATAGCTGAGTGGAAACCAAAAACAAGAACGAGTTTTGAAAAATTCTTTCATATAAGGATTCCATCAAGCCCCCATTCAATATCCATTTGTTTTACTTGTGTATTCCCATTAATTTGGGAGCACAAGTCCAAGCCTATGTGAATAAAAACAAAATTTTGAAAACCAACAAGGGAGAATGCAACTTAGATGAAATGAGTTGCATAATTTTGAAAGAAAATGCGGTTTTTTGCCTAAACCAAGAACAAATATTTTTTTCAAAGCCTTTTGATGATTTAAATACTTTTGAAAGTAATTTTAGGTGCAAAAGGAAACAAGCGAATTAAGAAATCCCAAACAATAGTCATAGAGTAGGAAATTTTAAATTCTAACGTAAAGGAATTTGAAAACAAGACAAATAAACAACTTGGATCTCCTTTTTGGCCACCTTTTACTCAGGATCCAAGAGCCTCAATCATGATGGTGAAAATCTGTTTTTTTGTGAAAAGAAGGGAACAACTTTGATTCAACTCAAAATATTAATCCTAAAAAAAAAAAACTCTTTTCTTTAAAAAAAGTCTTTCAAAGATAATAAACCAAAAATGTGAATTTTAACTAAGTCCCAAACAAACCAATATGCTTTCAAAAATAAAAATCAAGACTTTTAATAGCATGAAATATAAGCCAACACCGTGAATAATACATAACAACCAAAAAACTAAAATCCTAAGAATTTTCTAAGCTTTCAAAAATAAACATCAAGACTTTTTTAATAGCATGAAATAAAACCAAAAGATCTAGAACCTAAAAAATACCAAGACATGCATAATAAGAAGAAAATCTAAAACCTAAGAACTACCAAATTTTAAATATAACAATGCAATCAAAGGCATGCACAAGAAAATCTAAAAAATCAGAACTACCAAATTTCTAAAGACAAGAACTTTAAATATAATAACACAAGAAAATTTAAACCAAGAACTACCAAATTACTAAAAATGAGAACTTTAAATAGCATAGAGAAAAAGCCTAATAACACAAAACCTAAAACAAGATGATTAAGCACTACAATTATCCAACTTTACAAGATAAAATTTTAATAGCATGGTAAATAACCTAAAACAAGATGATCAAGTACTACAATTATCAAACTTTGTAAGATAAAACATCATGATATCCAATCAATCAAACTAATTAAACTAATTAATTAAAACTATAAAACTCAAGAATTAACTTGAATCAAATAAACTAAAATGACACAAGCTTCAAAATAAAAATTTTATCCTACAAAACAATTAATCTAGTCAGCTATAATAATAATAATAATCAAATTATAACCTTTCTATATGATACAATAAATAAAAAATGAAACTAAAAACAATTCTAACTTTTTAATATAATATGATAAACTAAAAAAATTAAAACCTTTCAATATAATATGATAAATTAAAAACTGAACAAAAAAAATTATACCTTTCAATATATATATATATAATTAATCAAAACCAAACTAAAAAAGAATAACTTGTCAAACATATATAATTAATCAAAAACCAAACTAAAAAAAATCAACTTACCTTCCCATTGGTTCGTGTGTGAATCTCTTCTCCATTATGGTGCATTGAAACTGACAACTGCTTTTCTTAAGTCCAACGTGCGGCTACTACCACCATCTTATGGTGTGTCCTATGGATATCTTTTTAATTGTGTATGGCAGCCTTTATGTGATTGTGTGTGGAGAATTCTCTCCAATGGAGTCCCATGCTGCTACTTGTTGTGGGATGCCGCCCAAACTGTGGTGCGTGGTTGCCTCTTCTATGTGTGCCTATTGCAACCATAATTTTTCAAAACTAAATTAACCATGAGATCAAAAGAATAACCAAACTAATGATTTTTAAAAATAACTAAACCAAACATAGTATCAACAAAGCAACCAAATTAATAATTTTTATAAATTAAACTAAGCATGAGATCAAAAGAATAACTAAGCTAATGATTTTTAAAAATAACTAAACTAAGCATAGTATCAACAAAACAACCAAACTAATATTTTTTTTAAAATTAAACTAAACATAAGATTAAAAAAATAACCAAACTAATGATTTTTAATAGAATTAAACCAAACAAAACATCAACAAAACACCCAAACTAATATTTTCAAAAACTAAACTAAACATGAGATTAACAGAATAACCAAACTAATTATTTTGACAAGAAACTAAACTAAGCATGATTTCAACAGAGCAACAAAACTAATAATTTTTCAAAACTAAACTAAATATGAGATCAATTGAATAACTAAACAAATGACTTATTAAAGAAACTAAACTAAGTATAATATCAACAAGACAACCAAATTAATAATTTTTAAAACCAAAACTAAATATGAGATTAACTAAATCACTAAAATAAGATTTATTCTTTTTTTTTAAAAAAAAAAAAAACACTAAACTAGGCATGACATCAACAAAGGAACTGAACTTGTAATTTTTTAAAACTAAACAAAACATAAGATCAACCAAATAACTAAACTAATGTGTTTTAAAGGAAACTAAACTGTGCATTATATCAACAAAGTAACCAAACTAATAATTTTTCAAAACTAAAGTAAGTATGAGATCAAAAGAATAACCAAACTAATGATTTTTAAAAGAAACTAAACTAAGCATAATATTAACAAATCAATCATACTAATAACTTTTAAAAACTAAACTAAACATAAGATCAACGGACTAATCGAACTAATAATTTTTAAAAGAAACTAAATTAAGTATAATATCATGAAAGCAATCAAGCTAATAATGTTTAAAAACTCAACGAAGTGTGAAATTAATAGAGTAACCAAACTAAGGATTTTTAAAAATAATTATATCAAGCATAACAAAGTAACAAAACTAATAATTTTATAAAAACTAAACTAAACATGAGATTAATGGAATAACCAAACTAATGATTTTTAAAAAAAACTAAACTCAGCATAATATCAACAAAGTAGCAAAACTAATAATTTTTACAAACTAAATAAAGCATGAGATAAAAAGAATAGCCACACTAATGATTGTAAAAAGAAATTAAACTAAGTATAATAAAGCAACTAAACTAAAAAAAAAAAATCTTAAAACTAAACTAAATATAAGATTAACAGAATAACCAAACTAATGATTTTTAATAGAATTAAACCAAGAATAACATCAACAAAGTAACCAAACTAATCATTTTTTTAAAACTAAACTAAACATTAGATTAACAGAATAACCAAATTAATGATTTTGGAAAAGAAAATAAACTAAGCATGATTTCAACAAAGAAACCAAACTAATAATTTCTAAAAATTAAACTAAGCATGAAATGAACAAAATAACCAAACGAATGATTTTTAAAAGAATTAAACCAAGCATAATATCAACAGAGCAACAAAACTAATAATTTTTTAAACCTAAACTAAATATGAGATAAACTGAATAACTAAACTAATGATTTTTAAAAGAAACAAAACCAAGCATAATATCAAGAAAGTAACAAACTAATAATTTTTAAAAACTAGACCAAACATGAGATCAACAAAATAAACAAACTAATGATTTTTTTTTTCAAAAAAAAAAAAAAAAAAAAAAACTAAACTAAGCATAATATAAACAAAGAAACCAAACTAAAAATTTTTCAAAGTTAAACTAAGCATGAGATCAAAAGAATAACCAAACTAATGACTTTTAAAAGAAACAAAACTAAGTATAACATCAACAAAGCAATCAAAATAATTATTTTTAAAAACTAAACTAAACATTGTTTTAACAGAAAAACCAAACTAATGATGTTTAAAAGAAACTAAACTAAGTATAATATCAACAAAGCAATATAACTATTAATTTTTATGCACTAAACTAAGCATGGGATCAAAAGAGTAATCAAACTAATGTTTTTTAAAAGAAACTAAACAAAGTATAGCATCAACAAAGCAACCAAACTAATAATGTTTTAAAAACTAAACTAAACATTGTTTCAACATAATAACCAAACTAATGATGTTTAAAAGAAACTAAAATAAGTATAATATCAACAAAACAACCAAACTAATAATTTTTATAAACTAAACTAAGCATGAGATCAAAAGAGTAAGAAAACTAATGATTTTAAAAAAAAAAAACTAAACAAAGTATAGCATCAACAAAGCAACCAAACTAATATTTTTAAAAAAAAAACTAAACTAAACATTGTTTCAACGGAATAACCAAACTAATTGATGAGGACACAACTAACAAATGGAATGCAGATCCTATTTAAGGTCTAGTTGGTTCGGTTACAAGGGCTCGAGCTAAAAAAGTTCAAGGAAACTCTCAATGGACTGATTCACAATATTTGGGCTAAGGTGAATTCGTGGAGGCCCAAGGAAGATGCTCTACATGTTCCACAAGGTTGGATTTTCATGATTCAAGTTTTGGAATAATCTAGAATTGCGTGGATTGAATAGAGTTTTCTAAATCAGTGATTATCCAATTTTTGACTCATCAAGGAGATTAGCTAGCGCAATCTAAAGCAATCTTTTAAGATTACTAAATTACTTTTCTTATTTATTATTATATTTTAATTTTCAAATTTTATGGGGAAATAATAAATTAGAAATTCCCTTGTTTTCTTTTTACTTTGGGGTAGGCATGATTTTAGGATATAATGGATTCAATTTTTAGAATCCAACTCAAGATATTTTAGTTTCCCATTTCTAGCTATTTGCAAAATCTAGGCAAAATATTTGGGGATTTTCTAATTGCCGGATTCGTGGACCTCTTTGTATTTAAATAATCATCAACTTATTGAAAAATAATACAAATTTCATTCATAATTTTGTGAAAGAAAATTCTCTTTAGTTCTTTTAGAACTCTTTGAACTTATCGGAACGATTTCCGTGGCGTTCTCCTTCGACTTATAAATAAATCCTTCCATAATTGATTGTGACATCTTCATTATACCAAGGTTCTTGCTTCCATATAAGAAATGGGTCGTGGTTTCATACAAATCTGTTTCCAAACGATCTTGGAGCCATTCTTAATCCACAAGTTTCTCAATTTTGTGGTGTGGATCATATCACTATTAATGTTTAAAAGAAACTAAACTAAGTATAATATCAACAAAGCAACCAAACTAATAATTTTTATAAACTAAACTAAGCATGAGATCAAAAGAATTACCAAACTAATATCAACAGAGCAACCAAACATGAGATCAACATAATAACTAAATTAATGTGTTTTAAAGGAAACTAAATTGTGCAATATATCAAAAAAGGAACCAAACCAATAATTTTTCAAAACTAAACTAAGCTTGAGATCAAAAGAATAACCAAACTAATTATTTTTTAAAGAAACTAAACTAAGCATAGTATCAACAAATCAACCATACTAATAACTTTTAAGAACTAAATTAAATATGAGATCAACGGACTAACTGAACTAATGATTTTTTAAAAAAACTAAATTAAGTGTGAGATTAACGGAGTAACCAAATTGATGATTTTTAAAAGAATTATACCAAGCATAACATCAATAAAGCAACCAAACTAATAATTTTTTGAAAACTAAACTAAACGTAAGATTAATGGAATAACCAAACTAATGATTTTTAAAAGACACTAAACTCAACATAATTTTAAAAACTAAATTAAGCATGGGATAAAAAGAATAGAAAAACTAATGATTTTTCAAAGAAACTAAACTAAACACGAGATTAATAGAATACTCAAACTATTGATTTTTAAGAGAATTAAACCAAGCATAACATCAACAAAGCAACCAAACTAATAATTTTTAAAAATTAAACTAAATATTATTTCAATGGAATAACCAAACTAATGATTTTGAAAAGAAACTAAACTAAGCATGATTTCAACAAAGAAACCAAACAAATAATTTCTAAAAATTAAACGTAGCACGAGATTAATAGAATAACCAAACAAATGATTTATAAAAGAATTAAACCAAGTATAATATCAATAGAGCAATAAAACTAATAATTTTTTTAAACCTCAACTAAATATGAGATAAACTGAAAAACTAAAAAACACATAATGATTTTTAAAGGAAACTAAACTAAGCATAATATCAACGAACCAACCATACTAATAATTTTTAAAAACTAGACTAAACATGAGATCAACAAAATAACCAAACTAATGACTTTTTAAAAAAGAAAAAAAGAAAAAAAAAAACTAAACTAAGCATAATATAGACAAAGAAACCAAACTAAAAGTTTTTCAAAACTAAATTAAGCATGAGATAAAAAAAAAATAACCATGCTAATCATTTTTAAAATAAACTAAACTAAGCACAATATCAACAAAGCACCCAAATTAATAATTTTTTACAAACTAAACTAAACATGAGATTAATGGAATAACCACATAACTAATGATTTTTAAAAGAAACTATGTTAAGTATAATATCAACAAAGCAACCAAACTAATAATTTTTATAAACTAAACTAAGCATGAGATGAAAGGAATAACCAAACTAATGATTTTTTTTTTTTAAAAAAAAAACAAAAACTAAAGTAAGCATAATATCAACAAAGAAACCAAAGTAATAATTTTTCAAAATACCATAAATTTTTTAATATAATAAAATATCTTTTTTATTACATATAATAAAATAGTATATTTTCTACTAAAAATAATAATTTATGATTTTATTATAATATTACTATTTATGTTTTACTAAAAACTATATATTTTTTCATTTACTTTTAATTACAAAATTATTTTCATTTTCAAAAAGGCTTCAATTAAATTTAATTAATTAATATTATATAAATTGAATTTAAAATGTTTTTACAAAATCAAAATATATTTTTTTTAAAAATAATAATAATAATAATTTATCCGAACAAGTCTTTTTGTTTTTTTATTTTTAAAATCCTTTTATAATAATAAATGATCAAATATCCTTAATTTTATAAAACATTTAAAAACTTTTTTTTTTATTCTTTAACATTAAAAAATTTTCTAAAAACACATAAGAAATCATGATCAAATAAAAAAATTAAAAAATTAATTAAAGCACTTAATTGACTTGTATTAAAAATGAATATTAAAATTGTTTTTATATTATAGAAATTTTTGTTTCACTACAATAAAAAAATTGTTTCATAATTTAAAAAAAATTATTTATCTTTAACTTATATATAATTGTGAAATTAATTTTTATTTTTTAATAAGACTTAACTTGAATTTGATTTCATATTATTATAAATTAATTTTATAAAATAAAAATAATATATTGTTTTTAAAAACAATACAAATTCTTTCATTCAAACGAACTTCTTGTTTTTTGTATTAAAACATCATGTCAAACACTCTAGTTTTTTAAAAATTCTAAAAAACTATTTTTAAAAACACCAAGAACAAGCCCTATATTTTTGCAAATATTTTGGTGCTTGGATGAGATAAGGATGAATACGTGTGTAATGGCCAAGGCATGCATAGAAGGGCATTTCTTTCATGCTGCAATTTTGATCTCCATGCATGGGATCCAGAAGACTCTAGAAGGTTAGAGGCACGTGCATTCTGGATGGCTATCACACATGCGCTCCGGGTGAGATGGAGACATGCATTTGGCATGACGATGAGACTTTTGAGAAGGATCCATTTTCTTCCGAGACATGACATCATGATGGTTTCGAGAAGAGTCTCACATGAGGGAGCATCACCACAGGCCATGCAAGGAAGCTATTGCCAATCACGTTTTTGAACTACCGGGCATTTCGGAGGCCGTTTTTAGGGAAGTCTCCGGAAGAGGAATCTTTTTGTTGGGGGAGCATGCACACCACACTAGGAATGGCGTAACAACTGTAGTTCCAGAGACTTTTAAGGTTGAAAAAATAGAGACTTCATCACCGACGAAGAGGCTCTTTTTGGCATTCTTGGAAATGAGACTTCGTAACCGACATAGAGATTTTGGGCATTTTTTGGAGTAGGAGAGTTCATCACCGACATAGGGAGTCACTTTTTGGGTGTTTTCTAGAGGAGCGCAAATTCTCATTGAAAAAGGCAAGTTCATAGCTGCCGGAGTAGTTTGCCACCATTGAAGCTTGTTGGTTCGTTTATAGAGAGTCATCACCGCCATTAGAGAGCAATATTCACCATTGCAGTCCACCGATAGTGAGAAAGGATCATCAGACACCCATCTTTGGAGTTTCAGGATCTTCATATTCGAGGATAGAATTGCCAGTTTCCTTTGGATATCCATTTTTCTGAGGGAACAAGATATCACACCTACATCATTATTCTTTTCTGGTTTCTGCGAACATCACAGGAGATTTTTCTACCATTTCAAATTAGCGCTCACCATTCTTCACCCTCATTTTGTCTGCAAGAGATCGCCATTCTTGTTATCCTTTTTTTCTGCACTCTTTTTAACTTTTCTTTTTTCCGTTTGGTTGCCGAGAAAATCTATATTTTCCTGTCCTTAAGTTTCTAGGAAACCACAAACTTGTAAGTATATTCTCGCCTTTCAAATGGGTGTTTCCAAGATTCCTGCTTTTTTTTTTTTTTTTTTTTTCTTTTTCTTTCCCTTCCTTTGATTTCTCGACAACAAAAAAGATCATATTTGGAAATTGTTCCGCAACTAGGATCGCTAACCCAGTAGGTCATTAATGGAAACTGTTTAGTTAAGAGGAAGAATTTTTGTCATGATTTCCCTGGAACCCTAATTTCTGTTTGGTTGTGCAGAAAAAACAAGGAAAGACTCCATTTATTTCAGTTTCAAACAATCGCCTATCCTCGGATTCGCTATTTTAGCTTGGAGTGTTTCCGGAGAGAGAGCTAAGAGGGAGATTGGAGGTTTATGGTGATCAGGTCTGATGAAACAACTGTTTTGACTAATCATTCAACTGTTTAGATTTCTTGATTATTTGGTTTGTTTGTCTAACTGTTTCAACCTGTTGACGATGCTCGATTCTTTGTTTCTCGACGTTACTCCGCCGGGCCATGCACTGTGTTTCCTTTCCAAATATAAAATTTTGAATGGAAATTAGGGTTTCCTATAATGAGATTGGATCTATAATCGTTGGAACCCATGGTCAAATTCTTGAATTGCTATTTCGAGATACCCTAATTCCCTGTTTTCGGTATAAAGATAAAGATTTCAGTTCAGTTTCAAAGCAAAGCTCTACATTTAATCTCTGTTTTGATCTTCTTAACTATGGATGGCGACGAGCATGGTAACAAACGGGTGTTTCAACGACTTGGAGCTTCGAATGATAGTGGCAAACAACAAAAGGTTTGTTACCATTGGAGGGCAGGCAAATGCAACAAGTTCCCTTGTCCGTACCTACCTAGAGAATTACCAGGTCCTCATCCCCAACAACACCAACCATTCATAAGCAATGGATAAGCAATGGATCATCGTCCAAACGGCCAAATCAAGGAGTACATGACGATCACAACTTTTCTGGTGCATGAAGAAGTCCTAAGTTTAATCCTACGTGGGGGCCGGTTCATGACGGTAGTGCAGGCAATAGAGCTCAAGGTAATGGCGCGGGCAATAGAGTATTTAGGAAGATTGAGAAGCTTTGTAATTATTGGCTTCAAGGAAATTGTAGTTATGGGGATAAGTGCAAGTTTTTGCATTCTTGGAGTGTTGGTGATTGTTTCTCTGAGTTTGAGATAGCTTGAAGTGCATCAGAAGGTAATAAATTTGTTTGAATTTTGGTTACATTTGGAGTTCTTGTGCATTTGAATGGATGGGCTGATTTAGGTTTATTGGAGTTCCGCAACTAGGATCGCTAACCCAGTAGGTCATTAATGGAAGCTGTTTAGTTAAGAGGAAGAATTTTTGTCACGATTTCCTTGGAACCCTAATTTCTGTTTGGTTGCCCAGAAAAAAAAAAAACAAGGAAAGACAGAAATTGACTACCTGAACTTTGGATGTTGCTTTTGCTTCGTAGGGTATTAGATCATTAGAAGATTCTGAAAAATAAAGAGTAAAAAACAAAATGGTGGCTGTCAAGGTACATATCAGCTCTTATTCTTATCTAACTCCTTTTCTTTTCCTTTGTTTTGAATTGTGATCAAACTTTTCGTCTCCATAAATGTAGGGAAAATTGAATGCAACTTCAAGTCAAGTTGCAAGAGATCAAAAAAATCTAAAGAGTGGTACATTTTACATTGTTTCTATAATGAGAAATTTTATATTCTCATATATTAATTGGATGCTTAATTTGGTTTATAAAAATTATTAGTTTGATTGTTTTGTTGATACAATGCTTAGTCTAGTTTCTTTTAAAAATCATTAGTTTGGTTAATCTTTTGATCTCATGTTTAGTTTACTTTTCACAAAATTATTAGTTTGGTTGGCTTGTTGATGTTGTGCTTGGTATAATTCTTTTAAGAATCATTAGTTTGGTTACTCTATTAATCTCATACTTAGTTTAGTTTTTAAACATTATTCGTTTGCTTGTTTTCATGATATTATAATAAGTTTAGTTTCTTTTAAAAGTCATTAGTTCGGTTAGTCCATTGATCTCATATTTAGTTTAATTTTTAAAGGTTATTAGTATGGTATATTTACTAATACTATGGTTCGTTTAATTTCTTTTAAAAATCATTAGTTTAGTTATCCTTTTGATCTTATGCTTAGTTTCGTTTTGAAAAATTATAAGTTTTGTTGCTTTGTTGATATAATGCACAATTTAGTTTTCTTTAAAACACATTAGTTTAGTTATTATGTTGATCTCATGTTTTGTTTAGTTTTTAAAAATTATTAGTTTGGTTGTTTTGTTGATATCATGGTTTGTTCAATTTTTTTTTAAATAATTAGTTTAGTTATTTAGTTAATCTCATTTTTAGTTTTGGTTTTAAAAATTATTAGTTTGGTTGCTTTGCTGATATTATGCTTAGTTTAGTTTCTTTAATGTGAAATTAGTTTAGTTATTCAATTCATCTCATATTTAGTTTCGTTTTAAAAAATTGTTAGTTTGGTTACTCTGTCAATTTGTTTGGTTTAATTATCTTTAAAATCATTGGTTAGATTATTTGTTTAATCTCGTGCATAGTTTAGTTTTACTTTATTAGTTTGGTTGCTTTGTGGATATCACCTTTAGTTTAGTTTCTATTAAAAATCATTAGTTGGGTTATTCCGTTGATCTCATGTTTAGTTTAGTTTTTGAAAATTATTAGTTTGGTTGCTTTGTTAATATTTTGCTTAGTTTAATTCCATTAAAAATCATTAGGTTTGTTATTTGGTTGATCTCATATTTAGTTTAGTTTCTAAAAAATTATTAGTTTGGTTGTTTTGTTCATATTATGCTTTGTTTAGTTTCTTTTAAAAATCGATTTAGAAGCAATCTATCGGCGAAAAAATTGAGCGTGGGGCGACGTGCGGCGACAAGCAGGGAGAGCACAAAAAATCGCCGATTGTTTGAATTTTTTTTAAAAAATTATGTATATTGATATTTTTTTTAATTATTCATTTTTAATTTATCTTTTATTTTAAATTTATATTATCGTTTTATTTTTAAATACTTTTCATATTTATCTCATTAATCCTATTTTAAAAAATTACTATCACTTCACTTTTAATTTTTTATATTCTTTTAATTTTATATTTTAAAATATAATTTTACTAAAAAATTGCTACAATATAAAAAATTAATGAAGTTTGAATATTTTATAAATTAAAATTAATTTGATAAGATAAATTATTAATAATTTTAATTATTTAAACAAATTAATGTTAATAAAAAAAGTTGTCACCACATATTTATAATAAAATTTTAGAAATTAAATCTCAAATAAAATATTTTATATAAATCAATTTAAATTTTTATTTAAAATGTAATAAAACATGTTTTAATAGAAGTATTTTAAAATTTAAAAATAAATGAATATAAATATATTAAATTAATTTAAGCTAATTTTTTTAATAACAATTTGATAAATATTATATATAATAGTATTTATGTTAATTACACTTACAAAAGAACTTTAATATGTGTATTTTTACTTATTTTATCATTTTTTAAAAAAGTTTTCTAAACATTTTCATGAATTTTGAACTATTTCTCTTCTATCGATATTTTTGTCACAATATTCATCGATATTTATCCGATATATTCAATATATCCGTAAAATCCAAGTACCGATATATCTGTGTTTACAGATATTTTAAACATTGGTTATGCTTGGTATAATTCTTTTAAAAATCATTAGTTTGATTACTTAATTAGTCTCACACTTAGTTTAGTTTTTAAACATTATTAGTTCGCTTACTTTCATGATATTATACTAAGTTTAGTTTCTTTTAAAAAGTTAGTTAATCTCATGTTTAATTTAGTTTTGAAAAATTATTACTTCTGGTTTCTTTGTTGATATTATGCTTACTTTAGTTTTTGTTTTTGTTTGTTTTTTTTTTGGAAAAAAAAAAAAATATTAGTTTGGTTGTTTTGTTCATATTATGATTTGTTTAGTTTCTTTTAAGATTCATTAGTTTGGTTATTCCTTTCATCTTATGCTTAGTTTAGTTTATAAAAATTATTAGTTTGGTTGCTTCGTTGATATTATACTTAGCTTAGTTTCTTTTAAAAATCATTAGTTATGTGGTTATTCCATTAGTCTCATGTTTAGTTTAGTTTGTAAAAAATTATTAATTTGGGTGCTTTGTTGATATTGTGCTTAGTTTAGTTTATTTTAAAAATGATTAGCATGGTTATTTTTTTTTTTTATCTCATGCTTAATTTAGTTTTGAAAAATTATTAGTTTGGTTTCTTTGTTGATATTATGCTTAGTTTAGTTTTTAAAATCATTAGTTTGGTTATTTTGTTGATCTCATGTTTAGTCTAGTTTTTAAAAATTATTAGTATGGTTGGTTCATTGATATTATGCTTAGTTTAGTTTCCTTTAAAAATCATTATGTTTTGTTTAGTTTTTCAGTTTATCTCATATTTAGTTGAGGTTTAAAAAATTATTAGTTTTCTCATCATTGGGATAATATCCTAGGTTCTATATAAGTTTATTCTTTGTTTATTTTGCTTTCCCGTCATTGGGACGCCATCGTAGGTTCTAATATAAGTAAATGTTAGTTCATTTCGTTTCTCATCAATAGGATTGCATCCTAGATTGAATATAAGTTTCTTCTCTCTTCATTTGGTTTCTCATCATTTAGACACCATCCTAGGTTCTATGTAAGTTTCTTCTTTGTTACTTTTGTTTTTCATCATCGGGACAACATCATAGGTTGTACCTCAGTTTATTTTGTGTTTATTTCATTTCTCATCATTCGGAGGCAAAGCTAGGAGAAATCTAAACATAATCTTGTGTTCCATTGGTTTCTCATCATTGGGACACAATCCTAGGTTGTTTCTAAATTTAATTGTTTGTTCCTTTGTTTCTTGTCAATGGAGCACCATCCAAGATTCTAACACTGTTTATTCTTTATTCATGTAGTTTCTCATTATTGAGACAACATACTAGGTTGTATCTAAGTTTCGTATTTGTTTCTTTTGCTTTTCATCATTGCAACACCATTAATTTCTATTTCATTTTATTCTTTGTTCATTTTGTGTCTGATAAGTGGAATGTTATCCTAGGTTCTATTTAAGCTTAATTGTCTGTTCCATTGGTTTCTCATCATTGGGACACCATCCTAAGTTCTTTATTAGTTTATTCTATGTTCATTTGGTTTCTAATTATTGGGATGCCATCTTAGGTTCTATCTGTGCTTAATCATTTGGTTTCTAATTATTGGGAACAACTTAGGTTCTTCCTCAATTTATTCTTTGTTTGTTTGGTTTCATATCATTGGGAAGACATCCTAGGTTTTGTATAAGTTTAATCGTTTGTTCATTTGGTTTCTCATCATTGTGACACCCTCCTTGCTTCTATTTAGGTTTCTTCTTTGTTCCTTTGGTTTCTCATCATTAGGACACCATCCTATGTTCTATCTTAGTTTATTATTTCTTTGTTTGTTTTTTCATCATTGGGGCGTCATCCTTGGTTCTATCTAACATCAATCATTTGTTTCTTCAGTTACTGAATATTAGGACACCATCATTGGTTTGATTTTAGTTTGATGCTTATTCCTTTGGTTTCTCATCCTTAGGACAATATCCTGGGTTCTATCTAATGTTACTATTATTATTTATTTACTTTCACATTATTGGGATGCCATCTTAAGTTCTATCTAAATCTTAAACGTTAGTTCCTTTTGTTCTCATCAATAGGACTACATCCTAGGGTGAATCAAAGTTTCTTCTTTGTTCCTTTTTTTTTCTCCTCATTGAGACACCATCATATGTTTTATCATAGGTTATTCTTTGTTCATTTCATTTCTCATCACTGGGATGCAAAACTAGGTTTTATCTAAAGATAATTGTTTGTTCCTTTGGTTTCTCATCATTGGGAAGCCATCACAGGTTGTTTCAAAACTTAATCGTTTGTTCCTTTGGTTTCTTGTCATTGGGACACCATCCTATATTCTATCTCAGTTTATTTTTTGTTCATTTGGTTTCTCATCATTGGAACACCATTCTAGGTTGTATCCAAGTTTCTTCTTTATTACTTTTGTTTCTGATCATTAGGACACCATTCTAGTTTCTATATCAGTTTAGTCTTTGTTCATTTGGTTTCTGATCACAATGGAATGCTATCCTAGGTTCTTTCTAAGCTTAATTGTTTGTTCCTTCGGTTTCTCATCATTGGGACACCATCCTAGGCTCTTTCTCAATTTATTCTTTGTTCATCTGGTTTTTAATTATTGGGACGTCATCCTAAGTTCTATCTAAGTTTGCTTTTTGTTAGTTTTGTTTCTCATCATTGGGACACCATTCTACTTTCTAATTATCCTTAATCGTTTGTTCCTTTACTTTCTCAACATTGGGACACGATCATAGGTTTGATGTTTGTTCCTTTGGTTTCTCATCATAAGGACACTATCCTAGGTTATATCACGTATTCTTTGTTTATTTGTTTTCCTATGATTCCATCCTTGGTTCTATCTTATAGCTTAAACGTTAGTTCCTTTTGTTTCTCATCATTGGGATTGGTTCCCAGATTCTATCTAAGTTTCTTCTTTGTTAATTTATTTTCTCATCATTGGGACACCATCATAGGTTTTGTTTATTCTTTGTTTATTTTGTTTATCATCATTGGGATGCGTAACTAGGTTCTATATAAACATAATCGTTTGTTCCTTTGATTTCTCAATATTGGGAGGTTCTTTCTAAAATTAATCAATTTGTCCTTTGGTTTCTCATCATTGGGACACCATCTTAGGTTCTATCTCAATTTATTTTTTGTTTATTTGGGTTCTTCACATTGGGTACCGTCCTAAGTTGTATCTAAGTTTCTTATTTGTTACTTTCGATTCTCATAAGTGGGACACCATTCTAATTTCCGTTTCTGTTTATTCTTTGTTCATTTGGTTTCTGATCAGTGGAACGCTATCCTAGGTTTTATTTCAGCTTAATTGCTTTTTCCTTTAGTTTGTCATCGTTGGGACTCCATCCTAGGTTCTTTCTACAGTTAATCATATGCTTTTTTTTTTTTCTTGTCATTTGGGACACCATCATAGGTTATATCTCAATTTATTCTTTGCTCATTTGGTTTTTCATCATTAGGACACCATCCTAAGATGTATCTAAGTTTCTTCTTTATTACATTGGTTTCTCATCATTGGGAAACCATTCTAGTTTCTATCTCAGTTTATTCTTTGTTCATTTGGTTTCTGATTAGTGGACAGCTATCCTAAGTTCTATTTGAGCTTAAATGTTTGTTCCGACAAAATCCTATGTTCATTCTCAATTTAATATTTGTTTCATTTGGTTTCTAATTATTCGGATGTCATTCTAGGTTCTAAGTATCTTTTCTGTTACGTTTGTTTCTAATCATTGGGACATCGTCCTAAGTTTTTTCTTTTTTCATTTGGTTTCATATATCATTGGAAAGACATCATAGGTTCAATATAAGCTTAATATTTTGTCTATTTGGTTTCTCATCATTGCGACACCCTCCTAGGTTCTATCTAGGTTTCTTTGTATTTCCTCTTGTTTCTCATCATTGGGACACCATCCTATGTTCTATATTAGTTTATTCTTTGTTTGTTTCATTTCTCATCATTGGAACGTCATCCTAGGTTTTATCCATGTTTCTTCTTTTTTCCTTTAGTTTCTCATCTTTGCTACACTATCCTAGGTTTTATCTCCGTTTTCTCTTTATCTTTAAGATGGATTCTTATGAGTGGTGTGCTTTATTAATATTTCTTATCTTTAAAGGGATAAATTTCTTATCGTTTTAGTGGTGAACTTATGTTGTTAACTTGCCATTTTATTTCCTGAAAATGGTATCACCTCTAAAGGATGAGTGGTTTTTAACAATCTCCAAGACCTCTACGATCTTTTAGCATGAATCTCTAACCTTCAAAGGGTTATAAGGTAAGTATTTAGAGGCAAAAGCCATGAGGATTTTGGTATCTAAGGGTTTCCAAATTAGAGTTGAATTTAAATTCATTTCTAAACTCAGCAGGACTTTTCTTGCCAATTAAGAGAACTAAAAAACTACTTGAGTTGGATTAACCGCTTAAACACTTTTTAGACATACCTTTGACTGCACAACAACTTGAATTTTGATGGAGAGAAAGCCACTATGTAAAAAGATTTCTATGTTCAAATAAAAATTTGAACAAAATTGCCAACACATAAACAAGAGTCAATATTGAACAAGGTTATCGAAGAATTCGGCTTTGTATGAATTTAACTCATCATCACTATCACTTTTAGAATCATTCATGGATACAAACAAAAGCTAACATGTCATTGGGATTGTACCTTGCATCTTTAAAAGTTATAGAAGCACTGTCCTATCTAAATTTAATAGTTTGTTCCTTTGGTTTCTCATCTTTTGGCAACCATCCAAGGTTTTATGGAAGTTTATTCTTTCTCCCTTTAATTTCTCATCTTTGGGACGACATCGTAGGTTCTATCTAAGGTCATTCATTCTTTCCTTTGGTTTGTCATCATTGGGACGCCCCCTAGGGCATATCTAAGGTTAATTGTCTATTCCTTTAATTTCTCATCATTTGGACACCATCCTAGGTTCTATCTAAGTTTATTCTTCATCCCTTTTATTTCCTATCATTGGAATGCCATCTAGGTTTAATCTATGTTCATTTGTTTGTTCCACTCGTTTTTCATCATTAGGACAACTTTCTAGGTTCTATCTAGGCTCATTCCTTTTTCCCATTTGTAACTAATCATTGGGACATGATCTTTTGGTTTCTCATCGTTTGGACACAACCTAGGTTTTATGGAACTTTATTCTTTCCTCCTTTGGTTTCTCATCTTTTATCATCATTCGGCGACCATCTAGGTTTTATGGAACTTTATTCTTTCTCCCTTTGGTTTCTCATCTTTGGGACGACATCGTAGGTTCTATCTAAGGTCATTCATTCTTCCCTTGGCTTTGTCATCATTGGGACACCCTCTAGGCCCTATCTAAGCTTAATTGTTTGTTCCTTTATTTTCTCATCGTTTGGACACAAACCTAGGTTCTTTCTTTGTTTATTCTTCATCCCTTTTGTTTCCTATCTTATGAACACGATCTAGGTTTTATCTTAGTTCATTTGTTTGTTGCACTCGTTTTTAATCATTGGGACAACTTTCTAGGTTCTATCTATGGTCATTCCTTTTTTCCATTTGTAACTAATCATTAGAACACGATTATTTAGTTTCTAACCGTTTGGACATCATCTAGGTTTGATGGAAGTTTATTCTTTCTCCCTTTGGTTTCTCATCTTTGGGACGACATTGTAGGTTCTAAGGTCATTCATTCTTTCCTTTGATTTGTCATCATTGGCATGACCTTTAGGCCCTATCTAAGCTCATTACTTTTTTCGATTTGTAACTAATCATTGGGACATGAACCTTTGGAGTCTCATCATTTCGACACCATCCCTTTGATGGAAGTTTATTCTTTCTCTATTTGGTTTCCCATTTTGGGACAACATCATAGGTTTTTTCTAAGGTCATTCATTCTTTACTTTTGTTTGTCATCATTGGGACGCCCATTAGGCCCTATCTAATTTCAAGTGTTTGTTCCTTTAATTTCTCACCGTTTAGACACCGTACTAGGTTCTATTTATGTTTATTCTTCATCCCTTTTGTTTCCTATCATTGGAACGCCATCTAGGTTTTATCGAAGATCATTTATTTGTTCTACTCGTTTTTCATCATTGGGACGCCCATTAGGCCCTATCTATGCTTAATAGTTTTTTCCTTTAATTTCTCATCGTTAAACACTATCCTAGGTTCTGTCTATGTTTATTCTTCATCCTTTTTATTTGCTATCATTGGAACACCATCTAGTTTTAATCTAAGTTCATTTTTTTGTTCAACTCATTTTTCATCATTGGGACAGCTTTCTTTGTTCTATCTAAGCTCATTCCTTTTTTCCATTTATGACTAATCATTGGGACACGATCCTTTAATTTCTCATTGTTTGGATACCATCCAGGTCTTATGGAAGTTTAGTCTTTCTCCCTTTGGTTTCTCATCTTTGGGACGACATCGTAGGTTCTATCTAAGGTCATTCATTCTTTCCTGCAGTTTGTCATCATTGGCACGCCCCTTAGGCCATATCTAAGCTGAATTATTTGTTCATTTAATTTCTCATCGTTTAGACACCATACTAGGTTCTATCTATGTTTGTTCTTCATCTCTTTTATTTCCTATCATTGGAAGCCATCTAGGTTTTATTGGAGATCATTTATTGGTTCTACTCCTTTTTCGTGATTGGGACAACTTTCTAGATTCTATCTAGGTTCATTCAATTTTTCCATTTGTAACTAATCATTGGGACATGATCCTTTGGATTCTCATCGTTTGGACACCATTTGGGTTTCACAGAAGTTTATTCTTTCTCCCTTTGGTTTCTCATCTTTGGGACAACATCGTAGGTTCTATCATAGGTCATTCATTCGTTCCTTTGGTCTGTACTCATTGGCACGCCCCCTAGGTCCTATCTAAGCTTAATTATTTGTAGATTTAGTTTCTCATCCTTTAGACACCATCCTATGTTCTATCTATGTTTATTCTTCATCCCTTTTGTATCCTATCATAGGAACGCCATCTAGATTTTATATAAGTTCATTTATTTGTTCTACTCGTTTTTCATCACTGGGATAGCTTTCTAGGTTCTATCTATGCTCATTCCATTTTTCCATTTGCAACTAACCATTGGGACATGATCCTTTGGTTTCTCATTGTTTGGATACCATCTAGGTTTTATGGAAGTTTATTCTTTCTCCATTTGGTTTCTCATTATGGGACAACATCGTAGCTTCTTTCTAAGGTATGCATCCTTTACTTTGGTTTGTCATCATTGGGACGCCACCTAGGCCCTATCTAAGCAAAATTGTTTGTTCCTTTAATTTCTCATCGTTTAGACACCATCCTAGGTTCTGGGTATGTTTATACTTCATCCATTTTGTATCCTACCATTGGAACGCCATCTAGATTTTATCTAAGTTCATTTATATGTTCGACTTGTTTTTCGTCATTGAGACAGCTTTCTAAGTTCTATCTATGCTCATTCCTTTTTTCCATTTGTAACAAATCATTGGGACATGAACCTTATATTTCTTGCTGGTTGGACACCATCTAGGTTTGATGGAAGTTTATTCTTTCTCCCTTTGGTTTCTCATCTTTGGGACGATATCGTAGGATCTATCTAAGGTCATTCATTCTTTCCTGTGGTTTGTCATCATTGGCACGCCCCTTAGGCCATATCTAAGTTTAATTATTTGTTCGTTTAATTTCTCATCGTTTAGACACCATACTAGGTTCTATCTATGTTTGTTCTTCATCCCTTTTGTTTCCTATCATTGGAAGCCATCTAGGTTTTATCGGTGATCATTTATTTGTTCTACTCGTTTTTCGTCATTGGGACAGCTTTCTAGATTCTATCTAGGTTCATTCAATTTTTCCATTTGTAACTAATCATTGGGACATGATCCTTTGGATTCTCATCGTTTGGACACCATTTGGGTTTCACGGAAGTTTATTCTTTCTCCCTTTGGTTTCTCATCTTTGGAACAAGATCGTAGGTTCTATCTAATGTCATTTATTCTTTCCTTTGGTCGGTACTCATTGGCACGCCCCCTGGGCCCTATCTAAGCTTAATTATTAGTAGATTTAGTTTCTCATTGTTTAGACACCATCCTATGTTTATTCTTCATCCCTTCTGTTTCCTATTATTGGAACGCCATCTAGATTTTATGTAAGTTCATTTATTTGTTCTACTCCTTTTTCATCATTGGGAGAGCTTTCTAGGTTCTATCTATGCTCATTCCATTTTTCCATTTGTAACTAACCATTGGGACATGATCCTTTGGTTTCTCATTGTTTGGACACCATCTAGGTTTTATGGAAGTTTATTCTTGGTCCATTTGGTTTCTCATTTTGGGGGACAACATCGTAGGTTCTTTCTAAGGTCATGCATCCTTAACTTTGGTTTGTCATCATTGGGATGCCCCCTAGGCAGTATCTAAGCAAAATTGTTTGTTCGTTTAATTTCTTATCGTTTAGACACCATTCTGATTCTGGGTATGTTTATACTTCATCCATTTTGTTTCCTATCATTGGAACACCATCTAGGTTTAACCTAAGTTCATTTGTTTGTTCCACTCATTTTTCATCATTGGGACAGCTTTCTAGGCTCTATCTATACTCATTCAACTTTTCCATTTGTAACTAATCATTTGGACACGAACCTTATGTTTCTCACTGGTTGGGCACCATCTAGGTTTGATGGAAGTTTATTCTTTCTCTCTTTGGTTTCTCATCTTTGGGACGACATCGTAGGTTCTATCTAAGTTCATTCATTCTTTCCTTTAGTTTGTCATGATTGGCACGCCCCTTAGGCCCTCTCTAAGCTTAATTACTTGTTCCTTTAATTTCTCATCATTTAGATACCATACTAGGTTCTATCTATGTTTATTCTTCATCCCTTTTGTTTCCTATCATTGGAACGCCATCTAGATTTTATCTAAGATCATATATTAGTTCTACTCGTTTTTCGACATTGGGACAACGTTCTAGGTTCTATCTAAGCTCATTCCTTTTTTCCATTCGTCACTAATTATTGGGACATGATCCTTTGGTTTCACATCGTTTGGACACCATCAAGGTTTGATGGAAGTTTATTTTTTCAGCATTTGGCTTCTCATATTTGGATGAGATCATAGGTTCTATCTAAGGTCATTCATTCTTTACTTTGGTTTGTCATCATGGGGACGCCCCCTAGGCGCTATCTAAGTTTAATTCTTATTTTCTATAATTTCTCACCGTTTAGACACCATCCTAGGTTCTGCGTATGTTTATATTTCACCCATTTTGTTTCCTATCAATGGAACGCCATCTAGATTTTTTCTAAGTTCATTTATTTGTTCAACACGTTTTTCATCAGTGGGACAGCTTTCTAGGTTCTATCTAAGCTCATTCCTTTTTTCCATTTCTAACTAATCATTGGGATGGTTTCTCATCGTTGGGACACCATCTAGGTTTGATGGATGTTTATTCTTTCTCAATTTCGTTTCTCATTTTTGGACAACATCGTAGGTTCTTTCTAAGGTCATTCATTCTTTACTTTGGTTTGTCATCATGGGGACGCCCCCTAGGCGCGCTATCTAAGCTTAATTGTTTATTCCTTTAATTTCTCACCGTTTGGACACCATCCTAGGTTCTGCGTATATTTATTCTTCATCCCTTTTGTTTCCTATCATTGGAACGCCATCTAGATTTTATCTAAGTTCATTTAGGTTTTCAACTCATTTTTCGTTGTTGGGACAGCTTTCTAGGTTCTGTCCAAAGCTCATTCCTTTTTTCCATTTGCAACAAATCATTAGGACATGATCCTTTGGTTTCTCAATGTTCGGACACCTTCTAGGTTTTATGGAAGTTTATTCCTTCTCCCTTTGGTTTCTCATCTTTGGGACGACATCGTAGGTTCTATCTAAGGTCATTCATTCTTTCCTTCGATTTGTTATCATTGCCACACCCCCTACGCCCTATCTAAGCTTAATTGTTTGTTCCTTCAATTTCTCATCATCTAGACACCATACTAGGTTCTATCATTGTTTATTCTTCATCCCTTTTGTTTACTATTATTGCAACGCCATCTAGATTTCATCTAAGTTCATTTATTTGTTCTACTCTTTTTTTGTCATTGGGACAGCTTTCTAGGTTCTATCTAAGCTCATTCCTTTTTTCCATTTCTAACTAATCATTGGGACATGATCCTTTGGTTTCTCATCGTTTGGACACCATCTAGGTTTGATGGAAGTTTATTCTTTCTCCCTTTGGTTTCTCATCTTTGGGACGATATCGTAGGATCTATCTAAGGTCATTCATTCTTTCTTGTGGTTTGTCATCATTGGCACGCCCCTTAGGCCATATCTAAGTTTAATTATTTGTTCGTTTAATTTCTCATCGTTTAGACACCATACTAGGTTCTATCTATGTTTGTTCTTCATCCCTTTTGTTTCCTATCATTGGAAGCCATCTAGGTTTTATCGGTGATCATTTATTTGTTCTACTCGTTTTTCGTCATTGGGACAGCTTTCTAGATTCTATCTAGGTTCATTCAATTTTTCCATTTGTAACTAATCATTGGGAGATGATCCTTTGGATTCTCATCGTTTGGACACCATTTGGGTTTGATGGAAGTTTATTCTTTCTCCCTTTGGTTTCTCATCTTTGGGACAAGATCGTAGGTTCTATCTAATGTCATTTATTCTTTCCTTTGGTCGGTACTCATTGGCATGCCCCCTAGGCCCTATCTAAGCTTAATTATTAGTAGATTTAGTTTCTCATCGTTTAGACACCATCCTATGTTTATTCTTCATCCCTTCTGTTTCCTATCATTGGAACGCCATCTAGATTTTATATAAGTTCATTTATTTGTTCTACTCCTCTTTCATCAGTGGGAGAGCTTTCTAGGTTTTATCTATGCTCATTCCATTTTTCCATTTGTAACTAACCATTGGGACATGATCCTTTGGTTTCTCATTGTTTGGACACCATCTAGGTTTTATGGAAGTTTATTCTTGGTCCATTTGGTTTCTCATTTTGGGGGACAACATCGTTGGTTCTTTCTAAGGTCATGCATCCTTAACTTTGGTTTGTCATCATTGCGATGCCCCCTAGGCCATATCTAAGCAAAATTGTTTGTTTGTTTAATTTCTCATCGTTTAGACACCATCCTGATTCTGGGTATGTTTATACTTCATCCATTTTGTTTCCTATCATTCGAACACCATCTAGGTTTAATCTAAGTTCATTTTTCTGTTCCACTTGTTTTTCATCATTGGGACACCTTTCTAGGTTCTTTCTATGCTCATTCCATTTTTCCATTTCTAACTATTCATTGGAACACAAACCTTTGGTGTCTCACTGGTTGGTCACCATCTAGGTTTAATGGAAGTTTTTTGTTTCTCATCTTTGGGACAACATCGTAGGTTCTATCTAAGGTCATTCATTCTTTCCTTCGGTTTATCATAATTGGCACGCCCCTTAGGCCCTATCTAAGATTAATTATTTGTTCCTTTAATTTCTCATCGTTTAGACACCATACTAGGTTTTGCGTATGTTTATACTTCATCCCTTTTGTTTCCTATCATTGGAACGCCATCTAGATTTTATCTAAGTTCATGTTGGTTTTCTACTCGTTTTTCGTCATTGGGACAACTTTCTAGGTTCTATCTCAGCTTATTCCTTTTTTCCATTTGCAACTCATCATTAGGACATGATTCTTTGGTTTCTCATCGTTTGGACAGCTTCTAGATTTTATGGAAGTTTATTCTTTCTCCCTTTGGTTTCTCATCTTTGGGACGACATCGTAGGTTCTATCTAAGGTCATTCATGCTTAGGCCCTATCTAAGCTTAATTATTTGTTCCTGTAATTTCTCATCGTTTAGACACCTTACTACGTTCTATCCATATTTATTCTTCATCCCTTTTGTTTCCTATCATTGGAACGCCATCTAGATTTTTTCTAAGTTCATTTATTTGTTCGACACGTTTTTCGTCATTGGGACAGCTTTCTAGGTTCTATCTAAGCTCATTCCTTTTTTCCATTTCTAACTAATCATTGGGACATGATCCTTTGGTTTCTCATCGTTTGTACACCATCTAGGTTTGATGGATGTTTATTCTTTCTCAATTTCGTTTCTCATTTTTGGACGACATCGTAGGTTCGTTCTAAGGTCATTCATTCTTTACTTTGGTTTGTCATCATGGGGACACCCCCTAGGCGCTATGTAAGCTTAATTGTTTATTCCTTTAATTTCTCACCGTTTGGACACCATCCTAGGTTCTGCGTATGTTTATTCTTCATCCCTTTTGTTTCCTATCATTGGAACGCCATCTAGATTTTATCTAAGTTCATTTAGGTTTTCAACTCGTTTTTTGTCGTTGGGACAGCTTTCTAGGTTCTGTCTAAGCTCATTTCTTTTTTCCATTTGCAACAAATCATTAAGACATGATCCTTTGGTTTCTCATCGTTTGGACACCTTCTAGGTTTTATGGAAGTTTATTCTTTCTCCCTTTGGTTTCTCATCTTTGGGACGACATCGTAGGTTCTATCTAAGGTCATTCATTCTTTACTTCGGTTTGTTATCATTGCCACACCCCTTACACCCTATCTAAGCTTAATTGTTTGTTCCCTTAATTTCTCATCGTTTAGACACCATACTAGGTTCTATCATCTTTTATTCTTCATCCCTTTTGTTTACTATTATTGCAACACCGTCTAGATTTTATCTGAGTTCATTTATTTGTTCTACTCGTTTTTTGTCATTGGGACAGCTTTCTAGGTTCTATCTAAGCTCATTCCTTTTTTCCATTTCTAACTAATCATTAGGACATGATCCTTTGGTTTCTCATCGTTTGGACACCATCTAGGTTTGATGAATGTTTATTCTTTCTCAATTTTGGACGATATCGTAGGTTCTTTCTAAGGTCATTCATTCTTTACTTTGGTTTGTCATCATGGGGACACCCCCTAGGCGCTATCTAAGCTTAATTTTTTATTCCTTTAATTTCTCACCGTTTGGACACCATCCTAGGTTCTGCGTATGTTTATTCTTCATCCCTTTTGTTTCCTATCATTGGAACGCCATCTAGATTTTATCTAAATTCATTGAGCTTTTCAACTCGTTTTTCATCGTTGGGACAGCTTTCTAGGTTCTATCTAAGCTCATTCCATTTTTCCATTTGCAACAAATCATTAGGACATGATCCTTTGGTTTCTCATCGTTTGAACACCTTCTAGGTTTTATGGAAGTTTATTCTTTCTCGCTTTGGTTTCTCATCTTTGGGACGACATCGTAGGTTCTTTCTAAGGTCATTCATTCTTTCCTTGGGCTTGTCATCATTGGTATGCCCCCTAGGGCGTATCTAAGCTTAATTGTTTGTTCATTGAATTTCTCATCATTTGGACACCATCCTAGGTTCCATCATTGTTTATTCTTCATCCCTTTTATTTCCTATTATTGCAACGCCATCTAGATTTTATCTAAGTTCATTTATTTGTTCTACTTGTTTTTTGTCATTCGGACAGCTTTCTAGGTTCTATCTAAGCTCATTCCTTTTTTCCATTTGTAACTAATCATTGGGAAATAATCCTTTGGTTTCTCATCGGTTGGACACCATCTAAGTTTGATGGATGTTTATTCTTTCTCAATTTCGTTTCTCATTTTTGGATGACATCGTAGGTTCTTTCTAAGCTCATTCATTCTTTACTTTGGTTTGTGATTATAGGGACGCCCCCTAGGCGCTATGTAAGCTTAATTGTTTGTTCCTTTAATTGCTCACCGTGTAGACACCATCCTAGGTTCTGCGTATAAACATACTTCATCCATTTTTTTTCCTATCGTTGGAATACCATCTATGTTTAATCTCAATTCATTTGTCTATTCCACTCATTTTTCATCATTGGGACAACTTTCTAGGTTCTATCTAAGCTCATTCCTTTTTTCCATTTGTAACTAATCATTGGGACATGATCCTTAGGTTTTGGATCGTTTGGACACCATCTAGGTTTGGTGGATGTTTATTCTTTCTCATTTTTGGACGACATCGTAGGTTCTTTCTAAGGTCATTCATTCTTTACTTTTGTTTGTCCTCATGGGGACGCCCCTAGGCGCTATCTAAGCTTAATTGTTTGTTCCTTTAATTTCTCACCGTTTAGACACTATCCTAGGTTCTGCGTATCTGTATACTTCATCCATTTTGTTTCCTATCATTGGAACACCATCTGGGTTTAATCTCAGTTCATTTGTCTATTCTACTCGTTTTTCATCATTGGGACAGCTTTCTAGGTTCTATCTAAGCTCATTCCTTTTTTCCATTTGTAACTAATCATTGGGACATGATCCTTTGGTTTCTCATCGTTTGGACACCATCTAGATTGATGGATGTTTATTCTTTCTCCCTTTGGTTTCTCATCATTGGCACGCCCCCTTAGGCCCTATTGAAACTTAATTATTTGTTCCTTTAATTTCTCATCGTTTAGACACCGTACTAGGTTCTATCTATGTGTATTCTTCATAACTTTTTTTTTCCTTTCATTGGAACACCTTCTATATTTTATCTAAGTTCATTTATTTGTTCTACTCGTTTTTCGTCATTGGGACAGCTTTCTAGGTTCTATCTAAGCTCATTCCTTCTTTTCCATTTATAACTAATCATGGGGACATGATCCTATGGTGTTTCATCGTTTAGACACCGTCTAGGTTTTACAAAAGTTTAGTTGTTCTCGATTTGGTTTCTCATTTTGGGAGGACATTGTAGGTTCTTTCTAAGGTCATGCATTCTTTACTTGGGCTTGTCATCATTGGGACTCCCTCTAGGCCCTATCTAAGCTTAATAGTTTGTTCCTTCAATTTCTCATTGTTTAGACACCATCCGAGGTTCTGGCTATGTTTATTCTTCATCCAATTTGATTCCTATCAATGGAACACAATCTAGGTTTAATCTATTTTCATTTTTCTGTTCCACTCATTTTTTATCATTGGGACAGCTTTCGAGGTTCTATCTATGCTCATTCCTTTTTTCCATTTGTAACTAATCATTGGGACACGAACCTTTGTTTTCTCACTGGTTGGACATCTAGGTTTGATGGAATTTTATTCTTTCTCATCTTTGGGACGACATCGTAAGTTCTATCTAAGGTCATTCATTCTTTCCTTTGGTTTGTCATCTATGGCACGCCCCTTGGGCCCTATCTAAGCTTTGTTATTTGTTCCTATAATTTCTCATCATTTAGACACCATACTAGGTTCTATCTATGTTTATTCTTCATCCGTTTTGTTTCTTATCATTGGACCACCTTCTATATTCTATCTAAGTTCATTTAGTTGTTCTACTCGTTTTTCGTCATTGGGACAGCTTTCTAGGTTCTATCTAAGCTTAGTCCTTTTTTCCATTTGCAACTAATCATTGCAACATGATCCTTTGGTTTGTCATCGTTTGGATACCATCTAGGTTTTATGGAAGTTTATTCTTTCTCCATTTGGTTTTTAATTTTGGGACGACGTCGTTGGTTCTTTCTAAGGTCATGCATTCTTTACTTTGGTTTGTCATCATTGGGACGCCCCCTAAGCCCTATCTAATCTTAATCGTTTGTTCCTTTAATTTCTCATCGTTTAGACACCATCCTTGTCACACCCCAATTTTATTATTATTATTATTATTATTTATTCTTCAACTAAACAATTGATACTCAAATACAATATAAGTGCTCTAAAAAATTTAAATGTAGAGTTCCTACTTGAATTTGTTCAAAAAGAGGATATGGAAAACCTGTTATAAAGAGTACATCCTGTATTAAACATTGTAACTATTAAGTTAACAAAATATGTTTTGTTTCACAAAAGAAACTTGTACAACATTAATTTACATATACCAAGCCCCATTGTTTACTACGGGTAGCCCATACTACAAGTGTATCTGACAAATATATACATTACATCATTCCAACAAAAGGTTTAGTCTTGATACAAAAGGCATGGCCTCAAAAGACTTTCAATATGAGCAAATAGCATCCAATCACAGTAAAGCATTGCTCAAGCATTATTTCCTGCATAGGTCTTCTGACCTGCATCTAGAGGTGGAAGGGATAGGGTGAGTTCACAACTCAGTAGGAAAGTTTATAACCATCTTAAGTATACCCTTAAAAACCATGAATTAAACGTTTAATAGCATACATGATAAACATTTCATAACCATTAACAAATTTGTAATCATGTCAAACATGTATGCATGTGTTTGTTGGTTTCATCATTGCTTTTCCCCATCCATCCTTTCACAACTGATCAATTGCTGACTCCCAACAATCTACACAGCAGATACAATGCTCCACAAGAAACTCGATCAATATAATAATGACTATTCTGGGACATCACCCAAGGGCAAGTCATACCCCGTGTCTTTTGGGACTCATACCCAAGGGCAGGACCAACCCCGTGTCTTTAGGGACTAAAACCCAGGGGCAGGACCAACCCCATACACCCACATCGGAGTGTCTTCCTCGAGGTCTTTAGGGACTTTCACCCAAGGACCCACGGTCCCACATAAACAATATATCAAATGATAAGGCCTGTAGCATCACATAAGCACTTCGCCACCAATAAATTCTCTGAATATCATCTGTGATAACTCCATATCCTTCTTGCAATGCAACCCCTCCATGAATCTTCATACCAATATACGTTCCAATATCATGGTAACATCTCAATGCAATAAAACAAGATGCAATGACACTTTAAAACATTTTATGAAATCATAGAAATAACATGAAATTCCAACAAATAATTCAAGGAAAGAAATCAAATACACCATAGAATAGCATAAAATTTCCTACCTTACACCGACTTCCTTTTTGTGTTTCTTCTAAGTAGGCGATCTTTGCCTATTACGAGGAACTGAAATGAAACAACATAATTTAGGTTTTAGTTTATTGTTGCAAATTTTTAATTCTCACATTCTCTAATCTAACCTACATGTTTTCAAATCAAATTTGAATTGAATTAAACAATATTTACAATGCATATTAATTTCCCTAATTAATTACCAAACACTAATTCTTTTGATTTTCTTAAAGCCTAACCTATTAACAAATCCCAAGTGTCCAAATAACCCAATTCATCACATGTTTACTTATCTATTTTTCAATCAAACCAAATTAAACAAAGATTGATGCTGATCTTACCATTAATAAAATACTTAACTTAAAATACTTTAATCTTTAATTAATTGTGATTCTTAACTAAAACGGGTTTATAGCTAATTATACTCAACTTTTACACAATTTTTACCGTTAATTCTTTTCAACATACCATTAGGAACCAAAATAAACGAAAATTACAAAATTAAACAACTTGCTTACCTCAAATCTACACTTTCTCTCTCTAGATTCTCTCTCTAACCCAAGTTGCTGCAGGTGAAATGGTGCAAAACGAGCTGCAGCCCCCTTATAAAGGGTCTCTATGCACCCAAGCATGAGGTGGCAGCCCACATGGCTGCCACCAATCCACCCAAGTAGGAGGTGGCATTCCACTAACTCCAATTTCCCAATTTTGCACTTTAGTCCTTCAAGTTATCAAAAATAAAACCCATAATTGCCCATTAGTCCTTTAGGTTTTCATAACCCTAATCAGTCCCTAAGAACCTAATAAGCATGCTTAGATCATTAGCTAATCTCACTTAACCTTAATCAAAGTTTAATTCATAATTAAACATGATTAGCACTAAACTAGTTTTAACATCTAATTAAGCAAGCTTAGAGTTAAGTACTAAAATAATCATTATTGCCTAATTAATTCATTAGTACTAGGTGTTACAATCCTAGGTTCTGTGTATGTTTATACTTCATCCATTTTGTTTACTATCATTGGAACACCATCTAGGTTTAATATTAGTTCATTTGTCTATTCCACTTGTTTTTCATCATTGGGACAGCTTTCTAGGTTCTATCTAAGCTCATTCCTTTTTTCCATTTGTAACTAATCATTGGGACATGATCCTTTGGTTTCGCATCGTTTGGACACCATCAAGGTTTAATGGATGTTTATTCTTTTTCAATTTCATTTCTTATTGTTGGACGACATCGTAGCTTCTTTCTAAGGTCATTCATTCTTTACTTTTGTTTGTCATCATGGGGATGCCCCCTAGGCGCTATCTAAGCTTAATTGTCTGTCCCTTTAATTTCTCATCCCTTTTGGTTCCTATCATTGGAACACCATATAGATTTTACCTATGTTCATTTATTTGTTCTACTCGTTTTTCGTCATTGGGACAGCTTTCTAGGTTCTATCTAAGCTCATTCTTTTTTTCCATTTGTAACTAATCATTATGACACTAACCTTTGGTTTCTCACTGGTTGGACACCATCTAGTTCTGATGGAAGTTTATTCTTTCTGCCATTGGTTTCTCATCTTTGGGACAACATCGTAGGTTCTATATGAGGTCATTCATTCTTTCCTTTTGTTTTTCATCATTGGCACACCCCTTGGGCTTTATCTAAGCTTAATTATTTGTTATTTTAATTTCCCATCGTTTAGACACCATACTAGGTTCTATCTATGTTTATTCTTCATCCCTTTTGTTTCCTATCATTGGAACGCCATCTAGATTTTATCTAAGTTCATTTAGGTTTTATACTCGTTTTTCGTTATTGGGACAGCTTTCTAGGTTCTATCTATGCTCATTCCATTTTTCCATTTGGGACATGATCCTTTGGTTTCTCATTGTTTGGACACCATCTAGGTTTTATGGAAGTTTATTCTTTCTCCATTTGGTTTCTCATTTTGGGACGACATTGTAGGTTCTTTCTAATGTCATGCATTCTTTACTTTGGTTTGTCATCATTGGCACGCCCCTAGGCCCTATCTAAGCTTAATTTTTTGTTCCTTTAATTTCTCTTCGTTTAGACACCATCCTAGGTTCTACGTATGTTTATTCTTCATCCCTTTTGTTTCCTATCATTGGAACGCGTTCTAGGTTTAATCTAAGTTCATTTGTCTCTTCCACTTGTTTTTCATCATTGGGACAGCTTTCTAGGTTCTGTCTATGCTCATTCCATTTTTCCATTTGTAACTAATCATTGGGACACGAACCATTGGTTTCTCATTGGTTGGACACCATCTAGGTTTGATAGAAGTTTATTCTTTCTCCCTTCGGTTTCTCATCTTTGGGACGACATCGTAGCTTCTATCTAAGGTCATTCATTCTTTCTTTTGGTTTGTCCTCATTGGCACGCCCCTTAGGCCTTATCTGAGCTTAATTACTTGTTCCTTTAATTTCTCATCGTTTAGAAAACATACTAGGTTCTATCTATATTAATTCTTCATCCCTTTTGTTTCCTATCATTGGAATGCCATCTAGATTTTATCTAAGTTCATTAATTTGTTCTACTCGTTTTTCGTCATTGGGACAACTTTCTAGGTTCTATCTAAGCTCATTCCTTTTTGCATTTATAACAAATCATTGGGACACAAAACTTTGGTTTCTCACTGTTTGGACACCATCTAGGTTTGATCGAAGTTTATTCTTTCTCCCTTCGATTTCTCATCTTTGGGACGACATCGTAGGTTCTATCTAAGGTCATTAATGCTTTCCTTTTGTTTGTCTTCATTGGCACGCCCCCTAGGCCCTATCTAAGCTTAATTATTTGTTCCTTTAATTTCTCATCGTTTAGACACTATCCTGAGTTCTATCTATGTTTATTCTTCATCCCTTTTGTTTCCTATCATTTGATTGCCCTCTAGGTTTTATCCAAGTTCATTTGTTTGTTCCACCCGTTTTTCATCACTGGGACAGCTTTCTAGGTTCTATCTAAACTCATTCATTTTTTCCATTTGTAACTAATCATTGGGACATGATCCTTTTGTTTCTCATCGTTTGGACACCATCTAGGTTTTATGGTAGTTTCTTCTTTCTCCATTTGGTTTCTCATTTTGGGAGGACATTGTAGGTTCTTTCTAAGGTCATGCATTCTTCACTTGGGCTTGTCATCATTGGGACTCCCTCTAGGCCCTATCTAAGCTTAATTGTTTGTTCCTTTAATTTCTCATCGTTTGGACAGCATCCTAGGTTCTGTCTATATTTATTCTTCATCCCTTTTGTTTCCTATCGATTGGAATGCCATCTAGGTTTTATCCAAGTTCATTTGTTTGTTCCACCCGTTTTTCATCACTGGGACAGCTTTCTAGGTTCTATCTAAACTCATTCATTTTTTCCATTTGTAACTAATCATTGGGACATGATCGTTTGGACACCATCTAGGTTTTATGGAAGTTTATTCCTTCTCCCTGTTGTTTCTCATCTTTGGGACGACATCATAACTTCTTTCTATGGTCATTCATTCTTTCCTTCAGTTTGTCATCATTGAGATGCCCCCTAGGCCCTATCTAAGCTTAATTGTTTGTTCCTTTAATTTCTCATCGTTTGGACACCATCCTAGGTTTTGTCTATGTTCATTCTTCATCCCTTTTGTTTCCTATCATTGGAATGCCATCTAGGTTTTATCTAAGTTCATTTGTTTGTTCCACTTGTTTTCAATCATTGGGACAGCTTTCTAGGTTCTATTTAAGCTCATTCCTTTTTCCCATTTGTAACTAATCATTTGATGCTTTGGTTTCTCATCAGTTGGACACCATCAAGGTTTTATGCAAGTTTATTCTTTCTCCCTTAGGTTTCTCATTGTTTGGACACCATCTAGTTTATTCTTTCTCCCTTTGGTTTCTCATCTTTGGGATGACATCATAGGTTCTATCTAAGGTCATTCATTCTTTCCTTTGGTTTGTCATCATTGGGATGCCCCCTAGGCCCTATCTAAGGTTAATTGTTTTTTCCTTTAATTTCTCGTCGTTTGGACACCATCCTAGGTTCTATCTATGTTTATTCTTCATCCCTTTTGGTTACTATCATTGGAACGCCATCTAGGTTTTATTCAAGTTCATTTTTTTGTTCCACCGTTTTTTCATCATTGGGACAGGTTTCTAGGTTCCATCGAAGCTCATTCCTTTTTTTCCATTAATAACTAGTCATTGGGACATGATCGGTTGGACACCATCTAGGTTTTATGGAAGTTTATTCTTTCTCCCTTTGGTTTCTTATATTGGGGACGACATCATAGGTTTTTTCTAAGGTCATTCATTCTTTTCTTTCGTTTGTCATCATTTGGGACGCCCCCTAGGCCCTATCTAAGCTGAATAGTTTGTTCCTTTAATTTCTCATCGTTTGGACACCATCCTAGGTTTTATCTATGTTAATTCTTCATCCCTTTTGTTTCCAATCATTCGAACACCATCTAGGTATTATTTAAGTTCATTTTTTTTCATCATTGGGACAACTTTCTAGGTCCTATCAAAGCTCATTCCTTTTTTCCATTTGTAACTAATCATTGGGACATGATCCTTTGGTTTCTCATCGTTTTGACATCATCTAGGTTTTATGGAAGTTTATTCTTTCTCCCTTTGGTTTCTCATATTGGGGACGACATCATAGGTTTTTTCTAAGGTCATTCATTCTTTTCTTTCGTTTGTCATCATTGGGACGCCCCCTAGGCCCTATCTAAGCTTAATTGTTTGTTCTTTTATTTTCTCATCGTTTGGACACCATCCTAGGTTTTATCTATGTTAGTTCTTCATCCCTTTTGTTTCCTATCATTCGAACACCATCTAGGTATTATCTAAAGTTCATTTGTTTGTTCCACTTGTTTTTCATCATTGGGACAGCTTTCTAGGTTCTATCTAAGCTCATTCCTTTTTTCCATTTGTAACTAATCATTGGGACATGATCCTTTGGTTTCTCATCGTTTGGACACCACCTAGGTTTTATGGAAGTTTATTCTTTCTCCCTTTGGTTTCTCATCTTTGGGACGGCATTGTAGCTTCTTTCTAAGGTCATTCATTCTTTCCTTTGGTTTGTCATCATTGGAATGCCCCCTAGGCCCTATCTAAGCTTAATTGTTTGTTCCTTTAATTTCTCATCGTTTGGACACCATCCTAGGTTTTGTCTATGTTTATTCTTCATCCCTTTTGTTCCCTATCATTGGATTGCCATCTAGGTTTTATCTAAGTTCATTTGTTTTTTCCACTTGTTTTTCATCATTGGGACAACTTTCTAGGTTCTATCTAAGCTCATTCCTTTTTTCCTTTTGTAACTAATCATTGGGACATGATCCTTTGGTTTCTCATCGTTTGGACACCACCTAGGTTTTATGGAAGTTTATTCTTTCTCCCTTTGGTTTCTCATCTTTGGGACGACATCGTAGCTTCTTTCTAAGGTCATTCATTCTTTCCTTGGGCTTGTCATCATTGGGATGCCCCCTAGGGCTTATCTAAGCTTAATTGTTTGTTCCTTTAATTTCTCATCTTTTGGACACCATCTTAGGTTCTATCTATGTTTATTCTTCATCCCTTTTGTTTCCTATCATTGGAACGCCATCTAGGTTTTAGCTAATTTCATTTGGTTGTTCCACTCGTTTTTCATCATTGGGACATTCCTTTGGTTTCTCATCATTTGGACACCATCTAGTTTATTCTTTCTCCCTTTGGTTTCTCATCTTTGGGACGACATCATAGGTTCTATCTAAGGTCATTCATTCTTTCCTTGGGTTTGTCATCATTGGGATGCCCCCTAGGCCCTATCTAAGGTTAATTGTTGTTTCCTTTAATTTCTCGTCGTTTGGACACCATCCTAGGTTCTATCTATGTTTATTCGTCATCCCTTTTGTTTCCTATCATTGGAACACCATCTAGGTTTTATCTATATTCATTTGTTTGTTCCACTTGTTTTTCATCATTGGGACAGCTTTCTAGGTTCTATCTAAGCTCATTCCTTTTTTCCATTTGTAGCTAATCATTGGGATATGATCCTTTGGTTTCTCATCGTTTGGACACCATCCCAAGTTCTATATAAGTTTATTATTTGTTCCTCCCGTTTCTGATTATTTTGACATCATCTTAGGTTTTATCTAAACTTAATATTTTGTTTCTTTGATTTTTTATCATTGGGACACACCATTGTAGGTTCTATGTGATATTATTTTTTGTTCCTTTGGTTTCTCATCATTCTAACGTTATGATAAGTTCTATCTAAGCCTAGTTGTTTGTTCCTTTGGTTTCTCTTCCCTGGGATGCCATTCTAAGTTTTGTCTTAGTTTTTTTCTTTAGTTTTTTTGTTTAATCATTATCTGAACTTCATTCCAATGCAAATATATTGTTTTCTTCTTTATTTAGCTTTATATAAAATATAAGAAACTATAATACACTGTGCAAATTAAGTACTCTGACCGAGGAATAATCTATGAATTAATTTGAAGTCATATTGAAATAACAAAACACCTAGCATAAACAATCCAATCATACCCAATGTAAAAACATTTGGCTGAATTATGGCAACCTCACCTTGGATTTCTAAAAATTGATAGGAACATTTGGCTGAAATGAATTTATGGTATATACGATGAGAGGTGGTTCATTGATGTATACTCATGTGTTATTTGATGCCAAGCATGATTTCAAGATTACTATATGAAGCAACATAGAATTCTTACCTGTTGAAGATGCTCACTAATCCTTAAAGCAGTTACGGCCAGACGTTCAAAATGAAAAGCCATCCGTTGAATGGACAGATTTGAAGCAGCAAATAAGAAACATAAACTGTAATAGCTTGAAAGAATTTTTACCTATTGAAGATGCTACAATCCTTGGAGCATCCATGCCCAAACCTTCAAAATGAAAAGTCATCTCCATTAAATAGGCAAATTTGAAGCAACAAATGAGAAACTTAAACAATAATAGCATGTTAGAATTTTTAGGAAAAAAGAGTATCACCTTTATATTTAAAAAAAAAAACAAAAAAAAAAAAACATTGAATTGTATTATAAGTATCACTGTAGTGGGAATAATATATCACTGCTCTTTGGTTTATGGTAAGATATGCAAAATTTTTAATTTTTAATAAAATTAAAAGAAAATTAATATAAGTGATTAAATACAAATTCTTTGTGAAAATTGTATTTTATTTTTTATTTTATATAATAAGAAAATTAAAAATTTTAACAAATGAAAATAGTATAACCTCAACCAAGTTTTTATCTTCTTTAATAAAAAATATTAAACATTTTAATCAAGAAAAAAAGATAAAACCATGGTGAATATTAAGTAAAAAAATTCAATTTCTTTATTATATATTTATTTTTATATTTTTCTCATTAATGATTTATTATATATTATTATTATTATTTTATATGTAAAGTGTTCATAAATATTTAATAAAAAATGAAAGAGTGAAAAAAAATGAAATTTAAAATATTTTGAGAATGATTAACTAGTATATTCTAAAAAAATCCAAAAGGTATAAAATGAAGAAAGAAGAAATAAAAAAAAAACAAAATTAATGTTGCATGTTGATCCCCACATAATATTCGAATTTTGTTTATGTTATTACTTGTCGGGGAATTTTTGGCGCTGGTTTTGGGAAGACTCAGGGGTTTCAAACAGCATTTCACAAAGGCAAAAAGGGTGACCATTTGAAAAAGGCAACTAGGGAGAGAATGCATGTGATACCTGTTAGAGAAGTACACCAAGCATGACAGGATCAGATCAGGAGGGCTTTGGGAATTCTCGAGGGTTCTCGGCAGGAGTTCTTCAGCTCATCATCCTTGATCACCAGGAATTTATCATCGTCATCGGTACATATCTGGAGTTTTTCTGGTTTTTTCCAGAAGCTAGATCTTTTCTAGAGACGTGCGTCTCCACCACTAGCAGGGAGAATCATCTTCACAGGCGCGCCATCAGTCGGAGGAGAGAAGCCTTCTCCATAGTCGTCTTCTACATATCTACACCAGTGCACCGCATCTCTCTAGAAGAATGGCAACTCATCAAAGCCACACATAGACCAGCTCTTATCATCACTGCCTTATCAGTCTCTGTAACTCATCATGATCATGACACACCGGCTGGGGATATTTGATCATTTTCAGTTCTATCACCAGATATCTAACTTCAGTTTTCACCATCCTCCCATCTCAGTATCTTATGATCATTTATTTATTAATTCGAAACTTGATTTTTGGGAAAAGTGGCATCGTATCAACATCAAGAACATATCTACAGCAGATTCAATGATTTTATCATCAGGCATTTGGTTTAAAGGCTTCTTTTTAGCATTCTGAAGAGGATAAGGAGAGATTCTGGAGGGTTCTCGTCAACAGCAACATTCCTACTCCATTGGTGCAGGATCATTAGAGCTTTGGGGAGGTACAAGACCATTGGGAAGATCATAAAAGCCACGCTATCTTGATTGGCAGTTCATCTTCCCTAGTTTATCTTCAGGAGTGCGCAGCACCAGCAGATCAGAAGACCATCACTGCACATTCATTTTGAATTATTCATCATTCATTTTTTGGTGAGGGGAGCTATCACCGACTTTGGAGGGCAATATCGAGAGGGTTCTGGACTTTTCTTTGAAGAGGAGATCATCATACACCGAGGGAGAATTCTGGACGTTCTGGGCTTTGATCTTTTCGCCGGAAAAGAAAGAAACAGAGAGGGGAGGATCGATCTTGAGAGAGGAGAAGTTTACATCTAGGAGTGAGGGGACCGCATCACGAATTCTGGAGGTTTTTCTTCTTGGGGGATCTTTTGGCCGCTAAAGAAAGAAGCAGAGAGGGGAGGATCGATCTTGAGAGAGGAGAAGTTTACATCTAGGATTGAGGGGACCGCATCACGAATTCTGGAGGTTTTTCATCTTTCATCTTTTTGGGATCTTTTGGCCAGAAAAGAAAGAAACAGAGAGGGGAGGATCGATCTTGAGAGAGGAGAAGTTTTCATCTAGGCTTGAGGGGACTGCATGACGAATTCTGGAGGTTTTTCGTCTTTTATCTTAGGGATCTTTTGGCAGGAAAAGAAAGAAACAGATAGGGGAGGGTCGATTGAGAGAGAAGAAATTTTCATCTAGGCTTGAGGGGACTGCGTCACGGATCCAGTTGGAGGAGATCACTGCTATCGACCATGATCACCAGTTCCGAGTGGAGGAGATTGACACAGCAACAGTCTCCGGCAGAAGCAAGATTTCTGTCGGCATCACCCCTATTGCATTTGAGAGAGAGGTGCTAAAGCCATGATCATCGGACCTACGTATCACCATTCTTGCTCGCACCACAGTTCATCAACGCTGCGTCTCCCGATCAGGCACCAGACCATGCATTGGTTCGTCGCCAGCTCAAACATGAAGAGGAAGGCTCAACGGGTTTGGTTTTAAGGGAAGGAAGAAGGTGAGGAGATAGGAAATGATCCAAAGGAGGTTTCCTTCTCTTAAAGATGGCCGAAAAGTGAACTGGATGCCTTTGGCAACTTCTTGGTAATGTCGACTAAGGGGTTCGAGCTAGAGATCATGGCCTGTATAAAAAAGATGGAGGCCAGAAAGGGGACAAAGGCTTGAGGGAAATGTAAAGAGAAAGAAGAAAATATGCTTGTCAAAATTTGGAAGAGAGCAAAAAGACTGAAGTGCTGAAAAATTTAGATGGGTTGAAGGAAGGTTATTAGTGCTTTAATGCACTCTCAAAGGACAGATATAGTTTGTATTGATGAAACAAAAAGTCAATTTACTGTTAATTTATTCACCAATTGATTTATTTATTTATTTTTATGTATGTGTGTGTTGGTGTGTGAGTGTGGGTACTGTTGGGTGGGTGGGTGGGGTGCCGAGGGTGTTCCCCCACGTGTTTTCTTGTTTTCTTTTAGTGTCAAAGCACTGGCTTACCTATGTTGTTTACATAACTTGGGAGCTTAAATTGGTCCTTGACATTAGTAACCGACAGTGGTTTACAAAAATTATGTCAATTGATAAAATCACAACTAATTATGATTTTAATAAACTTCAATTCTAGGCAAGTTTTAATCTCCCACATTTGATGCATTTTACGAATAAAGTGTTTTTAAGAAAACCACTCATCAAATATTTATTTATTAAATATTATAAGTGATTTTTAAAAATATTTTATAAAATTTATCAAAACATTTATTGTTTTTTTTTTTTTTATAAAAAAATACTTTTTAAGCTAAAAGTATTCCTTATAATTATTACTAAACAAACTCTTAAAATGTAAGTCACAATCAAATATGGTAATTGAAAAATAAAATTTTTACATACACTTTGAAAATCTAATTTTAACTTACCCGACAAAAAATGAGATAAGATTAAATTAATATCTTGTTTCCTTAAACCTTTTTATAATTTTTTTTATAATGGAAATTATGATCTTATTGGTATTTAATAATATTGTCAATAGTAATAATAAGAATAAATTTTAATGGAAGGAAAAAAGAGGACTTGTTACTAGTCATTAAGAAATAATTGAGAAGCCTTTTCTAGAATTAATGCCTTAAAAGTTCTTCAAACCTTATGTGTGAATAGCTGAAATCCCAGTAGAACTTATGTGTGATTTTGACAAAAATTATGTCAAAATCACTAATCCTGGATGCTTACCACGGATGCTGGGCTTTCAATTTTCACCAGTCAGCAATTGCAGACTTTTAGTTATCACTGTTTGGATGTAAATATTTGCTTTATACGATTTCTTTTGTGGAATCATTTGTATGATTATTCTTTTCATTATGAACATTTGGGTATAGTATCTTGTAGCATCGGTAACATCATTTTCATCATAGTACTACTATTAATATATTTTAGTATTACTTTTTTTTTTTATAAAAGAGTACGAACTAATAATGACGCTCTGATGGTGAATTGATGTGATGTCGTGATGAAGCTGCGCTAATCTGAAGTGATGGTGTGCGTCTACAAAATCGGTAGGTGATGCTGAATGATGATGAAGAAGTTGATGTCCACGCGAACCCAAAGAGAGAGATGATCAAGACATCCGTGCGATGTCCAGTTTGCACGAAAGATCGAAACGGTGTTGTTATGATCCTCAGATGCTCCTCGATGCGTGGTGGTTTAGAGTTGCAGGCGGTGTTCGAGATGGCGATGAACCAATGCGTGGTCTGGTGGCTGATCCGGAGACGCAGCGTTGATGAACTGTTGTGGGCGCAAGAATGGTGATACGTGGGTCTGATGACTCCTCTCTCAGATCCAATAGGGGTGATGCCGACAGAAATCTTGCTTCTGCCGGAGACTGTCGCTGTGTCAATCTCCTCCACTCGGAACTGGTGATGATGGTCGATAGCAGTGATCTCCTCCAACTGGATCCGTGACGCAGTCCCCTATGAAAACTTTTGTCTCAAGATCGATCCTCCGCTCTCTGTTTCTTTCTTTTCCGGCATCCCCGAAAGATGAAAGATGAAAAACCTCCAGAATTCGTCGTACAGTCCCTAAAGCTTAGATGAAAACTTCTCTCTCGAGATTGATCCTTCCCTCTCTGTTTCTTTCTTTTCCGGCCAAAAGATCCCCAAAAGATGAAAGATGAAAAACCTCCAGATCGATCCTCACGCCTAGATGAAAACTTCTCCCCTCTCAAGATCGATCTTCCACTCTCTGTTTCTTTCTTTTCCGGCCAGAAGATGAAAGCCAAAAACCGCCAGAATTCTCCCTCGGTATATGATGGTATATGATGATCTCCTCTTCAAAGAAAAGTCCAGAATCCTCTCGATATTGCCCTCCAAAGTCGGTGATAGCTCCCCTCACCAAAAAATGAATGACGAATGATCCAAAATGAATGTGCAGTGATGGTCTTCTGATCTGCCGGTGCTGCGCACTCCTGAAGATAAACTAATGAAGATGAACTGCCAATCAAGATAGCGTGGCCGTTATGATCTTCCCAATGGTCTTGTACCTCCCCAAAGCTCTGATGATCCCGCACCAATGAAGTGGGAGTGTTGCTGTTGACGAGAACCCTCCAGAATCTCTCCTATCCTCTTCAGAATGCTGAAAAAAAATCCCTTAAACCAAATTCGTGATGATGAAATCTGTGAATCTGCTGTGGATACGGTCTTGATGTCGATGTGATGCCACTTTTCCAAAAAAATAAAGAAAATCTGAAAAGCCGTAATTGCTCGGAAAATCTCGATACCCTAACAAAAATAAGAGGTAACCTTCGTCCTCTTCACTCTGGTTTCCACTAGCGCCGACGACGGCTCCCACCTCATGCTCAGAATAACCCGGAACCCAAAGTAAGCGCGCTCTCTCTCTTGGGTTCTTTGTTTGGTTACCTAGAAAATAATAGTCAAAATTTTCTTTGAAGGATTTACTTTTTCCTCTTTGTTCTGTTTTTTCCATTACTGAGGCTGAGATCCTTTTCGTTTTTTCTACGACCTTTAGGTAATTCCTTTCATTTTCTGGGTTGCTTTCCCCTTTCCCGTTCCTTAAATTTCCCCAGAATTTTTCTAAACTTTTCCGGCTTGTTTCGTTATGGATTTGGTATGTTTTTTTACCTAATTGTCGATGATATTCATGCTATTGTTTCTTGGCCAATATATTTTTTTAACAATCCGTGTTATGGGTTTTTGGGATTTCTGTTTGGTTGCTGGGAGAGTGGCAGCTAAGAGAAGTAAGCTGAAAGGTGGAACATTAATTTTGCCCTTTAACCACTATTGATTTGTCTTGATTTGTTTCTTTTTCTTTATGAAATCAATGTTTGATCTTTTTCTTCTTGGCAATTAGTGAGGATTATTGTTTGTTCTTTTTCTTTGGGAATATGGATTGAGAGAGGAGAAATAGAGACAAAAAATAGAAAAAAAAAAAAAACATTGGGAAAAGTAGCCAGAAAATGGAAACTACATGGAACCTTTTAGAAGAGAACTCTTAAGGTAAAACGTGTGCGACCTCCCTACAGTGGAGCGGAGATAGATGGATTCGGATTCGTAGAAATCTCTTGAATGTGAGTACCCAATAATCTATTCCAATTTTTGAAACTTTTGTGCTTCTCATGGCATTTTCTCAGGTCCACCCTCCCACATTCCCATCATTTCTTTCTCTTTTTCCCCAAGGAAAAAAAACTCAATTTCCATTACTTATCTTTTTTAATTCCTCTTGTCGTTGCTGTTTTATAAAGAACATAAGGAAGTTTAATTTGGGAATTCTTGTAAGACTAAAAGCAATTCATTCCATTTTTTGTATGCTTAGTGCTTTTATTACTTTCTATTTAATTGAATTCACAATATATATATATATATACATCTCCATGAATTTATTTGGCTGTTGCAAAACTTTTAGGGAAAGAAAATGTTTAGGTTTTTCGTTTAGAACTTCTCCTCAAATTGAGCCTAACACCACTCCATTTGGCTTAGTTGGGTTGAGGTTTCATTAAAATTTGTATTTATTTAGTTTTTTTCATTTTCCTTATTTGTTCTTGGCAACCAAACAGGGTGCAAAGGAAAACAAGTCATTATTTATAAGCTGCCACGAGCTGTTTAATCCTGTTACCAACCCATGGTTGCTTGCAAGTTGGCTCAATTAGTTGTGTCGCTTAGGTTTGCTTGTTATGTATCGGCATGTCTTCTGTTGGAACAATGTGACTAGTTAACCACAGTTTTGGAACAGTGTCTTCCTAAGGAATATTTGGGTATCTTGTTGTGTACATTCATGATATGTGAAATGCATGAAGCATTGAAATGGAGCAATAGACTCCACCATATCTTTGGTGAATATAAGTGTGTTATGATATAAAGTATAAGTTAGCCACATCCATTTTATATATATATTTTTTAATGCAATTAACTACTTGATTTATGGGATAAGGCCTTCTTCAGTTGAGTTGTGTTCCTGTGTTTTCCATATGCATATAAAATTTTTTGCATGTATATCACTAATTTATACATTATATTGTAGGTAATGTTGCTGTTAGAAAAAAATAATAATAATAGGATTAGATGAAATCAGAGCACCAAAGAGGATATTTTATGATGAAGTAATGTTTTGGAACATTTGATGATGAAGTGATGTTTTGGAATATCTTTGTCTAATTTTTTTTAATTAGCTCATCTTTGATGTGCTTCAAGTTGCTTGCATCTTTGATGTCCAATTTATCCTGTTTATTATTAAATGTAGGTTGTTATCCCTCCACTCAGCCATTTATTGTATAATAATGATCTTGTATTCTAGCTTATTTATCAATTCAAATGTGTTATTGAGTAAATGATTCCAAACTTGGGGGTGTCCTTGAAGAATGAATCCAACCCCATGCCATTATATCCTCTATTTCTGGTATTTCTAGTATTCTAATTCATGGTTGATTTAAGAGCACTTTGTGTTGTTAATCCAAGTTGCAAAGGAAGGTGGTGAAAATGGAAGGCTATGATTGATGAAGTAAGTTCTGATAAAATATTTTGGAATACACTTAAAAGAGTTTTGAACTGAAGTTTTGAATATATGATTTTTTACCCTTCAGGAAGAGAGGATTGGATTTTCATTTCTTATATTTTATATAAAAGACTAATTGGATTTTGTGTGGTTGTTCAGGAAGAGGGAAGCAAAGAACCTGATCGAGAGTTGATAGATGATTATGAGTACTTTAAGATGGGATCCTCTCAACTCAAGTGTTCTGTTTTTACTAAATTGGGTTTCGAACCCTTGTAAATTTTGAATCCTATTTAACTCATAGATGTTTGGAGTTTCTATATGTTCAGAAAGAAGTATATTCTTGTTAAACCATTTAGCTCACTTTTTGCCTGCTATAGAATATTTTGTTTTCATTATCTTTATATTGATTTGAAATGAGGTCTCTTCACTATTGAAAGTAGGATAATGAAAAGGGACAATGAAATTTATTCCCCTATAACAAGAAAAATGGATTTTTATTTTTTTGTTGCAGAAAGTAAAACCTACTAGCTACTACTATACGTGTAGCATGCATGAAACAATGGAATGAGTCCTCATATATATTTGTTGCTGGCAGGAGAATGCAGTCAGATCTAAAAGTCGAAGAGGAAAACCACAACTTTATAGTTGTGGAGATTATTTCATCCTTTTCATACAATAATTAATTTTTTTAGTTTTACTAGTTTTTCTTTTAATTGAAAGAGCCCCAAATGGTAGCTAGCATTTTTACCCTTAACTTTACAAATATCTGCCAAATAATTAGGCACAAATTAATTTCAACCTCTTCAACAAGTGTTTCTACCTAGCTGAGCATGCTGTTCCAGCTAGTTAATAGACAGTTCTATTGTTAAATACACCTTTTTTCCTAACTTGGTGTTCATGTCTAATATGTATGAGATCGTATCACTAGTAATAGAGCATTTAATGATTTCCTGGTGAATGGTCCATTCTTGGTGTGTATTTTTCTATCCTTAAAGCATAGATATATAAACCTTCTAAGTATGTCCCAATAAGATACAACACACCATTCTCTTTTTGACAAATTATTAGGCATGACATGCTTTTTTTTTTTTTTTTTTTTTTTTTTATCCTCCATCCAACTAGAGACAAAAACATTGTGCTACTGATGATATAAATCAACCTCACAGATAAATATACCATAATGCTTTCTAGATTGGTGGGTTCCAACAGTAGGATGCTCTCGGATGGACTTCCAGAGGGCTACAATTCTGGGACTTGGAGTTTTTCAGAAAGGTGGGGATGCTTGCAGGACATAGCAGTGGATGATGAGACCAAATATTCCCGCAACATGTAATGGGTTAGAATCCTGGTTAAAAACAATGGTAAGGAGGTGCACGGAAAGCTGGAAGTGATAGCGGGTTTTGCTTCTTTTTCTATCCCGTTGTTGTGGGAAGATTCGGTGTGGTTTTCGGCCCTACAGGTAGATGCTGTTACAAAGTCCAAGGGAAAACTGATGGCGGAGAGAAGGGACCCCAATTTGCAGGAAGAGGATGGTGTTATTTCACGCGCCTTGGTGCGTGTGGATGAGGGCTCGAGTGGATTAGGGGCCTCTGCCACGTATTTCCCCTTAGGGCTTCTAAAGAGGGCGAGGCGGCTCACTAGGTGTCACTTTTTTTTATTTTTTATTTTTTATTATTTATTCTTCAACTAAACAATTGATACTCAAATACAGTAAAAATGCTCTCAAAAATTTAAATGTTAAGTTCCTACTTGAATTTGTTCAAAAAGAGGATATGGAAAACCTGTTATAAAGAGTACATCCTGCATTAAACATTGTAACTATTAAGTTAACAAAATATGTTTTGTTTCACAAAAGAAACTTGTACAACATTAATTTACATATACCAAACCCCATTGTTTATTACGGGTAGCCCATACTACAAGTGTATCTGACAAATATATACATTACATCATTCCAACAAAAGGTTTAGTCTTGATACAAAAGGCATGGCCTCAAAAGACTTTTAATATGAGCAAACAGCATCCAATCACAGTAAAGCATTGCTCAAGCATTATTTCCTACATAGGTCTTCTGACCTGCATCTAGAGGTGGAAGGGATAGGGTGAGTTCACAACTTAGTAGGAAAGTTTATAACCATCCTAAGTATATCCTTAAAAACCATGAATTAAACGTTTAATAGCATGCATGATAAACATTTCATAACTATTAACAAATGTGTAATCATGTCAAACATGTATGCATGTGTTTGTTGGTTTCATCATTGCTTTTCCCCATCCATCCTTTCACAACTGATAAATTGCTGACTCCCAACAATCTACACAGCAGATACAATGCTCCACAAGAAACTCGATCAATATAATAATGACTATTCTGGAACATCACCCAAGGGCAAGTCATACCCCGTGTCTTTTGGGACTCATACCCAAGGGCAGGACCAACCCCGTGTCTTTAGGGACTAAAACCCAGGGGCAGGACCAACCCCATACACCCACATCGGAGTGTCTTTCTCGAGGGCTTTAAGGACTTTCACCCAAGGACCCACGGTCCCACATAAACAATATATCAATTGATAATGCCTGTAGCATCACATAAACACTTCCTAGCAATCAATTCTCTGAATATCATCTGTGATAACTCCATATCCTTCTTGCAATGCAACCCCACCACGAACCATTTCGATAACACAAACCATGAATCTTCATACCAATATACGTTCCAATATCATGGTAATATTTCAATGCAATAAAACAAGATGCAATGACACTTTAAAACATTTTATGAAATCATAGAAATAACATGAAATTCCAACAAATAATTCAAGGAAAGAAATCAAATACACCATAGAATAGCATAAAATTCCCTACCTTACACCGACTTCCTTTTTGTGTTTCTTCTAAGTAGGCGATCTTTGCCTATTACGAGGAACTCAAATCTACACTTTCTCTCTCTAGATTCTCTCTCTAACCCAAGTTGCTGTAGGTGAAATGGTGTAAAACGAGCTGCAGCCCCCTTATAAAGGGTCTCCATGCACCCAAGCATGAGGTGGCAGCCCACATGGCTGCCACCAATCCACCCAAGTAGGAGGTGGCATTCCACTAACTCTAATTTCCCAATTTTGCACTTTAGTCCTTCAAGTTATCAAAAATAAAACCCATAATTTCCCATTAGTCCTTTAGGTTTTCATAACCCTAATCAGTCCCTAAGAACCTAATAAGCATGCTTAGATCATTAACTAATCCCACTTAACCTTAATCAAAGTTTAATTCATAATTAAACATGATTAGCACTAAACTAGTTTTAACATCTAATTAAGCAAGCTTAAAGTTAAATACTAAAATAATCATTATTGCCTAATTAATTCATTAGTACTAGGTGTTACACTAGGGCTCACAAAGGAAGCGTCAGCCGGGGTTCTCCAACATATTACGACGCAAGAGATGTGCCCTCTGGCACTTGGACTTGTTCAAGCAACCACGGAGGGGTGCGAATCAGGTACGTACCCCTTTTCTACTTTAGTGGGTTACTGCGGGCCTTTCTGGGACTTCTTCTTCTGCATTAGGGGATTCGGTATGGGATTCCTGGACAAGGGAGGCAGAGGAGCTGCTTAACGAACCGGTGAAGAGTGAGGTACTCACACTGATTCTACCCTTTTCCGGTACTCGCCCAATCAATTTTTAGGTACTTGCACGGATTCTACCTGATTCGCGTACTGGCACGGATTCTACCATTTTTCGATACTCGTCCGGTCATTTTTTCGGTATTCGCCCGGATTCTACCATTTTTCGGTACTGACACTGATTGTACTCTTTTCCGATACTCGCCCAGTCAATTTTTCGGTACTCGCACGGATTCAACCTGATCCCGGTACTGGCCCGGATTCTACCATTTTTGAGTACTGACATTGATTCTACCCTTCTCCGGTACTTGTCCGATCAGTTTTTCGGTACTCGCACGGATTCCACCTGATCCCGGTACTGGCCCGGATTCTACCATTTCTGGGTACTCACACTGATTCTACCCTTTTCCGGTACTCGCCCGGTCAGTTTTTCGGTACTAGCACGGATTCCACCTGATCCTCGTACTGGCTCGGATTTTACCATTTTTGGGTACTGACAATGATTCTACCCTTTTCCGGTACTCGCCCGGTCAGTTTTTCGGTACTCGCACGGATTGAACCTGATCCGGGTACTGGCCCGGATTCTATCATTTTTGGGTACTGACACGGATTCTACCCTTTTCCGGTACTCACCTGGTCAGTTTTTCGGTATTGGCACGGATTCCACCTGATCTCGGTACTGGTCCGGATTCTACCATTTTCGGTACTGACACTGATTCTACCCTTTTTCGGTACTCGCACGGATTCCACCTGATCCCGGTACTGGCCCGGATTTTACCATTTCTGGGTACTCACACTAATTCTACCCTTTTCCGGTACTCGTCCGGTCAGTTTTTCGGTACTGGCACGGATTCCACCTGATCCCCGTACTGGCTCGGATTCTACCATTTTTGGGTACTGACAATGATTCTACCCTTTTCCAGTACTCGCCCGGTCAGTTTTTCGGTACTCGCACGGATTCCACCTGATCCCGGTACTAGCTCGGATTCTATCATTTTTGGGTACTGACACGGATTCTACCCTTTTCCGGTACTCACCCGGTCAATTTTTCATTACTCGCACGGATTCCACCTGATCCGGTACTGGCCTGGATTCTACCATTTCTAAGTACTCACACTCATTCTACCCTTTTCCGGTACTCGCACGGATTCCACTTGATCCCGGTACTGGCCCGGATTCTACCATTTTTAGGTACTGACACTGATTCTACCATTTTTTGGTACTCGCCCGGTCAGTTTTTGGTACTCGAACGGATTCTACCTGATCTCGGTACTGGCCCGGATTTTACCATTTTTCGGTACTCACACCGATTCTACCCTTTTCTGGTACTCGCCCGGTCAGTTTTTCGGTACTGGCACAGATTCCACCTGATCCCCGTACTGGCCCGGATTCTACCATTTCTGGGTACTCACACGGAGTCTACCCATTTCCGGTACTCGCCCGGTCAGTTTTTCGGTACTCACACGGATTCCACCTGATCCCGGTACTGGCCCGGATTCTACCATTTTTAGGTACTCACACCGATTCTACCATTTTCCGGTACTCGCCCGATCAGTTTTTTGGTACTGGCACGGATTCCACCTGATCGCCGTACTGGCCCGGATTCTACCATTTTTGGGTACTGACACTGATTCTACCCTTTTCCGGTACTCGCCCGGTCAGTTTGTCGGTACTCACACGGATTGAACCTGATCCGGGTACTGGCCCGGATTCTACCATTTTTGGGTACTGACACTGATTCTACTCTTTTCCGGTACTCGCCCGGTCAGTGTTTTGGTACTCGCACAAATTCCACCTGATCCCGGTACTGGCCCAGATTCTACCATTTTTTTGTACTGACACGGATTCTACCATTTTCCGGTACTCGCTCGATCAATTTTTCGGTACTCGCACGGATTCAACTTGATCCCGGTTGTCACACCCCAATTTTTTTTATTATTATTATTTATTCTTCCAACTAAACAATTGATACTCAAATACAATATAAGTGCTCTCAAAAATTTAAATGTAGAGTTCCTACTTGAATTTGTTCAAAAAGAGGATATGGAAAACCTGTTATAAAGAGTATATCCTGTATTAAACATTGTGACTATTAAGTTAACAAAATATGTTTTGTTTCACAAAAGAAACTTGTACAACATTAATTTACATATACCAAACCCCATTGTTTACTACGGGTAGCCCATACTACAAGTGTATCTGACAAATATATACATTACATCATTCCAACAAAAGGTTTAGTCTTAATACAAAAGGCATGGCCTCAAAAGACTTTCAATATGAGCAAACAACATCCAATCACAGTAAAGCATTGCTCAAGCATTATTTCCTGCATAGGTCTTCTGACCTGCATCTAGAGGTGGAAGGGATAGGGTGAGTTCACAACTCAGTAGGAAAGTTTATAACCATCCTAAGTATACCCTTAAAAACCATGAATTAAACGTTTAATAGCATGCATGATAAACATTTAATAACCATTAACAAATGTGTAATCATGTCAAACATGTATGCATGTGTTTGTTGGTTTCATCATTGCTTTTCCCCATTCATCCTTTCACAACTGATAAATTGCTGACTCCCAACAATCTACACAGCAGATACAATGCTCCACAAGAAACTCGATCAATATAATAATGACTATTCTGGGACATCACCCAAGGGCAAGTCATACCCCGTGTCTTTTGGGACTCATACCCAAGGGCAGGACCAACCCCGTGTCTTTAGGGACTAAAACCCAGGGGCAGGACCAACCCCATACACCCACATCGGAGTGTCTTCCTCGAGGGCTTTAGGGACTTTCACCCAAGGACCCACGGTCCCACATAAACAATATATCAAATGATAAGGCCTGTAGCATCACATAAGCACTTCGCCACCAATAAATTCTCTAAATATCATCTGTGATAACTCCATATCCTTCTTGCAATGCAACCCCACCATGAACCATTTCGACCACACAAACCATGAATCTTCATACCAATAGACGTTCCAATATCATGGTAACATCTCAATGCAATAAAACAAGATGCAATGACACTTTAAAACATTTTATGAAATCATAGAAATAACATGAAATTCCAACAAATAATTCAAGGAAAGAAATCAAATACACCATAGAATAGCATAAAATTCCCTACCTTACACCGACTTCCTTTTTGTGTTTCTTCTAAGTAGGTGATCTTTGCCTATTACGAGGAACTGAAATGAAACAACATAATTTAGGTTTTAGTTTATTGTTGCAAATTTTTAATTCTCACATTCTCTAATCTATAACCTACATGTTTTCAAATCAAATTTGAATTGAATTAAACAATATTTACAATGCATATTAATTTCCCTAATTAATTACCAAACACTAATTCTTTTGATTTTCTTAAAGCCTAACCTATTAACAAATCCCAAGTGTCCAAATAACCCAATTCATCACATGTTTACTAATCTATTTTTCAATCAAACCAAATTAAACAAAGATTTATGCTGATCTTACCATTAATAAAATACTTAACTTAAAATACTTTAATATTTAATTAATTGTGATTCTTAACTAAAACGGGTTTATAGCTAATTATACTCAACTTTTACACAATTTTTACCGTTAATTCTTTTCAACATACCATTAGGAACCAAAATAAACGAAAATTACAAAATTAAACAACTTGCTTACCTCAAATCTACACTTTCTCTCTCTAGATTCTCTCTCTAACCCAAGTTGCTGCAGGTAAAATGGTGCAAAACGAGCTGCAGCCCCCTTATAAAGGGTCTCCATGCACCCAAGCACGAGGTGGCAGCCCACATGGCTACCACCAATCCACCCAAGTAGGAGGTGGCATTCCACTAACTCCAATTTCCCAATTTTGCACTTTAGTCCTTCAAGTTATCAAAAATAAAACCCATAATTGCCCATTAGTCCTTTAGGTTTTCATAACCCTAATCAGTCCCTAAGAACCTAATAAGCATGCTTAGATCATTAACTAATCCCACTTAACCTTAATCAAAGTTTAATTCATAATTAAACATGATTAGCACTAAACTAGTTTTAACATCTAATTAAGCAAGCTTAAAGTTAAGTACTAAAATAATCATTATTGCCTAATTAATTCATTAGTACTAGGTGTTACATCGGTACTGGCCCAGATTCTACCATTTTTGGGTACTCACATGGATTCTACCCTTTTTCGGTACTCGCCCGGTCAGTTTTTCGATACTCGCACTGATTCCACCGGATCCCGTTACTGGCCCGGATTCTGCGATTTTTGGGTAATCACACTGATTCTACCCTTTTCCGGTACTCGCCCGGTCAGTTTTTCAGTACTCGCACGGATTCCACCTGATCCCGGTACTGGCCCGGATTCTACCATTTTTGGGTAATCACACTGATTCTACCCTTTTCCGGTACTCGCCTGGTCAGTTTTTCGGTACTCGCACGGATTCCACATGATCCCGGTACTGTTCCGGATTCTACCATTTTTGGGTACTCACACTGATTCCACCTAATCCCGGTATTGGCCCGGATTCTACCATTTTTGGGTACTGACACGGATTCTGGCATTTTTCGGTACTCGTCGGTTAGTTTTTCGGTACTCGCAAAGATTCCAGCTGATCCCGGTACTAGCCTGGATTGCACCATTTTTGGGTACTCACACCGATTTTACATTTTTCCCGTACTCGCACGATCAGTTTTTCGGTACTCGCACGGATTCCACCTGATCCGTGTACTGGCCCGGATTCTACCATTTTTGGGTAGTGACACGGATTCTGGCCTTTTCCGGTACTCGTCGGTCAGTTTTTCGGTACTCGCACGGATTCCACCTGATCCCGGTACTGTCCCGGATTCTACCATTTTTTGTACTGACACGGATTCTGGCATTTTTCGGTAGTAGCCGGTCAGTTTTTTGGTGCTCGCAGGGATTCCAGCTGATCTCGGTACTGGCCTGGATTGTACCATATTTGGGTACTCACACTGATTCTACCTTTTTCCCGTACTCGCCCGGTCAGTTTTTCGGTACTCGCACGGAATCCACCTGATCCCGATACTGGCCTGGATTCTACCATTTTTGGGTACAGACACGGATTCTGGAATTTTCCGGTACTTGTTGATCAGTTTTTCGGTACTCGCATAGATTCCAGCTGATCCCGGTACTGACATGGATTCTGGCCTTTTTCGGTACTCGTCGGTCAGTTTTTCGGTACTCGCACGGATTCCAGCTGATCCTGGTACTGGCCCGGATTCTACCATTTTTGGGTACTAACACGGAATCTGGCATTTTTCGGTACTCGTCTGGCATTTTTCGGTACTCGTCTGGCATTTTTCGGTACTCGTCCGTCAGTTTTTCGATACTCGCACGGATTCCACCTGATCTCGGTACTAGCCCGGATGCTACTATTTTTGGATAGTGACACGGATTCTGGCCTTTTCCGGCACTCGCCGGTCAGTTTTTCGGTACTCGCACGGATTCCACCTGATCCCGGTACTGGCCCGGATTCTACCATTTTTGGGTACTGACAAGGATTCTACTCTTTTTCGGTACTCGCCCCGATCAGTTTTTCGCTACTCGCACGGATTGCACCTGATCCCGGTACTGGCCCGGATTCTACCATTTTTGGGTACTGACAAGGATTCTACCCTTTTTCGGTACCCGCCCTGTCAGTTTTTCGCTACTCGCACGGATTGCACCTGATCCGGGTACTGGCCCAGATTCTACCATTTTTGGGTACTGACACGGAATCTGGCATTTTTCGGTACTCGTCGGTCAGTTTTTCGGTACTCGCACGGATTCCACCTGATCCCGGTACTGGCCTGGATTCTACCATTTTTGGGTACTGACACGGAATCTGGCATTTTCCGGTACTCGCACGGATTCCACCTGATCCCGGTACTGGCCCGGATGCTACTATTTTTGGATAGTGACACGGATTCTGGCTTTTTCCGGCACTCGCCGGTCAGTTTTTCGGTACTCGCACGGATTCCACCTGATCCCGGTACTGGCCCGGATTCTACCATTTTTGGGTACTGACAAGGATTCTACCATTTTT